>OW240915.1:313793682-314528715 GCA_933207985.1 Pelobates cultripes
TACAGCTTGCTTTGTATGGATATATGTTTGTTTGCTTGTGCATGTGTTTGTTAATTTTAAGGGCATCGTAATGATTGTATGCTTTGTATGTGAGCTGTTTCTTGTATGCGAGCATTTCTTTCCTATTTCGCATTGTTGTATGTAAACAGATGGCTCAAAAGTACTCTAAAACAATTGACAGGGTTTATCTGAAGACCAGTTCAGGAACAAAACAAAAAAATGGTATATCGACACTATGGAAACCAAAGCTGACAGTGGATGGAGCCTTGAATCGAGTCCTTGAATCGGGTCTTTGAATCTAATTTTGGCATTATTTCACTGTTAGTCCTATACCCCTGTGTAATGGACCCCTTATACTCTGAATGAGTATATCCGTTGTAATTCTTATAAGTTCCACGTGAAACAGTGATTATAGCTCTGGTATACCCAAACATCAGCCTAGACTTGATGAAGGGTACAAGAAGACTATTTTATTATGGCCAGATGGCCCACTTTATACACAGTAAAATACTCCAAGAACACTCCCACAACACACCCCTTTATTTCTGTGTCAGAATGACTAAGCATAAAACATAAAAATGCCCCAAAACATCATAAAAATATGTAGTAACCCCACTTAAATAGCCCTCATCTGAGCGCCCAAGTTCTCCAAATAGTGCTCAGATCGATGCAGTGTAGGGGAAATGCCACTGTGTTAAAGTTCTGACCGGCCACACACATGGTCCTATGCCCAAAACAGTTCCTGGGCGTTTGATGCTTTCGACACTCAATTTTTCAGGAGCTCCTGTGGCCGCTATACAGGGGCTCTGCATGAGTCTTTGGTAGCATTTGTTCCCCTTAGTGTCAGGCACCTTCCCTCCAAAAAGCGCTCTCCAGGCATATTTCAAAGCCCCGGGAGCCACACGGTCACCTTATGCCGAAATCAGTTCCATAACATTCATGGCTAAGTTCCACTGAGGTGACCGGGAACCCACAAAGTCATCATGCTGAATTTAGTTCCATAACGATCGCGGCTAAGTACCGCTGAGGACAATTCATGGGTTTCTTCATGTGAATGGCCATCAGGGAGCTACTGTTCGGCTCCATCCGAATGAAGGAAAAGTGCCGAACCAGAGGCACCCAGGGAAAGCTGCTAATGGCGGCTGGAGAGATTTAACTCCCGAAAAGTGTCTTTGTATGTGGCTCATAGTCCTTGGACAGGAGTCTAGCTGGCAGGCACCTCCAGGAGTTCGTGACCAACATCCTGGTTAAGGAGTGTTTGTCATATCTTCCCCCTCCTGGGGAGACTAACCAGACCTCTTTAATGCAACATTTTTGGAGTTAATTATAAAGTACAATAGAGTTTTATTGCCGTGAGTGCTGGTTTTTAATGCAGTTGAATGAACAATTAAAGGGTTATTCCAAGTATTATAGAGCCCACTGTAGTAGTTATTATGCAAAGAGTAGCCTGGTATGTTGCAAGGTGTAGCCAGTTTCTCCAGTAAGGTTGCAAACCTGGGTCTCCTCCAGGCTCCAAGGCAATCTTGCCTCCTGGGTGACTTGCATCTAGCTTCTGCAGAGCAGCAAAGACTGAAAAGTTATCCACTCGCCATTCATTGGAGGAGAACATCATCCGACTGCTCTGAGCCAATGGATAACATACAGAATTAATGTTAGCCAGCCTGGATATCTTGTTCCGGGCCTGCTAATGATGCCCCTGTGATGCTGAGATGGAGCCACGATATCTAATGGGTTTCATATTATTATTTTTTGCAACTTGAATTTTATTGGGTTTTTAGTTAAAGAGCATGAGGCAATACAATGATAAATCCACACATGGCTCCACATCAGTATTACATCTAAAGCGTGGTTAACAGCACTGTGTAAATAACATTTGACATACTAGAATACATCGCACAGATGCACTTTAGTAGATGGTTATTGAATTATGGTTAAGTGCTTCAGTGTTTGCAGTTCAGTGATGCATTATCTCAATGCTTGTTTAATATAATAGCAAAGCAAATCAAAAACACAAGCAAAAATAGGTGGTATGAACAAATTAAAGCTTTAACCTACATTTTTTTACCTGTGTTTCAGTGGTGTTATGTTACAGTTTCATTCAACCCCCATTGAAAAACAGGTTTATTGTCAAAATTTACATGGGGCAGAGCCAAGCAGCCAAGCAAGACGGACGCACATTGCATGGGCTCCCTACTTCACCGCGATAATAATAGCAATCAAGACTCCACAGTGACCCGAAAACGGAGACATGGACACCCACCCCCCAACGGGCCGCAAGAGTAAGAAACAAAAGCCCGACAAGTCCAGGATGGGTATGAATATTGGGGATCTACTGAGACAAGCGCATGGTGAAAGCGGACTCAAGATGGCCGCTGCATACGATGCCTTCTGAACTGCTGCTAGACAGGGGGACAGCTATCATGCCACCTCCACCGTACACCTAGGCAACCCCTCTGAGTGCTGACTCTCAGCCTGTGACCACGACCACCCTGAAGGAACTGCTTGCCAACCTTCAAAAAACCATTCAGGCTGACGTTGCTTGCCTACACTGTGACCTCTCGGACCTTGTGAGTCGCATAGAGACCATGGAAATGACATCCACACAGCAGTCTAAACAGCTCGCCTCTCTAGAAGATGAAGTGCAATGCCTTAAAAGCAACAAGTTACCTTCGAGCAGCGCTTTGCCATACTGAAAGACGACGCTGCAAAAATATCAAGGTATGAGGAGTACCCGATGAATTACCCATGGCAGAACTCTCACACATGGCGCGGAGGCTGATTGGGGCCTTGCTAACTCCCAAACAGGCCAAAAGCATTTAAATAGATGGCACCTTCTGAGTCCCGAAACCCCAGAGAGCACCGGAGTCTGCCACTAGAGACATAGTGGTACGATTTACCTGCAACAGGGATAAAGTACTGACTGGCGGCGCTGAAGGGGACATCACCTTACGAATTCGAGAATATGTCGCTGACATTTTATGTCGACCTTTCAGGGGAAACACTGTAATGGAGAAGATCCCTGCAACCCTTTACAGCAGCACTCTGAAACAGAGACATTTGTTACGGATGGGGCTCACCGAGGAAGCTTTGTGTCATGCAGGGCACTGTTACCCACGAGGTTCGCAAACTGACCGAGGCAGCAGCCTTACTTGAGATCCTGGGCCTCCTGCAGGACTCTATGGCCTGGCCTGGCCCACATGGTGCCTCAGTGCCACCTCATACATAGGACATAGCAAAAATTACCCCTTTTGTTCCAGCGAACAACCATACTACAGCCACAACCTGAACAAACATATTGTTTTAAAATATTATTGATTGTTTTATTGGTTAATGCCTGCAAATGTTTTCTATGCTTTTAGACACCTGACATACACAAAGTCCTTTCATCACCATTGAGGGTTAGGCGGGCCTTCCAACGCTACCCAACCCCCCGACTCTGTACCTTTGAAGACCACTCAGCAGTACCCAGGGGCGTAAAATTAATAAAGCCCAGTCTACTACCCACCAACCCAAGAGGAGCACAAAATCCACCAGGTTAAACCCTGTATAGTATCGTAGCCTAAACGAAGATAACACGCTAACACCACACTACTCGCTTCAATTTCTTCTTAGTCTCATTCATGTTCATTATTTTATTTTGTTTTCCTTTTACGGGCCTCCGCACACACGACCCCTAACCCAAGAAACTCAGAGTCACTCACATGATGTAACACCTTACAGCTTAAGTAGCATAATGAGGCCCGTACCGAGGCCACCCAATAGCCTCCACTAGATGAGCAGACCCAAGCTTCTTCATACCCCAAATACCTCACCTCAATGTATCAGACACCACTAAGACAGAGTACCTGTAATATTGTAATTGAACCTAACATTGTTATTGTCTGTATTACGCTGGCAAACTACTACTCCTCCACAACGTTGTGGTGAACAAAAATAAAGAATAAAATAAATAAATAAATAAATAGCTCAATACAACAAATGATGTTTCCCACAATTCAACAGAAGATGCAACTGATAATGGGTGTTGATCATTTTTATAAATGGAATTTAAATTTAAAACATAAAACCTTTTTTGTTATAATATAAAATCATGACTTGATCATTTGTTTGGAAGTATAGCCATCCCATAATCTAACTGCTTTTAACTGCTTGCTTTTACCTGGAATTGAAGTCAACGCCATTTGTTCAAAGGCAATGTTGGTTGAGATTTGTTGCATTAGTTTAGTCTAGTGTTGAGATGGAAGGATGCTTTCATTCCTTGGCCAACAATGCGATAGGGTGGTATATAATTTGAGTTCATGGTTTGGTATTCCTCTAGGAGTTTATGGAACAAGAATGTTTTAATTGATACTTCTATGGGACAGTGCACATTGTCTTTTATCACCTCTGCTACCTTATTCCAATATTGCTTTACCAATGGGCATGTCCACTAGACGTGAAGAATTGTTCCCTCCTCTGCACTGCATCACCAACATATATTGATTATGTTTGGATATATACATGCTAATCTATGTGGTACTAAATACCCCTCCTGTCTATCCGTGGTAAGTTGTGTTTAACATAGAGACAGTGTTTTATTGTGAGGAAGTTGGTATAGACACATTTTTTCAAAAACTGTTAGTTCATTCATTAAATTTAAATTATATATGTATAAACATGTATAAAATAGAAATTAAAAGATAAATCTAAGTACGTCTTTTTTTTAAATCCTCCTTTTAAAAAATAAATTGCACTGACGCTAAAGAATTGAGTTAATGCCCACCCGTGGTGGGCAGTAAGGAAATGTTACCATCAAAAAAGATACATAAGTGAGAGGTAGGTGTTAAAAGGTTGACTATCCCGATTTATATCAACAAATTAATTAATAAGTATGGTGTAGAATGTTTTAGTATTAGCATGTAGTCATTAAAAGCATAATGTTAGCTTCAGTACATATTATAAACCATCACAGTCATGCCATCTTAATCAAACAAAAAAGTTACCTGCTCTCTTCCCAAATCCCTATGCATATTTAAACAAATGGAGGTTATTTAGTTACTCCAATGGCCACCTGCCACGTCAAGGCAAAACTCTTAGGTGGGTCCTACGCTAACCTTTCACCTTGCTTCCTTGAGCTTCTGGCAAAATATCCATCTATTAAGGGTTGATAAGTATGTAGGGGTTTATAAAAAAAAATACTCCTTTATGTCTAATTAAAGATATTTTTGCAGGTAACTTTTTTCCTTTGGTTGTTACTGTATTTATTGGGGCTGATGTGTACTGTAGTCGTTGCTGTCGCCCAAGAGTAGTGGGAGTTTGAGCGCAGGACCTGTTTTTTGGTATTTATATCATCTTAATCGTTAGCCTCACATGCCAATTATTAAATGCCCAAGAAGAAAGGGCTTGAGGTTTTTTTTTTCTTTAAATAAAGTTATAATCTTTCTGAGGAACACACATGTTGGTTAAGAATTTAGAATATAATGTATCTTATGATATAATCTATTGTCTCGGCTCTTGCCATAGGTACCTATGTTCATCCCCATTTGTGTTAAATAACTGGCACAAGGCTGGTATAATTACCTTACTCAAATTATAAGACACTAGTTTTCCTGTGATATGGTAATAACTGTTACTAGAATTGAAATATTTAGGGGAGACCCTGACAGCACAGCCTATAGTAACATGGCACATAGTGGTACCCAAATTTATATCATAAAGTGAGACCTATAAAAGCTAGGTACAGTAAGTATCTCTCATTCTCGCTGTTAGTGCATGCTCGTATAAACACCAAGAGCAAAGCAAATTGATAGAACATTCTATTTACTTCATGTCCTCCCAAGAGCAGACATAGAACGCTATCCTATAAGCGGTGAGATAGCATTTAACGTCAAATTAACAATCATACAGTCATTGGTACACTCATCTGACTAATAGGCCTTTTTAGAGTTGATTGTTCTCCATTTGGATCGAAAGCCTGGCTTCTCCATGGACTTTTTGTCGGGGAATCCGGTCGGTAGCCCCATTGTTGGAGTAGTTTAAGTCCTTCTGCTACGGACGCTAACAGGATCATTCTACTCTCTTTGGAGAGTAACAATTGGGCTGGAAAACCCCAGCGGTAGGGAACCAGGTCTATTATACTGGTTTGACATAATTCTATTTGTTTTTCCATTTGTTTCACTCGATTGACCAACTTGTTGTGGGCAGAATTGAGTTCCTCCATCTTGTGTTCCATGTGTGTGACAGCCGGGAGTCCAAATTCTTCTTATTTTTCTTTTTCTGATATTACATCATTCATAATAATTTGTAGCTTGTCAGCCATACCATCCAGCAGGTTTTGTAAAATCTCCAGAGTGATCCAGGCAACCTTTGATGGAGATTGGCTACCCATGTTCTCACTCTTTTCTTTCTCTGCGCCATCTTGGGTCGGCGAGAGGAGAAACTTAGATTGGGATGAACAGGCCGTGACAAAGTCACATTTTCAGGGTTTTTACATGCCCTCTGTTGTGACTTTACGCTGATTGTTTTCAACCTTTAGATGCATTGTTAAAAGCTGCTGTAATTTGTTGCTTTTGAGCCTCTGGATACGGAGCTCCGCTTCTAGTCGACCATCCGGCTTGAGTTCCAGCCACTCCCAGGTTTCACAGTTAAACACGGCAGATACATACTCCAGGCACCATAACCACTTTAAATCAATTATGTGGCTATGGGGCTTGGAGTAACCCTTTAATACTGAATGCCTTTGGCTTAGCACCGCAGGTGCAGAGTTTACAAATAGGTTCAGGTAATCCTCTGAATCAATGTGATTCATAGAATACATTACAGTTGGACTTCCAAGTAAATATACTCGGGAGTGGCCGTACAATTTATCCTTTGGCTTAAGGCCGTGTTTTTTTGGATTTTTTTTTTGCCATCTAGCAACACCTTTGATAATGACATCTACATTTTCTGATTTTGTAGTCCAATTTGCATTATTTAGCCTTATTTCACGTAATTAATTATAGCACATAAGAAGCAAGCATTTATCACCTTTTACATTGCTTCTCAAATGACTTGGAAAGAACGCACCCAAGTGTTATTCAGCTATGGAAGAAAACTTGCTGTATTTGGATATTATTTCAATTTAATTTTAGATCATGCTTCAAACACCCTCTGCTTTCAATATTCATTCCATTTCTTTCTTACATCTGACCTGATTCTGTCTAGTCGATGACAGAACATAGCTCAGGAAAAAAACAGACAAACCATTTTGCCTGTTCAGAACCCTCTTGCGTTTCACAAAATATTGGGCAAGAATACTAAAATATATAACTGAAAAAGAGATTAGAAATATTTTTAAAACAGTTAACCTTGCTATAGCTAAAAGTGTAACTGAAATGCTACACATTTTATTGTTGTATATTTAATTCAAGAAATATACATTGGCCACTAGGGGGAGTGTCAGCTCTGCTGACGAAAAAGCAGCCGATAATCCTTAGCCTAATGTTTAATAAAATCAGAGCTGTCAATATGAAAAGTGATCAGATCCACTTTATGAGATATGAAGGGCATACGACTTACTTGGCATATGCATTTAGATAGTTGCTTTACTTTTTTAAACAAGCTACTCTTAGTTCTCTTCTGTGTAGAGTTCTCTATAATATGGCAAGCCATTAACTAATTGGTAAGCTCATATCTGTTGTTTTTTTTCTGTTTATAGAAAATGATTACTCAGAACCAGGGTGGGAGTAATCATACTTTGTTAGTTACTACCCGGGAAAATACATCTAGTGAGTCTCAATAAATTGTTTAGAATATATATATAATTTCTAAATGTAAAGACGTTGACATAATGCTCTAGATGGACTATTTAAACCTTATAAAATAATTCAGTTATCCAGATTTAATTGTATCTTGGATGAAACAATGTGACGTCAGAAGGGCCTTGGAAATAAGCAAGGAGGACTATGCTCAAATCTGAATTCAAGTGAAGTTTAAAGATTTTAAAGTGACACTATAGTGTTAATAATGCAAACATGTATTCCTAACAGTATAGTTTTGAAATAAATGTTAAGGTGCCCAGTCCCCCATTCTCTGGGGTGAAAAAGTAATTTTACTTACCTTATTTCCACCGCCGCGCCAGTCTCACTACAGCTTGCTCCGCCTCCATGGTTGAGATCATCAGTCTTGATGATCTAACTCAATCCAATGCTTTCCCATATGAGACAATCACACATGCACAGCAAAACTCAGTGCTGAGCCAATCAGCATCTCCTCATAGAGATACATTGAATCAATGCATCTCTATGGGAAAAATTCAGCATCTCCATGCAGAGCGTGGAGACACTAACAAAGGTGCTGCACACTGTGCAGAACTGAGATAGAAAGCATCTCTAGTGGCCGTCTGAGTGACAGATGTTACTAGGCAGCAATGTAAACAATGCCTTTTCATTGCTGAGTCTGCAGGGACAGGCTTTAGATACCAGAACAATTACAGTAAGCTGTAGTGATTCTGGTGACAACGGTGTCCCTTTAATTTTTTGTTTAATTAAACAAGCAGGGACCTGGTTAGTAGTGCCCAACAGGGCATAATAAAGCAAAAAAAACAAACAAAAAAAACAAACAGATTATGGAGAAAAGAGTTATAGTAAACCGGATTCCTTTTGTCTTAATGCATTGGATATTTGTATATATGGAGTGTTACTTTATGCATAGATTGTAATAAGTACATGATTTACTTTTATTGAGAACACTACAACTATACAACAATGTGTAATTACTTCATTTTAGATTTAGGTTCTTCAAATTCAAATTTATGGACATGCTCGCAAACATAAATACAGAAACTAGTTAACTCACTAGACAGAAAAAATAAAACTGATACAATGACAGAGAGAGAAACAGTATTAATAGACAGACAGATAGATATTGGGGATTGATAGAAATATTACTATAGATATCTTAAAACCTCAAGACATGGTATATAGCTAAAAAAATAAAACATGTTTGTTTATCAGAGTTATTTTTGAGATTCAGTATAAAATAAAAATAGAAAATAATAAACACAATAGTCATACTAAACTCAACTTCACATAATGGTCTGACAAAGCGTATTGTCCAGAGTTCCATTGATCAATTGCATCCTAAAGGTTCTCCCGTTGAGGCTGCTTGCCTACAATTGAAATCATGAAATGTCATATTTCACATTGTTAGCTCTCGGAATGAAACTTTTGTAAGAAAGTTTGCCCCCTTCCAAGTTCCCCACACCTAACTTTATACACATCAACAAATCATTCAGTCAGATTCTCTGGAAAAACCACAGGAAAAAAACAAACAAGCAGCAATTTAGTAAATACCTCCTGCCTTCCGTACCAGACTCCAAGTTCTCTTATTTTATTTAAAGGCCACTTCATTGTGAGCTAACACTTTGAACGTGATTGTCATCTACCAGGCACAGTCAGTTAACAGCTTTTTTTTGTCTCCAATTGTCTGATTTTGTTACAAAAAAAGAGACAACTGCCTCTCACAAACTGCAGGACACTGGCGGCTATAAAAAAGCAATCCAGTTTCTTTAGAATAATATTTCTTGGTTTTTGGTATTTCGTTTTTTCTATTTTGTGTCTCTAGAACGCTTTCTGGACAATAGTGGAATTCTGAACAAAGCAGTATAGCCTTTATGACATTCAGCTGCGATTTGTTTCTCATAATGAGGAGAAAACAGTAATTCAGGTGCACTGCAATTAAATGTTATTTTAAGACACTGATCATTTTAAATAAAGTTGTGCTTACTACTTCTAATTTATCAAACCCAGCCAATGGACTACTCAACTTTGGCCTACTGGGATTGCTGGGCAATTATTGTTGTGACAGCCTAGACATTGTTCTGCAAAGGATTAAGAAGACGTCACTCTTTGGAAGCCATTTTGAACGCTATTTCTGGCTGTAAAGCCATGGATCTCTTTAATCCTCTGGGTTCCATAAATAGCAGATAGAGTTTAACTGTTTCAAGGTAGATAGATCTAAATTGGCTAGTTTAACTCCAGTACACATCACCCATGGCAGAGGGAATGCCACTGAATGCTCGCAAGTACTGCATTGAGGTTAATGGAGGATCCCCAGAGAGCCTCCATATAAACAGCCAATTACCTGCAGCCATCACTGGTGACTGCTGTCGGGATTTATGCTTAGACTCTGCCTTGAATCTAAGAAAGTCAGACGGAGAAGAAATACAGAGACAAAGTCAGTCCCTACTTTGTCTCAGTATATCTCTTGACTAGTTTGGAATGTCAGCGAAATCCCAACACAGTCAAAATGGGTATTTCATAAAGATTCTATCTTTTCAGGGGGAGTGATAGTGCTGCTTTAAGAACACGTGGCTGTTCTTGGCTCCAGGGTGAAAGGATTGTGGGTTAGAGAGGGGTAGTATATTACAGTTGGCATCTCCACAACCTCTTAATGGTCCTTCACATAAAACTGCATTCTTGTAGCTCTGAGCTCAGGATAGCTAGTCATTCCAATCCTTCTACAATGTATCCAACAAAATAGAACATATGTATTATAACTATTCAATGGCATATTTACCTTACCGTAATTTGAGGCGAGAATCAAAGCAATGGTTTTACAACAAAACATTTTAAAAAACAAAACAGAGCATCATTTTAAATGGCATCATTTCCAGAGAAGTTACGGTTCCACTTTAAAGATCGATCACTGTGGGATCTATCACTTCCCAAGATTTTTAATATCCTGATTAATTATTCCTATATTTAAAAATATGTATTTGTAAGGTATGGAATTTAAAATTAAATAACTCTTTATCCATCAACTGGGCGCCCCCATTTTAGCTCCCTGTCAATCATTGTTAAAAATCTCTGTCCTTTGCACCTGGCTGTCAGCATAGAGAGAGCAGACAAAGAAGAGGAGAAATGAAACAATGGTTCTACTTCTTCTCTTCGTTTGTAATGTGAGCCCTGACTTGGCCGCAATTTTCAATGTTTTATCAACACTTCCCCTTTCATAGAAAAGAAGTTCCCAGTTTGGCAATATTAAATGAAAGGTGATTAAATGCATAACAGTGATAACTTGAGACAGTCAACCTGCCGATTAAACATTGGTAAAGAAATAGTGCCAATGGCATGTACAAAGTTTGTGTCACGATTTGGTTTATTCTCAGTCTGGTGCAGGACCTCAGAGTGCCACTATCTGCCTGTGGTGCTATTCAAGGCTGCTGCACCCAGAGTGAGATCTCTCTCTGTTCCCAGCTGGCCTTACTTTGTGATTAACATCTCCCTATTTAGTTGAGCCTCATCCTTTCTTGTTGGCCAGTTCATTAAAATTGTTGGTCTGATCCTATTGTCCTGTCTGTGGTGATTGTTGTATTTGTTTAGGAATGAGCAATGGAAGATCCTCTGAAATATCAACCCAATTTGTGAAGATGTCTGTCTGTATTCCAATATTTCTTCATCATCAATGTAGCAACATGAACAATTAGTGGAACTCTACGGGAGAATGTCACTTGCCTAATTTTAGCACAACCACACAGCTGACTAAAAGTTAGGTTTAGGTTGTTCTAAAGGTTTTTTAAAATAGTTTTAGTGGGGCGGCGCTTGACTTCAAAGATGGCCGGACACACTTTTGAGCAGCTCCTGCAACTTTGGAGCTATTATTCTGTCTAAGAAAGTGCAATATCACCACAGTGATTAGCAAACCAAAGCTCTGGCATGTAATTGGACTGCTAGAATCTGAAGCCTACTGAAGCTGGTGACCTCGCTGGCTGGAGAGGTGGCCAATTTCCTGACTTGGGTAGCATGACTCAAAGCGACACACTTATAGCTCCTTAATCCTCCTTGAATTGGTGGGGGTTATCCCGGTCCCCGATGGGGAACTGAATGGGGGTTCCCCGCGGGCTTGTGATCCTGCTGAAGGAAGAGGAGGGATCAATTGACACATGGGATTGGCTCAAGACACTGGCGTACATACTGCGGTCGCAGGGGTCGCAGCCCTGCGACCAGGTGTCCGCTGCCATGTGTTGCAGCCCTGGCCTGTGCAGAGTAAGCGCGGGGGGCCAACGGATCAATTTTCGCACTGGGGCCCCATGGATCGTGTGTACGCCACTGACTCAAGACATGGCCTAGGCCAAAGGCAGTGAGAGGTACTGGCAACAAGAACTAAACTTCTGACACTCACATGGAGAACAAACATTTCTCCTGCATCTGATTAAGCACGCGGAGAAGCAATATTAATATGGCCTACAAACGGCGTAGGCTGAAGATGTCTGGTGGTAGCTTACCATACTCCTGCAAGTTTTCTTTAACACTGCAAAGTTCTTTATTGTTATTTTTATTTCCCTTTCATCCACTCTGTTTTAGTACCCAGGTGCACTATAGTCTTTTTGTTAAAGCATAGTTGACCTAGCATAGTTGATACTCGTATAGCAAACAACCTGTCTAGAATGCCTTCCACGGTTGCATGTTTAGCTTTTGTTTTGTCCCCAGACATTGTTTGTCTAGTCTGATCTCAACATTACACCAAAAATTGTGCTGCAATATGATAATGCCAGGTAACATACAGTAATCTAAAGTCTACTGATTTATGCATAATGTTTTACTATGTTGATTGATATTCTTGTGTTTGCTGTTGTGGTGTTACAAGATTCTTTGTTCCCCTTTTACGCTGCAAAAATAAAACATTTAAAAAAAAATGTTTTATATCATTATTTTTGTACTTACCTACTTTGCCGTCTGTCTGTCTGTCTGATTGTCTGTTTATTACTCTGTCTGTCTGTCATCTCTCTGTCTGTCTGTCTGATTGTTTATTACTCTGTCTGTCTGTCTGATTGTTTATTACTCTGTCTGTCTGTTTATCTCTCTGTCTATTATTTCTCTGCCTGTCTGTCTATTATATCCCTGTCTGTCTGTCTATCTTTACTTTGGTGGCTAATTAAGGAGAATCCATGTTCCATTTATCATGTTTATATACATTGCCAGTTCATCCATTAAATAGAATAGGGTAAGAAATAATTAATTTGAAGATATGAGGCCATACACACTGTATAAAACACAAAGCACGTATTCATTCATTATCCAAAGAGCACTTACTGCATAACACAACCAGTAATGGTTAATGTGTGTTATACAAAGCAGTGATGGGTAACCTTGGCAATCCAGATATTTCCTTGATTCTAGAGCATTTGTTAACACAAAGCTTAATTTATACTCCAGTTCTTGAGATCCATGTTTTCTTTACAATATCTATTGCGATACAAACAATCTTGCCGCTGTAATATTGTCAGCTCTCTTCTTGGTTTCTATGACCACCGTTTTTTATTTCCATTTTCCATTTCACTGGAGGATTTTCTACCACACTTTTAGCAGTGGACAATAGCTATAGGGTGTGAAGGAAGATCATAGCATTCAGAGCTTGTATACAGATAGCTTTGGGCCAATCCTGTGTTCTATTCTTCTACGGTCTCTCTTCCAGCATTAGAACGAATGATAACAGGTAGTGATACTAATGGCTGTCTGTTCCTCATACGGCTAGCTTTCTATGGCAGTCAGTACATCACTTACAAAGTGTCAGCGACTCTATGATCAAGGTGTTCAAATATGGAATGTTTATTGTTTAAGGGGGCAAGGAACAATGGGTGGGTCAGACTGCGGAGAATGAGTTATATTGTCCCATTGCACAGTGCTATGGAATTTGCTGGCGCTATATTAATAAAATAATAATAATATAGTACAGATTAAGTTACAGTGCACACATAAAAATACATTTATACATTTTACAAGGCTGCTTGAAATCACCTATCTCAGCAAACATATAAGGGGATTCAGTTCCACCATATGTCCATATTGTGTTAAGCCCACCACTACTTCACAGTACCCCAATATCGGTGGGTTCTACACTAATTCCAAACGTGGGAAACAAATTAAATATATGATGTGTCACTTAAATCAAATATAGGTGCTTTGGTGACAGATATTTGTCATATATTATTCATTTATTTCCCCTGAAGCCATTAGAAATACAAAAAAAAACCTGATCCAAGTTGGAACTGCAAAAATCTGGAGATTGTGGAATATATTGTCACAGCATAAAAGTTAATAATAATTAGGTGCAATATATATTAGAATTTCAGGTCAAATTATTGGCAGGATTCCATTCATCTCTCTGAACCTGGCAGCTAAATGTACCATTTCTGGTTACATTGTTAGCACTGAAAGATGCCCCTTTCTTAAGAATTAACATGTACCAGTCACTGCTTGGCTTTGTTTTTGTTAAATAAATCATGACACAGTGTAATATGTCATGTGTTATTGATCATTAGTGGTTTTATTTACCTAATTTTAAGACATGCTAAGGGACAGATGATTGCTATTATGCCCTGATATATAAAACCATAGGATTCTAAAAGGGTGTACTTTCTTTTTCCTGTGACTGTAGATGAACGCAGTCTCCCACATGCACATTATATTTGTTGCATCATGTTTGTAATAAGGGTAAACAAAGCAAAACAAAAGTAATTTTATAAACAAAAATAAAAGTTTATTCCCCACTTCCTAATACTAATAACCAAATTATATTATAGAAACCAAGTCTTCTGAGACTCCACATCCCTGAACTTTGCTGTAACTGTTTAATTTGATATACCGTATATACTCGAGTATAAGACGAGTTTTTCAGCACATTTTTTGTGCTGAAAAACCCCCACTCGTCTTATACTCGAGTCAGTGTCTGTATTATGGCAACTTACATTGCCATAATACAGACAAGGACCGGTCCTGTTGGGGGCTGGCAGAGAGCTGTAACTTACCTTTCCTGCAGCTCCTGTCAGCTCCCTTCTCTCTCCTCCGGTCCGGTCAGCTCCCCTGTCAGCTCCACTGCAAGTCTTGCGAGAGCCGCGGGATCAGAACGTTGCCATGGGTTACCGTGGCAACGCTACGTGTGGCACTCAGGCCGCGATACTTACAGGGGAGCTGACAGGGGAGCTGACCGGACTGGAAGAGAGAGAAGGGAGCTGACAGGAGCTGCAGGAAAGGTAAGTAACAGCTCTCTGCCAGCCTCCCTCCTACACAGCCCATCCACTGGACCACCAGGGAATGAGAGCCCTCCTCCCTGGCCAGCTAACAAGCAGGGAGGGGGAGTGAAAAAATCTAAATAAATACAAATTTAAATAATAATAAAATAAAAATAAAATATTAATAATATATAAAAAAATAATATTAAAATAATAATAATAATTAAAAAAAAATAATAAAAATGCCCACTCCCCACCAAGGCTCTGCATCACACACACACACTGCATTCATACACAAACACACTGCATTCACACACACACTGCACTCATACACACACACATTGCACTCATACACACACACACCGCATTCATACAAACACACTGCATTATATACACACACACACTGCATTCATACACACACTGCATTCATACACACTCACTGCATTCATACACACACACACTGCACTCATACACACACACACACACTGCATTCATACAAACACACTGCATTCTACACACACACACACACACACTGCATTCATTATATACACACACTGTAAATAAATATTCAATTAATATCATTTTTTTGAGATCTAATTTTATTTAGAAATTTACCAATAGCTGCTGCATTTCCCACCCTAGTCTTATACTCGAGTCAATAAGTTTTCCCAGATTTTGGGGGTAAAATGAAGGGTCTCGGGGCGACTTATACTCGAGTATATACGGTACATTCGGATATTGTATTTCTCTGTTCTGAAATTTACTTTTCTTGTAATCAGTATGTTTGAAGAAATGTACACAGCTGTTCTGTGGGCCTGTAAATTCTCAATTTAGATCAATAGACGGACATTTATTCTGTTGACACGTTCTTCAAGATATATTATGACAAATAATTTACATCTAACTTTGTATCTCTGTCTACCTCTTAAGCAATCTGTTTTCAACATTTTAAGTAATAAAATGCAGTTTAAAAATATAAATTATTTAGATTTATCCCTAAAGTTCCGAGTATCATAGCTGATTGTTGGGCGGCTGTAAAAATGTTTCAATCTCTTAGCTCTGGGACTAACATAGAGACTTCCTGATCCTGATATGGTTGCACCAATTATTCATTTTTTTTAAATGTTGCTGCTATCAGTAGCAGTGGCAAAACTAATGTAGTTTGGATCATAGTGTAAGAATTTGTTTTGCCCCCCCCCCCCCTCCAAACGCAAAGGTGGCCAAAAGGTAGATCCCTACCTGTCATACAACTACCCAAATACTATGCCAGTTGGGGATCTACCATTTGCCCATCCTTGCAGGGTTGTGTTTGTGAGCACTATTTGTGCTTTTCAGTGTAATCATGTTTTTGCATGGAGTATGTGTGTGCATGTAGAGGTCTATTTGTATGTTTCTAGATAGTTTAATAGTTTGGTAGTAAAAATGATAAAAAATATACCATACCAGAATTAGGCAAGATTAGTACAGATAGATTGGATCTACTAAAGATTAACAGTTGTAGTAGAGCTTAATGACACTTTTATTCTCTCTTCTTTTTTAGTTTTTTTTAGTTTTTATTTTATATCTAGTTAGTCTGAAACTCAAAATTGAATTGAATTGGTCAATCCAGGTAATAAAACAGTCAGGGACTGAAAGTCACCCAGTGACCTAAACTCCTGAAATTACTGAGCTCTCTGGCAACAATCCTCGAAACATATTTTCACAGTTAGATCTCCAGTCTCCTGGCAACTACTTGCACTGGAACTTCGATAAAGTGGAATGGCCTTAATTGTTTTCAAACTCCGGGACAAAGAGATTCGGAAACAAAAACCACAAAAATAAGTAAGTAGAATTCAGCTTCTCGTTTTCAGTCAGTATGTATTGGACAATCACAACAAAATTTCTTACAGCAGGTCTTAAAATACAGCTTTCCAATTAATTTGTATAATCTGTTTACTAAGTTTAAATATACCCGTGGGAAACGATTCTCAAAATACTGTAAGTTACTAATTTGTATCTATATTTTTGAATTTTCTTTTTTTGATTTTTATGTTTTTTTTATTCTAATTATATCTTTGATTGCAAATGTTATCTAACACTCACCTATCGGGGTGTCCCACCTCTTCTTCCTGCTCTTTTTGAAGCTGCAAGACCATTTTTATTTCTAATAGAATTGTGGAATCAAATTTGAGGGATTATTTGAAGAAGGGTGTTAGTAGATGGTTACTGAGCATTGCTACTGGTTTCTGTTTAACCACTTTTTAACTAATTCTATGGAATTAAATTAGCAAAATAAATAAAATTAAAAATAAAATACACATCATTCTAATTATAAGGGTGGTGTGCTCCTTAATTAAATGGTTTTTTTCTGAACAAAGAGAAATTAATTAATTTCTAAGTTGTTTTCTAAATGAGTGAATCATTGATATGTTGAAGTGTGCCATTTCTTAATTACTTCCATATTTACATATTTATCATTAAAGTTTAGCATAATATTTTAGTATTCCAGATTTTAATTTTTCATTATATTTGCTATTTTGGTAATGCCAAAAGCGTTGAAAGCAGGGGGATAAAAGATTAGGATAATTTTTGCAATTAAACTAGTTCTTGACTGCTCAAAGTATAGTGAATAACTCTGCCAAAGTTTTTGGACATAACGTAACATCAACTGACTAGCACTTGGTGGTATGCTGTTATAAGCTAAGGATTACTAAGTAACAGTAAATCTTCTGTGAAACAAATATAAACAGCAACTTCAACAGAAAAATTGAATTGTAAACAAAATAGTAGACAGAGCTAAAAATGTAACCGCAGACTTTTTGTGCAAAACTTAAAGGGACACTATAGTCACCAGAACAATTACAGCTTAGTGCAGTTGTTCTGATGCGTATAGTATGTTCCTGTTGGCATTTCAATGTAAATGGTGCCTTTTCAGTGAACATTTCCGATAAAAATGCTATGAGGATATGCTGATTGGCCAGGCTAGCGTTTTGCCGCACATGTGCAATAGCCTCCCAATACTTTCACTTAGCTGACGGAGGGGGGAGTGGAGCAGGAGCCTAAAATGTTTTTTTAAAACAATAGTGACAGAAATATATTTTTGTCGTCCTGTCACTACAGTGTTCTTTGAAATAATTGTTACGTAGTTAATGTCTGTCAAAAAAAAGAAAAAGCCATTGTCTGAAAACGTTGGTTCAAAACTGTTTATGTTTGTTTTTAATTACAAAATATAGCCTTGACTCATACCTTCTTTTAACAGCAAGCCACAGTTTTGCACTTATGTTGAGGGTCTTGTTTGGCAACTTCTCACTTGTTTTCTCCCCTCTACCAAATACATTTATTAGGTCTGAGAGTAAAGCCAAGATGGCGGGAGTCAAACCCCAAACTGTAATGGTCTTGTCTGACCACATATAGTTAAGGGCAGATGTTCTCCCATTTATAGTAGTTTGCCTCTGACAGTCTGAATTTGTATTAATATTTTACTAAGGCAAGCAATGTATAAATTAATTTTGCTACATAAATAAATGATATCAGTTATATAACGCATCTTGATTGTATCGCACCAGGATACATTTACAGTAATGTGAATCACTCCACAAATCTCTTTAAATCTATGTTCACATCAAAATGAAATGAAATGTTTTCATTAATAAACTAATTTGTTCCATTAAATGTTTTATGGGATATAATATGCTGTGGTGGTGGTGCTCAGTTCCAAGGTTTGTAATAAGTGAACTTGTATTGAAATCTGATCTTATTAGTTTTTGTTTGTTTTCATATGGTTCTTGAATTTTAGAAATGTAATTATTTTAATTTGAATTTACTATTTCTTTGCCACAGTCAGATCGGGAACATATTATCTGCCTGAGTAATCACAATGAGCTTTTTCTGAAGTGGAGGATTCACCGGGGAGGCAGCTCTGCGTGAGTTATCAACATTCAGAATATTAATCCAATTTTTCTCTTAGTGTAATAATAAGAAAATGTACTTTTTTACAACATGGTCAAATAATGCCAAATAAACTACATTGTGACCAACAGATTGACCACCGACAAATTCTCACAGACTTATTTACTAAAGTGAGGATTCAAAGTGAATTTAAAATTTTAGGTAAAAATAGGGTACTCTAGCATTAAATTTGAAATTTACTTTTAATTGGGTTTAAATTCTCAGCTTAGTAAATAACTCTGCCAGTGAATTCAGTTGGGTTCGTTCATCTCACTAATGTAATTAATGTAGTAGAGATTGCTAGAATTGCTTAGCAAACATCAAAAATGCAAGAATAACACATTTTGGTTACTAGGGGATTTTGCACAAAAATAAGATGCCTCTCAGCAAATTCAGTGTATGCAATACAGCCAATTGGCTAAACCATTTCATTTTCTGCATTCTTTGGATAATCAGACACAGTTAAATCAGACACAGTTAATTTACTTCAAATCAAAAAGCGTAATGAAAAGTTGTTTCTCTGCAAGTTGTTTTGTATAAACGAAAATTTATGTTGTACATTCACAGCTGACAACCGTGCATGCATTTTCTTACTTAAGTTTTGCTTGCGTTTTTGGTGAAGAATTTGAAAATATGCAGTACTTAAGAGAAGAAATATTATGAAGCATCAACAGGAGTTTTTGTCCTTCTTTAGTTTTTCTAGTGCCATGATATCCTTCTTTAGAACAGGTGCCCAAAATTACACAGCATATTCAAGGTGTTTTCTTCCCAGCGATTTATAAAGAGGAAAAATTTATATTTTCATGCCTAGAATTTATGCCCCTATTTATATATGACAAAACCTTACTGGCCTTAGCAACGGCAGATTGACAGTGCATATTGCTGCCTAATTTGCTGTCTATAACAATTCCCAATTTCCCAATAACAATTCCTTCTCGTGTGTGGTTATCCCTAATTCACTACCATTTAGAGTGTAAGTTGCTTGTGCATAACTTTGCATTTCTCTACAATAAATGTAATCTGCCATTTTAGTGCCCAGTCCCACAATCTATCTAAATCCCTCTGCAGCAAGGCAATATCCTGCTCACATTTTTATTACTTTACAAAGTTGTGTGTCATCTGCAAACACTGATACATGGCTTTCAATGCCTATTTCAAGATCATTTATAAATATGTTAAATAGAAGCGGTCACAAAACAGAACCCTGAGGGACACCACTTACCACTTTTGTCCAGCTTGAAAATGTACCATTAATGACAACTCGTTGTACTCTATCATTAAGCCAATGTTCTACCCAAGAACAAGAATATTCATCTAGACCAATTTATTTTAGTTTAAACACTAACCTATGGTGAGGAACTGTATCAAATGCCTTGGCAAACTCCAAGTAGATCACATCCACTGCAACACCATGATCTATACTTCTACTTACTTCTTCGTAGAATGCAATTAGGTTAGTTTGACTTACGTTTCATAAAACCATGCTGATTATTGCTAATAACAAAGTTCTTCCCAATGAATTCCTGAATATTATCCCTTAATAACCCTTCAAATATTTCCCCAGTCACAGAAGTTAAGCTCACAGGTCTATAATTTCCAAGCAAGGATTTTGAACCCTTCTAAATATAGGAACAACATCTGCCTTCCTCCAATCCTCTGGTACAATTTCTGAAACAAAAGAATCTGGAAAGATTTAATACAAAGGTTCACTTATTTCCCCACTTAGCTCCCTAAGTACTCGTGGGTAAATACCGTCAGGCCCTGGAGCTTTATTTACATAAAATTTCTTTAACTGCTGTAGCATCTTGTCTTGAGTCATCCAATCACAAGTTATCTGCAAGTTTTTTGCAGCAGTCATTTGCATATCTCTTGCCATAGGATCATTATTAATATATACTGAAGAAAAATAGTTATTTAAAATATCTGTCTTTTCTTGGTCTTCATCAACTAACAGACCCATCTCTGTTTCCAGTGTACCTACACTTTCATTTTTTATTTTATTTTTAATTTCTGTAATTGAAAAATGTTTTGGGTTGGTTTTGCTTTCTTTGGCTATCAATTTCTCATTTTCTAGTTTAGTCACTTTAATTGCCTTTTTGCAAGCATTATTGGCTTCCTTATTTTTTATTTATGATGATGATTTATGATGCTGATTTGTCCGCTGGTTTTATTTAGTTTCTTTTATATTTATTACCCAATGGTACATACTGTGAAATGTACCTTTCTAATATGTGTTTAACCCCTTAAGGACACATGACACGTGTGACATGTCATGATTCCCTTTTATTCCAAAAGTTTGGTCCTTAAGGGGTTAAAGATATTCCATTTATCCTCAGTGTTTGCTTTACCAAGGAGTTTATGCCAGTCAACATGTTGTAGAGCTACCCTCATTTTATTAAAATTGGCCTTTTAAAAATTATACGGTGTAGCATACCCCACATGCTTTTGCTTTTTTGAGTTTATTTAAAAAAACTACCATTTTGTGATCACTATTTCCCAAAGGCTCCCCTACTTGAATGTTGGTCAATAGATCAACATTGTTTGTTATAATGTTTATTATCAATATTTTGCAAATACTCCCCTACTTGAATCTTGGTAAAAAAAAAAAATCTTTGTTATAAAGAGATCCAGACAAGCATCCTTTCTAGTTGGTGCTTTTACCAATTGTGACATGAAGGTGTCATTTAACACATTCAAAAACCTGATTCCCCTTGCTGAAGTACTAGTCACTCTATCCCAATTTATATCTGGGTAATTAAAATCTCCTGTAATTAACTTGTTACCCAGATGTGCAGCTTTCCCAATTTGCTCTAACTGCTGTTCTTCCTCATTAATATTTACTAGGTGGTTTATAACATATCCCAACCAATAATTGATTTCCAAATTGTTTGCCTGAAGCAGATATCTAACCATAAAGCTCCCACATTTTCCTTGTCACACTCCACATGCCTAAGATTTGACTTTAACACATGGTTGACATATAAACATACCCCACCACCCTTCTTGTTTTCCTTCTCCTTCCTAAATAACATATACCCGTTTAAGTTAACTGCCCAGTCATGTGTCTCATCCCACCATGTTCCTGTCATGCCTATTATATCATATTGCTTAGTGCAGTGTTTCCCAACCCAGTCCTCAAGGCACACCTACCAGTCCAGGATTTAGGGATTACCCAGTTGTGTCTAAGGTGTTTTTTTTCTCCTTTGTAAAAACACCTTAGACACAACTGGGTAATCCCTAAATCCTGGACTGGTAGGTGTGCCTTGAGGATAGGGTTGGGAAACACTGGCTTAGTGTGTGCTATTGCCTCTAGTTCCCCCATTTTGTTATTTAGGCTCCTTGCATTAGTAAACATACATTTAACCCCTTAAGGACTGGACCTTTTTTGCAATGTTGTACATTTGCGACCAGGCATATTTTTACACTTTTCTGGTGTTTGTGTTTAGCTGTAATTTTCCGCTTTCTCATTTATTGTTCCCATACAAATTATATATTGTTTTTTTCAGGACAAAAGGGGCTTTCTTTACATACCATTATTTATATAAACTCATGTATTTTAATTTAAAAAAAATAAAAATATGATGAAAAATTGAAAAAAATACATGTTTTTTTACTTTTACTTGAAAAATCTTTTACTCATCTACAAAAGCGAATGAAAAAAACTGCTAAATAGATTCAAAATTTTGTCCTGAGTTTAAAAATACCCAGTGTTTATGTGCTTTTTTGCTTTTTTTTGCATGTTATAGGGCTATAGGTACAAGTAGGATATTGTGTTTTCAAAACATACATTTTTAAAATTTATCAATAGTGACATTGTAACACTATTATCTGTCATAAATCTCTAAATAACACCCCACATGTACATATTTTTTTTAAAGTAGACAACCCAGGGTATTCAATATGGGGTATGTCCAGTCTTTTTTAGTAGCCACTTAGTCGAAAACACTGGCCAAAGTAAGCATTCATATTTGTTTGTGTGTGAAAAAAGTAAAAAAACTAAATTGAACGCTAATTTTGGCCAGTGTTTGTGACCAAGTGGTTACTAAAAAAGACTGGACATACCCCATTTGCAATACCTTGGGTTGTCTTCTTTTGCAAATGGTATGCCATCATGGGGGTAATTCTCATTCCTGGGCTACCATACGCTCTCAAAGGCAACATAACCAACCTGGCCATTTTCAATGTAAAAATATTTGACCCATATATTTGACCTTGTAACTTTCAAAAATGCTATAAAACCTGTACATGGGGGGTACTTTTTTACTCGGGAGACATCGCTGAACACAAATATTAGTGTTTAAAAACTGGAAAACGTATCACAACAATTATATCATCAGTAAAAGTGCTGTTTGTGTGTGAAAAATGCAAAAAAAGTCATTTTCACTGACAGTATCATCACTGTGATATGTTTTACTGTTTTGAATCACTAATATTTGTGTTCAGCGAAGTCTCCTGAGTAAAACAGTACCCCCCATGCACAGGTTTTAGGGTGTCGTAGAACGTTACAGGGTAAAATACAGTGCTAGCAAATTAAATTCTCTGGAATTTCAGCCTGGGTTGGCAGGCAGGTCCCTCAAATTGCAATCAATAAAATTACTGAATTATGTAAAAATATTACATAAATACGCACGTAGAATTTAAATATATATGCATATTTATATATTTGAAGTCTACGTGTATATTTATATAATTATTTATGTAATTTTGTATATGGACATATGTACAGGGAGTGCAAATTATTAGGCAAGTTGTATTTTTGAGGATTAATTTTATTATTGAACAACAACCATGTTCTCAATGAACCCAAAAAACTCATTAATATCAAAGCTGAATATTTTTGGAAGTAGTTTTTAGTTTGTTTTTAGTTATAGCTATGTTAGGGGGATATCTGTGTGTGCAGGTGACTATTACTGTGCATAATTATTAGGCAACTTAACAAAAAACAAATATATACCCATTTCAATTATTTATTATTACCAGTGAAACCAATATAACATCTCAACATTCACAAATATACATTTCTGACATTCAAAAACAAAACAAAAACAAATCAGTGACCAATATAGCCACCTTTCTTTGCAAGGACACTCAAAAGCCTGCCATCCATGGATTCTGTCAGTGTTTTGATCTGTTCACCATCAACATTGCGTGCAGCAGCAACCACAGCCTCCCAGACACTGTTCAGAGAGGTGTACTGTTTTCCCTCCTTGTAAATCTCACATTTGATGATGGACCACAGGTTCTCAATGGGGTTCAGATCAGGTGAACAAGGAGGCCATGTCATTAGATTTTCTTCTTTTATACCCTTTCTTGCCAGCCACGCTGTGGAGTACTTGGACGCGTGTGATGGAGCATTGTCCTGCATGAAAATCGTGTTTTTCTTGAAGGATGCAGACTTCTTCCTGTACCACTGCTTGAAGAAGGTGTCTTCCAGGAACTGGCAGTAGGACTGGGAGTTGAGCTTGACTCCATCCTCAACCCGAAAAGGCCCCACAAGCTCATCTTTGATGATACCAGCCCAAACCAGTACTCCACCTCCACCTTGCTGGCGTCTGAGTCGGACTGGAGCTCTCTGCCCTTTACCAATCCAGCCACGGGCCCATCCATCTGGCCCATCAAGACTCACTCTCATTTCATCAGTCCATAAAACCTTAGAAAAATCAGTCTTGAGATATTTCTTGGCCCAGTCTTGACGTTTCAGCTTGTGTGTCTTGTTCAGTGGTGGTCGTCTTTCAGCCTTTCTTACCTTGGCCATGTCTCTGAGTATTGCACACCTTGTGCTTTTGGGCACTCCAGTGATGTTGCAGCTCTGAAATATGGCCAAACTGGTGGCAAGTGGCATCGTGGCAGCTGCACGCTTGACTTTTCTCAGTTCATGGGCAGTTATTTTGCGCCTTGGTTTTTCCACACGCTTCTTGCGACCCTGTTGACTATTTTGAATGAAACGCTTGATTGTTAGATGATCACGCTTCAGAAGCTTTGCAATTTTAAGAGTGCTGCATCCCTCTGCAAGATATCTCACTATTTTTGACTTTTCTGAGCCTGTCAAGTCCTTCTTTTGACCCATTTTGCCAAAGGAAAGGAAGTTGCCTAATAATTATGCACACCTGATATAGGGTGTTGATGTCATTAGACCACACCCCTTCTCATTACAGAGATGCACATCACCTAATATGCTTAATTGGTAGTAGGCTTTCGAGCCTATACAGCTTGGAGTAAGACAACATGCATAAAGAGGATGATGTGGTCAAAATACTTATTTGCCTAATAATTCTGCACTCCCTGTATATTTCGTATTATTTTTGTTTATTTATATATACATAGATATATATATACAAATTCATTCTAAGTGTATTTTGATATAAATATATATATATTCATTTTAAAATACAGTTAGAATAAAATTTCATATAGATATATAATTTTTTTTTAATTTTTTTATTATTATTTTTAAAAAATTATTTAATTTAAATTACTTATTATTTATATTTTATAATAATATATATATACAATATATATAGTTATTATATATATTATATATATACGTGTGTAATTTAATTATAAGTGTATTTTTATATTAATATAAGTACATATTAATATAAAAATACACTTAGTATGATTATATATATGATATATAGACATATATTATATAGATATAATATATGTCTATATATCATATATGTATACACATATATAATTATTTTTTTTTATTAACATTAACTTTATTTTATTTTTTGATTTTACACTAGCAGAGAGACTGCCTGTCAGCACAGACAGTCCCCCTGCAGACAGACACATGGACACCTATTGTGACCATGTGATCGCTGTGTTGAGCGATCACATGGCCACAGGGGTCCTAATTCAGTGTGGGGAGACTGTCTGGGCTGCAGGCAGTCTCCCCACAACCGGAGCCACGCTGATCGCCGCCGGGGGAACGAAGGTGATCAGGTAAGTACCTCTGACCGTTAGGACGGTTCAGGACCGTCATCGGTCGGCAACGCAAAAATGACGATGACGGTCCTGAACCGTCCTCGGTCGGGAAGGGGTTAATATTATCTTGAGTCACTTTGTGCATATTTGTATTACTGTTGTATACCTCCCCTGTTCTAGTCTTGCCCCTCCCCATCTCCACCCTGCTTATGCTGAGCTAAAGCCCATCTCCTTTCTAAACACAAGTTGGGGGTAAAATACAATAAAGATATAGATTTGTGTATTATTCAATGCTTTCCTATGGGGATTTCAGCGACGCTGGAGGTCCTCATGCATAGCTGGAGGACGTCCAGCGTAGTTTAAAACACTTTTTGTGCTTTAAGAAAACGGATGTCCCTTTAGTGGCTGTGTGATAAACAGCCACTAGAGGAGGACTTAACCCTGCAAGGTAATTATTGCAGTTTATGAAAACTGCAATAATTACACCTGCAGGATTAAGGATAATGTGAGTTGGCACCCAGACCACTCCAATGGGCAGAAGTGGTTTGGGTGCCTGGAGTGTCCCTTTAACAGGTACAATCATTTGGAGGGTAGACTAGAAACTGCAAATCTCGTATACGAAATGCTTGCCATTTTTATTAGTTAGATGCCACCCCTGCCTCCTTGTCCTGTGCAGTTTTGTTTTCAAGGTGTGTAAACTGACTGGAAGCACATTCTAATTTGTCCTTGAAATGTAACAGTGTGAGTCTGAACTGCTGAGAAAGAACTGAATAGCTTGCTATTATTGACACAATGAGGTACTTTGCGATGTTTCAAAGGGTTCCGTAGGAGGATGTCTGTGCATTGATCTAATGTTGGTGCTGACCTAAAAGTGAGTCATGCAACACGATTCTAAATAAAGTAACTCTACTTCAATTGAACGCTGCGGCAGGACCTGAAATGAGCCCCGAAGTACCACCAAGCTGTGTAAAGGAATGACAAGACATGGAAAAAACGTAATCTAAACCTGTAAGAGACTGTCCAGTTACTCGGAATTGAGCCAAAACAGAGAATATGAGAACTCTGAGAACGGGCAAAAGGTTACAAAAGCCTCAATAGGTGTCCCTTTGGTTTCGCTCAGGTTTTTGCCCATTTGTGTCATAGAAACATAGACACATAGAATGTGACGGCAGATAAGAACCATTTGGCCCATCTAGTCTGCCCAATTTTCTAAATACTTTCATTAGTCCCTGGCCTTATCTTATAGTTAGGATAGCCTTATGCCTATCCCACACATGCTTAAACACCCTCACTGTGTTAACCTCTACCACTTCAGCTGGAAGGCTATTCCATGCATCCACTACCCTCTCAGTAAAGTAATACTTCCTGATATTATTTTTAAACCTCTGTCCCTCTAATTTAAGAATATGTCCTCTTGTTGTGGTAGTTATTTTAAATATAGTCTCCTCCTTTACTGTGTTGATTCCCTTTATGTATTTAAATGTTTCTATCATATCCCCCCTGTCTCGTCTTTCCTCCAAGCTATACATGTTAAGATCCTTTAACCTTTCCTGGTAAGTTTTATCCTGCAATCCATGAACCAGTTTAGTAGCCCTTCTCTGAACTCTATAGTATCAATATCCTTCTGGAGATACGGTCTCCAGTACTGCGTACAATACTCCAAGTGAGGTCTCACCAGTAGTGATGTCCCGAACGGTTCGCAAACGGTTCGCCACGAACGGTTCGCCACGGACTCATCATCGAGTAAACTTTGACCCTGTACCTCACAGTCAGCAGACACATTCCAGCCAATCAGCAGCAGACACTCCCTCCCAGACCCTCCCACCTCCTAGACAGCATCCATTTTGCATTCATTGTAAAGCTGCATTCTTAGTGAGCTGTCCAGGAGGTGGGAGGGTCTAGGAGGCTGATTGGCTGGAATGTGTCTGCTGACTGTGAGGTACAGGGTCAAAGTTTAGTCAATGATAAGTCTGCGGCGAACCGTTCGGCGAACCGTTCGGGACATCACTACTCACCAGTGTTCTGTACAATGGCATGAGCACTTCCCTCTTTCTACCGCTAATACCTCTCCCTATACAACCAAGCATTCTGCTAGCATTTCCTGCTGCTCTATTACATTGTCTGCCTACCTTTAAGTCATCAGAAATAATCACCCCTAAATCCCTTTCCTCATATGTTGAGGTTAGACTCTATCAAATATTCTGTACTCTGCCCTTGGGTTTTTACGTCCAAGATGCATTATCTTGCACTTATCCACATTAAATGTCAGTTGCCACAATTCTGACCATTTTCTAGTTTACCTAAATCATTTGTCATTTGGCTTATCCCTCCTGGAACATCAACCCTGTTACATATCTTAGTATCATCAGCAAAAAGACATACCTTACCATCAAGACCTGTGTCATTACAAGGGGAACTTATATTTGCACATCAGACTTGCATAAGAGCAGTCCAGATCCAAAATGCCAGCTAGTTCAATCTGCAAGAGGGACAGAAACCCTAAATTATTGTTTTGGCATTCTTTGGGCCACATCAGCGAGGCGTAGCTGTATTAGACTTGGGGCGTACCTAGAGCTGGCATCTGGCAACAAATTTGCATATAATTCACATTAGCCACCCAGATTTCTTGTTGTGGGCTGGCTGACATCTCTTAACTTTGATCTTTGTTTATCAGATAACTCCCCTATTTGCTATCCTTATGTGGGATTTAAGGACACCAAATAAGGGAGCTATTTGCTAAACACATGTACATTTATATACACACACACAATAACACAATAGATGTGTGTCTCTGTGTGTGTATATATACAATCAGAGGCACACACCCAAATAACCACAGACACACGGACCCACACATACAATCACAGACCTACATACACAATCACATACATAAACACACATAATCACAACACACACACACTTAACCACGGAGATGCACACACAATCACACACTATCATCACATACATACACATTTAATAAGAGGTACACCCAACCTTCCTACCTTGGTCTAGGAGGGCTGGAGTGGAGGGCTGATGGTCAGTGGTTGCTGCTGGGCTCTCTGTGCTCTTCCTGCACAGGTCCCTTGCATGCACTGTTATGACGCCGATGCCGGGATGATGTCATATCTCAGCTGCTCGCTCACTGCAGGGTGAAGACAGTCAGACACAGTCAGATGCACACAGTTATACACATATACTGTCAAATACAGCCACATGCACACAGTCCCAGGCACATAGTCACTCTCACAGAGTCAAAGGCACAGGTATAGGCAGACAGTCACACACACAGCTACAGGCAGACAGTCACACACACACACACACAGTCACAGGGAGACAGACACAATCACAGTTTTACACACACACACACACACAGCCACTCTCACTTACTGACAGTATGGGCTGGAGGAGGAGTGGAGTCTGTAGTTGTTGGGGAAGCATGGACTCCTTCCTTCTTCCCCTCTGTGTGCAGCAGTAGCAGCAGCAGGTGGAGGCCGCCTTTAGCTTCACCCATGCAGCAAATTTGGCTCTGCCCAAGGCAGATTTAGCCCCTAACACGGCCCCTGCATGTGAGCTGTGTTGGTTGTCAATTGGTTAAAAGTACCGAACGGTGTGAAAGTTATGGATTTTTATGTGAAAATTTATGTTCTGCTGTACTGAGAAATAATCCCATTAACAGTACATTTCTGGGTAATTATCTCTCTAGTAAAGCAGTGTATGATGGGAAATCAGCCTGTAAGCTAAGTTCCCCATGTAGTCCACTACTCGACAACCCTTGTAATGTGATTTTGGAAACCCCTAACATGTGTAACTGCATAAATACTGTGACCTGTGATTAAAAGCCAGTTGACTCCCAGCCTATGTGCCGTCTAGTTCTTGGGAGAAGAAAGGGATTATTATAACGTTACCTGGATTATTGTATGCTATTCCTGTCTACCAGCAGAGATACTGTGGATTATACTACCTCTCCGCTACAATTGGTGGCAGTGGTGGGATTTAAACCGCACAGCAAACCAGCGTTCGGTAGTAACCACACGAAAAAAGAGGAGAAGAAGCACTTCAGTAAGACAAACCATTCTAATAAAACCAGGGTTCGGTAATACATCAAAATATACGAACGAATGGTGAATGGGGACAAACTATGCAGCATTGAAACGGACTACACTTAAGGAGTTATTGGAAGCAAGAGGAGGAAGTACAAGCAATAAAACAAAAGCGACCCTTGTGGCAGAACTCATGGAGGGGGACAGAACAACCACTGCAGCAAACTCACCGGAGGCAGAACCCAGTGAATTTACCAAGGAGCTCCAGAGCAGGCTAGCTTTTTATGCAGAACCCCTCTCCCCAGTGAGACAATGGACAGATTAATGGTGGATGTTCAGGAGTACCTGGCACCAAGCCACTCAGCGAGCTGGGGAAATAGCCTCAGCCCCCGCCAGCATTCCACCGGGGAAAGCCAAAAATCCCCTACCAAGACATCAGCTCTGCGGATCAGGTAACTCTACTTGCTGGGAGACTGTCCGGCAATGCAGCAGAAGCGTACCGGGCCATGCCAGACGAAGACAGCAGGGATTACACCAAAGTAAAACAAGCTATTCTAGCCAGGTATGCTATTACCTCGGAGGCATACCGGCTAAAGTTTCGGGACATTAAGAAACTAACCAAAGACATGCACACAGAGTGGGCACATCGGCTACAGTGAGCAGCAAAAGGATGGTTGTCAGCCACCCAAGTTACTACCCTGGAAGATCTGTTCCAGTTAATGGTAATGGAGCAGTTCTTCAATGGGATACCCACCCACCTGCAGAACTGGGTGCAGGATCGAAAAAACCCAGCACCCTACAGGAGGCAGCCAAGCTGGCTGACGAGTTCCAGGATGCCAGGCGAGACCAACGCACCCAGCACCGACCAACTTACAAACCTACAGCACCGCTACAGCCACGGCCAGGGGTAACCAATAACGCCTACCCCCCAGATACAACACATGCACGCAAATTCATTGCCACACCTGCAACCAGCAAGGGAATATTCAGCTAGACTGTCCCCGCAACCGACTCCGACAAAACTGGAACAATCCAGCTCTCAGCAACCGAGCAACAATACACTGTGTCCAATCAGAACCGTATGGATATCCCACAGTAGCATCCCCTATCGAGGAACCTTTGGGGACTTTACATGAAATAAACCCTGTCCAAGCCGCCTCAGATAATCGACAAGGACATCAGCAGGTGGTACACATGGAGGGAAAGAAGGTACAAGGATTGCGAGACTCTGGGGCAACCTTAACTTTGATCCGTAACCACCTAGTTAACTGGGGACTGTGTGGCAGTGCGAGTAGCAGGGGGAGCTATTTACAAGGTTCCCACTGCCAGGGTACACTTGAATTGGGGAGCGGGGCAAGGAAATGTAGAGGTGGGAATCATGCAAGATTTACCCGCTGATGTTATCTTGGGCAACGATTTAGGGGAGCTAACTTCAGCGTTTGTGCCCCAACCCACCGTGCAAGAAGCCTACCCCATTGTTACCCGTCAGCAGGCCCGCACCATGGTTCCGTCTAATCCCACTGAGGCTCAGGTAAGCCAGGTTCCCCCACAACATTGTCCCCCTAGCATTTGGTAATGAAGTGGCCTTAGATCCCTCCCTGCAAGTATATAAAGACCATATAAACAAGGATCAGACAGGCTTAGAGGGGGAAAGATACACCTGGGATAAGGGGCTATTGTACAGGCACGCAGAAAAGGTAGTGGCCGGGTCTATTCCCCTACCCATTAAACAGTTGATTGTTCCCCGGAAGAGTTACTACGTATCGCCCACGATATCCCCCTGTCTGGGCACTTAGGAGTCAGCCGAACTAAGCATCGGCTGACTCAGAACTTTTTCTGGCCAGGTATTTCTAAGGATATCCGACAATGCTGTCAGACCTGTGATACTTGCCAGAGGGTAGGGAAAAGGGGAGACCGCTACAAAGCCAAGCTCCGTTCTCTACCTGTAATTGATGAGCCATTTAGCAGAATAGCAGTAGACATAATAGGGCCCTTAGCGAAGCCTAGTCCATCCGGCAAGAAGTATGTCTTGACTACGCCACCCGATACCCAGAGGCGGTGGCTCTGACCAATGTCCATGCAAAGACAATAGCAGATGCCCTTATGAAGATATTTTCCCGGGTGGGATTTCCCCAGGAGATTATCTCGGATAGGGGCGCCCAATTCACGGAGGAGGTTACCCAAACAACTCTGAAAAGTATGTGGGGTAAAGCCTATCTTAAACTCAGCGTACCATCCTCAGTCCAACGGGCTCTGTGAACGGTTTAATGGAACACTTAAACAGATGATCTGGACGTTCATAGACACCCAGAAGTATTGGGAGAGGTTTTTACCCCACTTACTGTTCGCTTATAGGGAAGTCCCCCAGGAGTCCACCGGGTTCTCTCCCTTTGAATTGTTATTCGGGAGGAGAGAAAGGGGTTCCCTAGATCTAATCAGAGAACACTGGGAGGGGGGAGTAGCAGCTAATGATACCCCCACTGTCCCATATGTGCTAGGATTTAGGGAATGCTTAGAGGTTCTGACAAAGACCGTACGTGACAACCTCTAGGCGCCCCAACAACGACAGCGCAGATGGTACGATAAGGGGGCCAGGGACTGCAGCTTTCAGGTTGGGCAGAAGGTATTGATCCTCCAGCCTGTCCACAATGACAAGCTGCAGGGTTCATACAAGGTGGTAGAGCAAATATGTGATACCACCTATGTGATTGGCCCGTGCCCTGGCACAGGGGGCAAACACATGCTCCATGTGAATATGCTGAAGCCCTACTACACACGCACCGAAGAGGTGACCGCGATTTGCGCTCCGGCCACCGAGGACTTTGAGAACTTACCTCTCCCAGACCTCTTAGAGAAAGAGGACCAGAACAAAGAACTGGTAGAGGTGCAGATAGGTGAGCGCTTGAGTCCCCAGGAGCGGAGGCAAGTCCAAAGTTTAATTAGAGAGAAGGGAGCCACCTTCTCTAACCTACCCGGGTATACCCCCTTAGCCACACACAAGGTAGACACTCAGGGCAAAACCCTCTTCGTCAACCTCCTTACCGCATACCAGAATCTGTAAAGGAGCACACGCGTAAGGAGATTGACAAGATGTTGCAGTTAGGAGTAACAGAGCACTCCGAGAGCCCCTGGGCCTCCCTGGTAGTACTAGTATCGAAGCGGGATGGAACTACCCGCTTCTGCGTAGACTACCGTAGGCTTAATGACAAGACGTTATCCGACGCCTACCCTATGCCTCGGATAGCTGAGCTCCTTGATAAAATGGCCAGGGACCAGTACCTCACAACAATAGATCTGTGTAAGGGGTTCTAGCAAATTCCTCTAGCCGAGGACGCCATCCCTAAGTCGGCGTTTGTCACCCCGTTTGGCCTGTACCAGTTCAGGGTCATGCCATTCGGAATGAAAAACACTCCGGCTACATTTCAGATGATGGTGGATCGGCTATGGGATGGGTTCCAGGAGTACGCAGGTGCTTATCTAGACGATATAGCGATTTTCAACTACTCCTGGACCGAACACCTGACCCACATAGGAGCCGTGCTTGACCGCATTAGGCTAACCCTCAAGCCCAGTAAATGTCATATAGGGATGGCCGAAGTTCAGTACCTCGGCCACCGCGTAGGAAGTGGCCAGCAGAGACCAGAGCAAGCTAAATTAGAGGCTATAGCCAAATGGCCAACCACCGCACAAAATCCCAGGTCCTTGCTTTTCTCGGTACCGCAAGGTACTACCGGAAATTCGTACCCGAGTACAGTGCCCTGGCTAAACCCCTCACTGACCTGACCCGCAAGAATCTCCCCAAAGTAGTAGTATGGGCCCCAGAGTGTGAACAGGCATTCCAACAGCTCAAGACTGCTCTAGTTAATTCACCTGTACTGGCTGCGCCAGATCCTACTAAACGCTTTCTCGTCCATACAGACACTTCTATGTTTGGATTGGGAGCAGTACTGAACCAAGTTGGAGCCGATGGCAGAGAACATCCCGTAGCTTACTTAAGCCGAAAACTTTTACAGAGAGAAGTCAGCTACGCCGCCATCGAAAAGGAATGCCTGGCTGTGGTGTGGGCCCTCAAAAAGCTACAATCCCATTTGTATGGGCAACCCTTCTCCTTGCTCACAGATCACAACCTGTTGGTGTGGCTCAACAGGGTGTCCGGAAACAATGCCAGGCTGCTGCGCTGGAGTTTGGCGCCGCAGCCTTTTGATTTAACCATCCACTACCGCCCTGGGAAGCTCAATGGCAACATTGACGGGTTATCCAGACAGACTGAACTTGAAAAAAGATCTGTGAGTACTCCTCCGGACATCCCCAAGCCAATCCGTTGGGATCAGACTGTGTATGCTGGCTTGGTTCTGGGGGAGCATTGTGGCAAAACTAGCCACTTAAGGCTATATGCTGTATAGGGTTGCCCAGAGGTTAATTTGTGTGTAATAAGCAATATGTATTTAAACCGCAGGTTTTACATCTGTTCGTATGTTAGATGGCATTCGTATGCTGGCGGCACGAAAAGCCGCCAGCATTAATATGGTAGTTTCACGAACTGAGTATTTCAATCCTGTTCGTGAAAGGAACAAAGTACTGAATGGGAGACCACACAAAGGGGGTCGTGTGTCTCCCATTAAGAATTGCAACATTGTATCGAGCTGCTTGATGTGTTTTCTGGGTGGCCGTCGTTCGTGTACCGAACACCTGGTGGCGGCCATCTTTGATCCCGCAAACTCAGAGGTGTTTGGTCGTCGAGTGCCTGGAACTAAAATCGGCTACTTGACGGCACGAACACCGCTGTACTTCCATAGCTTTCGGGACAATTATTCTTTCAGTAATGGTATCTCCACAGTCCATTCATGTATCGCTTTGTGTGTCCGTATGAAAATGGATTTCGTCCGGCGTTCGGCTAATTGTGCAGGGATCTGAGCGGTATTTCATTAGATGGTACCCTCAGATCCCAGCTATATGCAAAGGTGTCACTCGGTTAAAAGTACCAAACGGTGTGAAAGTTATGGATTTTTATATGAAAAGTTATATTCTGCTGTACTGAGAGATAATCCCATTAACAGTACATTTCTGGGTAATTATCTCTCTAGTATAGCAGTGTATGATGGGAAATCAGCCTGTAAGCTAAATTCCCCATGTAGTCCACTACTGGACAACCCCTGTAATGTGACTTTGGAAACCCCTTACATGTGTAACTGCATAAATACTGTGACCTGTGATTAAAAGCCAGTTGACTCCCAGTCTATGTGTCATCTAGTACTTGGGAGAAGAAAGGGATTAATATAACGCTACCTGGATTATTGTATGCTGTTCCTGTCTACCAGCGGAGATACTGTGGATTATACTACCTCTCCGCTACACAAGGCGAGCTATTGAGGTTTTTCTTAGCTTGTAACTTGTTCTCGGAGTTCTTATATTCTCTGCTTTTGTTCCAAAACATTTAGTTGAGGTTATAACTTTCTTTACACATGTATAAGGAATTATTATTTATTTAATATAGTTAAATGTATGTATTATTAGGACTTAGATGCCAATATATTAACATTGTAGCCAAAAAGATAGTGACAAATAGAGTATTGTAGTGTTTTCTTCCTGCTACATAATTGACGTGTTGTTTTGGATTGACTGTAATATAAAATGATCTTTGACAGGCGTGAAAAAGTGCAATTTAGATTTTGCTTTTGTTAAAATTGTATCTAGGGATGATCACTATGATGTGGATTATTTGATAAATGTGGGTACATTGTGACTATATTTAATTTTCCTATTGGCTATTGGTTAATGAATACATTATTTTGCACATATCCAATTTGGCCTACAATTTAAAACTTGGAAACATTTTTGCCTTGAAAATAACTGATTCATTGATATTACCTTTTCCTCTCCCGCATAGGATTTATGATTATGAAAGTTATATTTCTTCTGCGTAACTCCCCTTCCCTTAGTCAATCTATTATACTTTTGTCATGGACGCTATTACCCTTACACACAGAAAAAATGATATCCACAAAGTGAAAGTCCAAAAAGCCGTATTATCAGGCCTTAGAGTGGCCGCACCAGCAGAGAGAGTCTTTCGTGGGGTCGAAGGTAAGTATTAGTAATTCAGGCCGCGCGGCCATGTGGTGCGCGAAAGCAGTGTGGCCGCGTGGTGCGTTCAGATACACTGCCAATTGGCAACAGACTCTAATAAATTCTCCCTTATATGTTGATTCTTATGTTTTTAGATTCATTTAAAACAATTCTCTTACTCTGGGATTTATTTAAATTATAGAAAATGACATACAAAAAGTCTCTGATACATCCAAAAGATATTTTCTGGCCCGAGTTAGTTAATGATATTCGCTACTTCATTAGGTAAGTAAGTTGTAAAAGAGGTTTTCACGGCTCCCAAGGTGCTTATTATAGATCCAATTACTTTTCTCCACACTATGAAGTATTCAACTGAGTCTTTTTTTTTTTATTGTCAATTATCTCTTTTGCATCAGTTCTGGATGATAATTATGCATTTGTGCATTGAAATGTTCAGAAATGTTTTTCATATAATTGGTTCTTTGATAATGAAAGCCAGGGGGCAAACACAAAATGTTTAAAAAGTGTGCTCCCCAGTCTACGCATTTTCTAACAATGTTTTTTTTTTAGGAAAAATAATATGCGTGTTTAAATCCGGTGTTTTCAAACATATCTGACCAAAAAGTGATGATGGTCATGATTAAACCTTGTAAGACACGTCAAATGACAAATACTTATGGTGAAACGGTTACCCATTGCATGGTCCTTAAAGGGCTAATGCTGTCACGCAGATTGGTATTTTTAGTGTGGGATTGTACCCAATGTAACCCACTAAACAAAAAAGATAGTATACATGCCTGATTTTCTGGCTGCTCGTTCAGTTATAAATGCTCATACACAAACACATATACACATTGGGATCTGTACTGCCACATCTTTAGAAGTAATAGGTCTTTGCTTCCTCCACCCAGTAATCTCTATAGCGGCATTTACCACATTTACTTCTGCTCGAATGCTGTTCATGCGTTGAGTATGATGCCTTGGGCATTCTCATCCAGGCTCTCACATTTACACCAGTGTGGTATGCATGCATGTGCTAGATTGTAAAATACATACAATGTAATTTATTTTTGTTTTTTGAACACTATTTTTTAATATGATAATTTCTTTACAAATTTTTAATGTGGTGGCTGGCTAGCCGTCATATAGTTAACCCTTGATTTGTGCCAGCAAAAAGCAAGTGAATGATAATTTATTCTGTATGATTCTGGATGTGTTTGGATTAGATTTTTTTTTTTTTGAATCAGTGCTTTATCAGTATTCTGAATCCTGTATTTTATTTAGGGTTCGGATGCGAAAATCACTGATCTAAATCCGGACCAGAATTCACCCTGACAACAGCTACAGATTTGCTTGTGTTTAGTATACTACCCTATAAACGTCATGCAGTGCGAAGAATTATTCTAGGTACCATCTGTATATGGTTTGTGGTGCTCAGTTTGTTGAATGATCACCCTGGGCACCATAACAACTTCAACAATGAATGGTCTGAGGAGGTCCTGGGTGCGACTGTTAACAAAAGGAGAGTGAATTTCTAGAACTGTCTGGAATGTTTTCAGATAAAAAGTAGTTCAAATGTATCTAACACTTTTGGGAGTATTTGCACACTTTGCAAAGACCCCACAAACTGACATATCCCATGTGGGTCCAGTGGTTGAAGGGTGCAGGGAGGTGAGTGTTACTTAACTCAAGCTGTTCTTCACAGCCACCTCCATCCTGGTAATGCTGCCCTCTTTGGCTTCTGGCACTCAAGTGCTGTACTCTATGCCATATCAGTGCTGTACTTTATGACATGTCAGTAATATACTCTATGCCATGTCAGTAATATACTCTATGCCATGTCAGTGCTGTAATCTATGCCATGTCAGTAATGTACTAAATACCATGTGAGTAATGTACTCTATGCCATGTCAGTTCTGTACTCTATGTCATGTCAGTAATATACTCTATGCCATGTCAGTTCTGTACTCTATGCCATGTCAGTAATATACTCTATGCCATGTCAGTAGTGTACTCTATGCCATGATAGTGCTGTACTTTATGCCATGTCAGTGTTGTACTCTATGCCATGTCAGTGATGTACTCTATGCCATGTCAGTAATATACTCTATGCCATGTCAGTAGTGTACTCTATGCCATGATAGTGCTGTACTTTATGCCATGTCAGTGTTGTACTCTATGCCATGTCAGTGATGTACTCTATGCCATGTCAGTAATATACTCTATGCCATGTCAGTAGTGTACTCTATGCCATGATAGTGCTGTACTTTATGCCATGTCAGTGTTGTACTCTATGCCATGTCAGTGTTGTACTCTATGACATGTCAGTGCAGTACTCTATGCCATGTCAGTTCTGTACTCTATGCCAAGTCAGTAATGTACTCTATGTCATGTCAGTGGCATAGAGTACATTACTGACATGGCATAGAGTACAGAACTGACATGTCAGTAATGTACTCTATGCTACGTCAGTTCTGTACTCTATGCCATGTCAGTTATATACTCTATGCCATGGCAGTGCTGTACTTTATACCATGTCAGTGCTGTAATCTATGCCATGTCAGTAATATACTCTATGCCATGTCAGTAGTCTACTCTATGCCATGTTAATGCTGTACTTTATGCCATGTCAGTGCTGTACTCTATGCCATTGCCATGTCAGTTCTGTACTCTAGGCCATGTCAGTAATATACTCTATGCCATGTCGGTTCTGTACTCTATGTCATGTCAGTAATATACTCTATACTATGTCAGTAATGTACTCTATGCCATGTCAGTAATATACTCTATGCTATGTCAGTAATGTACTTTATGCCATGTCAGTAATGTACTCTATGCCATGTTGGTTCTGTACTTTATGCCATGTCAGTAATGTACTCTATGCAATGTCAGTAATGTACTCTATGCCATGTCAGCGCTGTTCTCTATGCCATGTCAGTGCTGTACTCTATGCCATGTCAGTTCTGTACTCTATGCCATGTCAGTGCCGTACTCTATGCCATGCCAGTTCTGTGCTCTAGGCCATGTCAGTAATATACTCTATGCCATGTCAGTAATGTACTCTATGCTATGTCAATAATGCACTCTATGCCATGTCAGTAATGAACTCTATGCTATGTCAGTAATGCACTCTAAGCCATGTCAGTAATGAACTCTATGCCATGTCAGTAATGTACTCTATGTCATGTCAGTGCAGTACTCTATGCCATGCCAGTTCTGTGCTCTATGCCATGTCAGTAATGTACACTATGCCATGTCAGTAATGTACTCTATACCATGTTAGTTCTGTACTTTATGCCATGTCAGTTCTGTACTCTATGATATGTCAGTGCTGTACTCTATGCCATGTCAGTAATATACTCTATACCATGTCAGTTTTGTACTCTGTGCCATTTCAGTTCTGTACTCTATGCCATGTCAGTAATATACTCTATGCCATGTTAGTGCTGTACTTTATGCCATGTCAGTTCTGTACTCTATGCCATGTCAGTAGTGTACTCTATGCCATGTCAGAAATATACTCTATGCCATGTCAGTGCTGTACTTTATGCCATGTCAGTAATATACTCTATGTCATGTCAGTAGTGTACTCTATGCCATGTTAGTGCTGTACTTTATGCCATGTCAGTTCTGTACTCTGTGCCATGTCATTAGTGTACTCTGTGCCATGTCAGTAGTGTACTCTATGCCATGTCAGTAATATACTCTATGCCGTGTCAGTAATGTACTCTATGCCATGTCAGTAGTGTAATCTGTGCCATGTCAGTGTTGTACTTTATGCCATGTCAGTGCTGTAATCTATGCCATGTCAGTCATGTACTCTATGCCATGTTAGTAATATACTCTATGCCATGTCAGTAGTGTACTCTATGCCATGTTAGTGCTGTCCTTTATGCCATGTCAGTGCTGTACTCTATGCCATGTCAGTAGTGTAATCTATGCCATGTCAGTGCTGTACTTTATGCCATGTCAGTGCTGTAATCTATGCCATGTCAGTTGTGTACTCTATGCCATGTTAGTGCTGTACTTTATGCCATGTCAGTGCTGTAATCTATGCCATGTCAGTCGTGTACTCTATGCCATGTCAGTGCTGTACTCTATGCCATGTTAGTGCTGTACTTTATGCCATGTCAGTGCTGTACTCTGTGCCATGTCAGTGCTATTCACTACAGCATTGAGGTCCAGGGAGGATCCCGCGAGACCACTGGATCTTTCATAGGCAGAGTCTGAATCCCACATCCATCATTTGTTACGACTTCAGGGATTGGACAAAAGTTGATGTTGGAGAGCAGCCTTTTGTCATATTTTGTCAACTGCAAACTTTACAAGACAAAGTAGTCCCTACATTGTCTATAGGTGTTTTTGGATTGTGCTGGAATGTCAGTTAGTTTCCAATGCAGTCTTGATTAGTATTTCATGAAGGTTATATCAACATTCATGCCGTACCATGCTCCACCCTGTTTTGCATTGTCACAAAGTTAGTTTATAGTATCACATTTAGGTAACTGTGAAAAAGAACAGCAAGTAAAGTCATTGTAACAATCATGGCCAGCCTCAGCGAATCAAAGGATTGCACATCACTTTAAAATTCAAAGGCTTTTTATTTTCTCTGTGCCTCTACCATTATAAGAAAAATAACATTTTGCTGTTTAATTTTTTATACATTGTAGCCCATTATCATTTAACGTAGCACCTGCTTTAAGCGTATAAAACAATTGCAGACTTATAAAATGGTCATCCAAGCCTTTTGACGAGGGTAGTGTATAATAATAATAAAAAAAAGTAAGATATTTTTATAGGTTACTTCATTGTACGATGTCTATTGCAGTGGTGTTGTTAGGGAGAACCAGAGGGGGCCATGCCCACCTTACATAATGGCATGCTCCCCCTTGGGCCAAATGTATCAAGGGGTGGGCGAGCACAGCTCACACATGTCCAGCTACCCAGGTGGTGGACTTAATTATTCTCCACCCGGGATTATTAAAAAAAAACAAAAAACACATGACGGCAGAGACAGGGTGGGATCAAATAACAGCAGGGCAGAGCTAAAGCACCCAGAAGAGGTCGGGGGGGTAACTGCTGCACAGGAAAGGGGGAAGCAGGAAGGTGTCCCTGCATTCCCAACATCTCCAGGAGCTGCACTGCCTCCACTCCTCCCTGTCACTGTAACTGTGTGTGCGTCACTGTCTGCCTGTGTGAATGACTGTAAGTCTATGTGTGTCATTTTTTGCACAGGGCTCCTAAAGGCCTAAGGCAAGCCCTGGCTGTATCTATCCTAAAATGACCTCATGGACATCCCGGTGCTTCCTCCTGTCATGGAGCAGTTTGTGGACCCCTAAGGCGGGTGGCTGTGTGCACATCAGAGACGGCGAGGGAGCTGTAATCCTCCTGCACTGCTCCTTCGCGCTGTCTACTGATGCCGGGTGCCGGAATATGATGTCATATTCCGGCTCCCTGCATCAGTATACGGTCCGGGAGGGAGCAGAGCAGGAGGATTACAGCTCCCTCGCCGCCTCTGATGTGCTCACAGCTGCCTCACAGCTGCCCCAGTGGACCCCAGGGACAGATCCTCTCCAGTTCTCCCAAAGGTAGGGAGACTGGATGCACAAATTGAAATACTAATATTAGTAATTTGTGAGTGTGTGTGAGAGAATGTGTGTGTGTCTGTTAGTTAATGTGTGTGTGTGTCTGTCAGTGAATGTGTGAGCGTGTGTGTGTTCTGTCAGCAAATTTGTGTGTGTGTATCAGTGAGTGTGCGTATGTCAAATCAGTGAGTCTGTGTCTGTCAGTCAGGTCTGTGTTTTGTCATTGAATGTGTGTGTGACTGTCCATGCGTATCTGCCAGTAGGTGTGTGTCTGTCAGTGAGCGTGTCAGTAAATGTGCCCCTCATACTGTCTCCTTCCTACACACTGCACCCCATACTGTCACCTTCCTACACACTGCCCCCGACAATGTAACTTTCCTACACACTGCCTTCCTATACTGTCACCTCCCTACACACTGCCCCCCACACTGTCAACTTCCTACACACTGCACCCCATACTGTCACCTTCCTACACACTGCCTCCACAATATAACCTTCCTACACACTGCCTTGCTATACTGTCACCATCCTACACACTGCCTTGCTATACTGTCACCGTCCTACACACTGCCTCCCTGTACTGTCACCTGCCTACACACAGTCCCCCCTTCCAACCCACAGGTAAGTCCAACACTACATGCACTACACAGACACTACTACATCCACTACACAGAGCATCTACCACAAAAATACTAGATACACTATACACACTGCATTCACTACACAAACACAGACATTGCACCAACTATCAACACACCCAATGTATTCAACTAGATACACTATACACACAGCATACAATACACACTACATCCATGACATGGAAGAAGGGGGAAGAAAATACATGAAAGGGAAGGGAACAGAGACATGGATGGAGGGGAGGCTAGAGGGGGGCAGAAAAGAAATGGATTCTTCAAACCATAGTGTAGATGCATGCTGAACAGACAGTGCGGCTACATCTAAGGTGAGACACATTACCTACCTGGCTGAGACTGCATTTTGCAGAGGGATTAAGGGAGTGTGTGTGTGTGTGTATGCAAATACACACACACACACACATACATATATGTTTTATAACTGCCCCACTACTTTTGTCCCTAGCCCACCATGTGCCCTCCCTATATATGAATCCTAGAGACGCCACTGGTCTATTGCTGCCCTGTTCTGGTGTAATTTGAGACATGAACAAAAATATAGTGATATATAAAAAAAATTATCTGTGGAGTTGGAGATTCGGTTGATTCTAGTCTAATTTGGGCCAATCGGTTTCCCAAATTCAAGCCACCACATGCCCTAATCCCAAAGCAACTGAAACAGCCTATGGAATGTAATACCGACACTCCGAGCTCCCGCCCATGGTCAGTTTAATTAATGGTGATCTAATTAATGAACTAGGGGAACCCCCACACCCTTCACCCATGGGTGGCGAATGAGTCTCTAATATTAATAGGGGACCTAGTTTCTCCCCCAAATCCTGGTCAGGGGTAGCGAATGGGGGCTCTAATTAAATATACTTAGGGGGACATGTCATTGTCCACCTCCAAAAAAATATGTCCACACCCACGGCTGGCTGGAGTCCAATACAATAAAATCTACTCTATAGTAACAGTGAGAGGGGGCCCAATTAATGTACCCAGAGGCCGGTGAATAATGGAAAGATGCCGATATGAATTATTTCATAGTGAATCGATTTCTGAAACTAAACACACTTCACCCCTTCTCTTCTCCCTTCTGTACCCTGTTTCTTTTCTGTTTGGACATCCGAAAGTATTGCAATTATACACTGTTTCTTCTTATTTAAAATTTTTACTCTGGCTGTTTCCTAAACTAACGACTAATAATTGTTTTCTGTGCAACTTGCTATTGTACTTATTGTTGCCAGCCATAATAACAGTATAACAGTAATTCTGCTGATCTACTTGCATCTTAGGAAATTAGAATGTTCATTAAAAACAAACAATAAACAAACTCCAAGGATTGGTTCCACTCTCTAAGCATTAATGCTTTAATTAATTGGTGAGAGATCCACTTAGTACTGGTTTTCAATGGATTGTTCACACCTTCGTATTTGAAACCGTAAAATATGCAGCATCCACTAATGATGAAGTATGAAGAATTACAACTTTTAGAGTACCTTACTCAACACCGAATTTTGATTGACTTTGCACCAATAGGCCAGATATATTTGGTGTCTGCTTTGACGCATATGAATCCTATACAAAGAATAGCATTTGGAATAAGCAAAAGGTTATTCTTAATCTGAATTAAATGCATCAAGATAATTTCAAGTACTTTTTTTCTGGCAAATAGTTAAAACGCCCTTGGCTGTGCAACCATTAATCTAGTGGCGGCTAGCCAGTGTTTACTTGCCAGCTGCCCCATTAAACTATAAAAAAACTATATTAAAAAAATGCATGATAGTCAACATGACCATATTACTATAAGGGAGGTTATAAACTCACCATGCTTCCCTGCCCTCACCTGTGCCCAAAAAGTGGGCCATTAAATCAAAAACAGCGGAGCACACATCCTAATCAGTGGGTGGGGGCTACATTTCAAATAGAAGTGACCAAGTGTCACCCCCTGCCTTCACACATAGGTATGGGAGCATGCTGGGGTGTCTTATTTATTCTATATATTTTTTTTTTCAGCCCCAACTAATAAAAATAAAAAATGACTGAATCTCAAATAAAAGACAAATAAAATATGCGACACAAGAAATGGTTAACCCACATCTTTTTAAACTATTAGTTCAGATTTATCTAAATTTTAGATTTGTGTTCTATTTGGTTGAAATTTAGACTTGTTCGCGGCGTAGTTAGTGAAATCCAGACATTGTTAAATAATGCGAACAATGTCCAGATTTTGCAGTTCTGAACGGCCTCGCGGTTCTGATCCATTTGGTATTGGGCCATTCAGATTTTAGTGAATAACCCTGTTTAAGAAAAAATCACTAGCATGGCCACTCAGAGAAACAGTCACACAACACTATATATCTAGTGCGATACTAAGTAACACGTTGCGAATGAAAGGCACAGCTAGAGTACATGGATACTCTGTAACCAATGGTAATAGCTTGAGAGAGATCACAGAATGGAGCTAGTTACTGGCACTCCATTTAACATAGTAATTGTGAAGGACTTTTATGCAATTGCCTATATGCTTCAGTTTAATTCTCTCCCTGCTATTGTCTATATTGTTCGGTTCCAAATGTTGAGAATGAATGTATTCGTATACCGAACGGGGACCACACACCCTGGGTAGCAAGTAGCAATTAGAACACAGAGAAAACCACAACTTAATTGCTACTGGGTGGCCACCATTTCCTGTATCAGAAGCACGTGGTGAGAACAATGGATGGCGGCCATTTTAACTCCCAGACACTGTTTGGACTTTTCAACACGGTGCCATCTCGCCAGTATTTGGTGCACAGAGACATCATGCAGTGGTTTTGGACTATACAGCAGGGGACACATTATACAGTGATTGTTTTTCATTTAGCCTGTATATGTTCTGCAGAATCTGCATTAAACTGTATTTTCCAAAGTATTGAACGTATCTGGGTGAATTTTGGATATGTGGTTCAACCAGATCCCCCGGTTCCAAGGACATACTTTTTATGGGGTTATTGCATGTTTTGGGGTCCCTGTGTGTTTTATGAAACTGTATTATTTCTGGCCAGCAGATAATTGAGCTTTGTGTATTGTAGAAACTCAATTATTTAGCTTGGCCCAGAGGAGGAGTTTTGTGTTGCATAAATTGTGAGTTCTGTGTGCCAGTAAATCAGTCTTGTTCCAGCATTAAGCTTTGGCTCATGTGTGGATTATTTGGCGATTCCAGGGATATTTCTGCTTATGGAATATTGAGTGCTTTTCTTTTATGGGAAGAAGGGAATGCTTGACGGGGATATTTTCTACTCCCCTCACAGTAATGTATATACTGAACACAGCTAGATCACTTACCTTACTTATTCCTAGCAGCAGGCCAGAGGCTGTCACTGACACCAGGAGAGCTATATTTAGATTTCTGTTTATGCATTACATTAGTTCTGTTTCCAATTTACTTTTCTTTATATTTTGCCATTCCCTTGTCTGTAGGAAGTGTAATAATGTCACGTTTCTTGCTGTACCCTACGGTGAATCCTCTGATTCAAATAATACAGCAAAGCATTTATTATATTTTTACAGCTGAGCTCTCTATGTGGTGGTATGGCCTAACGTGAATGCCATTGTTTTTGCTGTTTGTTCACGTTAGTAGCCGGGAAACTTACCGTATATACTCGAGCATTTTTTGTGCTGAAAAAACCCCCATTCGACTTATACTCGAGTTAATGTCTGTATTATGGCAATTTATATTGCCATAATACAGACCAGGACTGCCGGGCTCATTACAAGCCCGGCGGTCCTGTTGGGGGCTGACAGTGAGCGGTTACTTACCTTCCTGCAGCTCCTGTCAGCTCCCTTCTCCTCCATGCAGCTCCTCTGTCAGATCCCACTTTAAGTCTCGCGAGAGCCGCGGGGTCACCGTGGCTCTCGCGAGACTTACAGTGGGAGCTGACAGAGGAGCTGCACGGAGGAGAAGGGAGCCGACAGGAGCTGCAGGAAGGTAAGTAACTGCTCACTGTCAGCCCCCCCTCCTACACAGCCCATACACTGGACCACCAGGGAGTGAGAGCCCCCTTCCCTGGCAAGCTAACAAGCAGGGAGGGGGGACGAAAATTAAATTAAATAATATAAAAAAATACAATAAAAAATATTAAAATAAAAAACTTAAAATATTAAAATAAAATAAAAAACTTAAAATATTAAAATAAAATATAAAAATAAAAAATCTAAAATAAAAATGCCCTCCTCCCACCCAGTTCACACACACACACACACACACACACACACACACACACACTCTCATACAAACACACACTCTGCATTATATACACACACACACTCATACAAACACACACTCTGCATTATACACACACACACTCATACAAACAGTGTGTGCGTATATAATGCAGAGTGTGTGTGTGTTTGTATGAATGTGTGTAGAATGCAGATTGTTTGTATGAGTGTGTGTTTATAATGCAGAGTGTGTGTGTGTTTGTATGAGTGTGTGTGTAGAATGCAGATTGTTTGTATGAGTGTGTGTGTATAATGCAGAGTGTGTGTGTGTTTGTATGAGTTTGTGTGTAGAATGCAGATTGTTTGTATGAGTGTGTGTGTGTGTATAATGCAGATTGTGTGTTTGTATGAGTGTGTGTGTGTATAATGCAGAGTGTGTGTTTGTATGAGTGTGTGTGTGTATATAATTCTAAAAATCACAGAATTGCATAGCCCCAAGTTTTACCCTCGACTTATCCACGAGGCATAGCATATTTCACAATTGTTGGTCACAAAACCGCCTTCGACTTATACATGAGATCGACTTATACACGAGTATATACGGTAAATGCACCGTGTGTTTCAGGGCAATTTCTAATGTTAGAAGTGTTTCATTTATGTCTAAGACACCAGAAAATAATTTTTCCAGGAAAGAGTGTGTCTGAGGTCAGCTCCCAGGTAGCACATTTATGTATCCTATGTTTTCCAGCAGATATCTGTGACATTTATTCATCAGACATGAAAGAGTTGAAGAATCGTTACAAATCAGCTATTTTAACCTAGACAGCGTCTGTGCATTTAAAAAATTTTTTTCCATATATTTTTTTCCTTTTTGGAATTTAAACATTGATATCAGAGGCATCCTAATCATGTACCATGCAGCAGGGGAGAGCTGTTTACATACTATATACAAAGTGTGAATACTACTACAGGTACGTGTAATAAAATGAAGACTGTATTCAAGCATCCAGCTCTCCCGCTGTATATCTCATGTGACTCCCTGGAAGTTATGTACGCACCTCTACACACCTTCTAACATATTATTATTATTATTATTATATTATTATATTATTATTACTATTATTATTATGTCGTTGGTACATAACCGTATTAAAGATATCTGCTAATGAATTACTTCATAAATGTCAACTTAAAAATGCTGATAATTAAAATCTGCTTCTTATTTTAACGATGCTATATCGCATGTTATAGTAAGACATGAAATCAGTTGGTTTAGACAAAAAAGTATTCTTGGATAAAACACCAGCTTAAAAATAGTGTGCAGAAAGTAGTTGTAAATGCGAAATGTTTAAATTGGACAAACGTGGTAAGTGGCGTGCCTCAGCATTTTGTCCTTGCTAAACTTCTCTTTAATCTGTTTAGAAATACAAGTATATACAGATCAGTACAAACCTCTATGTGCTAACGGTAACCTGTTAAATAGTAGAGATATATAAAACAGACAAGACAGGAAGAAAGGCATGTATGCTTACAGAAGACGAAAGGATTGTTTACAGTAAGAACAATAAAGATGTCGAGTTCTCTACCTAAAGAGTTTGTCATCAGATTCTATAGAAATTTTTTATAAAAGGTGTGGATGCTTGTTTGCATAAACAGAATATTCAAGGATATAACTGATATGTATGTAAACAGGTTGTTGCTCCTAGGAGAAATCTGATTGCCATGATGGAGTCAAGAAAGATATCTTTCCTCTTTTTTGACATAATTGGAAATCGCCACAATTGTTTTTTCTTTTGCATTCTGATGTAGATTGATCTTAGTCTTTTTTTTAACCTAGAAAACGAAAGAATAATACATCCATTATTCTTTTTTATAAATGTCCTATACTTGTTTATAAATCCCTCCAATCTTGCGTTATTCTTTTTGTTCTTTATTCTTCTTTCTAACCCTTTCTTTCTCTTTCTTTTTCTTTTCTAAACTACATAATGATCCTCTTCCTCTGATATCCTTTATCGATATATAACTGGGATTGAATCTGACTTGGAATAAGCTCTTAGCCTTCAGTTATTCCTGACCATTGATGAGTCTATCAGAGTTGGAAATTTGAAGCTAGTTTGTACCATTGTCACTTTTCATACTATGAAAGGGACCTGTGAGTCTCATTATGTTTATATCTTTGCAGTATGAATTGTCTTTGCTTTGGGGTCTGTGCACTTCAGTGTAAATTCGTACATTCTTTATGAAAAATTGTTGTTTTTTTTTCAATAAAAATATATTTAAACCAGTGGGACAACAGGGAATCATCCAAAGTTACCCAATGAACATATATGGTCCCAGACCGCCTAGTCCTACTTTGAAACATACACTATTTGCTAATCCTTTTTAGGAATTTAGAGTCCACAAACATATTAATGTTTCTCTATATGGAAGTATACAATGAATAAAGGACTTGAAGATGAAGGGTTTGTATTTCAATAGCAGCAATTCAACAAAGCAAGTAAGTTTCATAAAGATCATAATTTATTTCCCTCCGTTGGACAAAATATTTAACTCTTTCATTTAATGATTCAATGTTTTTTGCACTTGTTTTCTGATTTTTTTTAATAGTAGTCTGCTATAAAACGAGTGTGTGTAATGCCTGAGATTTGCTAAATTAACTTTGTGAAAGAAAACATTTCCGAAGTGGTAATGAAAGTTTTGTAAAAATCGTCAGGGGCCTGTTACTAGTAGCATTAAGTTATCTGCCTATTTTTATTATTGACATTTATATAACACCAACAAATTCCGTAGCATTTTACAATATTATAGGAGGGGGAAATTTAACAATAAGTAAGACAATTACAAAAACTTACAGGAACAATAGGTTAAAGCACTTACAGTGTAGAGCTTAGAGACTTAAGTAAAAAGTAAAATTGTACCCTTTAATAGGAAGGTGAAATCTCATTGCAATCACTAAAGTGCATTCAAAGTGAATTTTAAAGTGAATTTCAAATTCCAGGTAAAATAGACAAACTGGAACCATTATTTATGCCAGCTATGATTCTAGTTTAGAATTTGAAATTCACTTTATATTCTCATGTAAGTGAATAACACTGTACGACTAAATTGTAAATGAATGAGAAAGTTAAACTTTTCTTTTTCCAACCGTCAGAATTATTGTAATCTGATTCCACCTAATTTTTCTGGATTTATATGGTTGATTTATATTGATTTCTTTAATGTTAAATTAATAATTTTATGCAAAGTAATTTAGATAAAGGAGCTATATCATAAATGTAGCGGATGGCACCGGGCTGTCCTGCAAATATATTGTACATAACTGCATTCGTGTGATCTGCTGTGTTATATGTGTTTTAAAAGAATTGTATTCCTCTGATTGTTCGGTAGTTTCATTCCCTTAGTTTATTCGAATGAAAATACAGAACAACCAGACCTCCCTGTCTGAAGTGTGTCCTCAATTACCCGTTGCAACATTGTTGCGAACGGGTAATTGACTAGTAAGTAGCCGTCCTTTGTTCTCGGGGGTGGCCGCCATTCGACAAACGAACACGTGACCATTTTAAAACTCCCGAACAGCGGTGTTTTGCCGTCGAGTGTCTGGAACTAAAATCGGACACTCGAGTAGGTGAACACCGCTGAGACCTCCACAAGCCCGGTCCGTTCGTTTCCAAACTACCGAACGGCCCCTCGTTCGGTAGATAGAAAGTACCGAACGAGGGGATTCAGGCAAACCCTCCCTAGCCTCTATAGCTAGAGGCTTTAGTGTATTTTGTTCCCTTATGCCAGGACTGACCGCAGGGCCCTTTCGCATGGAACCTCATTCGGCTGTCTCAGTTAGTGCGGCGGTCATTTTATTCCCTCCATACATTTCCCGAACCCCTGGTCTGATCTGGGTGATTTTTGGATATGTTGTTCACCCAGATCAGGGCTATCCGGGGATGTAGGATTTAAAGAGGTACCCCTAAGTTTAGGGGTACATCCAGAAACGGGGGGAATTACTGTACTGGATAAGGGGATTATGATGCTGGCTGAGGGGAGGAGATGTGTGGGAGGTTACCAGGACAGGATTGGCTACTGTATTAATGATTGTAAATCCCTCCCTTGCATGGGAGCATGCTTTAAAAGGAGACTGTGGATTAAAGCTTTGAGTTCTGCTCCTGAAACTGTGTGTCGTCCAGTTATTGGGATTGCTGTGGGGATACTGCTGTATTTTACCTGCTGGAAACCTTGCCTGTGGATTTACTATTTACTTGTTCCTGAGCCTCACTTGGATTATAAGCGGAGATAACCTGGGGAATATTGCATCTCCGCTACAATAAACAATAAATAAACAGAAATTATTTGGGTGTATAACAGGTTTGCTTTAAGATTGTCTCTGTTTCAAACAGTATTAACATGTTAAACATTCTAAATAACAGCCTGGAATGTCCCCCCAGCAGAATTTGTTGTTGAGAATGATGACATTATCTTTAAACACTTTTATAAAGCCAGATGTTAGATTGTTACTGTGAGAGCAATGGTAGCTGTCAACAAAGGCACGAGGCAATCTGTACAGTTAGTTGTTTACAGCTACAAGTCATGTCATTTATAAGCATGTCTGCCCGGGCTCTAATCAGTCATTTCAGACTAGGCGTTTATAAGACCCCTGACAAACAATACATAATTAAGTTCATTAGAAAAACGCTGTATATGTAAATCACTACCAGTGGCTCTCTGTAATGTGATACGAACAGAATTAGTTAATATGATGTTAACAGAGTTCCAAAGCGTTGCAGAACAATGACCATCTCTTGATTATATTTATGATATATTTGGTTTCTGCCTATAAAACATAAATAACATCAAGGGAAATTGCGGATGTCCGGAGTACTAAGAGGATGTAGTAATATTTAGAATCAAATTAGGATTGAAATCTGTGCATTGTAAATGAGTTAAGGGCACACACAGCAATGCTGTGCTACATTAATCTGCCATTAGTTTACGCCACACTTTTACAATATTAAAGGGACAACTCCACCAGTGTTAATTTTGTCAACTAACAATTTTAGTCACATTTTAGTCGACTACATTTTTTTAGATTTAGTCAACTAAAACTGGACTAAAACTAAAACAATTCAGACGACTAAAATATGACTAAAACTAAAATGGCTTTTTAGTCAAAAGACTATGAGTAAAACTACATTTAAAGTTAGTTTTAGTCATAGTCCGCCAAAATTAACAATGCATGGAGGGGCTGGGGAAGGGGCAAAAGAGACAGACCAGGGCTTGGGAGAGAGACACCTAGAGGGGCTGGGAGCACACAAAGAGACAGAGGGGCTGGACAAGGGGCAAAAGAGACAAACCAGGACCTGGGAGAGAGACACCTAGAGGGGCTTGGGAGAGACAAAGGGAGACAGAGGAGAAGGGGAAGGGGAAAAAGAGACAGACCAGACAGAGGGGCTGGACAAGGGGCAAAAGAGACAGACCAGGACCTGGGAGAGAGACACATAGAGGGGCTGGCAGGACACAAAGAGACAGAGGGACTGTGGAAGGGGCAAAAGAGACAAACCGGGGCTTGGGAGGGAGACACCTAGAGGGACTGGGAGCACACAAAGAGAGACAGAGGGGCTGGGGAAGGGGCAAACGAGACAGACCAGGGCTTGGGAGAGACAAAGGGAGACAGAGGAGAAGGGGAAGGGGCAAAAGGGACAGACTTTATTTAAACCCATTAGAGTTTAGTTATGTTGACTAAAATCTACTGGGGATTTAGACGACTAAAACTAAACTAAAACTAAAACAATTCAAATGACTAAAATACGACTAAAACTAAAATGGCTTTTTAGTCAAAAGATAATAACTAAAACTAAATTGAAATTTGCTACCAAAATTAACACTCCACGCACCATGATCACTGTGGCTTATTGTACAGGTTAAATCTCATCTTGTTTTAGAAGACACACAAGTAGTGATGTCCCGAACGGTTCGCCGAACGGTTCGCCACGGACTCATCATTGAGTAAACTTTGACCCTGTACCTCACAGTCAGCAGACACATTCCAGCCAATCAGCAGCAGACCCTCCCTCCCAGACCCTCCCACCTCCTGGACAGCTCACTAAGAATGCAGCTTCACAATGAATGTAAAATGGATGCTGTCCAGGAGGTGGGAGGGTCTGGGAGGGAGGGTCTGCTGCTGATTGGCTGGAATGTGTCTGCTGACTGTGAGGTACAGGGTCAAAGTCTACTCAATGATGAGTCCGTGGCGAACCGTTCGTGGCGAACCATTCGCGAACCGTTCGGGACATCACTACACACAAGTGATATCAGAAAGAATGTGTCTAAATCTCAAAAAAAAGAAAAATAAATAAAACAAAAAGAGGTACACAGGTGCCGGTAGGGAAAATTTGGTACTCCGGAATAATTGTATCCTGTAGCTGCAATTTTGTTCAGTATGTCCTACCCTTTTTGTGTGACAGTTTAAATCGGCAACATTTAGTTTATGGGAAAATATTTAGGAAAACATTTGGTCAACTCAAAAAATCAGTGTACTGCAAAATATATACGTTATATAAATATTATGTATCTGTTTTGCAGAACACTGATATTTTCCCTAATACATGGTCCAGCATCATGCAACCTTTGCATTATGTTTGTTAGGGGACAGCCACTAAATGTTGATTGTATTCACGGATTGAATGAGAAGTGACCAAAAGTGTGAAAACATACAGGAGCATGTTTATATATTTATAATTTAGATTTTTTTATATCTGCTCCTCCTTTTTTCTTCCTCTATTGGTCACTTCTACTTGATTTGTGAATAAAATCAACATTTAGTTACTGTCCACTAAAACACAATCGCTGCATGATGCTGGACCATGTATTAGGGAATATATTACCATGACGACATTCAACATTTAGTCTCATGATTTATTGAAATGGAATAGTGATAATGGAATATTCAATATACTTTAAAAGTTCTTCTAATAGATTGTGATCATTTGAAAACCTTATCAAGAAATATTAAATCAAGGTCTTAGCTAAAGCCACAACCTGATTATTCACAATTTGATGTTTGAAAAATAAATGTTCCTTTTTTTATTTTTTTTCTCAATGTAAATTATTATTATTATTATTATTTATATAGCGCCAACAAATTCCACAGCGCTGTACAATGGGTGGACTAACAAGCACGTAATTGATGACAGTTGCAGGAGAGGAGTCAGGATGCGGAGAGGGGGAGCTATTAACAGTTTAATTGATACGCTTTTATGAAGAAGTGGGTTTTTAATGATTTTTTGAAGGAGTGGAGACTTGGTGAGCATCTAACGGAGGAGGGAAGGAAGTTCCACAGGAAAGGTGAAGGAGTATGAACAGGGGATAGATGTAGGTCTTTGGCAATTTGTAAGGGGTCTATGCGGGATATACTTGTGTATTAGGGATGATAGGTTGGAGCAGCATTGTTGTTGAGAGATTTGTAAGCAAGAACCACATTTTTAAATTGAACCCTATTCTAAATGGAAGAATTAATATTTTCTTTAAATCATACTCACTTCCAACAACTATTCCACAGCAACAAAATGCAAACATTAAGCTATTTTTCCTAAAATAAATAAATAAATAATAAAGGGAAAAATGTGTTAAATAATAAAATTACAAATGAATCACCATTACAATTTGTTTTATATGACAAACTGAAGTATTTGAAAAACATCAGGCAAGTGATAGCTGAAAAAGCTTAATAGACTGTCTCTTTCAAGAAGAAATTGCCTGTAACAAGGCAATAAATAGATTATGTCACAGAATGGACAACAATGTCACAAGAGTTTTAAAAAGGTCAATGTGTTCTGTTAGTATCAAATGAACTTCCTCCGGGCAGATTATCTTCAACATCTTCTCTTGGTAAATGGCAATGTCTCCTGTTCGAATAATTCTTACAAAGATAAACTAACAAAACGTACAGAATCCTCTTCAACCCTAGACTTGTCAAAATAGTCTGTTGGGTTGAATCAAGAACTATTTATTTAACAAAAATGATGCTCTATGTTTTGTTTTTGATTGCACACTGTTTGGATGGAACTCTCTACTGTTTAAATTTCGATTTTAAATTCCGATGTTCTTGTTTTAAAGGAACACTGGTGGTTATGATGCAAGCAGTTTACTGTTGCCCACCCACAGTAAATAGTCAAACCATTTAAGAATAGCTTGTCATGCACATGTTGCCACTTCACCTGAAGCCCAACGCTCCTGCAAGGAGTTTCTGTTGACACCACATGGAGCTTGACTTAGACCTCACTGCAAAAAGCACAAACTGAGCACAAGTTAAGTGTGTGCGTTTTTTTTTTTTTTTTTTGCTATCACGATAGCATTTAAAATATTTAAAGTCTGCACAATATAAAAAAAAGCACACAAAATGCAAATACCACTTTTTATGAGACGTTAGGACTCTTGACAAGCAATCCAACAAAGGGTAATATAAGGATTGTCACAATTTAAATCAAAAACTGTAAAAAATATACATTTGTAAGGGTTCTATCAGCATTAGTCAGCCATAGGATAAGTTGACTCGTACTAATGCAAAAATATACTGTGTACTTCTAGTGGCCGAAATGCTAGTGAACACAGCAGTTGTACGGTACAGTGGAACCTCGGAACAGAAGGCTGTTTGAGAATCGATTTGTTAACACACGTTTTACAATTTAATAATACCTTAAATGCTCAAAATCATACAGAAAGCCAATAAACACAATGTAAATAAAATAAAAAATAAATCTTACTTTACCTGTCAGCTCTGTTTGTTGATAGAATGGAGCTCTGTTTGCTAAATCAGGAACATGTTATACCTATATTGTCCGTATACTGAACAAACTCCCGAACAGTTAGACTACACAGAGGAGTTGTGTGCTGCCAGTTGACCCTATTAACCTTCTTCACACTTAGAAACCGCAAGGTTCTAGGCGGTCGGCTGGGAGGCCGCCGTTCATGTGACTGTACACATGGTGGCGGCCATCTTTAGCTGCGAACACATACAGTGGTGTTTGGTCGTCGAGCGCAAGGAACTATAATCAGACCATTCACCTGAGAAGAGTGGCATTCATGGAGAACAAACTCCCGAATGAGGGGCACACAATCAACTAATATATGAATGGTTACATTTGTTATTTTATTGTGTTTCGTACTTCCGAAAGAGACAGACAGACGACAGTGCCTCGTGTGTGGTCGGTCTAAACTGTAACGGCGTTACGGTTACGTTCGTGGAATCTGAGTGCTTTCGAGATATGTTGGGCGCTCAGATCTAGGCTTCCAGAGGATATAGTACTTGAGGGGGTACCATATTGTAAAAGGGGTGTTTTAGGGTGTTTATTAATGTATATGTCCTGAAACTGAGAGGTAATGTAATTATGTTGTGTACTTTGTCACTGTCCCCTGGGTAATGCCCCTCGAATGTATTAAAGTAAACCCCTTACATGAGGACACACATAAAAGGCTGTGTGTGGCTTCCATTAAACATTTGACTCCCAGAACTGTGTATCGTCCGGTTACTGGGGGAATTGGGATTATACTGCTCATTCTGATCCCATAGTTCGCTTGTGCAGATATGGAGATACTTGTATTGTTGAAAGCCCTCAATGTCTTTGTAGATGCTTTTTAGCTTGTGACAATCAAAGGTTTGACTTTCTAGACTTTCTAGACTTATGTAGTTAATCCTCTGTTATTTGTTGAATTGTTCTAGCAGTGCTTGGACAGCCACGCAGCAGGTCGGCATTGTCTGAATTGCAGATGTTGTTAATGCCTTCTAGGGCCGTCTTTCTCCATGGGCACGCTGGGCAGTTGCCTTTTGATCTTTAGATCTCTCCTGCCAGCTCATGGAGTGCCGGCCCGGCTTTTTTGCTGTGAGCCTGGTGAGATCAAAGATCTCCCCTATCAGCCCAAAGGCCCTTCGTTAGAGGGGAGAGATGGCAGGAGGACCCAGAAGCACGGGGAGGGACCAGGGAGGAGATTGCTCCTCCTGTGGGCAGGCTGTGTGGAGCGCTGCCGCGCGTTGCCATGGCAACGCTCCACGCAGCGCTCAGCTCGGGAGGAGTGAAGATAGCCTTCAGCCAGAGGAGCTGCAGGCTATAGATCATAGTTCACCTGCAACACACACACCACTCACCCCTCACACACAGTGCCTCACACACACAGAACCCTTCACACACACAGAATCCTTCACACACACACAGCACCCCTCACACACAACAGCTCTCACACACAGCACCTCTCACACACACAGAACCCTTCACACACACACACACAGCACAACTCACACACAGCACCTCTGACATACAGCACCCTTTACAAACACAGCACCTCTCTCACACACAGCATCTCTCTCACACACAGAACCCTCACACATAGCACCTCTCTCACACACAGCACTCTTCACACACACACAGCACTCTTCACACACACATCACTCCAACACACAGCCTCCCTCACACACATACACACAGCACCTCCATACACACAGCACCTCACCACCAACACACAGCACTCTTCACACACACATCACCCCAAAAACATAGCACCCCTCACTCACATGCACACAGCACCTCTCATACACACAACACCTCTCACACACACACAGCAGCCCTCACTTACAGCACCCTTCACACACACAGCACCCCTCACACATAGCACCCTCACACATACAGCACCCTCCACACAAACACATACACTGCACCCCTCAATGCAGTCTGTGTGTATTTAACAGCCTGTCTGTGTGTATTCAGCAGCCTGTGTGTTTTCAGCAGTGTGTGTGTGTGTATTTAGCAGTCTGTCTGCATGTACTCAGCAGTCTGTGTGTGCATGTATTCAGCAGTCTGTGTGTATGTATTGTATGTGTCTATTGCATTTGTTGGAGGTACCAATAAATAAAAACTTAATTGTATCAATAATTTACATTTTTATTCCTGTTAGTTGTTGTGTAGGCAGGGCCCCAGTGCACTACTTTGCCCGGGGGCCCATAATGCTGTTAAGATGGCGCTGCCTCTAGATTAATTCTGCTGCCTTTGGGTGATTCCATGAATTGAGGTAAAAATTATATTAGAGACGATGTACATAGAGTTTAAACACTAAACAGCATTATGTTTTATAAAACAGAAATCATTGATCTTTTTTGCATACGATGCATATACCTAATTGGTGATAAAAGAGTAGAAGATATTGTTGTGTTCCACAAAATTGTGCAAATACTAAAAGTGTGGCAATCACCATAGAACCAGTGAAAGCAACAAAATAAGGAACTGAATTGCATGAGATTTATTGCATGACAATTATGCAACCAGTTACTTGCTGGGTCTTATAGATAATCTCCCTATTTTTAGCATATCCTTTTCTGGTAACACCTCTTCATCTCAATCTGTTGTTGTAGGCGTTCCACAAGGATATATCCTGGGCCATTTTCTCTTTTTTTATCTCTATACTAGCTCTCTTGGCCAACAAATTAGTTCATTATGATGCCAGTACCTAGTATACACCGGTGACACCTAGATACCCCAATTATACGCTGATGACACACAGATACCCCACTTATATGTTTCTAACATTCTTCTCTTGATCTCTCTCACTCTTTAAAAAGGTGCCACCAACTATCCATCTTCTGTCCCAACTGGATGCCTTCCCACTTTCTAAAACATAATCTTTATCAGATTGAGATTGTTATCATCCCTCCTCATAAAACTCATCCTCTGCTGTTGCTCTCCCTGCAAGTTGATGGTACTCCAATCTATCCATCCTTACAAACTCACTGCCTAGGTGTTACTTGTGACTCAGTCTTTATTTTTACACTTCATGTCCCGTCTGCCACCAAATCCTGTCACTTAAAAATATTGTTCACATTTCCCCCTTTTTTAGATAAGATGCCATGAAGATGCTTGTTCATGCTCTTTTTTATCCTGCTCCAATTACTAAAATGCACCCCTAATTGGTGACTCCAGAACCTTTGCTGCCTCTCTACAGTCTATAATGAATGATGTTGGGCTTATTTTCTCATTGTTCTTCTTACACCACGACCCTTTCTAATTGTTAAATTGGCTTCATGTACCCTTTAGGATTCAGTTCAAGATACTCACACTTGTATACAAAGCTCTTAAGAACTCTACCCACCCATTACATGTTTTCATGTATTCATAGGTGAACTTATTCTTGGTCTCTCCACACAACTGGTGGACTTCTCCTATCTGCTGTTTGCACTCGCAGTTCTAATTCTTATCAACAGGATTTGTCAGTGATGGCACAGTTAAAATGGAAAAGCCTACATAGCCCCATCAGATACTTCCCTAATCATCAATCCTTTAAAAAGTCTCTTAAAACATATCTTTGTAGGCAAGTAAATAGCATCTCTGGGTAATTTGTGTTTGTTAAATATTCCTGCCACTTCTCTTATAGCATAATGGTGGCACCCCAGCCCACCTCATTCTCTTAACCTGCCACCTTTATGACTTTCCCAGTATATGGGATTGTATATTAAAGCTGTACAGTAATGATAACTTTTTTTTTTTTTTACCAGATACGCATACTGTTTGGAATGTTCACCAAATGGAATCACTAATAAAAATGTTATCTAACTCTACTTTAAACATAGAAATGAAAGCAACACTCCAAGCATCATAACAAGTACAGCTCACTATAGTGGTTATGGTACCAGGAGTTCCCTTGCCCTTCCCCCCCCCCCCTATTGTAATCTATCAAACCATTTTTGAACAGATTGACTGCTTACATGGGATTTGCTGGGTCACTCCCCACCTCTACTTACTATCTCTGGAAAATAGGAAATGTCTCAGCAAGAAGTACGACCAGCTGACTGCTCTTGGCTCAGGACCGCTGATGGAAGCTCCTTCTGGGGAACGTCTAGCTCTAAGGAGATGGTAGTAAAGGTGGGGAGCAGAGCCTGATGGACCCCAGATAAGAAAACAAACAGTTCAAAAATGATTTGACTCCTTACAATGGGGTTGGGAACCGTAATGATTACAAAAGGAAAGTAGCTTCCTTCCTATACTAAAAGTATAGATTGATATTTTATGTATCATATTCCTAATAATAATAATCATGGGGAATATAAAATTAATTCTCGTGTGAGCTTTAATAAATTACGTTTGTGGCCTGGTGGAAGTGGCTACATTTTGTTAACCCCACACTCCCACCCCTCGAAAAACAAACAAGAAAAGTGTGAAGCGAAGTGTTCTCATTCCCAGTTCGATTGGGTAAAAAATCAGCCGTATCTAATTTAATAAACAGCCAACATTCAAGCAGGAAACATAATTTTATTCCGTGGGTGTTTTCATACAATACATTTTTATACAGAATATTTCATAAAGAATATACATAAGGCCACTGCGAAATACACTGCATAAAGTGTGAAAGGTAATTATTATGGAACCATTACCAATGTTAATCATCTTGAAAGTGACATTGCACTCCCTCCTGTGTCCACACTATAGCAAATTTAATCCTTCAACTTCATTGCATTCTAGATTAGATGAAATGGTCAGGCAAGGCATGTAGGTGTATAATCCGATGCAAACAACGTCCCACGGGTTACTACTGGTCTTGGAGAAATTCTAGCTTAAACTTAAAATATATTTTACAACTTTTATTTTGTACTTGATAGCCTTGCAATGTACAATCTGTTATTCTAATAAATGAAAATGTTAGTTATTTCAACAGCAGGACAGTGAACCCCATCTATTGTTATAGTTTGATGACATCACTGAATATATATTTCGGTGTGAGATATAGAATTTGGAATTTTGACCTTTTCTTTCTTAAATTATATATTTTATTCTATATGTGTGCTGTTTTAGTTTGAGAAGAGCATTTTGTTTCTGTTTTTATTGTACAAGCTTTTAGCTGCATGTTGACTTTATCACCTTGAAATTTTGGAACCCGGAGCACAAATTAACCCGATTTTCCTAATCTATATTAAGTCTGTTTATTTATTAGGATCATTGCTTTGATTATGCAGTTCATTAGTTATTTTGCTAACCATCTGTTTTTATCTACAATACATTTTCTGACAATTTATTATCAGCTTATCCAAAAAAATTGTGTAAGTAATAAACATTTTGTAAATATTTTTTCAGGTAAATTTTAAATTGAAGAGGAAAAAAATTGTTTATAAGTCAATATCCCAGTTCATTTTCTCATTTAAAACGTAGGTAATCACAATATTGGGAGATGCCTTATGCTATAGGCCCATAAGTCTTTAAACAAAGTACTTACCTTGTTGCCCTGAAATATTACCCAAAAGAACAGACCAAGGGATTAATAACAGATAATACAGGAGCTCTTAGCAGAACATAGTATAAGTAATAATAACAAACACAGCAACACCTTGTTTCAGCATGCCCTGCACCTATCTGAATGACATTATTAAATAATTATATTAAAATTCCTGGAACGTTGAGGTAGAATAGGAACTTAAGTATATATGCCTCTTATATTTTCAGCTTATATATATAAAGTGCCAGATACTGCTCTCACATTATTGCCAGGGTCGGAAGAGGCAGAGGGGCCATGCGAGAACTTTGGAGTTAAGCCACTACAAGACAGTTTAACCCCATAATGGAAGTTTGTGCCCGTGACCTCTAGACCCCATAATAACTCACTTGAGATGAAGTATTTATGGGGCCTGGAGTGATCCTTCACTATGCACTATTTTATATTAGATGTAAATTTTTCATTGCCTTTTAATTTTCTTCCTATGTTATAATTTTTTTCATATTTTTTTCGTATGGTTTTCATTTTTTATTTAATTTTAGTAAAGTTCTACAATGAAGGTTTAACATGAAATATCTTACAGCCTTACACACTTTTTCTGCAGTTGGTGAATTGTATATATATTGTTTTGGCATCCCTTTTGTTTGCTGTTTGCTTACTAGAATGTACGAATCTACATATTGATGGAGCGTTTGTCATACGTTCACACAGAAAAGGGAATGTTAATTATATGTTAAAAAAAATTAACATTTTCACTGAATTGTTACAGATGAAGGTGAAACAGTAACAGAAATATCCGATCCCATTTCAGTTCCACATGTAGGATGTCAATCCACTAAATACCCCAATCAGTGCCTGGTACAATGCCACCTTCTACACAATCCACGCTAATTTCAATGCACTGTCACAGACAATATGTGTCGCTTTGGCTTTCTCCAGAGAACTAAATAAAAAAAAACCTGATGTTGATACTGAGATTTATATCCAAACTAGTGACGTTGTATTAATCAGTATCTGTTTGACATTGAGTCAAGAATGATAGCTATTTACAAAGAGAACACGCATTATTAGTAGTAGTTTTTTCACTTATTTTCTGCTAGGATGGATACTCTGCAGAGTGGTCTGGTTTTTGCATTTGAGTATTTTAGTTTTCTTTCGAAATGCAAATCTTAATATATCCTTCCTCGTAAATAATGTATCAATAAATAAATATATAAATGTTCCAGTTATTATTATTATTACTGGCATTTCATTAGCGCCAACTTATTCCGCAGTGCTTTACAATATTCAATATTATAAAGGGGAGAAACAAGACACAAGACGATTACAAACGTTACAGGAACAATAGGTTAGTGAGGACCCTGATCAGAATAGCTTACAGTCTACAGGTGTATCTAGCTTTTAATTTAATTTAAATGTCTTTAATGGGTCAATACCTCAGAAGAGATCGTTTGATACCATTTATTGTAATATAATTACACAGCTGACATATTTTAAGAAAACAATGATAATTGTATTGATACAGGGTTTTTTTTTACCAAAGTGAGCATTTATAGTTAATTCAAAGGGACTTTTCAAATTTCAAATTTAAGACCTGACTCAAATTATAGTGAGTGAGTGAATTTGTACAGTTTGTCTATTTTCATCTTAAATTATAAATTCTCTTTGAATTTACCTTGAATTCTAACTTCAGTGAATAACCTTCACAGTATACACTATTTTCTACCACATGAGTTTGTTTAAACACATTGTTATATATATATATATGTGTGTGTGTGTGTGTGTGTGTGTGTGTGTGTGTGTGTGTGTGTAAAATAACAGATACAGTTCGTATATTGTAATACCTTTTTATTGGACTAACAGAATTTTGGAATGACAGCCTTTCAGGAGAACCTCCCTTTCTCAAGTCTATAGCATTTTACATCTGCATCACTGGATTAATATGAGTACAATCTGTACTCTCTCTCTTTCTCTCTCTCTATGTACATATCAACGTTTCAGTCTGTACCCCCAGACTTTCATCAGGATAATCTGAATTGACCTGATGAAAGTCGGTGGATACAGATGGAAACGCAGATTTTTTTTTTACTTTTGAGCAAATAAAAGTTATATTTTATTTTAAATGAAGACCTGGGAGTGCTATCCTATTACTGTTTTAATGTTATGCTGACAAGAACCGGGCAATAAGGAAAAATTGCAGAGAGTGCAGAATTATTTGTTTTATATATATATATATATATATATATATATATATATATATATATATATATATAAATGTCCCAACCCCCCAAAAATGTATAATGAAATATGATGTACCTGGGTGCTTCCCAGCGAGATATAAACAAAGTAAAGACAGGAGCACTCACTTGGTTTTTCTAAATATATTCAAAACTTTCACAATCTATACATCAATGTCTCGAACCTACAGGGTCTCTATCATGATCATTGATAGGGACCCTGGAGGGTCGAAACGTTGATGTATAAATTGTAAAAGTTTTGAATATAATTGGAAAAACCGAGTGAGTGCTCCTGTCTTTACTTTGTATGTATATATATATATATATATATATATAAAACATTTGTGTTATTGTATGTACTATGCACACTAGTGATTTGGGATTAAAGACACAAGGCAGAAAATATAAAGTTTTTAGTTCACAACTTTCATTACTATTTATGTCCTCTGGCTCCTAATCCTTAAACTGTTTATCTCCTGCAAACTGGGGAATTCATCGGGTATCTCCTGGCTATTAATTCATGATCTGGAATATATATTTTTATCCTTATTATAAACATGCGGTTACCTCTCTCAAACAGCCAGTAGGAGAATGAAAGGCACAGAGAAAGAGAAGGGTAGACAAACAAACCTGTCTATTCTGTAAGAAACAAGCAAAATGTGCTCAAGATTGCGAAACAACAAAGTATTTGCCGAGGTAGCTTGGCACCAGAATTCTCATAGTAAGTGGTAAGTGACAGCTACAAAGTCTTAAAGCATTTCAGTGATGTCATCAAAACATATTTCTATCATTGCATTGCATTACATTGTTATAGAGACAAATACAATTGAACTTCTCTGTAGTGTCCTGCAAATTATATTTGTTGACTTTCAATGGTACAATATGTTATAACTGTGTAACTGGGCATTATGCCAAAAAGAGGGGTATGATCACCATCATGGGGATCCACGTAGTAAATAGTCATACACAACGTGAAAATTGTTCATATTCATGTAGATTTCAACCTCCTTTATAAAACTGTAATCTGTAGATAAAGCTAAAATATTATTTGCATGATCATGCCTTGTATATTTATTACGATACAGAACAGGGGACAATCTATTGCAGGAGAAGCTTCAAATTATGAGAACAATCAACATAAATCTCTGGTTGCCTCATTTATTGGAGAGAGAAGAACAATCACCGTTATGGTTCTCTGTTTTGTGTAAGATATGTTTGGTCACATACATTCACTGTGGATATAAGAATGAATTCATGGAGGTCACTTGCATGGTCAGAACATAAAGAGTAGATTAAAAAAAAACAAGAATAGATATTTATATAATTTGCATGATATATCTAAACAACCAAAGGGAAATGACGTGTACATGTGTATAAGTCCTAATGTAGTTTCTGTCTTGTTTCTCAGAGGCACATTTACTTTTCAGCATATTATGTCGAACATTAGAAAGTTTTACCTGTATGGACCTAGAGGAATCAATAAATCTGGTTTAGATTTTTCTATCTCTCAATTGTGGGGATTTACTAAAGACTGGCAATACTTTTTGCATGTTATCTTTTGTCTAATATTTTATTGTTTAAAATTATTATTTGAATGCTTACAGTTTCTAGCATTACTTGCATTTTCAGCTAATGGATATTTTCTTAAGGTGTTCTATAATGTTTTAGATGGTATTACTGGTAAATTGCAAAGAATGCACACAAAAAAGGCAACTATTCTGGAGCTGTCTGCTTCATTGCTAAGTTGGTATGAAATAAATCAGGCCTTGATTTAATATTTTTGCATTAGCTTTTCAAATGATCACAATCTGTTAGAGAACATTTTCAAACGATAAATCGACAGAAGTCATTATTGGACTTCTGTACATAAATCATTTGAAACGTTTTTTTCTAACAGTTTGTGAGCATATGAAAAGCTTATCCAAAATAATGGAATTGAGGCCTTCAATTGTAGAACCAATTTTGATGAACAGATGAATATAGGTATATATGTTAAGATTAATTCATTAAATCAGCCTGAATTTATTTCTGCACTATTAAGGCAGCTGATGTTGTATCTGGGTGCCAAGAGCCCAACTTTATGCCAATCTATTCCTAAGTGGTTTGACATTGATCCAAAAGGTGGCACCAGAACACTTTAATCATTCGACTTGTGCACGGTGGACAAATTTAGTTAGGCAAAATCACTTAGTTCGAAAGTAGTTTTTTGTGTTCGGAATATCGTTCATGTGCCCAGTTTGGCTCGTCCAAATTTCATCCATGCAAATTATTTGGAAAAATGGTGCAGAGGAATCAAACGGGGGCGAAAATGGGCCAAACAGTGGACAGCAAATATTAAATTTGTGTATATATTTAGCAGTACACCGATAGGTGCATTTCCCACGATTTGTTTTACAGATCAAGTTAGAAGAAAAACCCAATAAAGGAGAGAAGGAAAAAACAGTAAAAAAAAAAAAAAAAAAATCCACCTCCTTTTTGCTCAATTGACCACTTGTCACTTAATCTCTGAATAAAATGAATATTTAGTGTTTGTCCCCTAACCATCAATTATCTTTCTCTTTTGGCATACATTGTCTGTTCGTTGTAGTCATACTTGCATCATATGGTGGTTCGGAGGTACGAAATTTGGATGACCCACCAATCACCCAAAATTTAGACAAACTGCAATTTAGTACGAACTAAATGTACAAATCCATCAAAAACACTAGAATTAGTTGTTATGTTGTTTAGACTACTCCTTTAACTTTTGTAAAATTATCTGGTTTTACCAGGAAAAATAAATCTCTACACATAGCACAGTCATACATAAATCGCCAAATGTTTTAATGTTGCTTATTGCATGAACATAAGTATTCAATTCGCTTTTAGGTATTGTTATTACTGATAATATTGCATGCAATGTAAATTGATGAACAATGCTATTTTAGAAGTTGAGTAATGCACTGGAGGAACTGAGATCAAATACTTAAAAGATTATAAGACTGGTCATATATTTTAAAACATGGCTGATATTTATGTAAAATGCTGTTCATGACATGTTGCCTTAAAATAAATGTAAAAAAATACATTTCTCAACAACTTAATTTTTTTTTTTTTATAAATTACAAAACTTGTATAGTATGCTTACATTTTTTTTAAATAGTTACTCGATATGGTTAGGAGAATATTACACTAAGAGTATGAAATTTGCCAAAACAGTTGAAGTAATGACTCTGTAAGGAAGGGAGAGATGTTGTTTGTTGCTGACTAATCACTTAAGAGGTAGTGCATAAAATGTTTGCAATAAATATAGACGCTTTAGAATTCTGGAAATGTATCAGTAGTGCAGTGTGCGAATGATAAGTACAGACAATTTTGCGTATTAAACAACGCATCAGCGTATGTTTTTTGCATGTGCTGAAGGCTGACAAAGTTTCTCATGCAGGTTACATTTACAAAAAAATGCGTCATTTCTTTGGAATGCGTATGAAGGTGCAACATTATAGATTTGTGGAAAAAATGCACCCACACACAAGGAGAAAACAACATGCATTAATGCCATTTACAAAAACAAAAAAAAAGCCTTATTTCAGCATATTGTTATTGATCGTCTGTTATCAATATTCTCCCTTAAATGCTTTATTATTATATTTGAACTCTACTTGCTTTAAGTTGCTCTATCGTTTCAGGATGATGTATATTGCATTGGAGTCTTTGTGACGGCCAAATGTTTTAAGGTTCATTCACTAAAGTCTGAATTATCGGCCAAATTACCAATTTCTATTTCAATAACATAATCGGACGAAAGCTTTAAATGTATTTGTTCGTTATAGCAAACTGGTTGAGAATACAGCTATTGTTGGTTCTGCGGAAAAATAAGCCTAATTGCTATGAAAATTGGCTATTTATAAACACATTATAAACAAATTGCCCCTAACTATGTCAAGTGAGATGCATTCAGAGATTCTGTGATTTTATTCTGATGCCTATAAAGCTTTCAAACTGGAATCACAGATAGGAATAACTTTATCGAAATACAAAAAAATTCTTAGGTGCAGATCTACAAGTGTCTGCAAAATGGATGTCTGAATTATATTTATTAGACAGTGTATCTCTGCATCTATGGAAACCACTTCACAGAAACCATGATACTATTAGGAATTTCTGGCAGCAAAAAAAAACCCCATGTGTTTAGAATAAAATCTGTAATCTAGTGGAGAAAATATGATTTTGGAATTGCTATTCTCCGGTGTCATTCAATGAAAATACCTACAAATATACATCAACCTGAAGTGTGAATCTGCGACTATTAAATGGAAGCTTTTGAAAAATGCACTTAGAATTTTTATGATCTACGTGCAGGGAAAACTAGTGTATGATTATCTGGAAATATGTGCTTAAATCCTTAGAGTGATAGAGGCAGTGTATTCTCAAAATTCTCTGGCACTGAAAGGGTTCAGCAGAGAAACCCTGGTGAAACAAGCAGCAGTTTACAATAAAGTTGGACTAGAGCACAGAACCTGTACTACTTTATTTATAATCAGCTGCAAGACAAATAATGGGGGGAGGGGGGGATTTTAAGAGAATTTATGGCTGAGAGATCAGCGGGTGAATTGCTGTGTGGGACACCTGTATTTATTCAATCGATTTTATTTCCGCGTATTCTGTTTAATAAAAAGAAAATAATACTATTTGTAAAAAAATTATACATTTTTTTATTTGTGTATTTATATATAAAAGAAATACAAAAAAATCGAACTCAAAGAAAATGCTTATTTTTTTTTTTTTTTTATGGCAATTCAGATTTATCAGCTCCCTCCATTTGAGGGACAGCCTCAGAGCCACTGGATGCTAATAATGTCCGTCGGTTGTAATGTCCTTTCATAATTCCGGGGTTGTTATTTTCATTTAATATTTGCTTTTGCTTCTGTCTGTTAAGAGATTGCACAAGTCCTAATACAACAGCTGCTAATGAATATTGTCCAGTTGGTTTTCTTGGCTGTAATATTAAAGGATTTGGCTGTACTCTTCCTTGAAGAAAATATGTTTTTATCTTCCCTTCCTGTTCACTAATTCCCTTTACATAGATTTCTCCTCGATACTCGAAAGCAAAGCCACGTTCCTTCAGTATTAGATAGGTATCTTCAGGCACTTGAATTCGACCACTTACGCCTGTGCTGTCCATTCTACTGGCCAAATTGACCGTTTTCCCCCAAATATCATACTGAGGTTTCTTAGCCCCAATGACTCCGGCAACAACTGATCCATGACTAATCCCTGGAAAAAGAGCATGGGGATGTGAAAAGGATGGTAACATAATATAGAAACAACATGTGTTATGCTACTGCAATTATATATATTGTATATATATAATCAATACTATGTTAAACAAAAATCTGCACACCAGTCAAGCCATAAGACTTGCTTTTCCCACGGAAATTAAGCTGTTGTATACAGCAAACACAGACTTAAAGGAATCCAAGATTTAAAATGGAATGAGGCAAAAATGTGATTCTTTGTTGAACTAATTTGCATATGCCCACCCAGAATCCTTTGCTGTACTAACATCACTACAAATTTGTGATTTCTGTGGGAAAAGCAAGTCCTATGGCTTGACTGATGTGCAGATTTCTGTTTAACATAGAATTGACTATCCACAGACATCAGGTATAAGGGGTTTTCAATCACAATTTTTCCCCATCATAACTTTTTGTTTTTTACTTTATAAATATATATAACTTTTTGGTTTTTGCTATATATATATATATATATATAGCAAAAACCAAAATGTTATGGTGGGGAAAAATTGTGTTTGAAAACCCCTTTTCTATATATAGGTACTTTAAATATAAAGTAAAGAACAGACGACCATTGGCAATATGAAGGAAAAATAATGGCAGGTACATTTATGTTCAGGATTTAGAATTCAGAATTTTTCAGGAGTCATACAGAACAGAATGAATTAAGGAAGGAATATTCACAATACCAAACATCTAGGCATTTGCGTAGGAACAAAAAGGTATATCATGAAAACTGCTGGTCCATGTTTTTCTGGTTACCCCTTGTTTTAGTAGAAGTTTAGAAATCATGACGAACTATTCTCAAATAATCAAATAAATGACAAAGATGCTTATCATAAGAACACAAGCTTGCATTTTATCACTAAATGTCTGTCTGTCTATCTATCTATTTATCTATCTATCTGTCTCTCTATCTGTCTATCTATCTATCTATCTATCTATCTATCTATCTGTCTCTCTGTCTCTCTATCTGTCTGTCTGTCTGTCTGTCTATCTATCAAAATACTCCTTCTTAGTATCTTCTCATAATCAGTTAATTCAGCTATCCTGGTTTGGATAGAATAGACATTGTGTCTGTTTCTTCATACCTACAAATAGAAGCAATGCTTACCAATACGCAGTTCAAAGTTGTTAAATGAATGCTTGTTGATCTCTTGTATGCTCTCATTGAGTGCTATAGAGAAGTCAGCCACCGCACAGAGATGTCCCCATTTGTCTTCACATTGCTAAATGATACATACCAAATCATTGATTAGATAAGTCACATTGCAGGGCACCCACTAGTCATTTCGTATTCTACATATTTCAGAATTGTTGTTTTATGTTTTCTGCCTTAAAAAAAACATTCCACATCATTACTCATCAGCAGTATTTTAAGGTTTCATTAAATCCCTGCGCACTAAAATTACGGGCACAATGATTAATGATGTAGCTGTCCTGTTCTGCATGTATTGCTACAAATAACTCAACAAACCTATTTTTTTTTGCATAGCACAGTACTTAGTGTAGTGATCCTCAAAAATAACATACAACAAAATATGTAAAGCTTTTATTTACAATGATTCAGTGAGCTTATTTTTAATGCATATCATTTGGAAAATAAAAATAAAATAAAAAACTAGTTCAAATGGAATACTTGGTTGTAGGTTTTTTAAAATTACAATGTTAAGTGCTCTCTTCGAGGTGTTTGTGCACAGCAGGTTCAATCATACTGGTTTGGGCACAGCTGATTAATGAAAAATAATTCATCAATAGTATGAGAATGAATAATAGGAAACATGTTCGAAGAACAAGAATCATCCTATCCCTGGCTGACATCCATTGCTAAATCGGCTAAATATTTTACATATCTACAGTGTTACTTCAAGAATCATCAGTGCAATATCTGACATCAGCAGCTATCCATTTTTTGGGTGAAAAATCCTTGTTTTGTTGCTTTTGAATTAAAATTGGAGTACAGGCAGGGGAGCGGTTATGTTTGAAAAATACACATGGTTTAAGCCCAAAACATATTTTGATGACTTCTATGCCCCTACTCCCCCTACCCACCTCCCTTAATGTGTTTGTCTCTGGCAAACTTTGCTTATTGTTGCTATATTTGGGATACTAAAAGTGTGCTCCCATCTCCAAAGGCAGTTGGAAACCCCACTTTTAAAATCATTTTCTGAGAACAGAACAAAATGTAGAATTATTAAGTAGCCAGCTGAGTTAATTTGAATATACTGTAAATTTATTTGACCAACTATGTTTCTGGGTCCTTTCATATAGTCTTCATTAAATAAGCATTTCTTTGCAAAAACAACTTGTGTGTAATCTTTTACCCATTACTGTGGAAACGGCAATACATTTAGAAGGAAGCCTGCTTGACCCTAGCAACATATTATACATGGCAAACAACAGTAAAGATGTATATATTTAATATATCTTTATATACGGTTAAGAGCAGGCTATTCACGTCACTAAAAAATAATGGTTAGTGATCCAATGAACCCAGCATTCCAGCATATGTAGGAGAGAGAGATTTATACTTACCTTTTATGATCTAGTGATCCTCCTCAGTTTGTATTGTTTTATATCCACGATGAATTATATTGTTTGGTACACAATAAATGCCTAAACACAGATTTGGGAGCTTTGTGGTATTTTGCTAAATGCATTGCGCCTGGCTACTGAGGAGAATATCACGGTAACGTGGGGCAGTACACGAAACATTCCATGAAATTTTAAAAGGAACATTGTCTCTCCCTGCAATTTGCCCGGACATGCTTTTATCATTATTCATTTTTGTCGTTATACATTTTATTAAATAGATTAATTGCAACAAATATAAATGGATCGATTGAACGTGAATACCTGTTTCTCCGGTGAAAGTCCAGACACTGCCATGTATGTGCTTCCAATAGTTTTAATTTTTTCAATGTCCTGGAATCGTTCTTCATCTAATAGCTTAAAAATATAAGAAAACAATCTAACATTTAAAATGTGTCATATACATACAATTCTAAAAGTGAAAACTTTGCTTAAACATCAAAAAGCCACTAGTAATCTTCATTTATTGTTTTTGTTGATGTTGCGACCTTTTAGCTTTTGAGTAGTTTGTTTTTTTTGCTCATTTATTATTTATGCCGTGCTTGCAGTCAAGAGGTATGTGGTGTGTGGAGTATTCTGGTTACCTATCTCAAGAGGTAGTGAACTTGAAATACTGACTCTGCTCCTGACATAGTACACGTGGGAGTAATTAGGTTTCAGTTCAGTGGGCTAAGTAGCTGAATTACTGTACATTATACTGAAAAACAGCTTTATTTTTCACAGATTCTCCCTGAATAAAAGTTGTAATTTCAAACAACAGAACCAGTAGCTGAACTGCAATTTGTAAACTGACAAACTGGATTGTTTAATTTACTATGGCTATTTAACCTGAATTTTGCAATTCTGATGCAATTCAGTACTTAGAAATATTCACCTACTCCCATAGGCTTGCGCACGGGGTGTGCCGGGTGTGATCAAAGATCTCCCTCACCGACCCACAGGAAGTGAGGGAGGCAGGAGAGGACCCGGGGAGCTCTTGCCAGCAACGCTCAGCAACGCTCAGGGGCCAGAGTTTACTCTCCACTGGACCACCAGGGATGGCAGCAGCACGGTCCCCTCTCCCTACATAAGGTAAGAAGGGAGGGGGGATATTAACTAAACGGCCCCCACACATTACACACTAACAGCACACACACACATACATCACCCTTACACACACAACCCACACACACACTAACAGCACCCTCACACTAACAACACCCTTACACACACAGCACCCTCACACATACACACATTCAGCACACACTAACAGCACCCTTACACACACAGCACCCTTACACATACACACAGTAACAGTGTGTGTGTGTATGTATATATATATGTATATATATATATATATATATATATATATACGCGGCATGTGTGTTTCTGCTTTAGGGTGCACATCCTTATGCAATAGGCTGCGCACGCCTATGCCTACTCCCAAGACGAAGTTTTAAATTGCTAGATAAATGTATAGTTTTATTTATCTTCGTTTACATGCTTTGCCGTAAATTGGTTAATGCTTGTAGTGTCGTACAGATGGTGTATATGTGGATTGCACCAACTGATCGTGCACTTATTATTATTATTGCCATTTATATAGTGCCAACAGATTCCGTAGTGCTTTACAATATTATAAGAGGGGAGGGATTTAACTATAAATAGGACAATTACAAGAAAACTTACAGAAACGATAGGTTGAAGAGGACCCTGCTCAAACGAGCTTACAGTCTATAGGAGGTGGGTTATAAAACACATTAGGACAGGAAATAGCAATCAAATAAGGTGGGAGTGAAGCAGAGCTGGAGGTTAGAGTAAAGTGCTGCCCTTTTAAGAGAGAGCAAGAGACAGGTTTGTGAGGTAGAGGTTACTCTGGGAGCCATACGCTTTCCTAGAGATGGGTTTTAAGGCACTTCTTAAATGACTGAAGACTAGGGTAGTCTGATGGCAGCAGGAAGACTATTCCATAGGAAGGGAGGCGGCCGCAAGAAGTCCTGCAAGTGTTAGTTGGTCATATGGGTGCAAACAGCGGACAGGAGAAGGTCACAGGCAGAGCGGAGAGACCGAGAAGGGGCATACCTATGGATCTGTGAAGAGATATAAGAGGGGCTAGAATTGGTCAATGCTCTATAGGTATGGGTTAGCACTTTGAATTGACTCCAATATGATACAGCAAGCCAATGTAAGGACTGGCAGAGGGGTGAGGTGTGAGAGGACCGACTAGAGAGGAAAATCAGTCTGGTGGCAGCATTCATTACAGACTGTACCAAGGCAATACGGCTTTTGGGAAGACCAATTAGGAGAGGGTTACAATAATCCATGCGGGAAATTACTAGAGCATGGACAAGCATCTTGGTAGCATCTTGCGTAAGAAAGGGGCGTATGTGGGCTATGTTTTTAAGATGGAACTACAGGATTTGGTAACATACTGGATATGAGGCTCAAAAGTGAGGCCAGAATCAAGTATGATGCCAAGACAGCGGGCTTGCAAGGATGGACTTATGTGGATATCACTAACTTGAAGGGAGAGCGAGAGAGGAGGATCAGTATTAGGAGGAGGAAAGACAAGGAGCTCAGTTTTAGAGAGATTGAGTTTCAGAAAGCGGGAGGACATCCAATCAGAGATGGAAGAAAGGCAAGCAGTGACACGTTGCAGGACAGCAGGGGAGAGGTCCGGGGAGGAGAGATATATCTGGGTGTCATCAGCGTGCAGGTGGTAGTGGAATCCAAATGAGGTAATAAGTTTGCCAAGAGAGGCAGTATAAAGAGAAAATAGAAGGGGATCAAGGACAGATACATATAGAAACAGTGGAGCCTATTCAGTACAGTATGAATTGTTGGGAATTCAACGTGAATTTCACAGATGTCTTACTAATAACAATATATGCAACTAAAATGTAATTTATTACAATGTAACAATGTAATTCAGAACAATATATCTTATTTATAAAATGCTTTCCCACATCACGACAAAGTTTTACTTTAGGTTGACTTAACCCAGCGATGTAAAAAACCGCACGGTGAAATGGACAGAGAGACTGCACCTAGATCACTTCATTGAGATGAAGTAGTCTGAATGACTATAGCGTCCTTTTAATATTTTTAACTTTTAAATTTGTTTAGTATGTTTTAAACGTGTCTAAAATATTAAATCATTTAAAAGATTAATAAAACATATTAAATTGAGGCCATAGATAAAACTTTTCAAGGGAAATTCACATTTTGGTGAAAAACATTTTTCCAGTTTAACTTTTTTTTTTAACCTACATTTTGCCATTTCCTTGTCAATTCCGTTCCTTAAATGATGTGCACTGGGGTAACTTAACAGAATACTAGAGACATCACAACAACTTCGGCTTAATGAAGCAGTGTTAGTGTATAGATAATGTCCCTGAATCTCACTACTCAGTTCTCTGCCATTCAGGGGTTAAATATATTTTTGTTTCTGTTTATGCAGCCCTGGCCAAACCCTCACTGGCTGTGACATACACATCCTGCATGAAAACAATGCTTCACTTTCAATCAGATGTTAATTTGCTTTAATTTGCTGTAGAAGTTTTTCTCTCATGTTCTGTATATTAAAATTTGCATGCTTTAGGATGCTATTAACAGAACACGAGCTATGCTTAATTAAACAGAATGTGCAATAATGTAAGTTTAAATGTAATGTAAGTTTAAACATTAGATCTTTCTTTACAGGAAGTGTTTAGGAAGGCTGTCCAAGTCACATGCAGGGAGGTGTGGCCATGGCTGCATGAACAAAATGATTTAACTCCTAAATGGCAGAGAATTGAGCAGTGAGACTACAGAGGCATGGTTTCTACACCTGCTTCATTAAGCTAAGGTTCTTTGGATGCCAATAGTGCCTCTTTAAGGAAAAGGACTTTGCTATTAACGTTTATTTATTTTTTATTTTTAAATAAAACTGTGTTTTGTATCATTGAATGCTAGTTACACTGTAATTGTAACATGCAGCTACAAGTAAGTGTACATGATTATCATGTATTACAAAGTGCTATTAGATTTCAATGACCTAGTTATATGTTTTTTTGTTTTTTTTTTAGAAAGACTCGCTTGAATATATTATTTATTTGTCCATATGCCGTTGTAGTGGTATGCTGTGTTGTATTTTTATGCTTTGAAGAAATGTTGATGCAAAACATTTTTTTTTAACATGGAATAAATAGCTTATTTTTGATCTTTAAATCCACATCACTTTAATTTCAGTGACTGTCCTCTGTTTACCCCAAACACCATCTGCTCCATTTCTCAAAGTTTTTCTAACAGTTAAGGTCACAAAATATATTGTGCAGATGGTAGGAAAATCATGCAAACCATATTAATACATCTCTTGTAGCTTCCCTGTAGTTTTTTTTTGTCAATATAAAGTGTCTGCTGAGAGCTTTGCAAATTGTGGGAGAAAAATCAATCTCAGAGTTTATTTCACTCCATTTAGTGATTAGAATTTTGTAGTGTCAAGTACACTAAGGGTAGGGTAACATTTTTAAATTAAAGATAAGTTTATTGATTTATATTTATTCTTTATTTGATAATTTTTTTAATTGTCCCCATGTTTACTAAACTAAACGGACACTATAATCACTATAACCACTACAGCTAATTTAATTTGTTATAGTTGAATGACTTCGGGTGCAATCCTCTCATTTTTTTTTTCAAACCATTTTGGAGCAGTTTGACAAAAATGGGGTCTCTCCTGGCACTTAATATCCAAGCCCTCAGCTGCTGTTATTTGGATATTTGTGTGGCAGTAACAAGGCAGGATTTTCCATTAGACAGAATCAACATATGCCTACAGATACATGTCCTCTATATTTGGCTTGTGTGGGCTGATGGGGAGATAAGTACCAGAAGCCTTGGCCAATGTCCTATGGCAGTCTACTTCGCTTGACAGCAACGCTGCAGGAACGGTTATAGAGGGAGGAGCTGGAAAATCAAAACACAGTGCTGTCCCATCTCCTCCAGTTCCTTCCATGTGTGAGGCTGGACAGGAAGTGGAAGGGATCACTTCCTATATGCCACTAACAGCCTCTCACACAGAAAGTGTGAGCGGCTGTTAGTGGGCAGTTGGGAAGGAGGAAAAGAGACAGCACTGAGTGAAGCACACTGTATATATACGTCTTTATGACAGCACCACTTCTAAGAAGGTGTGCACCCAATTCTCTTTCTTCGATGCTCTCTATCTATCATAGGAGGCTGACTAGACTAAAGAAGTCATTCAGAGAATGACTACTTTGCAAATAACCCCTAAAACTGCACATGTTCTAAACACCTTTTTCCCTAACCCCAAATCTAAGTCTCCTCGTGCCCCTCTCGACCCCCAAAAAAGCAACCTAAACAAACTCTTTCATTATTCCAAAACTTAGACATTTACTTCCTAAACCTGAAAAAAATGATTTACCTTAACTCAAGGTTTAACTCTTCTTAAGAACTAAACACCCCATGTACCCGAATACTAGATTTAACCCCACCCTAACCTTAAATCCAACAATTCTAAACACCCCTCACACCACTACTGTAACCCCTCTCAAGCTTTTAATCCTCTTAACTCCCAATGTAATCTAACTCTGAAATGAACCTGTCTCTAACCTTAAACCTCACTTTACTGTTACCACTTACAACATCATCTTAAACAGATTCAAACACACACACATTACATGCCGGGATAGGCACATTTAAAACATATTCTCATCTGCGTTGCATTGTCCAAGTGTGTCTTCTGTCTCATGTATTCCAGTAGAGTTGACTTGACCTTCGTTGGCAAGCCTGTGTTTTTATACCTGATTTGGGTATGTAGACTGATGTGTCGATATCATTGTATCGTGTTGCTATGTAATTCCATAGTTTAACAGTCCCCATTCATAGGGTGCTCCACAAGCTCGAACTTCTCAGCACATGATGGGCCAGACTTACAGAATTCAGATAACAGTAGATGAGTGATTGCAAGTCAGCAATAATATGGGAGGAAGGCTTGGAGCTCTCTCCATATGTACTACTGTGCTGCTCTAGGTTACATTTTGAATGTTTTAGATGTTATGGTTTAACATATACCTCCTATACCTTAGTAGTCAGTTTATATGTCCAATCATACATTTTCTGATTGGATGTCTGGACAAGAAGGTTATGACTGCATAGGCTGCTATTGTGCTGTTTTAGAGTGCAGTTGCTGGAGTGGAAGATGACTCTCACTTGGAACAACAATGTATGGCATCAAATATTACCAGGAGCCCATATAATTGGTGAAATAGATAGCTGGCGAATGAAGTACATCATGGTAAGTGCACAGACAGAGCTTCAGGAAAGTAATTCAGAGCAACTTATATTAATCACGTTACCATAAACGTTAACATACATGTAAATTGTCCAAGTATTTAGAGTATCTCTTTAATGCTGACCTGCATAGCCTTCATTCATCATTCCACAACTGAAAGCTTTAACCTTCAGTGGTTGGAATAATTGCTATCGTCTAATTAAAAAATAGAGTGATAAATCAGTAATTAACAGAGACCTCATTGATTAAAAACCAACAACAACATTGAACAGGTAATGAAATACTTAAAGGCTAAATATTTTTTGGACTGTTGTGGTATTTATGAGGAAATCCACCAGCTGTAATTAAATTCCGTGTGAACTACATATAGTTTATTGTCTTATTATTTTGTTACATAAAGAGCACTATCAATCAATGAATATAACCTGTATTATTTAGTTAATACATTCATATGTGAGATTTGAGGGCTTTGTAATGAAATGTGACGAGATGGATCTCGTTGCCAGCAAAAAAAAGCCAATGAAGTCTGGTTTAAAGGACAGGTAAATGGAAATACTGTGGCTTAGATGTTAGAGTTGACTAGTAGCCACATTACCACAATTGCATTCGAGTTTAGAAGACAGCTGGTTCCTGAATTACACAAGGTTCCATCTAGTTCCACACAGACACCCAGCTCTGTAGAGTCACTATGCTAACCTCTTGAGCTTACGAACATCCAACTTCTCAGCTATGTAGTACCAAGTACAGCGTGTCTTGGTACCAAGATGCAGAGAATCAGAAAGAAGATCAAATCTAGGTGTAAGGTAATAAATAACAATATAATTATACAGTGCATGTACCCTAATTGGATACTATGCACTTAGCTTGCTCTGTGACTTAACAAACATGTCAGCTGATAAGTAGATGCTATCAGTACCCAACTGACAGGAAATAATCTATCAACTTTGGAAAAATAAAATGCTGATATTCCGCAAGGTTTAAACAATCTCCTCTGTTTCATTATCCAACTAAGCTAGCTCAGTAGCTCACCTACAGGCAGACACTGAGAACACTAGCATTGGATTTCCCTGACACATAACAAAGCAAGGTCAAAGAGTTCAGAAATATAGGACAGCGATGGAGGTGAACTGTGCATGAGAACTAAGGGGAGTGGAGAACCATAGGAGTACTAATACAAAACAGAGCTGAGGGTAATGGACCAAGGGACGTGGGGTCCAAGAGATGGACCACAAGGAAACAGAGTCATCCTGGGGAGACCAGGAACTTATGAAAAACTGCCAAATGACAAGCAAAAAGGAACCGACCAAGGAAAACCATATGAAAATGAAAACATGTGGAGAAATTAGCAGATTCTCAATTAAAAATAACCATTGCCCCCCTTGTATGCATACAGGGAGTGCAGAATTATTAGGCAAATTAGTATTTTGACCCATCATCCTCTTTATGCATGTTGTCTTACTCCAAGCTGTATAGGCTCGAAAGCCTACTACCAATTAAGCATATTAGGTGATGTGCATCTCTGTAATGAGAAGGGGTGTGGTCTAATGACATCAACACCCTATATCAGGTGTGCATAATTATTAGGCAACTTCCTTTCCTTTGGCAAAATGGGTCAAAAGAAGGACTTGACAGGCTCAGAAAAGTCAAAAATAGTGAGATATCTTGCAGAGGGATGCAGCACTCTTAAAATTGCAAAGCTTCTGAAGCGTGATCATCGAACAATCAAGCGTTTCATTCAAAATAGTCAACAGGGTCGCAAGAAGCGTGTGGAAAAACCAAGGCGCAAAATAACTGCCCATGAACTGAGAAAAGTCAAGCGTGCAGCTGCCACGATGCCACTTGCCACCAGTTTGGCCATATTTCAGAGCTGCAACATCACTGGAGTGCCCAAAAGCACAAGGTGTGCAATACTCAGAGACATGACCAAGGTAAGAAAGGCTGAAAGACGACCACCACTGAACAAGACACACAAGCTGAAACGTCAAGACTGGGCCAAGAAATATCTCAAGACTGATTTTTCTAAGGTTTTATGGACTGATGAAATGAGAGTGAGTCTTGATGGGCCAGATGGATGGGCCCGTGGCTGGATTGGTAAAGGGCAGAGAGCTCCAGTCCGACTCAGACGCCAGCAAGGTGGAGGTGGAGTACTGGTTTGGGCTGGTATCATCAAAGATGAGCTTGTGGGGCCTTTTCGGGTTGAGGATGGAGTCAAGCTCAACTCCCAGTCCTACTGCCAGTTCCTGGAAGACACCTTCTTCAAGCAGTGGTACAGGAAGAAGTCTGCATCCTTCAAGAAAAACATGATTTTCATGCAGGACAATGCTCCATCACACGCGTCCAAGTACTCCACAGCGTGGCTGGCAAGAAAGGGTATAAAAGAAGAAAATCGAATGACATGGCCTCCTTGTTCACCTGATCTGAACCCCATTGAGAACCTGTGGTCCATCATCAAATGTGAGATTTACAAGGAGGGAAAACAGTACACCTCTCTGAACAGTGTCTGGGAGGCTGTGGTTGCTGCTGCACGCAATGTTGATGGTGAACAGATCAAAACACTGACAGAATCCATGGATGGCAGGCTTTTGAGTGTCCTTGCAAAGAAAGGTGGCTATATTGGTCACTGATTTGTTTTTGTTTTGTTTTTGAATGTCAGAAATGTATATTTGTGAATGTTGAGATGTTATATTGGTTTCACTGGTAATAATAAATAATTGAAATGGGTATATATTTGTTTTTGTTAAGTTGCCTAATAATTATGCACAGTAATAGTCACCTGCACACACAGATATCCCCCTAACATAGCTAAAACTAAAAACAAACTAAAAACTACTTCCAAAAATATTCAGCTTTGATATTAATGAGTTTTTTGGGTTCATTGAGAACATGGTTGTTGTTCAATAATAAAATTAATCCTCAAAAATACAACTTGCCTAATAATTCTGCACTCCCTGTATTCCTCTTATCCTGTCATAAGACACACATGAGATGGGACACATTTTTTTAATGTGTAAAAAGGATAATGCAGGTTAGAGGCTTCCGCCTTGAATATTGCATTATTCTGATCCTAAATGTTTGATACCTCCTCTTGAACTGGAAATGATTCCAACATGTTGAACATATTTTTAAAATAATTTATCTACAGAAGTCACTATTAAAATATATGAGATGTTTTGAAAAGTTTTGTTTCTAGCAGATTGGAATCATTTCTGATGCTGATACAAATGAATTAAATTAAGCTCATGGTCTGAAACTTCTCTAACTGAGAGGTGTGCCCAGCAATGCAATCTGACCATGTTTATAGTAAGTTTATAAACATTTATTACATACTTTTCAAAGTTTTTTAAAATTTATTTTAGCTTTTAAAGTGGCATTTAAAGTGATGCATGTCACTTTTTAAATAAAATGTTAACTTACTTGTGAAAAGTGAGTTGTGGGCTATTTATCTAAAGCTCTTTTGACCCTCCCTCCCCCTACCCCCCATTGTTTGGTGTTATTTTGTTAGTAGGATAATGTTAAGGGGAGCTGCATTTTTTAGAAGTGCATTTCACATTACATATAGCACTTGGTGTTTTTCTAAATGCCCAATAGCAATGCACGTACACAATTATGTACATAAAACCCTGACATGTTTTAAATATATGTTACTTTTCATGTTTTTTCCCTCTCAAAAGCAATTTAGTGGAGACAGGATTAATATGGAAATATGGATAAATATAGATGGCAAAGTGATCATAGAATTTTTTTTTAAAAGATGTTGATTAACATAACAATAAAAACATACTGCTTAAAAAGTCAAATATCAACCAAATAACAAAAGCTCTTGAAAGATACTTAATGTTTATGCATTCAAGATGGTGTGTTAGAGTAGGGTAAGATAAATCATTGACACATACATCAATTTACTACATATTGGTAATGATGGTAACAATCTTGCATACTATTCACTAAATAAATGCAAACATTGGGATCAATTAATTAATTTGTTTATTAATATAAAAAGGCTTGTTACAATTCCAATTTTTATTAATTCTATTTGTTTTGTTTCCCCTTTAATGATCTAAATACATCCATTAAGTTTTAATTTATTAAATAATGTAAAATGATTTTCCGAGACAAACATTATAGAAAACACATTTGTTAATTGTGTTTTAGAAGAGTTTTCACAGCACAGAAATTCCCTTTCATTAGCTAACATTAAATTAAGGTATTCTGAATTCTAATTGGCTGTCTAATGATGGCGCTTGCTACATTTTGTTAATACTTCATTATAATTTGCAATCAGGTAAACTGAAAAAAAAACATCCATACAATGAAAAATGCACAATTTAGGTGTGCATTCTAGAATATATACTTCATTATTGTAATTATAGTGTAGCAGAATGTTGAATCTGTCGTTAACTATTTAAATGCCAGGGGCTTGCATTGGAGATCCTTAAAGGACCACTCTAGGCACCCAGACCACTTCAGCTTAATTCAGAGAAACTGCTATGTTTATGAATCGGTTAAGCCTTCCCCTATTTCCTCTAGTGGCTGTCTCATTTGACAGCCGCTAGAGGCGCTTGCGTGCTGCTCACTGTGATTTTCACAGTGAGAGCACGCCAGCGTCCATAGGAAAGCATTATGAATGCTTTCCTATGCGACCGGCTGAATGCGCGCGCAGCTCTTGCCGCGCGTGCGCATTCAGCCGACGGGGAGGAGAAGAGCAGGATCGGAAGAGGAGAGCTCTCCGCCCAGCGCTGGAAAAAGGTAAGTTTTAACCCCTTTCCCCCTTCCAGAGCCGGGTGGAAGGGGGACCCTGAGGGTGGGGGCACCCTCAGGGCACTATAGTGCCAGGAAAACGAGTATGTTTTCTTGGCACTATAGTGGTCCTTTAATATCAGTTCAGATTCTGAAAGATCACAGTTGTGCCCCTGTATGCTGTCTCCTATTAATTGAGTCACCAAAGCCTTAATCTGTTGGATGGAGGTGTGCCTAATGCCACACGAGAAATGTAATTGAAGTTCGAGCTCAAATGCCAAGCGATCACAAGGAGAAATCACTTGTGGTCTTATGCAGTCAAACAGAAATCAGTTAATATATAAGTAACAGGCTCCTGCGTTCCACATACCATACAACTTGTGGTTGATTGTAGTGTAGAGTTTGAATATATGTTTATAATGTATATTATGGGGTTTATAGGTTACATGTAGGATATACAAATGCTGCATGAAAGAGGATTAGGGCCCATTTGTTTATTTTATTAAAAAAAACTAAAGAAAAACAAAAAACAATATAACACAGAATGCACTAAATAACAATGATTTGTTAGGTAAATATTTTACATATTACCAAAGGTTTCACAAATATTTATCTGGGGGCGGAGGGGTTTTGCTCGGAAATAACCCAGTGTGTATTTTTTTTTATTTTTTAAGCTTTAACTTCAATTAGCAATCGTTTGGAGAGCAAATGTTATGTTACGCTATTATTTTGGATTGCAAACTCCTTTATATGATAGCTGGAATAACGAGACATCTATCATGACTGGGTTAAGGACGTTTTTTTGAGTGGACTCATCTCTCAGGTCTCATATACTGTAAGCTTAGTAACATTTGGTTTAAAATGAATTCTGGGTGATCGTGGTTCTTCTGAACTCTGTAACAACAAAACGCTATATAGTCAAATCACAAAACAAACGAAACGGACAATGAACGTTTGTTTTATGACTTGGACTTCAATGTGTGGCGCCAAAAAAAAAGATAATGATGAGATTTCATCTAAGGCAAAGAAAAGTTTATTTTTTACAGTAAGAACTATAAGGAAATGGAATTCTCTGCCCGAAGAGGTAGTTTTATCAGAGTCCTTACAGATGTTTAAACTGCAGTTGGATAAATCCTTGCATAAACATGACATACAGGGATATAATGTCTAATTAGTGGGGTAATAGCTGCTTGATCCAAGGAGACATCTGACTGCTATTTTGGGGTCAAGAAGGATTTTTTCCTAGTTTGTTGCAAAATTGGAAGCAACATTTTCTTCACTGATCAATATAGATTTATTTTACAGTGTACTTCTTAAGATTTACATATTATTTATATGATGTGTACATTTAGCAGTACACCGAGTACATGGCGAAAGTAGTCCAAACCAAAATGCCACATGGATGTATACGGAATAGCCTCACACAACATTTTTGGGACAAGTCGATTCGGCTAAACCAAGTTTTTCTGCCTTACACATGTCTATTAGTAACATCCTAAGACTACACTGGGTGATCCTGTTAATGTCAATATAGTAACTAGATGGTCCTGCCTTGGGACAGTTTCCTTTCATTGAGTGATGTTTGGGATTTTTAATTCTAAACATTATTTACCTCGTCGAAGTCAGCAATGATTTCATTAAGCAACCGGAGGCACTCTACACCTTGGTTATTCATTTCCGTTTGGGAGTAAAAATCAGCAAAACCAGGTATGGAAGCAAACATAACACCAACAGCATCGTAAGACTGGGAGTACAGCTCCTGAAAACAATAAGAGAACAGTACACGGATTTTAATAGATTGGAATGGTTCCCAAGAAAAACAAAACAACAAAAACACAAAACATTTTTGTATGTTATATCCTACGGGACTGGCTTTTTAATTGGAATATAACACAGCCAGCAGATTTAATCATTGTAATTAAAATGTTTGAGTAACTTTTTCACTTTGCCAGGTCAATTAGTGGGACTAAAATGCTCCAATTTGTATCTTCAGGGAGGTAAGAGCTGTCAGTCATCATTGTACCTCTTGTGATTCACTACTAATGATGGGATTGGACTTTGTGCAAAACAGATGATCCAAGATTGATAACTCTGCTTTTCCGTGGAGTCTGGTAATTGTTTTGTGGTTTGCTTCGTTGGTCTCTCTGGAGGACGTTTGACCTTTCCCGCGTACTTTAATTAATAAAATACTGACTGTATAGACTTTTTTCCATTTAATTGCATTGTGTGATCATTTCAGAGCTCCAAATATTCCCACACACATCCCTTTTTAACATCTACGTACCTAGACAAGTGCATTGCTTATTGGTGAAAAATATTGTTAGTATTTTAGTTAATATTTAAAAAACAATTAAGTTCCAATCCAAATTTGTTTTCCATCACTTTAATATGTATTATATGTCTAATCACAGGTTTCTCTGGTTAGTGGAAGACATGTCAGCATACACAATTGCAGAATTTACTTCCTAGACGCATCTTAGTGTCCACGAGGGCTTTAACTCAACATTTACATCATGTAATCAGCTGCTATGAACAAGTATAATGTCCCAGTATTGTTGGCACTATGGTATTTTATTTTAATTTAGAAATTGGGACATAATATTTAATTTATTTCCATCCAGATATTTTGGCATATTTACAGCATATATAATATAATAAATAATACAGGAAATCAATTCTCTCCAAATTTACTAAAAACCTCAAGAGAACAAATTGAGAAGTGACACTGCCTACTGGATTTCTATAACACTAAAGGCTAAACTTTGGAGCAGGAATGAAAAGCAAATGTTTGCTCCATAGAGTGTAATTTCTGAGATAATGATCATTATTTGTATTATTAAAGGGCTTTGCTTAAACGAGCTTACAAGTTATAAATAAATCTTGACAATCATATACTGTGATTAGCTGAAAAACTAAAATGTTGTTTTTACTGTTTATAGCTGTGGTGATGAAGTGTCACTGTTTGTAGCTCCAATCTACGGGTTTACACCAAGTATTTTCCTAGTGTCGTACATTATAGCCACATACGCTAGGGAAATGTATCTACTGTCTGCACTGCACTACTCTCCTGCCTATGATGACTGAATTTCAGAGATATTAAAAATGACTTTCTATTTTAACTGATTTCACTTTAAGTAAATCGGTGTGATTTTTTTTTTTATCAACCCTTTATGTCCAAGGGAAGGCAAATCTCTACTTATTGAAACAAAATCTAAAGAACGATGGTCCCAAAGGCGTTAATGCAAAATACAATAAATAGAAAAACAGTATTTAAATAAACTCCCTGTAAGTCTAAAGAGAAATCGATTGAAACATGATAAATGGGGCCCCTTCCAATAACTTAACTTTCTAAAAATGTTTAGCCCCATTAAAATGATACTGTCATTGTTTATTATTTGGAATCCGAGTCGTTTAATACCTGCTTTTTTTAATACAATTTTAAGAAACGCATATTACTGCATAACAAAGCAAATCTTTAAAAAAAATGTAAAACAATATATATCTTGAATATGACTTATGTTTTTAAATTAATTCCCAGTCTCTATTTCTAGCAAATAACATTTTTCTCCAGCAAAACAAGAGACAGCTGAGCAAACAGTTTAAACTATGTGTATATTTCAAAAGGATGATGATACACAGAGATGCAAGTGCTATGCAATTAATGCAGCTTGTAATTATTATTATTATTATTATTTATTTACGTCTGTTTTTCTCTCTTAATGGTAGTTATTCAGCCATTTGGGAACTTTGATTTCTGACTTAAAAAAATAAATTAAAAAAATGAATATTAATAATGGTCACCTGTAAATATTTTAAGTGAATTGATGCTTTCAACGCTCAGAAAATGATTGAACTGTTGCAATTACTGACATTTAATGGGTTTAAAAAGCCATCTCTTAATATAATGGTTGAGTGGTAAATCTATTATCTGTTATCAGAGGAGAATTCCTGTTGATAGGGCTCAAAATGCTTATATTTAAGGATATTGAAGAAAAAAAAATCTAATAAAAACACACAAACTACCTATACTCTAGATATGCCTGTCTGGGACATAGAGGGGTTACAGTTTATTAGAAGATGCTACAGGTCCCTTGGCAAGCACCTTGTTTGGGATTTAATACGTATTTATGTGGATGACAGGCAAATCTCTCTGTCCTCTGCTGATCTCTCGCAGTCCTTGATGTGTGTCTCTGACTGCGTCTCTGCCATTTCCAACTGGATGGCTGCTCATTTTCTTGAACCCTACTCACACTGATTTAGTATACTGGAGTATACACTAACAACCAATGGTAAGTGGTTTCCCAGCTCACATAGCTTGAGTGTGTAAGTCCCATTGCTGTGGCAGTAGCTAGAAACTGAGACGCAGCGACTTAAATGATCCACTGCAAGGCGCCTTGTTTTAAAGCAGTGAGACAGCTTTAGGTCAAATCTGGTAATGAAATAGAAGGACAGACAAAAGCAGGAAAAAATATAATGGGGGAAAAATTGTGAGATAATTACTGGGGCAATAACAGATGGAATGTGTGACAGAAAAAGACACGAATGAATACCGAGAAAATAATTGGACACGGTGTGAGATAACGACAGTATAAAAGACAATAGAGCGAGGCTAATCAGACAAAAGAAGAACATAGAGACAGCTGGAACAGAAAGAGGAGAAAAGAGAACTTTGGATATCAAGAACTGAGGCTGAAAGAATGGAGAGAGAATGAGAACATTAAAGGAACTAGTTATTCAGGCAGGAAATTAGATCACGAAACACTTAGTGGTAACTGTAGCGAGAGGTCATTCTGTTCTTCTAGGGATATGTACCATGGAAGTATTTACAGTAACCTCTAGTTAGTATTAAAACAAAGATAAATAATTGAATGTAGGTCATTCTCACGTACCCAAAAAAAAACAACAATGTGTGAGCGCTATGGAATCTAAGGCAGATAATATGGCAGCGCTCAAAATTATAACGCACAAAAAAATGTGTAAAGAAAGACAATAATTACCAAAAAAGAGCGCGCTTAACTAATCTGTAAATATAAAACAAACAAATAATGGTGCAGACCATCTGAATATGAAATAATATGGAAAGAAGGAAAATCTAAGGGAAAAAAACACACATATCCCAGAGCCCTATCACCCCTGGCTCTGGGTTTGCAAGGCTTTACAGTATGCACAAAAATATCACTCAAGAAAACTTGACGTTATGAACAATAATCCATTGACGTCACAGTGTTCTTCTAAAAAAAGGAAAAAGTTTTATTCCACCATTAGGAGAAAGAAAAAAATTATATATTATTTATAAACCATTTTTTTTCACAACACTGCGGGTTACTGTTTATAGTTTTCATTTGGGGACTGCCGATCCCTACCACTGCGCTGTAGTGTTTGATAGAACATTTCAATTTATTTGGAATAACCATAGTGGGTTATTAAATGAATATATTCCACTCTATTTTATTTGGGAATGTTAATAAACATGTAAATCCTGTTTATAATGACACATTGCGAATAAGTATTTAACTATACAATTGTAAGACAATTATAGTGATATCAAAAGATAATCTTCAACCCAAACAATTCTTCAAACATGAAAAAAACTCTTTATTGAGATAGTTATAGTCTTAAACTTGTAAGTCCTATGCTGTTAGCCAAGCCCTAAAAGCCATAGTATTTACCAGGGGTGAATTTCTACTGGCCAGGGCTATATTTTCACTCACCAATGACGAGTGGCAAGTGGACAATTCTAGCCATGTATATTATATATTCATGTTCACCGTTAAATACCCATATGTTAGTTACACTGCCTACATTTTGTATGTAAAGTACAGATGTGATTGGAATAAAGTTTTGTCCTAAATTATTTAAGTTCTGAATGGGCCAAAAACACTGCTTACAAGGAACTCGGGATCCTGGGTCAAACCCATCTTGTTCCTTAAGTATTAATATTATTATTATTAGTATGAAAGTTATCATATATAATAAAACCTTTATACCAGATGCTTAGGAATCACAAATTGCACTGTTGTACCAAAGGAAATACATTCTATGTAAATAGCTCTCTTTTCACCTGATGAAATCCTCGACCGCTGGCGATAGAAAACCACTCATTACACTCATTACACACGGGATGATTTATGGTTTGCTAAAACTGGGAATTCTACACGGGGTATAAAGGAAAATGAATAATTAAAGACGTACTTCATTATCTCGATCCTTTTCCAAGAAGTGTCGGGCAACGTGGCTTGGAAGAATATTTCTGAGCATGTTCTCATTGTGTTCCCTTAAATCTTTCATTTCGTGGATTTCTTCTTTGGCTTGCACACGCCATAAAAAATCAAGTCTGGCTGTGTATTCCAGCTGTGAAGCAAATATATCACGAAGGGATGAGGAGAATAAAATACTACAAGGCATCTACTCGTCATGAAAATCCATCATAGCACAATGGGAAAATATAAAATAAGATTTGTGTTTCTAATATACAAAATAACAGAAGTCGTCACATCTAAATATTATTATTGATATATTATGCACTAATATATACTGTATCATCAATACCAGCAATTTCTATACCAATATGTATACAACTGCCTGTCTGAGTTTTCTTTGCAATTATTACAGCAAACTTACATTACATTAATCTTACATTTATCTCTGTTCCAGCAAGGTGCTGGAAGACAGTCCCTCTGTTACTGCCCCTGTGTGTCAGTGTGTGCATCTCATTATGGTACATCTCCCTGACACACACCACATCCCTGACACACACAGTACATCTCATATACACACTATGGATGCTTTACACACACACAAGATCCCCTACAGACACACACTGCACAACCTACACAAAAACACCACATCCCTGACACGCACAGTACATCTCATACACACACACACACACACCAGATCCCCTACAGACACGCACTGCACAACCTACACACACACACACACCACATCCCTGACACACATAGTACATCCCATTTACACACAATGGATGCTTTACACACACATACACACACATACACACATATACACACACACTAGATCCACTACAGACTCACACTGTACAGCCTACATGCACAGTATATCCCGGACACACACAGTACATCCTTGACACACACAGTGCATCACATATGCACACTAGGGATTAATTAGGAATATGCTAAAAACCTTACATACACACACTACACCACCTATACACACACAACATTTTGACACACAGTGCATCCCATATACACACTATGGATCCCTTAGGAACATGCTAGAACCTTTACAGACAGACAGTGAACCACCTACACACACAAAATCCCTGACACACAGAGTGCATCCCTGACACGCAGAGTGCTTCCTTTATACACACTATGGATCCCTTACGAATATACTAGATCTCCTACAGAGACACACTGCACCACCTACATACACACACACACAATAGCCCTGACACACAAACAGCTCGCTCTACACATGAGCAATATCACAATTAGCCACTAAAAGCATGTGCAGTACTCTCTCCTGGCCTTTGTGTCCTCAGGTATCCCACTTATGGAGACACCAGGACAAGTCAAAAGTAAACACAGAACTGTGCATTACACAGGGCATTTTTCCTAAGCAAGAGTTTTTTTAGCAAAGCTCTGTGCATGGGCTGTCCTGGAAGAGCATTGAAGTAACACGGGGGCTGTGCTTGTCAATGGTGATGATACAACACGCCCCCTCTCTGGATCCACCCACTACAAGTGGGCCTCTCTGGTTAGAAAATGTCGGGCTGAATTTTTTTCCCAGTCCGGCTCTATGTGCATGCTACTGTAGGAGGATGCCTGGTTTTAGCCAGGCATCTGTATTTATTATACGTGGGCATGATGCGGTGGGCATTCTGGCTGCATTTAGGGACCGTATATTGATATATTAAATGGTCTGGTTGTTATTTAACACACTGAGTGATTCCATCCTTGCTTTGTCTTCCATAATGCATGTTTTCCCTGACAACATGCAGTGTGCATGCATGTACTGGTCTATCCAAAATGCCACAGCATATGTTGGGCATGAGGCTTAGAGCCAGGGGATATTCCATTTATGGTCACAAACCTGCTACATATAAAGAAATTAGGATGCTGAGTTACATTACAACACATTAATCCCTGTACTATCCAGATACAGAGAAACAGGTCTACTGAAATAAAGGAACGCTTTTAATGGGTATTTTTGTTACCCAGCTGCCTATGTAGAAGTGCTTGGCATAACGTGGAGCTAGAATCATTCCTCCTGACAGCCCAAACTTGGGATTGCTGCCACTAAAGTCATTTTAACAGCTGCAGCCGATGAGGCAAATAGTGGAAATCAAAAGCATTTAAAAAATAACAATATAGCAAGCCAAGAAATACAGAGAGGACAAAATTGCTTTGCATATGGTTTAAGAAAACAGCCCTATCTACACAAATATAAAGCCTTCACGTGTGTACTTTGCAATACAATGTATTTATATATGTTATATTTATATTATGTATTATACTTTCCGCATCATTGCCTGCTTTTCTATACTTCCACTATTTTACTGCAAAACACTAATTCTGCAATCAGTTACTATGTACTAATAGACATGAAAAACTATATGGCGTGACAGTGGTGTGTTCCCAGCGAAAGGATTACAAATGAGTTTATTTAAATGTCTGGCATGCATGGTACTAGCTAGGGGGCACACAAGGTTATTACCTAAACTTAAAAAAAAAAAAAATTGATGTCGATTTATTTTTCATGTTTCAGATTAAATTCTTAAATCGCCCACTTTCCTGATGTCAGCCTACCTTACAGTGCAAAGCGAGCACAGAAACTTAATTATATTCTTGATACATAAACACTATATGATTAGAATGAAATAAGCTTTAAATATAGCTACATAACAACGTTTGCTGGAGATAGACGGATCATCTGTCTAACACTATCTAATCTACAATTAGAAAGAAACATTACATCAGTATATTATATATATTTTTTCTTTCTATTTCTTTCTTCTAAAACATTCAACACCTGATGACTACTTTTTTAGTGTAATGTCAATCGATCCATGTATCTATCCATGTATCCATCATAAATATCAAATAATAAGTAATATAAAATATATATTATATTTTATGTATGTATATGGAGTGGACATGGATGTATACACATGCAGATTTCCATTTAACAAGCCACTGGAGACACAAATTAAAGGTAATAATGATTTCTATGTTGTATTCAGGTATTTGTTACTGATAATTATGCTGATATAAATTGTTCTGGTAAATGACAAAATGTCAAAAACCAATGACAGCAAACCATTAAATAGCCCTAATTGAGTTTGTAGAGAGCTTCACATGCATCACAGCTAATCAAAATGAAGATTTATTCAGAAAGCATCCTAAAAAAGCATTTTATATTCATACGAAACCCAGTAATTTCTCTCATGTACTGAATAATGACACCAGCGATCCTTGTAAAATCTCAATTGAGAAAATAGAGATCGTAATATTTTTCTTGTACATCACATCGAGATGCTAGTGTACGTGGTTCGATATGGTAACACAATAGCACGTAGGTTCTGTTAAACAACAGTTATAAAATAAAATCACTTTACTGGTTACAATAAAGTAACATTGTACATAGTAACATTATCAATATCCATTACTCTTCATAATATTTGCTACATTTATCATAAAAATGGGAACTTATGGGGGCGGAGCCAAAGCTTGATCCAAGCAGACACCATTGCTGACTGCTCCACACTTATCTCGCAAATCCCACCTGAAATCGCTATACCTACTTGATAAACACTAAAATACACAAAGGCATTGCAAGCTGGGTGATAGGCCGTGTTGATCGATGCCTTTCTTGTTCACACTGAGGCATGAGGCACACAAAGCCAAAACGCAAAGCTGAGGCCTACCACACTCCGCAGACACGAGGCCTGGAGAAACTCCTCGATAGCTTTCTGGGGCGCAGATCACTAAAAAACAACAGGGACATCGGAGCTATGCTCCAACGACAGGCAGCTTCGAAAACTCTGCCAACAGAGGCCCACCAGATTGAGGCAGCACTAAATCCCACACCACAGTGCACTGAAAGGGACACCCCGTCTACACACCAACCGGAGCACCAGACAAGCCTACACCTTACCGACAGCACTGCCCTGACGACCAAAGGGGACCTCAAAATCCTCCTCTCCGACCTACACAAAATGATGGCGGAGGACCGAGCGCTTCTCATAACAGAAATCTAGGCTAACACAGACTGCATTAAAGCCGCGGAGGAAGACATCATTGACACTCAAACCACTGTGTCAAACCTCAGTGGCTCGGTGCAACAACTGCATACCCAACAATGCAAACTATCTCAGCGGCTGACTACCCTGGAGGATCAACAACGCCACAAAAATATAAAAATTTGGGTCGTCCCTGCAGAGAAAACAGCGGAGGAACTACCTCACTATACCCGGAGGCTGCTAGCTTCTACCTTGCCACCCACAGTGGCCAAGAAACTTACCTTGGAAGGGATATAACGCATCCCCAGCTCAGCTACCTCCTCTCCCACAATGCCATGGGATGTTATAGTGCGCTACACCTCAACCACTGACAAGTCCAACATCATGGCAGCTCTGCGTGGCAAAACTCGTTTTTAAAGACCTCTCCAAAGCAACCCTACAGTGGCGCAGATCTTTGGGGTCAGTCACCACTCACCTTTTGTCCTCAGGGGTGCCGTATCGCTGGGGACATGCGGGCTCCCTAGTGGTGAAACGCATTGGAGCTACTCACATGCTCGCCCGTCTACACATAAGCATTCTTGGGAGCATTGGGACTGCCACTACCTGTAACAGGAGCATCCACCAGTGCCCCTGACAGATCTTGGGGCCTGGCCAACATCGAACCCTTCATCCCCAGAGGCTCCAACACACAAGGGACTTGACTATCCGGGTCTCAACCAGGACTCATGCCGACACACCAGACCTGAGAACCTGGACCTGTGCTGAAGTTGATGGGTAAAACATTGTTTTGCTTTTATTTTATTGTTAGTTAGTCATTTGTTCCTAATGTTTTACACTTGCAAAACATGAGCACTGATTGAAACAGGGCAATACTCAATATAGATTAAGATAGGTCTACTAACATACAAACGTACCTTTCTATGTGAGATTTCTGCCTCTCCCCCCCAGCATCCCTTAGGTGAGGTGCACACAACCCAACAGAATGAAGGGCTATATGACACGCTCTACAATGAAGCCTTTTAGTTAAAATGAACCTGTAACCCGCTACACGTAACACCTAATTACAACACCACACCATGGCACTTCGTTCTAGCGAAGAATATACGAGCATGCACGATATTTCACCAATATGTGAAAGCCACCTGTTTAACCCCTGCTACACTACCTATAGTATATGTACACTCTACTTTAGGGTCCCCTGAGCACCACTCACTAACCAGACCAACCAAACCTCTTATGCAATCCTCTGATTAACCTAGAGAGACAAGAGCCTGAATATTAAAAAATTAGCGCAGATAAGCTAGCATAACCAAATGTTACCGTTGCTAAATGGCACTGTATGATATTTTTTTGTTTCATGCCGACAACTGTTCATATACAATTGCACTTCAAAAATAAAGAATAATATTTTTTTTAAAAAAAGGGAAATTATCTGAGGACAGACATTGCATAGATATTACACCAGTAAACCTTTTTGTTAAATATGAGATCTTGAATTAAAATAAAAACCAAAAATTCTAAAAAAAAAAGTGAAAATACAAAAAATAAAATAAAAAATAGAGAAAATATTATATATGTTTTGAAAACTCATTGGTGGATTGGGGATTGCATGCTTGTTGATCAGCAGCAGTTACAGAGATGAATGCCAGGCTGTTTGTGATGGAATTAAAGGAACACTCTGTTTAAAAAATAAAGCCAATAAACCACAAATAAAATATGCATGTAGTTGTTGTTATGTTTTCTTTGGGGATATATGTTGTAACGGATCGCCTGGTACCCCGACTGAGTACCTCCGTTAAAGGATGCTCCTAGCGCTTCCTGAGGACTCCAAGCACTGCAGCAGACACCACAACCACCGAACCGGAGAAGCGCATACCTTCTCTCAAGCATTTGAATGCTGTAGACAGTTGAATAGGAACCATACGAATAGGTTTACTCTCCTAGCAGTCAAACTGGAACAGCATACAATAAATCCTTCCCCCAATAATGAGACGACACTTCACTTTGAGGGTTAAAACGGGAACTCCCTGTACTGTCACATACAGTCTCTTTTATTCCCAAATCACAAACATAGTACAGCCCACAGGGCGTTACAAAACAACCAATCACATATCAGTTACATCCCACATATTCCCTCCCCTTATCCTGAGAGGAAACTCAATTATACATACAGTTAAAACATACTTTCTACCCAGCTTTCATAACTCCAAAACCATACATCACATTCACATAAAATTACATATTCACAATCAATCCATTCAGGGGAACAACATATTCAAAAATGGCACAAATCAGACAAGGGGTTCAAAAGTTAGTAAAAAGTCCTTTGTGACTAAATGAAGCATAGCTTTCTGGCCCAAACCAGTTTCAGAGTCTTCTATCCTGGAGATAAGTAATTCAATTATCTCACAGGACAGACACAAGACTCCATTAAGCACATGGTTGCAAAAAGACACAAAACACTTTAAAATACATAAAGTCACATTTTACACATAACACACAGACATTTCACATATCCCCAGATAGCTGGGATCTGAGTGCACATTATTAGATGAATAGCACTCAGATCACACAAATAAGCCTTTCTGCAGGGGAAATAAACAGTTTAACCTGCAGGGCCATAGTCCAAAGGGAGCAGGCGAGCAACCAGGCTTCTCCAGTTCACAGTGGCGAGGTTGGTTTCGCCACATATGTAATCTTGGCTTGTAATATCTGCAGCTACAGCAGGCCCCCACCTTCTTCCCCAGCACAGACTTTCCGTGGCTGTCCAATCATGGACGTTACAATAAGCTGTGTTACAGTTGTGTTTATATAAGAATCTGCACTTCCTAAAAGGACACACTCTTCACACATAAAGCACTTCAGCAAGCTACAGTGCGTTATATGTTGGGATGTTCTTTTAAGTCATATTTCACCTAAATTCCTAAGTAGAAGGTAATATGTATCCATGGTGGTGGTGCAATGTTGTGGCTCCGCTGTCCTTCCTCAGATTGTCAGGTGATATCCTGATCCCCCACGCTCCACATCAGAGAGAATTTAAGTGAACCTGTAATCAAAAAAATCTACTTACCTTAAATCACTTCCATATACATTAAATACATCATATATCATAAAGATACATTGTGTATTCAACGTAAAATATAGAGATTTACTCACCTTTCTACCGCTCCTTCTCCGATTCGCCTGGACTCTTCTTTGATTTGTCCTGCTTGGGACACATCCCCAAGCAGGGCAAGTCTCTTAAGTGATGCTTGCAATGCTGGCTTTGTTACCAGGTGCCGGTGTCCGAATGGAGTGATGTCATGTCCTATACTCCCTAATCAGTGCTTTTAGAGTTTCGAAAGCAACCACAGCATGTGTGCTGTGGTTGCTAAGGGGGGAGAGCAGAGGGAACTCCTGTTAGGAGGTCTTTTCTGCTCTCCCTTGTCAGTCAACTACTTGGCACACCAAGGCATTCACTAACAGCACATTTAGCATATATGCTGTAGTATGTACAAATTGTGTATGTATGTCTTTGATTATGTGTGTGTGTATGTGTGTGTGTAGGTCTGTGATTGTGTGTGTTTGTCTGTGATTGTGTGTATGTGGTTATGTCTATGTATGTCTGTAATTATGTGTGTGTATGTCTGTGGTTATGTGTGTGTGTATATCTGTGGTTATGTGTGTGAGTTTATATCTGTTAATATCTATATCTATATTAATATAATATCTATATTATGTGTGCATGTCTGTTCTTATTTTTGTCTTTATCTGCAATTGTGTCTGTACATGTCAGTGATTATACGTGTGTATGACTGTAATACTGTTTGTGTGCATAAAAATGTGTTTGTATTTAGTAAATAGCACCCTAATTGGTTTCCTTAATTGTAGCAAATAGGGGTGTTATCTACTAAACAGCTGAAAGAAAAATTAAGGAAATGGTTTTCTTAATATTGATCTGTCCCCTGTTTATGTGGGATTGCCATATTTACATATACCAAATTAGTGTGCTTTTTATCAGAAAATTACATTACTTTGTGTCCTTAAATATGCCAATCTAAAATAAAGATAGCAAATAATTGAGATATTAATTAAACAATCTAAAGAATAATATTAAGAGGTGTCACTAGCCAGCCCAGATCAAGATTTCCGGGTGGCTAATGTGAATTCTGTGCAAATTTGGTGTCTGGCGCTGGCATGCTGGTGTCCAATGGCAGCATGTTACCCCACAGTGGAAATAATTGGTGGCCTTAATTTTTTTGACTGTGGTATCTTACATATCCACCTATGTATTGTTCGTAGAGTTGCCACTAGTGTTCATATTAAGGAACTTCATGGTCATCTCAACAATTCACTCACTAGAGTTTGAGGTGGGTACTAAGAACATCTAGGTCCTGGGATATATATGTAAAGGAGCGCAAGCAACATTTCTTTTTCCTGGTTTTATCATTTCATATAATAATGTTGTTACTTTTTTCCACACATCCTGAAACTAGCAACATGTTTAACATTACAAATATCAAGGAGCCTGATATCGTAAACATCATATACATTCCAAACACGTGTGAAATGGTTTGCTTGTCACTCTCAGGATGCTAACCTGAAGTATTCTGCACTAAACATAGAATAATATACTTCATCTTTGAGCCCATAAAACATTGACCTATCCTTTTGTATTTACAGCCGATGAATATTACTTGTCTGCGTTTTTGTTTACGTATCTCTTTAATTGTATATTTAATACATGTGTTCGGCATTTTTAATAGTGAAATACCCAAGAGCAGATGTATACGATTAAAGTGAATATTTGCCTTACCTGCTGTCCATGATAAAATACAGCTAACAGAAACATCATCATTAGGAGCAAGGATGCTTCCTTCGTCCCCAGGAAGTCTGTGCTGGAAAAGATAAAGCAACAATGGTGCACATTTATTGATCTGACAGCAGAGATTGCAGTCAAAGTCCGGGCTCTTTCCATTATAAAGAGAACCTTGTAATGTAACACTTAGAATGCACTATGTAGTTCTGCCCCTGCAGTTTAAAATCCATTATTTTTTTCATGAAATACAAATGAAAAAAAAACACACCACCACTTACAAACACGAGCAGAAGGACAAGCAAACACTGCTCAGCATAGCTAAAGGCTGCTTCCGTGTTTTAAGAGTTGAATAATCTACATCAGCTGTAGGGTATGCTGTTTTTGGCATAATTTCAGCAGTATTTTATGTTTAAAGTGAATTAGCACTAACATCTAATTAACCCCAGATAGTAATTAAATAAAGAAAAATACACAATGTAATAAACAAAACAAGAACGATCTCACTTACTTTCCATTATGATGAAAACTATCATAACGTTGAAAAAGGGAAGCATAAATTATTTGTGTTAGCAGTGCATATATTGCCACCATGATGATCAGAACCAGCAGCTTCAGAACAGAGTTGAGACGTAGAAAGACGGCGCAGGTCACCATTGCAAGAACACCGGTGAAGACAAAGTACTAGATGGAAAAAAGAAATGATTAACCACTTCACTTTTTATTTATTAACAAAAAAGGTCTATTTTATAGTAGGGATGCATGGGATGCAATAAAACCACAACAATATTGTGTATACATTGTACGGGAATTTGTAAAAAATATTACATTTTGCATATTTGTTAATTCATCGTTGACAAAAAATATTGGGGTAAATCAAGTTTTAAAAATTGCATAAAAATAATATATATAGAAAAACACAAAAAAAAAACAATTGTGACTCGCTGTGTATCCTGGAGATGTACAGTAGTCTAAACAGAAATACTTAAATAGTATTAGGATATCCCTAAAAGGTGAGGGTTATAAAATAAAAATAAAAATAAAGTGCCTAAATGCTCCACAATATATGGAAAATATATAGATATTAGGATTAGATCAGGTATCCACTATGAGCTTTATTACATCTGGCTCAGTGGGTAACCGCAATGCTATCTGTCTAAAATCTAATATATTAACCAAAAGACAAAGAGAAACAGAATACTCTAAAGTGCTACCTCTAATTAGCACAAGAAACATTCCATATTAGCATATCCAATATGTAGAGACAAGACTCTTTTATTTCTCGAAGTCTTGTATATACTTTATTTCCTTTTATTTTATTCTCTGATATGTGTATTTTTTGGATTATAATATTCCCAGCATTACCAATCCAGCACTAATTAATTATTTAATCTTTAGACCTCACTATAGAGGATCGTTTTGGCAACATTGTATATGTATGCTAATATGGAATGTTTCTTGTGCTAATTAGAGGTAGCACTTTAGAGTATTCTGTTTCTCTTCGTATTTTGGTTACTATATTAGATTTTAGACAGATAGCATTGCAGTTACCCACTGAGCCAGATGTAATAAAGCTCATAGTGGATACCTGATCTAATCCTAATATCTATATAATTTTCCATATATTGTGGAGCATTTGGGCACTTTATTTTTATTTTTATTTTATAACCATCACCTTTTAGGGATATCCTAGTACTATTTAAGTATTTTTGTTTAGACTACTGTACATCTCCAGGATACACAGCGAGTCACAATTGTCTTTGAGATTGTGATAAGCATTGTGTTTTTCTTTATATATTTTTTCTCTATTCCTGGGGTTAAGCCCCTTGAGACCCCTGGAATCTCTTTTTTGGTACTTTAGCTGTTTTTTTGCAAGTAGAGCACCGACACAAGTAGCTGGTGTTCAGTTGTGAATTATCAGTATATATAGGTTTTTAAAAATTGTATGTCACATTTGGATTGGAAACATAGCGAAACAGAAATCTTTTTCCAATTTGTCCATTCTGGCATTAAATTTGGAATGCAAAGTCGTCAGTGCCTGGCAATTCTTGGCTTCGTGAATAACCAGTGGTTTCTAGAGTTATTTAACATTTTTAGCCAAATCTGCACAAGTTGTTCAGTTTTAAATACAATCCACTATCATTAACTCCCTACCCATCAAAAGGGTCAACAGCATATTTCACAGTGCTGGGTTTAAATGGCGCCTTGCACAGCTCAAAGGGTCAAATATGCTATTCAGAGCGAAAGCCCACAGAATAAATGTGTTGTCATCGAAAGCTCTAAAGTGTACTTGGCTGTGCTGAAATGCCTCCTTTAGAGTGGTTTAAACAAGCTTATTTTCCACCTAGCTGCTCATTCATTCTTATGCACTGATGCACTTTGTGTCAATAACATATTATTAGTCCAAACACTCCGTTGCTGCAGAGTATATGCAGCTAATTTGAGTATCCCTCATGTCACTTGTCTGCCATTTATCGAAGAAAAAAAATTCACAGCTTTGTCGAATCTCAAACTGTGACATATTTCGACTCCCTCACACTTCAATGAAGAGATACACTCAGGTTAAAAAAATAAATATATAGAAAAACATAACGGCACAAAATAATGATGTTTTGTCAGGAGCCTTGTAGGAGAAAAAGTGGCGACAATTAACTCATTGAGTGGCAGATGGACATGTTACGTTGTTCTGGCTGTTTGAGTATCGGGGGATGAAATACCATTACTGATTATTCTAGCTCAGGATTATGCAACCTTTGCCATGCCAGATTTTCTAGACAACATTTTTGGCAAATCTTTTCTAATGTATAATGAATATGTCTGGCAATTCGACCAGTAGGTGGAGCTGTAGCAAGCTTAAAAGTTTATTCACTGCTGTCTGTGCAACAGTAAAAAACTAAATTAAAAAAAATAAAAGTTTGTTTCGGACTGGTGTAGTTTCATTACAGAAAATGTATGCGCATTCAACTCTAAACAGTAAACTATATTCCAAGGAATCTGTATAATGGAAGGCTTGTAAAGGAAATGAAAGGCCATTGAAGGCTGCCTGTTATTGATGTAGATATGAAATATATTCACATAGTGCTATTATTTATTGTTGTGTAGTCGTCTGGAGTTATTTATACAAATTCCTCCTTAAATTCACCAGCCTGAACTATATTTACCAGGTACTGCCCATCGGTGAACTTTAAATTGTGCATCAAGACTTAAGGAAAAGACTTGATTACATTACATGCAGTCATGGAGCCACTAACAATCTCAATTACCCAATAAAACCGCTCCTCAAAGTATATGAAAACACCATAGCACTAATCCTATGGCTCTGAGTTTTGAAACTTATCTCTAATGAGGAACTATTTAGAATGTGTCAAAACCTTCACAATGAATTCAAACAGGTAACAGATAAACAGAGGTACTGTAAACAATATGTGCAGAGTGATGCTGCTTTCCCTTATTGCTCTCTGTAGAAAATACAATCCGCATACTGGCACCATCTAAAAAATAGCAACACATGTACCTTGAAAGAGATACATTTCTGACCAACAGTTCTATTGCAGTACTAATACAACCTGTGAAGGGACAGACTCAATGAACACTTTGATGGGAGAAAGAGACATTGCTAGGATTGTAGCCAAAAGGATTGTAGTCCATTCTTAGTATTCAGTTACATCCTGTATTTTTTTATTCGATGGCTCAAACCCCCCCCTCCCCAAAACAGCTTGAGATCTGAGCAGGGACACACCGAATGGCAAGTTATTTTGGCTGTTGTCCATTCTCAGTATTCTCCTGTACCCTGTTATTTTGCTCTCCCTAACATTAAAGGGTAATCCAGACGCGAACCCCTTGCTCACTGTGCCTAAAGGAGTATTGACTATACCTCAATGACGAGGTCTAACAAGGCTGAAATGATCATCTGGGTTGCTGTATTTTGGGTCTGTCCTGCCCTTTTGAGTGCGATCAGTCTGATGTGCAAATGGTTCAGGCTCTACCTGTAATAGCACAAGATGAACTAAAACCAGCTTTAGGACTGTACAGCGACCCAGCGAGGGGGAAGCAATTTGAGCTGTTGTCTGTTCTTAGTATTCTCATACACCAAGTTTTTTAGTTTGATGGTACCCCTCATCGGCAGACATCAGGAAACTACCACCAATCCACGTAGCACAAGTGCATCAGTAGGAGAACTCTCTGTACTCTGATTTAACTTAGGGCTTTAAGCCTTTGCCCATGGCACGTTAAAAGCACTCTGCACATGTGATGCTCTGAGTGTGGCTTACCAGATAGGATGTCAGACAGGCTGACATATTTTCATGCCTGGCTGACACTCCCCTTTTTTGGGTGGACCCACTTACTTTGACATCACCAGTGACACAAGCCACTGGCATATCCCCTATAGACATGCTCAATCTTGTCCCATTTTCCTACCTCTTAATCTTGAGAGTTATGATGTTCTAGAATCTAGAATTCTCCTAGGACATACACAAAAATATGATAAGCAAAAAATAATTAATAAATACATAAAAAAGGAAAACAATGAGAGATCGGAGATGGTTCTCAAAGTCTACGAAGCCACAAAGCTATAGAAAGCAGTTAGGGTATCATTTTGGTGAAGAAAGGCAAGACATCTGACAAACAACAGTTCCATCTGAGAAGATGAACCCAGGGGGCAGGTGCTGGAGTCATCAAAAGAAAGAGGTAAAGCAGCTACAAAGAATAATGTTTATATGTCACACATTGCTTATTAGAGAGTTAACTTGAAATACTGATGGCTGTCATACCAAATCCTAGAAAACAATAAAGAATCTGCAAAGGAGAATTTAATAGTAGAAATGTTTGTAGGATAGAGCTATATAATGAATATTTGTTGTTATTATAACGATCCATTTATCTCTAATGTTTAATGTCCTGCATTCCTCTCCAGTATCATAAACAAACATCTCATTTGGTACTGACAAAGCATCACAATGTAGTCTGCACTATCTTGAATTATCCAAACAGCTGACTATTGTTCGTATTAAAACAATGTTTCTCTTCCCTTTGGAACTGGAACAATTAATTGATACACCTTTACAACAGCACCACACCATTTTTTCTCAAAACACAAATGGTTAAAGAACACATTTCGTTTTCCTTGATAAGCACAAAGCATGCACTAGGTATATGCAGTGTAAAACGACCTTTACAGAAGGGTTCCAGCTGCAATATGTTTATTACCTCCGGATAGAAGCAGATGTCAGTGATGGATGTTGAAGAGTTGAAGGTCTGATTTTTTGAGGTAATGGATTTGTCAAAGTCACACCAGACCTGAAACAAATGTATACAGAGGATGAATCTCATTAATGTCATTTTTATTGGAAACAACACAGTTTGTTAGAGTCTGGACAAGAGAAATATTGCAAATCTTTTCCTCAAACAGGTAGGAAGTCAGAGAGGGTTAGTTAACAGGTCAGGAATTGAGAATAAAATGAGGAGTTGCTCATTTCAAGCTTAAAGAACTGAATTGGAGACATTTTTCAACTCGGCTAGTGTTCCAAATTCAGTCAGTCTCCAATAATTCCTGGTTTAATAAATAACCTTGAAAGAGTACACTTTACCAGAAAACAAGAGAAAAAAAAGAGTTGGTTTAAGGATAGAACACTCTGTGTTATTTTTCAATAAATATCTTCCTTTTCAAATTATTGAAATATTTGAAAGCAGGACAGCAAGTTGTTAACATTTACAATGCTAAGGGAATACTGTATGCACTTTCACATCTTCATCTTATAGTGCCTGCAGTATTGGCCCCCTTCTATCCCTGAAACCCCTTATGTCACAAATCAGAAGACTTGAGGAAGCAGCCTCAATCCTCACCTCCAGGCCCTTTAGGTATGAGAGCCGGTAATCTTACATCCCAGCTCTCATACCGGAACATACCAAGACATCACGTGCATGCCCAGTGCCATTACGGTCTGCCATACAGAATCCTTTTATTCAATGATTCTCTAAAATAGAATTTTAGATCTTTAATGCTCCTTTAATTTGGTTCTTCCAAATACATTTGTTATTTATATATTTTTAAACATAAATTATATATTTCCTAATGATTTATCTACATAAGTTGCTACTTAAGTGTCTAGGGGAATATTTGAGGATAAATGATTTGAAAAGTTTTTCTAACAGATTGTGATAATTTGAAAAGCTTGTCCAAATGAAACTCAGAATCACAAATCAATTGAAACGGCTTGTCCATTGCTTGCTTAGTTTGTTTAATTTTTTATCCACATGGTGACTCAAAGTTGCGAAATTCTGACAAATTGCTGAATGGCCAAAATTCAGATAAATATGAAAGCGCTTAGAATTGAATGCACAAGCCTGTCAATTAAATAATTGAACATTGTGTCAGACATGGTGGAGGCCAAAGCATTCATATTTTGGTGTCTCCATGTCACTGCCAATCTTACCCATTGCATAACGTTGGGAAATGAAAATGAAAATACAGCAGGTGTAGTCTCTAGTGTCTAACCGGAAGATTATGAGAGCTGTAATTTCTACACTCACTATGGGGATATCGTTTGGTAATAATGGGACAGGAGAATTATTATTCCTTCTGTAACATAGGGAGTGTATGCTCAACCCAGTCATATCAGGAGAGAAGGGTTCACAGAGCTTGTGACCAAGGGATGGCTCCCCCATTATATCCTTAGTTTATCTCTGCTAGTATGGAGGAGAAAAGCCATTAGAACTCCATATGATTAGGAGTGTGTGTGCGTGTTAGCAGTAGAAAATGAAAAAAATTCAGTTTAATCGTATCCATTCATACAAAAATCTAAACTTGTTTGGGTAGTCCAACATTTGTCGATGTGGCAGTTCTCCTCAGTTTATTTCCATCCATGCAAATGAATCAGAAAAATGATTTGGACAAACCAAAAGGGTGAGGAAATGTGCCAATCCATGTGCTGCAAAATACATACATAATATAACTATTCTGTATATATTTTTGAGGTACACTGCATTTTCCTGCAATTTGGTTTAAAGATCGCTTCAGATCAGACGACCCACAAATTGCCCAAAATATCGATGAATCCCAGTTTGTTTGAAACTGAATACAGAAGCCTATTTTGCAAACTAAGTCCCATTCAAGCTGGTTGCACTGGTCTCAGTAGTACCCCTATGAAATTATTTTACCTCCAGGGTGCACGAGGTTAAACCCGTGTTTTTATTACCTTTCAAGTAAATATCTTATTCAGTGGTAACTTATTTAATTACTGGCTTAATATTCCTCTACCTGTTTAATTAATTCTACATATTCCCACATATTGTGCCTCACTCTATGAATACAATGTTTCCATGGATCCTGGGTTATTTGGATGTTCATTCTGTAATGAGCACATAGCTGCTGGCAAAGTTCCTAAAAATAATTAAATCAATTGTCAGGTTATACTTCCTTATATAAAAATGTAATTTTGAGAATAATTAGACGGACTCAAATTGATAAATTAGGATGAAATGAACCAGAATATTTAGTTTGAGCTTCACAGTCATGTTGAGCTCTTTTAATTCGGTATACCACGTATTTAAGCATAAAAATTAGCATAATCAGTTTGTTATTAAAATTAGGAATCCACCTTAATTATTTGTCATTGAAACTATGAGCACAACTTTTTTATTTATTGAATTTCATTTCATTTGAACTAAAAAAAATATATTTTTGCATTTGTAAATTTTCTTGTTTTGTTTTGGCAAAAAAGTAAATAAAAATATAATTTTAAAAAAATGCTTTTTTTTTGCCTTCTTTTGGATCAACAGCAAAAAACAAATGCGAGGAAGGCTGAACTTGATGGACACAAGTCTCTTTAGCTATGTAACTATGTAACAATGTAACTATGTAAATGTTTTGTAGCATTATATATTTTAACTTTATCTTTCATCCCTCTCATCTCCTCCTATCTAAAATACTTATTTCTTGCTAGTTAACAGTGGCGTCGCTAGGGGGAGGGCCAGAGGGGGCCATGGCCCCACTACATCATGCCGTGCCACACCGTGCCCAGGGACGTTTTAGCCATGAGGCAAACAAGGCATTTGCCTTGGGCGGCATTTTCCAGGGGGCAGCAAAAAAAGCCGCCCCTAAATGCCCAGGGCAAATGTCTTGTTAGCCTTGCGGCTAACTGACAAGCCAGACGGGCTGCTGGGCGGGTGGCTGGCGAGGGTGCACTTTCCTCTGAGCGCTCTGCTCAGCTCCCTTGCGCGCCCAGAGTGATGCTGGGAGCCGGAATATGACGCGCGAGGGAGCTGAGCAGAGCGCTCAGGGTAAAGTGCTCCCTCGCCAGCGCCGCCCGACTGACCGACCGGCAGCCCCAGGGAGAGGGAGAAACCCCAACCCCAGCATTTCTAAAGGTAAAGAGGCTTGGGGAGTTAAATATATAATAAAAAAGTGAGTGTGTTAATGTGAGTGAGTGTGTCTGCTAGTGTGTGTGTGTGTTTGTCTGCTAGTGTGTGTGTGTGTGTCTTACTGTGTGTGTCTGTTAGTGTGTGTCTGTTAGTGTGTGTGTGTCTGTTAGTGTGTGTGTGTCTGTAAGTGTGTGTCTGTTAGTGTGAGTGTGTCTGTTAGTGTGTGTCTGTTAGTGTGTGTGTGTCTGTTAGTGTGTGTGTGTCTGTAAGTGTGTGTCTGTTAGTGTGAGTGTGTCTGTTAGTGAGTGTGTGTGTCTGTTAGTGTGTGTGTGTTTGTATGCTAGTGTGTGTAAGTGTGTGTGTGTGTCTGTTAGTGTGTGTGTCTGACTGTGTGTGTCTGTTAGTGTGTGTCTGTTAGTGTATGTGTGTGTGTCTGTTAGTGTGTGTGTGTGTCTGTGTGTGTGTGGTGAGTGTGTGTGTGTGTGTCTGTTAGTGAGTGTGGGTGTGTTTGCCTGTTGGTGTGTGTGCCTGTTGGTGGTGGGTGTGTGTCTGTTGGTGAGTGGTGTCTGTTAGTGTGTGTGTTTGTTAGTGGTGGGTGTGTCTGTTGGGTGTGTCTGTTAGTGAGTGTGTGTGTGTTTGTCTGTTGGTGTGTGTGTGTGTGTCTGTTAGTGAGTGTGTGTTTGTCTGTTAGTCTGTTGGTGATGTCTGTTAGTGGTGGAGTGTGTGTCTGTTGGTGAGTGTGTGTGTCTGTTGGTGTGTGTGTGTGTGTGTCTGTTAGTGAGTGTGAGTGTGTTTGCCTGTTAGTGTGTGTGTGAGGGTGTGTGTCTGTTAGTGAGTGTGTGTGTGTGTGTCTGTTAATGAGTGATTGTGTGTCTGTTAGTGAGTGAGTGTGTGTCTGTTAGTGTGTCTGTTAGTGAGTGTGTGTTTGTTAGTGAGTGAGTGTGTGTCTGTTAGTGAGTGTGTGTCTGTGAGTGAGTGTGTGTGTCTGTTAGTGAGTGTGTGTGTCTGTTAGTGAGTGTGTGTTTCTGTCAGTGAATGTGTGTGTGTATTTAGAATGCGGGGAAGGGAAGGGTTGGGTTGGGGTGGCACGCGCGGGGGGGCGCCTGAGTTTTGTCCCGCCTAGGGCAGCACAGAACCAGGATACACCACTGCTTGTGCCCCCCCAAATGCAGGCACTTCATCAAGTGCAATGTGCTTGTTTTTTTAATAATCCCTGGAGAATAATGAATCCTCCACCCGGGATTATAAAAAAGAAACAAACACATTGTGGCGGGGTGGGGCTTACCGTGCGGCGGGGTGGGTACAAAAGATGGGGGCGGCGCTAAAGGTGCCCAGAAGACATCGGTCTGGGTAACTGCTGCACAGGAACGGGGAAGGAGGAAGGAGTCCCTGCTTCCCAAAATCCAGACTCTAGGAGCTGCTCTGCCTCCCTTTCAGCCCATAATGGATAGAGGTAACTGTGTGTGTGCGTGTGTATGTGTCTGTGTGTATGTGACTAATGAAAAAATTGCAGGCACTCACTGTGATTGCTTCCAGGCAGATTTATTGCAATGTTTCGACCGTGACCAGGTCTTTATCAAGCTCAGTAGACCCATGCTCAGTAGCACCCTGTGTTGAAATATTGTGGCTGAGTGCGACCGTACCTTTTTTATACTGTGTGTATATGACTGTATGACCTCTGTGTTTGACTGTCTTCCTGTGTGTGACTGTAACTGTGTGTGTGACTGACTGTCTGTCTTTGTGTGTGTGTCTGCCTGTATGTGACTGTAACTGTGTGTGTGTGTGTGTGACTGTCTGCCTCTGTGTGTGTGGCTGTGTGTGTTTGACTGTAACTGTGTGTGTGTGGCTGTGTATGTGTGTGTGTGTGTGTGTGTGTGAGACTGTCTGCCTCTGTGTGTGTGAGTGGCTGTGTGTGTGACTGTCTGCCTCTGTCTGAGTGGCTGTGTGTGACTGTAGCTTTGTGTGCGTGTGTGGCTGTGTGCCTATGTGTGACTGTAACTGTGTATGTGTGACTTTCTGCCTCTGTGTGTGTGTATGGCTGTCTGCCTCTGTATGACTCCTACTGTGTGTGTGTGTGTGACTGTATGTGTGTGTGTGCTTCTATGTGTGTGACTGTGTGCCTCTGTATGTGTAACTGTGTGCCTTTGTGTCACTATAACTGTGTGTGCATCACACTCTACCTGTGTGTAACTGTAAGCCTGTATGTGTGATTTTTCACACAGGGCGCCTAAAGGCCAAGGCTGGCCCAGGCTCTACCTTTCCCAAAGTGCCCGCATGGACGTCCCCAGTGCTTCCTCCTGTTTTGGAGGAAGCAGTTTATGGACCCCCAAGGCGGGCGCCTGTGAGTACATCAGAGGCAGCGAGGGAGCTGTAATCCTCCTGCTCTGCTCCCTCGCAAACCATCTACTGATGCCGGGAGCTGAAATATGATGTAATATTCTGGCTCCCTGCATCAGTAGACATCTGCAAGGGAGCAGAGCAGGTGGATTACAGCTACCTCACCGCCTCTAATGGGCTCACAGCCGCCCGCCTCACAGCATCCCCACTGGACCCCAGGTACAGATCCACCCCAGCACTCCCAAAAGTAGGGAGGCTGGGTAGACAAATTACAATAATAATATTAGTAATTTGTGAGTGTGTGTGAAAGAATGTGTGTGTGTCTGTCAGTGAATTTGCATGTGTCTGTGTGTGAGTGTCTGTCACATCAGTGAGAGTCTGTGTTTGTCTTTGAGTGTTTGTGTGCCTGCCAGTGAGTGTATCTGTGTCTGTCAGTGAATGTGTGTATGTTAAATCAGTGAGAGTCTGTGTCTGTCAGTGACATCTGTGTGTCTGTCATTGAATGTGTGTGTGACTGTCAGTGTGTGACTGTCAGTGTGTATCTGCCAGTAGGAGTGTCAGTGAATGTGTGTGTGTGTGTCTGTTAGTGAGTGTGTGTATGCCAGTGAGTGCATCTGAAAGTGTGTTTGTGTCAGTGTCTGTCTGTCAGTGAACATGCCTGTTAGTGAAACAGAGTGTGAGACAATGACTGTCAGTGAGTGTGTATCAGTGGGCATGTTGTATGTTAGTCTGCCTATCTACACTGTCATCCCCACACCCTGCCCCGCACACTGTCACCTTCCAACATGCTGCCGCCCCACACTGTCACCTTCCTACACACTGCACCCCATACTGTCACCTTCTTACACACTGCCCTGCTATACTGTCACCTTCCTACACACGGCCACCCTCTATTGTCACCTTCCTACACACTGTCCCTCCCCTTCCAGCCCACAGGTAAGAGACGGGGAGGAGGGGTTAAGCCCAATTTAATTTAAACGGCTCACCCCCCCATCACTTGTTCAACACTACATGCAGTACACAGACACTACTACGTGCACATACACTACATCCACTACACAGACACTCCATCCACTAGACACACTGCATCCACCACACAAACACTAGTTACACTACACAAACACAGACACTGCATCCACTACACACACACACACACACACACACAATGTATTCAATACACACACTGTGTACAATACAAATGACATCCAGGACATGGAAGAAGGGGGGAGAAAAGACATGAAGGGGAGGGAGACATGGATGGTAGAGGGGTCAAAAAAGACATGGATAGGGTAGATGCAAGCTGAACAGACAGTGCGGCTACAACAAAGGTTTGACACATTACCTACCTGGCTGAGACTGCACTTTGCAGAGGGATTAAGGGAGCGTGTGTGTATACACACACATACATACATGTTTTTTAACTGCCCCCATACTTTTGTCCCTGGCCCACCATGTGCCCCCCCTAAAAATGAATCCTAGAGACGCCACTGCTGGCTAATGTACTTGAGGACATAATGTTACTCCTCCATTCCTGTCCCTCACAATCTGCAGAGTTTCTCCAGTAGAGCAGTTTTTTATTGATCAGGAAGCACAGCAAAGATGTTTTTGAGTCGGAGTTCAGCTAACAACTTTTACAATTAAACAGTAAAAACTGAACTACATATTCCAGAAGCTCATGTTCTACACATAAAGACTGTACAGTGCTGTGCAGTGACTTCTGGGTCAAATCAGCAATTACAAAGCCCCTTAGAAAACACTTTAGTTATACAGATCAGTGCCACTCCACTGAACCAGGCAATATTTAGATAAATAATGTCCAATATGAATAAAAAAAATAAAAATAAAAAAGCACACGTTATAAGTAGATTTCATGACGACAACTTGTGGCACTAAAATCCGTAGAGGTGACAGATATACTTTAACCTCTTCATTACAAGGCTTATGTAATCACTTGATGAAATAACTGTCCTGACATACAATCTGTCCTGCAGGTCTGTAACGATACCTACAAACTGACTCACCTAAATATATATTCTTTTTCTGTCCTTTTAAAAATAGCATGCAAGTTAAGATTTTTTAGAGATATACATTGTTACCAACAGACTTGGAGATTTGTTTTGTTACAAACTGCAGTTTGTGTGAATTTGGGCTGATTGTGTGATCAGTCGAATTCTCACACAAAGTCACAAATTACACAAAATGCATGCTCGATTTGATTGGGGATTCTGAATGGGAAAAAAAAGATGATTAATGGGGAAAAGTGATGGCTAGAGGACAAATCAAGTTAGAAGTGACCAATAGTAGGAAAATGGGAGATAAATCAATAGTTTTATATTTATACTGTATATTTTATATTTAATAAATATATAATTATAAATAGAGTTTTTTACTGCTCCTTTCTCTATATTGGTTTCTAATTTGATCTCTGAACCAAATGGCAGTGAAATGTGGCTATTGTTGTTCTGTAAAATATATACATAACATTTATACTATTTCCTTTTTGTAAAGATTTTTTTTAATTTAAATTCTTTATTTTTGTGGGCATAATAGTCTTACAGCTGTTTGTTGTCTTTGTATTTTTGTAATATGTGCCAAAGTATCATTATTGTAAAGAATTTTCTATGTAAATTGAGTTTTTTATACTTTGTGATAAAAATAATAAAAATATTCAATAAAAAAAAAATACTATAGCTTCCATTTAAGAGATAGATCGAAACATTGCTCCAATGGAATATGATGTAGCACCAATAAACATGCACCTTCTGAAGAATGGTCTTACAGCTTCAGCATAGTATGCATACAATATATCAGCAAGATACAGGTTCCATAAGTGATAGTGCCCATTTGTTGTATGGTTCAAGAAAAGCAAACAAGATAAATAACATTAGTGGAGAATATATTAAATTAAAAAGTTTAAGTCATTCTACAAAACTGCAGTAGAGTGCATTTGTGAGTGTTATTTCAGCTGCAGTCAAAATGCCATGAAAAACGCTCTATAACCCCGAGCTCTGGTACTATGTACATATTTAGCAGTAAAATAATTAGCCCATTTTCAAGCCTTTTGGTTCATCTGATTTGTTTTCACGAATCTTTCTTTGTTAACGAAGCTTGACTGGTTGGTTCAAACTGTCATATGGCCCGAAATTCAGACATCCCGAAATGTTTTTATTTTTGGCAGAATTGATACCGTCAAATAAATTTTTCCGATGTGCACAAGTATAGTTATCATCGTACATAATCTGAAAAATATATTTAAAAAAGAGCAATGCAGATGTTCCCTTTGATATAAGAAAAAAAATGCTAATGTAACGACATTCAGCCTGCTATCTTTTTAAATAAATTTTTTCAGGTTTTTGTGATGAATTCAGATGACATTAGTGTTCACAGATATTTTATCTCTTAGTATTTGAAAAGGAAATTACAATAACTACAGGGCAAGAAGTTATGATGCCGGATTGTTTATAGTGCTATATAAATGAATTAATATCGTCATAGTATTTTTATTTTCTTTAGTGCTCTGCAGAGCACTTTCTGTTTTTGCGATCAATACAGATATTGAGTTTGTGAATCGTTATCATAATTCATAGAGTTCAGTGGTGCTTGTGAGGTTAAAGCATATTTCTAAACATTGTGCTTAAAGTAATGTATATACAAAACATGTCATTGTTGATATTGCAATAGCCATCAAAGAGTGATACAATATGAGCAAGGGGCTGCCCACACATTCTGTGTAATGATCTACTTTTTAAATGACCAGCTCAAGATTTATTAACGTAAAGAAAGCACATTTTATTACAAAAAATACATTAAAATCCTTACTGGAACTACTGCATGTATCTTTGTCATGAAATAATCTAATAATTATTATTATTATTAAAAGTGGCATGTATTAATCTACCATGATCCTGACCCGATCTGCAGAGATTGAGAGTAACTCACACACCCTTAACCGACTTCTCAGACAAGCGATAGTGAGTGGTGTCTCCCTCACAGGCAGGCAATTAATGTCAGTTACATTGACGTCAGGTTCGGGAACACCTAGAGCCAACGATGGGATCATAATGCTACCTAGGAGGTGACACTCTCCTTAGGCAGCCATGAGGCCCCCTGTTACTAATTATAGAGCCAGCTGCGATCTACCAGAATCGTCTTCGTGATCGACTGGTAGGTCGCGATCAACCTATTTGGTACCACTGCCTTAGTGCAATAGAAGTTATATGTTATGAAAAAAATAGAAATTTTACTTATTTGCATTACGAAAAATGGTGACAACATTATAAAAAATATACAGGACCATTACAAAAAGCTCTCTGGTAAACTGTTCATCAGTAGGACTGCGCAAAAGACAAGAGGCCATCCATTTAGACTTCAATAGAGGAGATTTCATCTACAGCAGAGGAAAGGTTTCTTTACAGTAAGAACAATAAATATGTGGAATCATCTGCCTAAAGTACAATGTACGTATCTGTCAGTATAGAGATTTTTAAACAATGTCTGAATGCTTTTTTAATACAACAAAATATGCAAGGATTTAACAGTGAATATGTTGGGTAACATTTTGCTGATACGAGGAGAAATCTGACTGCAATTTTGGAGTCAAGATGGAATTTTTCCCATTTTTAGTTTTTCATTTTGTTTTGGATCAAAGCCATAATACAGATATCTAAAAGGCTGAACTTAGAGGACTTGATTCTTTTTTTCAGCCGGTATTACTATGCAATAATAATTAGTAAGACTCCCTAAGGCTAATGTGTTTATGATCTTTCTTTAAGGACTCATTCTGCTTGATTTGCTATCTTTTTATCTGGAGTTGGTAATTGTATAAGCACAACTCAGCCCTGCAGCCCAAATTTGGCAGCTGTGAAATCATTTGCTACCACGTTTCAAGACCATTCTCAAACCCTGCCCCTTGTATCTCCAATTCCCCTTTATAATGTGTTGGGGATTTTTGCCTTTGTTTCTGTAAGACAAACCTCTAACATAACAAAAAAACACTCACAAAAAAGAAGTAAACTAAGCAATTCTATGGTTTATCTGTAAAAAAAAATAAAGGAGTGTAGGACCCCAAGCAAGAAGTCCATGTTGTGATGTAGGACATAGTACCATAGAAAGTAGGTTGTATCTACTAAACTACAGAGAAAGGGCTCTACAAATGTAAACATGCCTAAACAACATGGCCATATATTTAGGAAGAATTAAAAAATGGAACTTACTACTTCTTCAAAGCATTGCCACAGAGCTAAGGGTACACAATCATATATTTAATTATCTATTCCATTTAAAATGATTGGTAGGTTGAAGTCAGAAGAAAGGACCTTTCTCTTGGGTATTATCACAAGTGATAAATAATTCGGCCCTTTACCTGTTTAATAACCTGCACTTTTTAGAACTCTGCAAAAAAGAACATAACCTTTTCAAAAAGCAATAAATACGGAATTATCTGCCCAGAAAAACAAACTAAAAGGCACATTTAGAAAAGCAAGTGAAGGATAGCTAATAAAACCAATGTCTGTCAAACTGAAATGTACTCAATGTTGTGTTTTATGCTTAGGCATGTAAAGATGCAAGAGGTGTATGTGAATTAATAATCTGAGACTGTAAATTCTACTAAGGTGAGAAATTATATTTAATTGAATAAGACACATTCCAACTGTATTTTGTTAGTACAAGCTCAGCTTTATTACAATGTCCAATTAATAAAACTGAAATCAGGGATAGGCCAATAGGGACATGGGAGCTGCGAAAAATACTGTATTGCGTATGTACAAACCTTTTCATGTATACAGAATTCATAATAACATAATGATGGTAGTTCTATAGAAGATTTCAGGTTATTTATTTATTTTATTTAACGGGATGATATCTACAAACTTCACTTGGTTATTGCTAACTAAATAAACATGTAATAGACCATTTTTTCCTGGTGCAATATTAAACAATCTCAATATGAACCCTATACAAATGTAACCTCTTAGTATATTGAGGGCCCCAAGTGTTTAACCTCACAAGAACTTGATCTCTTTATATAGAGAAGGCCAGACAATGATCAACTCCATGGCCTTGAGATTGTTTGTATTTCCTCGTCAACTGCCTAGTGATCCGCAACCCTCAAATCTCTAATTAATTTCCAAGACTATCAAACGGTCCACAAAGATGAATATCCAAACACTTGTAACTGGAAATAAAAAAGCTGCACAAGAAGCAAAAAAAAAACCCCAAAAAACAACCATCTGTTCTTCACCCTTGACTGATTGAACATTTAAGGAGGAAATGCATATTTCCTTCTGCATTGAATATTCAGTCAGAGCACTGGGAGTAGCTGGCTTGGATGTCAAACATTAACAGTGTGTCGGGATTGGTAGGGAATCCTAACATGCAAATCTAGGGCCCCTAATAACATCATTGATTATCAACACCCTGTACCCACACGCAACCAAGCCCTGCAGAAAACCCTAAGCAGAGGTATCATCTCTGGAAGATCTATTCAAGAATTCCATGTACCACTTATTGTTTCCCTTTATGTCTCAATTTAAAATTGTGTTCTGTTCCACCTCCCTCCCTATATTCTCACTACTTCATTGGTAACTATTATATCTCCCATCCTGATCTTCTGGTTTTTTTTTAAAGTTGGTGCATTTATAGTCTTGTCATTTTAAGTTCATTTTTTATGACTTTTTTGTTAATTGTTAGTTTAGCTAGTGTTTCACTGATAGTCTTGTAAATTTATGTTCACTCTTTATGACTTTCACCTATCCGATCCATCATATCTTTTTATCCCAAATGTTATCTCCTCTAGTTTTTCATATCTAATTACCTCAATTTCTCCATGTGTCCCCACCCATAATGATGTGTTGTTTTGGGTTTTTTTTCTAACTCCAGACCTTATATTTCAGACTTGGCCCCTAATAACAGCATTTATTATCAACACTACTGTAATCCGCTTCTTGGTGGTCTTACGTGCTCCCAACTAGCGCTGTTACAGTCCATAATTAATGCGGCGGCCAGGCTCATCTTCCTGGCCGCCTGCACCTCCCATGACTCACCCTTCTGTCAGTTCCTACATTGGCTTCCTATAAAATATAGAACTCAATTTAAAATTCTGCTTCTTGCTTTCAAATCTCTACATAATGCTGCTCCCACCTATCTATCCTCCCTTACACACAAGGATGTTCCGTCTAGGTCCTTACAATCTGCTGAAGACTTACGTCTATCTTCTGTCCGTACTCCCACCTCTGATGCTCGCCTTCAAGATTTCTCGAGGGCTGCACCGTTCCTGTGGAACTCGCTTCCCTCCTCCGTTAGATGCTCACCCAGTCTCCACTCCTTCAAAAAATCGTTAAAAACCCACTTCTTCATAAAAGCGTATCAATAAAAGCTTAAAAACCCACTTCTTCATAAAAGTGTATCAATTAAACTGTTAATAGCTCCTGACTGATTCCTCTTCTGCAACTGTCACTAGTCTAATACTATCCTTACCTTATTGTGTCATTTTACCCCACTCCCTCTAGCATGTAAGCTCATTGAGCAGGGCCCTCAACCCCTCTGTTCCTGTGTATCCAACTTGTCTGGTTACAACTACATGTCTGTTCTTGCACCCATTTTAAAGCGCTGCGGAATTTGACGGCGCTCTATAAATATCATAATAATAATAATAATAATAATAATAACACCCAGTACTTACAAGTAACCAAGCCCTACAGAAAAGCCTAAGCAGAGGTATCATCTCTGGAAGGCTGCCCACCCTCCCCACGCCACCCCCGCCCATTGTCATTACCATACTTATAGATGGTGCAGATCAACTGATTTTCAAAACACACCAATGAAGTCACTAAACCTCTCCTCACCTGAAATCCCTCTGTTAACAAATTGCATCCTTAACCTTAGGTATATGTGTGTATATATATATGTCCATGATTATATATGTGCTTATGTATAATCTTCATATCTATAAAACAAAACACATTTTCTCTAAATAATGTTTATAATAATTTGCTAAATCTTTGATATAAATTTAAAGAGAAAGGAGCATCGTGTGAAAATAAGGTTAATACAAGTTATAGATATATACCAATGTTTTATTCAATTATGTAAATTCCAGAGAAGCGACAGCTCTACTTAAACTTAAAGAGGTGCTTGGTTATTTACAGTGGGATTTGAGAATGGATGCTACATATCTCCCAAATTGAAAAAGGACCGTGCAAATAACTGCTGGAATCTCTAAGCTTCCACCAAGCAAACAGATTCAAATTGAGGAATCTTTAATTTTGAGCAGGGAATGGCCTTACTCCGCTAGTCGCAAAATGCAGGGCCAAGTCGGACTAAAACATAGTCTGGTTATTAAAGCTTTTACTGACATTTTAATTGAGTGAAGAAATTGATAAAACAAAACATTCCTGATAAAAAATGTCCTCCTAATACTTTATAAAAGAGTTAATTTAATTCCAGCGAATGGATCTTCAATAGCATGTTTAGTTTTGCTTTTATTTCTTGCTACAGTGTCAAGCAACTATTCTCTTTCTCTCTCTCTTTTTCTGTTTTTTACACACATACACACACACACACATACACACATACACATACACACACACACACACACACATAAAAACAATACTCTGAATATATATATAATTAAGGCCATTATTTCACAGAATTGTTTCTGTAAACATTGTGTCCATATTTGAGATTGTCTGCTACTAGGTCTATTTCCTAAATATTCCTTGCATCCTTGAAGGTGCTAAAAGTGATTTGGGATGAGAAAAGATGTTGGAGTGTATAACAGAGCTTCCCCGCAATAATACTCCCAGTAATAAGTCTTTAAACTACAATAAATGTGTTAATGTGTTTAGTAATCAGACTGTGTCAATAGGAAACATTTTTCTTGTTCTAAATTACATTTTAGCTGCACAAATTGTTATAAGTAATCACATGGCCACAACCCCACTCAAAACCCTAAAATGAAAATGCTGCTCTTTGTCAAATTAAAATGTTGGCAGACATAGAACTTTCATTATGTATATATTTTAAAAAATGAAGCGCAACATGTATAGATTTTACTTTGACGTACGTGGCTAATTTTAATTTGTACTTTTGTTCATGCAATTTTGATAACACGTTTACTTTTCACATGCATTCATATGCAATTTAGTATCCCATATGTGCCCACATCAGTCATGCACGTACTATAAGTCAGCCTGGGTAAACGGATCAGTTCACTGACTGAAATGGCAAAGTTTAATCAGGATAAAATTGAAGTGAATTGGCAGAGTCATGTAGAAAATCTTACAAATTCCCTGGATAGTCTAGAGAACAGAACTCGGCAGCACAGTTGAATGATTTTGATATAGCTGATAAGTGGTAAATCTATGAATGGCTTCTTAGAAAAAACAAAACAACAACCTGGTTTATTTTCCTGTTGAATAATGATAATAATAAAATAGGCAACATGCTGTACTATGAATAGCAGGCTCTTACATTTAACTAACTGATTAAATCAAACCAACTAAGGGTTAGGTACCATGCTGACTATATTATATAAAAAAAGGAGTAAGCATTGTTAATACGAACCACTGGAAGATGCTAAAAAATAGACAGCTTCAGGAAGTACAAATGTATCCGTTCATTTCTGTATTATTTGTAATTTATTGGGATATTTTGCACATAGCTAATGCATTATCTATATAACTCCAGTTTGAAAATGTATTTTTTTAAGCCTGAGTTAATTAACTCTTTCATTAAATTGTACATGTATTTTGAACACACTAAAGACATGAAAGTGTGACAACAGTAGCGTTTTCAACTAAAGACCCTTAGTATAATTACATTTTGCCAAATTACTTATTGCTTATATGTTTTGGAACAATGCCACTAGTTACAATATTGTTAGAATAGAGTCCTCATTTTATTGACAATGCAGCCAACATAAGTTAGTGGGTGGTGTCTAATTGTGCTCATATGACATATAGTGGAACCTGGAAGGTCTTTTACGAGTCAGGTGGCAGAAAAACGGGCAAGTCAACTTAGCCGAAAACAACTGCTAATGTACCTCAATGTAGGCATCGTGGACCTTCTAATGCTGCAGTCACGAGACTACAAAAAGGAGGTAAGGTAAAAACTGAATATAGAATATCCTGAAACAGATGGTGAGAGAATGTTGACTACTAACTGTCAATGAGAGATCTAAAATGGACAATGAAAGAAGAACTTAAATAATGGAGGGCAGTTGGAAAAGGGAAACTGGGAGCTGCAGGAGTGGTTGGGCAATAAAAACTGAAAACACTGAGAGGCAGGTGGAATGGAGAAAATGTATCCAACTTTTTGATTTGTGCAATGTTTGATCATTATTGGCATGAAAATTACTGATTGCTGTCAATAAGAAATACCTAAATCAAGCATTTGACAGGATCAGTTGGGAATTTATGAGCCAGTCACTACAACACTGTGGGATTCAGGTCTGGATATATCGAGCCATTATGACTTTATATACAGCACCCTCAGCAAGGATTGTAGGCCCTAATGTGTGTTCCAAATGGTATACACTCAGCAATGGTACCAGACAGGGATGCCCCTTGTCTTCACTCCCTTATCTCATGTGCATTGAACCCTTTTCTAATATAAGAAATTATAAAGAAATTAATGGCTATTGTTGTAGGACAAAAGTATTAAAAATCAATTTGAATGCTGATGACATTTTAATAACAATATCTGATCCGATCACTTCATTATAAAATCTTATGAAGGAAATCAAAGAATATGGGCAAGTAGCAAACTATAAAATTAATATAGACAAAACTATCATTATGGATCTAAATCGGGATAATGGATCAAAAGAGTGCATCAGGTCTAAATACATTTTTACCTGGAAGGAAATGCCTTATCTAGTTATTAGACTTACAAAGATTTGAACAAACTAAGAGAAATTTATTTTCTGTCGCTTCTCGCAACACCAATCATTTGTTAAAGAATTTGAGAAATACAGAAACATCTTGGATGGGAAGAATTAATATAATAAACTCATACATTCTCACCAAATGGCAATATTTATTTAGGATGATCCCCTTAAAATGATCAGACTGGTGGCTAAGTTTGATTCAAAAATGTTTTACAAATCTTATATGGAGAGGAAACAAACCAAGACTAACTCAAAAAGTCTTAACTCAAAACGTCTTTAACGGAGGAGTTAAATTTCCTCTAATTAAAAACTTTTTCATGGCCAATATGCTATACTATATATATATAACACTCACTTAAATAAACTAGGAGAAGAAGCATGGTATTAAATGGAGAGTGAATCCTGTAATGTGACTGATCTGAGCTCTTTATTATGGCAACCCAAAAACTCCAAAATTTTAAAATCTGCCAGAAATTCCAATACCACCTTAGATCACATTTTAAGATTTAGGATGGGACTAAAAACTAAATGTGGAATATTAAACCACATCCCTGACCATATACATTTGGCCTCATTATAACAATATATGAAGGACATAGATTTGAAGGGTCTAGATCAAATTATAGTGGCAGGTAAGGTTAAACCCTTTCCACAAATAAGACAAGAATATCAATTAACAGGATGAGAGATTGTCAATTATCTAAGGATACAAATTTACTAAAACTCAACCTACTGAGAGAAAGATCAAACATAATGCACACTCTGTTTGCAATATTACAAAATCCACTGCTGTCCACGACCTCTTCATCTCTCGTTCCCTAGATTCACTAGCATTAACAGAAACATGGCTCTCCCCCTCTGACACTGCTACCCCTGCATCTTTATCCTTTGGTGGTCTTCAACTTAGCCACAACTCTGCCACACTCTGAATGTATAGGTGGTGGTGTAGTGTTTCTCCTCCCACCTCACTGCTCCTTCAAACCTCTACTCACCCCCCTTCCCTTTCTTTCCCATCATTTGATTCACCTTTTCAAACCCTTCTCTGCTAACATTGCTGTTATTTATCGCCCCCCTGGTTCCCCTCTTCTCTTCCTTGACCACTTTGCTGCCTGGCTACCTTACTTCCTCTCTTCTAACATTCCATCCCTAATTCTCGGGGACTTCAATATTCCCATTAACCCACCTTTGACCTCAGCAGCCTCTAAACTACTTTCCATTACTTCCTTCCTCGAGCTATCACAGTGGGCTAATTCTCCCACCCATGTAGCTGGCAATACCCTCGACCTCATTTTTTCTTATGCATGTACAGTATCTAATATCTGCAACACTCCATTTCCTCTCTCTGATCACCAGCTTTTATAATTTGCTCTCAAGTACCCCCTCACCCAACAACCTCAGCCTAACCTCAGCCTCAACTCAGGAGGGACCTTAATTCTCTTGATCTCCAGCAGCTGTCAGCTGATATTAATTCACAACTGCTGTCCATCCCTTCTCTCTCCTGTCCTTCACTGTCCATCTCCACATATAACACTGTGGCAAACCTTTAGGTCATATTGCAGAACATTTAAAGGTTGTCTGAAATAGCTGTGTTAACCTGGTGTAAAAATGTATTTGTGTGTTTTAGAATAGAGAGCATGCATAGGCTAACAGCCGTGAATAAAATTGTCAGTTGACTCCTGGAGCCGTGAATAAAATTGTCAGTTGACTCCCTGAACTGTGTTTCGTCCGGTTACTGGGGGATTTGGGATATTGCCTTCTTTTCCAGCGCTTTACTTTGGATTACCTTCTATTACCAGCGGAGATCTTGGGATTTAATATTGCAGCTCCGCCACAATTGGTGGCAAGCAATGGGATCCAACCTTACAGCCGAAAAGCGGTGTTCGGGTAATTGAACCGAACAGGAAAGTGAATGGCAATTCGAATACAACAAAGAACCGAACACAGAGGTGAATGGAGACAGACTACACTGCATTGAAACAGCAGACGTTAAAGGAACTATTGGAAGCCAGGGGTAAGATAGCCAGCAATAAGCCAAAAGCTGTGCTGATTGCTGAATTGATGGAGTGAGACAGAGCTCACAGCGTTACATCCCCACCAGCCATGGAAGAAACCCCCTGCCAAAAGAAAATGAGGACCAGGATGGAATTTTTACCCCAGCCAGTACCCCTGGAAATACTGACAGTACTGATGACGGATGTGCAGGAGTATGTGATGGCACACGGACCGCAGGATGCTCCTCCCAGAGCAGAGTCTATTACTGCTTCAGTCGTCAGCCAGGTAAAGCCTAAGATCCCATACCATGCGTTTAAAATGCTCTGTGAAGAGAAAGACGAGATTGATGGGTATCTACAAGACTTTGAGAGGCTATGTGACTTGCATGATTTGGAGCAGGCAGTGTGGGTACCTTTACTGGCAGGCAAACTGTCAGGTCGGGCAGCCGAAACCTATCAGGCTGTACCCAGGGAGGACAGTAAAGATTATGCCCGGGTAAAACAGGCTATACTGGAAAGATACGCCATTACCCCAGAGGCATACCGGCGCAAGTTTCGAGGGTTGCACAAACCAGAGAAAGATTCCCACGCAGAGTGGGCCCACAAACTGGACCAAGCCTCCCAGGGGTGGATACAAGCCAGTCAAGCAACCACCATGGAGGAGTTACGGCAATTGCTGCTGTTAGATCAGTTTTTCAATGGCCTGTCCCAAGAGGCACAGGAATGGGTGAGAGATAGAAATATAGATTACCCACCGCAAAAGTACATTTGAATTGGGGTGTTGGGGAGGGCATGGTAGAGGTGGGCCTGATGCAGAAACTGCCAGAGGATGTCATATTGGGAAACGACCTGGGTCGAATGACTTCTGCCTTTATTCCTCAAGCTCCACTCAAAGAGGCTCACCCAGTAACCACCAGGCAACAGGCTCGCACCACGGCTTCAGCAACGCACTCTGAGGCTCAGGTAAAAGACAGGGACCCTCCAATGACCCGTGTTACCTGGGATACCCCGACTGAATTTGAGGTTGAGGTTCAGATAGACCCCACGTTAAAAGTATACAGGGATAGGGTGATCTCAGACCAGGCCGGATTAGAGGGAGAACGGTATGGGAAAAGGGTACTGTACCGCATTTCTGAAAGGGTAGTGGGGGGATCTGTGAATGTGACTACTAGACAGCTAGTGGTCCCCCAGAAATATAGACAGGAACTTCTTCGGATCGCTCACAACATCCCCTTGTCTGGGCATCTCGGGATGACTCACACCTGATACCGCTTGAACCACGCCTTTTTCTGGCCGGGTATATCCAAGGACGTGCAGCAGTACTGCCAAACATGTGACATCTGTCAGCGAGTAGGCAAGAGGGGTGACCGCCACAAGGCCAAATTATGCCCACTGCCCATCATAGACGAACCATTTAGTAGAGTGGCCATAGATATAGTAGGGCCCTTACCAAAACCCAGTCCCTCCGGCAAGAGATATATCTTGACCATAGTAGACTATGCCACCCGGTGCCCCGAAGCAGTAGCCCTCTCTAATAACCACGCCGAGACAGTGGCCGAGGCCATAATGAAAGTATTCTTCCGAGTGGGGTTCCCCCAGGAGATCATATCAAATAGGGGTATGCAGTTCACGGCCGAGGTGACCCACCAACTATGGAGAATATGTAGCATTAAACCTATCGTGAACTCTGCGTACCACCCGCAGTCTAGTGGGTTATGTGAAAGGTTTAATGGGACGTTAAAGCAGATGCTCCGTACCTTTGGAGAGGCCTATAAGGACTGGGAGCGATTCCTACCTCATCTGCTATTCGCTTACAGAGAGGTACCCCAAGAGTCCACGGGCTTTTCTACTTTTGAACTACTGTTTGAGAGAAGGGTGCGAGGACCTTTAGATTTAATTAGGGAGCACTGGGAGGGGGAAAGTAGTACAGATGGGACACCCATTGTACCATATGTGCTGGAGCTCAGGTACCGCTTGGAGGCACTAACCCAGACCGTACGGACCAACCTCCAGGTTGCCCAACAACGCCAGCGCCGCTGGTATGATAGGGGAGCCAGAGACCGCAGCGTTCACGTGGGACAGAAAGTTTTGATTTTAAAACCTGTTCGCAGGCCATCTGGCAAGTCCCATACCAGGTGGTGGAACAGAGATGTGACACCACCTATGTGATTGGCCCCTGCTCAGGGACATGGAAGAGACGCATGCTCCACGTGAATATGGTCAAACCCTACCATGAGAGGATAGAGGACGTGGCGGCGATATGCGCTTCAGCCTCTGAGGATCAGGAGAATCTTTCGCTACCTAACTTATTAGAGCGGGAAGATCAGGCAGAGGCCTCCACAGGTGTTCAGCTGGGGGAGCGGCTAAGTCCTCAGGAGCGTGCCCAGGTACAGGAGTTAATCGCGGCTAAGGGAGCCACTTTCTCCAGTTTACCAGGGTATGTGAACCCTTGGATTTAATAACTGGTTGAACCTCCTTTGGCAGCAATAACTTCAACCAAACGTTTCCTGTAGTTGCAGATCAGACATGCACAACGGTCAGGAGTAATTCTTGACCATTCCTCTTTACAGAACTGTTTCAGTTCAGCAATATTCTTGGGATGTCTGGTATGAATCGCTTTCTTGAGGTCATGCCACAGCATCTCAATCGGGTTGAGGTCAGGACTCTGACTGGGCCACTTCAGAAGGCGTATTGTCTTCTGTTTAAGCCATTCTGTTGTTGATTTACTTCTATGCTTTGGGTCATTGTACTGTTGCAACACCCATCTTCTGTTGAGCTTCAGCTGGTAGACAGATGGCCTTAAGTTCTCCTGCAAAATGTCTTGATAAACTTGGGAATTCATTTTTCCTTCGATGATAGCAATCCGTCCAGGCCCTGACGCAGCAAAGCAGCCCCAAACCATGATGCCCCCACCACCATACTTCACAGTTGGGATGAGGTTTTGATGTTGGTGTGCTGTGCCTTTTTTTCGCCACACATAGTGTTGTGTGTTTCTTCCAAACAACTCAACTTTGGTTTCATCTGTCCACAGAATATTTTGCCAGTACTGCTGTGGAACATCCAGGTGCTCTTGTGCAAACTGTAAACGTGCAGCAATGTTTTGTTTGGACAGCAGTGGCTTCCTCTGTGGTATCCTCCCATGAAATCCATTCTTGTTTAGTGTTTTACGTATTGTAGATTCGCTAACAGGGATGTTAGCATTTGCCAGTGACTTTTGTAAGTCTTTAGCTGACACTCTAGGATTCTTCTTCACCTCACTGAGCAGTCTGCGCTGTGCTCTTGCAGTCATCTTTACAGGACGGCCACTCCTAGGGAGAGTAGCAGCAGTGCTGAACTTTCTCCATTTATAGACAATTTGTCTTACCGTGGACTGATGAACAGCAAGGCTTTTGGAGATACTTTTATAACCATTTCCAGCTTTATGCAAGTCAACAATTCTTAATCGTAGGTCTTCTGAGAGCTCTTTTGTGCGAGGCATCATTCACATCAGGCAATGCTTCTTGTGAAAAGCAAACCCAGAACTGGTGTGTGTTTTTTATAGGGCAGGGCAGCTGTAACCAACACCTCCAATCTCATCTCATTGATTGGACTCCAGTTGGCTGACATCTCACTCCAATTAGCTCTTGGAGATGTCATTAGTCTAGGGGTTCACATACTTTTTCCACCTGCACTGTGAATGTTTACATGGTGTGTTCAATAAAAACATGGCAACATTTCATTCTTTGTGTGTTATTAGTTTAAGCAGACTGTGATTGTCTATTGTTGTGACTTAGATGATGATCAGATCACATTTTATGACCAATTTGTGCAGAAATCCATATCATTCCAAAGGGTTCACATACTTTTTCTTGCAACTGTAAATTGGGCAGAAATGCAATTTAAGGTATCACATAGATGGTACTTAGTCCCTACTAGACTTACAAAAATGTATCCAAAATATTCACGAATCTGCTAGAGATGTAAAAAGATCAACGGAACATACATGCGTATATGGTGGAGCTTTGAAAAAATAGTTAATTTTTGGAAAAATATTTTTCTTTTTTATAAAAACACATACACATGTAGCTTTAAATTTTACTCCATAAACTGCACTTTGGCATTTAAATTGGCCAAAAAATGATAATAAGACTAGCTTTCTGATCATACATTATTTTTGGGCAGTTAAAATTACAATTGCATGCAACTGGAAAAATTCTCAAGGTCCCCTCTAGTCGACAGTTTTGAAATAATTATAATTTCAAATTAGAATGGAGAAAAATATCAGTAAATCTCAAGACCACAGATCCAAAGTGACAAGAACATGGGTGGAATGGATAAACAAATTGGAATATCAATATAATAATTAGCCCTGTATTGTTGACAATTTAGATATGTAAAGCAAAATAAAGACTTCACTCTGTGCTCATTAGTACCCGTGATCATTCCCTCTCTGCAACGGATTAATATTGTCCTATATGTAAGTATTTTTTTTTGGAAGATTTACAAAGCACCTTTGTCCATATGTATGTTAAATGTTAGTCGAGAGATGGACATTAGTTTGGCCAAAATAGGGAACTGATACAATTATACTCGCTTTTCATCTATGTATATTTGAAAGAGACAATTCTGATCGAATTATGTACTATCTCTTGATTGGTTAAATATTTGGGAAAAATCAATAAAATATGAACGAGAAAAAAAATAAAATAAACCTAATTCACACCAACGTGAGTTTATCACCAGTGATAAACAAATATTTCTATTTTCTGCTCTGTCTTTCAATAACATGGGCCCATACAATATTTCCCAGTGATTTGCACGTGTGACCACTGTAGTATATTAGTCAGTGGACAAGCATGTATGTGAGGCCACCATCCCTATGAAACTGTGAAATCTAGTTGCTACTTTCTTGGAGGACTCAAGAGGAGTCCAAGAGAGAATGTTTTCCATTGTACCTTTCAAAATGGGAAGTCTCAGCCATCTCATTTTATTTCTGCATTGAAACTTAATAAATCCCTTGTTGAAGGTCAAAAAAAGCTCTCGCCCTTTATGTGTCATCTCCACCCACCACTCATAAAAGTAGACAGTAATGCTATGATAGTGAAAGATTGCTTACAATATTGATTACAGCTCCGAGGAAATTAATCAGAATGGATGCAGAGATGATGACATTCCGGGCCAGGTAAGTCTCGTTAATCCAACAGCAGGTCTTCCGGAGTACAAGGGGTAAACATTTGTAATCCTCAGCTGTTGTTATTAATACAAGGGCAGAATGCAGCATAATCAGAACAGAAAATTGAATCACTATTGGCATCATCCTGCAGAAAAGAACAGACAACTCAGATTACTGGAAAAATAAAATAATGCACATTCTATCACATTCGCACCAGCAGACAGTTCTTACATTTAAAATGTTCAATAAAAACATATTTCTACTCATGATTTTTCATCGACTTGAAATGTAATTGTCATTGCTTGCTTACGGTATTTAAAACTTACCTTCAGCATTTTCTTTTTCTTTTTTCTTATTCTAATGTATAAATTACAAGTGCGACAAATGTTTTTTTTTACCCAAGTATATCTCAGTTCAAGTGGCTTTTGGTGTCATTCTAATATATTTTCAACAATAAAAATAATCAAAAAACATCTAGCAGAGGCTAACATAAGAGGGATTACATTAGTATATTGTTGGTTATGATTATGTTTTTAATTAAAACATTTTATATATTAAATATTCATGAAAATCACTATTGCTCTCTCTTATACACTTGTCTTACAGTTTTAACTTAGTTAACATCAGATGGGACTCTTCCCAAAATACAGTTAGATACCAGACGAAAGCTTATTTCATAAAATTGTATATTCCAGTGTGTTATTTCACATTTAACTTTTATTTGTATGTGTTTATTGTAGATAGTGTTGCAATATATATTGATGCATCGTAAGATAATTAATAATTCTAGTAGAATATGAATATATGACTCTATAAAAGACAGGTGAGACAGCAAAATGGACAGCAGGATAGACAGAAAGACAGACAAACAAATACATAGATACCAGACTTGTGCATTTAGTTTCAGACAAATCAGCGATTTTTCCATAATCTCAACTCCTATAAAGATGTATCACGAACAATAGAAATGGCCAATGGACTAAAATTAAAAATAAAAATAAAGATTTCCTGCCTTGAAAGCTTACATGTGAATTTTTTTCTTTTTTTGTAATACAGATTTTATTTTTTGCTGTTTTTAATTTTTTAATTTTACTAGTAGTGTCAATATGTAATGGATTTTATTTTGGCCTTTTTATGGGCAGAAGAGGAGAAGATTTAAGAAGAGGAGAGGACATCTGAATGTAAGTATGACATTTTTTTAAAGGTATTAGATTTATTGGCCCCCTCACTATTAGGTGCAACTAGATGTCCCCTGCAGGGAAGGGTGCTAACCTTTTTTTTTTTTTTTTGAGGGGGGGTGGAAGGGGTGGACAATGGTCCATATGGTCATTCATTCCTCCCACCTAATGTCTGTTATAAACAAACTGACACACTTACACACATGCAGATATACAGACACATATACACGCACTGACACACATACAGATATACATATACACAACCTGATACACATACACACAGATACATACAATAGCTACATAAAGATATACACACAAATATACACACTGACACATACTCACAGATAAACATACTGACAACATACATATTCCCACACTGACATACCTACTGATACACACACACACACACGCACACACACACACGCTAAAAGACATTCTGACACACACAGACACATATAATGACAGGGATACTGACACACTGACAGACATACTGACACACACACACAAACATACTGACACACACACTGACAGGCACACTAACACAGATGCAAAATTTATACTTTTATAGCCACTTTCAAGTAGCTAATTGGAGCAGATGGCCCATAGCTTTTTTTCTTCTTCATACAAATACTTTTTATTGGTCTATGCCTTCTCTGTAATCACATTTTTTACTTGATTAATGATCTGATTTTGCCATATGTATTGAACCCTGGGCTACTGGGCCAAGCTAACTAAGCAGTGCAATCCTGCTTGCTTCCAAATCTGTTCAATACCAGCCTGAACTACTCCTCAATCCTGATTACTTCCAAACATGCTTAATACCAGCCTGAACTACTCCTCAATCCTGATTGATTCCAAACCTGCTTAATACCAGCCTGAACTACTCCTCAATCCGGCTTACTTCCAACCCTGCTCAATACCAGCCGGAACTACTACTCAATCCTGCTTACCTCCAAACCTGCTCAATACCAGCCTGAACTACTACTCAATCCCGCTTACTTCCAAGCCTGTTCAATACCAGCCTGAACTACTCTACAATCCTGTTTAATTCCAACCCCACTCAATACCAGCCTGAACTACTCCTCAATCCTGCTTACTACCAAACCTGCTCAATACCAGCCTGAACTACTCATTAATCCTGCTTACTTCCAACCCTGCGCAATACCAGCCTGAACTACTTCTCAATCCCGCTTACTTCAAAACCTTCTCAATACCAGCCTGAACTACTCCTCAATCCTGTTTACTTCCAACCCTGCTCAATACCAGACTGAACTACTCCTCAATCCTGCATACTATCACACCTGCTCAATACCAGAATGAACTACTCCTCAATCCTGCTTAATACCAAACCTGCCCAATACCAGAATGAACTACTCCTCAACCCTGCTTAATACCAAACCTGCTCAATACCAGCCTGAACTACTCCTCAATCGTGCTTACTTCCAAACCTGCTCAATACCAGCCTGAACTACTCCTCAATCCTGTTTACTTCCAACCCTGCTCAATACCAGCCTGAACTACTCCTCAATCCTGATTACTACCAAACCTGCTCAATACCAGCCTGAACTACTCCTCAATCCTGCTTACTTCCAACCCTGCTCAATACCAGCCTGAACTACTCCTCAATCCTGCTTACTCCCAACCCTGCTCAATACCAGCCTGAACTACTCCTCAATCCTGCTTACTCCCAACCCTGCTCAATACCAGCCTGAACTACCAATCCTGCTTAATCCTGCTCAATACCAGCCTGAACTACTCCTCAATCCTGCTGCTCAATACCAGCCTGAACTACTCCTCAATCCTGCTTACATCCAAGCCTGCTCAATACCAGCCTGAACTACTCCTCAATCATGCTTAATTCCAAACCTGCTAAATTCCGGCCTGAACTACTCCTCAATCCTGTTTACTACCAACCCTGCTCAATACCAGCCTGAACTACTCCTCAATCCTGCTTACTACCAAACTTGCTCAATACCAGCCTGAACTACTCCTCAATCCTGCTTACTCCCAACCCTGCTCAATACCAGCCTGAACTACTCCTCAATCCTGCTTACTTCCAAACCTGCTCAATACCAGCCTGAACTACTCCTCAATCCTGCTTACTACCAACCCTGCTCAATACCAGCCTGAACTACTCCTCAATCCTGCTTACTACCAAACCTGCTCAATACCAGCCTGAACTACTCCTCAATCCTGCTTACTACCAAACCTGCTCAATACCAGCCTGAACTACTCCTCAATCCTGCTTACTTCCAACCCTGCTCAATACCAGCCTGAACTACTCCTCAATCCTGCTTACTTCCAAACCCTGCTCAATACCAGCCTGAACTACTCCTCAATCCTGCTTACTACCAACCCTGCTCAATACCAGCCTGAACTACTCCTCAATCCTGCTTACTACCAAACTTGCTCAATACCAGCCTGAACTACTCCTCAATCCTGCTTACTCCCAATCCTGCTCAATACCAGCCTGAACTACTCCTCAATCCTGCTTACTACCAAACTTGCTCAATACCAGCCTGAACTACTCCTCAATCCTGCTTACTACCAACCCTGCTCAATACCAGCCTGAACTACTCCTCAATCCTGCTTACTACCAAACTTGCTCAATACCAGCCTGAACTACTCCTCAATCCTGCTTACTCCCAACCCTGCTCAATACCAGCCTGAACTACTCCTCAATCATGCTTAATTCCAAACCTGCTAAATTCCGGCCTGAACTACTCCTCAATCCTGTTTACTACCAACCCTGCTCAATACCAGCCTGAACTACTCCTCAATCCTGCTTACTACCAAACCTGCTCAATACCAGCCTGAACTACTCCTCAATCCTGCTTACTACCAAACCTGCTCAATACCAGCATGAACTACTCCTCAATCCTGCTTACTACCAAACCTGCTCAATACCAGCCTGAACTACTCCTCAATCCTGCTTACTTCCAACCCTGCTCAATACCAGCCTGAACTACTCCTCAATCCTGCTTACTACACCAGAGCTTGCTCAGTACCAGCCACCACCGGAACTACTCCTCAATCCTGCTTTTACTCCCAACCCTGCTCAATACAGCCTGTGAACTACTCCTCCAGTCCTGCTTACTGCAAACTTGCTCAGTATTACCAGCCTGAACTACTCCTCAATCCTGCTTACTACCAACCCTGCTCAATGCCAGCCTGAACTTCTCTCCTCCAATCCTGCTTACTGCAAACCTGCCCAATACCAGAATGAACTACTCCTCAATCCTGCTTAATACCAAACCTGCTCAATACCAGCCTGAACTACTCCTCAATCCTGCTTACTTCCAAACCTGCTCAATACCAGCCTGAACTACTCCTCAATCCTGCTTACTTCCAACCCTGCTCTATACCAGCCTGAACTACTCCTCAATCCTGCTTACTTCCAACCTCGCTCAATACCAGCCTGAACTTCTCCTCAATCCTGCTTACTACCAAACCTGCTCAATACCGGCCTGAATTACTCCTCAATCCTGCTTACTACCAACCCTGCTCAATACCAGCCTGAACTACTCCTCAATCCTGCTTACTACCAAACCTGCTCAATACCAGCCTGAACTACTCCTCAATCCTGCTTACATCCAAGCCTGCTCAATACCAGCCTGAACTACTCCTCAATCATGCTTAATTCCAAACCTGCTAAATTCCGGCCTGAACTACTCCTCAATCCTGTTTACTACCAACCCTGCTCAATACCAGCCTGAACTACTCCTCAATCCTGCTTACTACCAAACCTGCTCAATACCAGCCTGAACTACTCCTCAATCCTGCTTACTACCAAACCTGCTCAATACCAGCCTGAACTACTCCTCAATCCTGCTTACATCCAAGCCTGCTCAATACCACCATGAACCACTCCTCAATCCTGCTTACTCCCAACCCTGCTCAATACCAGCCTGAACTACTCCTCAATCCTGCTTACATCCAAGCCTGCTCCAGCCCACCAGCCTGAACTGCTCCTCAATCATGCTTAATTCCAAACCTGCTAAATTCCCGGCCTGAACTACTCCTCAATCCTGCTTACTACCAACCCTGCTCAATACCAGCCTGAACTACTCCTCAATCCTGCTTACTACCAACCCTGCTCAATACCAGCCCGAACTACTCCTCAATCCCGCTTATTACCAAACCTGCTCAATACCAGCCTGAACTACTCCTCAATCCTGCTTACTACCAAACCTGCTCAATACCAGCCTGAACTACTCCTCAATCCTGCTTACTACAAAACCTGCTCAATACCAGCCTGAACTATTCGTCAATCCTGCTTACATCCAAGCCTGCTCAATACCAGCCTGAACTACTCCTCAATCCTGCTTACTCCCAACCCTGCTCAATACCAGCCTGAACTACTCCTCAATCCTGCTTACTCCCAACCCTGCTCAATACCAGCCTGAACTACCCCTCAATCCTGCTTACTCCCAACCCTGCTCAATACCAGCCTGAACTATTAAGTCAATCCTGCTTACATCCAAGCCTGCTCAATACCAGCCTGAACTGCCTCCTCAATCCTGCTCTTACTCCCAGCCCTGCTCAATACCAGCCTGAGCTGCTCCTCCAATCCACTGCTTACTACCAGAGCTAGCCTGCTCAATAACACGATGAACTACTCCTCAATCCTGTTTACTTCCAACCCTGCTCAATACCAGCCTGAGCTACTCCTCAATCCTGCTTACTACCAAACCTGCTCAATACCAGCCTGAACTACTCCTCAATCCTGCTTACTACCAAACCTGCTCAATACCAGCCTGAACTACTCTTCAATCCTGCTTACTTCCAAACTTGTTCAATATCTGCGTGAACCTACCTACCTGATCTTACCTACCTGATTTCTAGCAGCCTAATCCATACAATTTATCTTCTCCATACCTACCTGCATAACACCAATCTGGACTCAGTTTCAAAGTAATATTACATGGTGTTATTTTCCTGCTTGATGAATACTCCTTCTAATAGGGGGCTTATTAACTAAAGTTCTAATTTTCTTGTAATCCTGGAACCTTATTGTTTAGTTGTAATGAGTTTACCAGTAACCTATTATTTCAATAATAAGCTTTACCTATCTCTCTTATAGGTTTCCCTGTCTTTTTATATCCTGTTCTGGGGCATAATGCCTAACTCCTGTTTTCTATACTCGCCTATAATTTCTCTTATAGGTTCTTCTTCAATCTTCTACCTATAATTTCTTTATAGGTTTACCTGTTCCTTTATATCCACTCTGGGGCTTATTGTCTGAACCCTTTATTACATAGCCTAGTTTCCACCTGTAATTTCAGTTATAGGAGATCATGTTTATTCTATAGTGTCCAAATCCAGCAATAAAGATCCTAATGTTAACCCTGGCAATCGTCTCCTACCTGACCTTGATCACGATCATGAAAGCAATGCTATACCTGTTCACTATATACTCCTGAGTCTTTATGCCAAAAAAGGTTTTTGACCAAGATTCTTGGTTCCACATCTTTTGGTTTTTCAAATGCCGTGTTTTTGTTGTTGTTTTTTTTTTATCTGTTCCAATCTTCAAATGTATTAAAAATGTATATAGTTCACCTTCTCTGGACCTTATAGAAAGAAGGGTCAATCAGAGTTGCCCATTATCACCTATTCTTTTTAATCTTTTCCTAGACCCTCTAAACTGGAAATTATGTTCAGATATATTTCCTGAGATTTCTGTTGGTGCACGCCGAATAGGTGTCACGGCATTTGTAGATGATATTCTACTCTACATATCTGACTCCAATATATATCTCCCTATCCTTGAGCATAAAATCACTCTTTTTGGCCCTATTATAGGCGATCATCCAAACTGGTCTAAACCTTTAGCCTTAGGCCTTAGACTTCACCCTACATGGCCTACTCAAGCTTTATATACAATCCAGTGGTCAGACACACATAATACATCTAAGAGTCCTAATCCAATTTAGACCTATAATTTATACCAATGCAACATTTCTAATTTCTTCCCTTAAGGACTGAGCCAAATGTACACGTTTTGATCAAAATAAAACGTAAACAAAACTTGGAATTTGACTATATATCTGTTCAACCGTAAGTCACCTCTTTCATACTAAGTGCACCCACACTTATTATATATCATTTTATTCAGGAGAAATAGGGCATTCATTTAACATCAAATATTTAGCTATGAAACAAATTTAATATGAATAAAATATTGAGAAATTTGTATCTTTTTATTTTTTTTAGTTCTGCATGGCATTTTAACTGTGAATGTCATAATACTGTTTGACTTTACTGCAATAAAATACACATATTTGTATTCAGCAATGTCTCACATGTAAAACAGTACCACCTATGTACAGGTTTTATTGTGTTTTGGGAAGTTACGGGGTCAAATATAGCACGTTACATTTTTCAGCCTTTTCACATTAAAATTCGACAGATTGGTTACGTTGCCTTTGAGGCCGTATGGTAGCCCAGGAATGATAATTACCCCCATGATGGCATATATATATATATATATATATATATATATATTAGTATCAAAATACAGTTAGAACAAAATTACACACATATATATATATTTTTTTTTTTTTTCATTTGTAATATTTATAGATTTATTTATTTTATAGTATATATTAAATTACAATTATATATATATATATATATACACGATACCAGTAGAGAGCACTCAGGAGTCTTTCAAGGTAAAGTTAACCCTATGTGTAAACGGTATGTGAAACCAGATGGTGATAATGTTTCCAACGTGTATATCCAGAAAGCCTCACGTCCGAGTAACAGGTTATCACGATCTCCTCCTCTGGGTGAGATGGGTATGTGATCTATTCCCATAAAGCGAAGTGAGGACAGGCTATTTCCCATCTCTAGGAGATGCCGGGCGACTGGAGTGCTCGCAGTGCCGCTCAGTAGTGCTGAACGTATAGTAGACCTGTGACCCCGCATGCGTTCCCTTAAGTCATTAGATTTCTTGCCCACGTAAGTGAGACCACAGGGGCATTTAATTCTATACACAACATGTGTGGTCCTGCACGTAATCCGGTGTTTAATTGTGTACACCTTTCCAGATTTTGGGTGACAGAAGGTTTTACCCGGTATCATAGAATTGCATGTCAGACAGTTCAAACAGCGAAAACATCCTGCTTTTGTCACTTTCTGTAATGACTGTGTTGTGGACACTATATCTGTGTGCATCAAATAGTCTCTCAGATTTTTCCCTTTTCTATAACTCATAATGGGATGTTTTTTAAATACAGGAGGCAGGGATGAGTCATTGCATAGAACGTGCCAATTATTTTCAATGGTATCTCTGAGTTTTTGGGACTTTGGATGAAATGCCTGAGGGAAAATGAATCGATCACCGATGTCTTGATGAATCCTGTTTTCTGCAATTGATTCTATTGCCTTTGTGTATGCAACATTCAAAACCGTTTTTTTCAATATCCTCTTTCTAGGAATTTTTGGAACATGTCCTGAATCTGTATCTTATCAGTATCAGGAAATTGATATTAGTCATACTCGACTGGTAAGTGAATCTCACAGGTGTAGGAAGTGAATTCAATGTGTGCATCATGTTAACAAACCTTTCCTCTCCACCAGTCCATAGAAGAAGGACGTCATCTATAAAGCAGAGGTATTGTAATATATGTTCTCCATAAGGCCCAAGGATCTGTTTTTGCCCAAAAACAAACATGTATGTGTTTGCATACATGGGGGCCATAGGAGCCCCCATTGAAGTTCCTGCCTGTTGTATATAGAATTTTGTTTCAAATCTAAAATAATTCAAAGTGAGGCATAGCTTCAAAAGTTCCAGTATATACTCCAGAGGGGGATTCACCCACTCAGTAAAATTCTGTAGAACTTCCTTGATTGCTAGTATACCATCATTGTGTGGGATTATTGTGTATAAGCTAGGCACATCAATTGTTGCTTGTAAAATCCCCTCTGCCGGTACTGTGATGTTGTTAAGACGTTCAATAACAGCTACACTGTCTTTGACACAGGTAGGTTAAGACAACACTGGAGTTTTAAATATCTTATCCAGCCATTTACCGATGGGCTCCAATAAACCACCAATTGCTGAGACTATAGGTCGTCCCGGGGGACTTTTGGAGGTGTGTACAATACCGGACACCTGCTGTGAGTTTCATGTAAGTACTCAAATTCTTGTTGTGTTATATAGTGGTTTTCTACCCCTCTCTGTAGTGTAGACTTATCTACACGAGAGTATGTTTCACATACTGGTTACACATAGGGTTAACTTCAATTTATTACGTAATTCATTAATGACATCACTCTGATCCATTGTTACCTTTCACCTGTTCACCCTCAAATAGGATCACTGCATTTTTTATATATAAAGGTATCCATCTAACGTACACAATTATCTTGAAAAAAGTATTTTAAAAACTGAAACGCAGACTGGAATGTTGTGTGAATTTGTAATTGCTCAATAAAGCAACAGATGAATCTAAGTATATATTATTTTATTTTACACTGTTTTTAACCTTCATTTCACTTTATTACAGGCAGCAGGGGGACTAGCTGTCATTCCAGGCACTCCCCCTGCTGGCACTGTTATGGACAGCTATTCTGTCCATGTAACCGTGAGGTCCTCATGATCACATGGCCCAGGAGGGCCGGATCAGCAGCAGGGGGACTCCATAGGATACCAGATAAGTCCCCCCCATCGCGATCGCAAGCTGAGGATCGCTAGCAAGCAGGTAAGTCCCCTGCATGGCGGGAAGTACTATGCTGCCGGTCGGCATTTAGAACCGAGTCTCCAAGGATGACATAGCATGCCCGCCGTCCTTAAGGGATTAAGGGACTGGAAACAAATATTAAACCCATTACAAAATCTGTTCCATATTGTTCAAATGTGATGTGCAAAGACCACATTCTCTATTTACCACTTTCCTATGGTACAGGAGGAGAGCAAGGGTGGCCATGATGCAATTGCAGCAACTGAGATTTAATCTAGACCTTAATATTCCTCACGTTTTCGAATATTACTCGTGTTATATCGCCATGTGTTGGATTGGATTTGAGGATGTGACACATTCCCGTATAACCCTTCTTTTATAGCTTATCCTACATTTACAATTCTGGCACAAGGGTTACTTATCCTACATTGGTGATTGTTTAGAGTTTTGCAACCATATAGTTTTAACCTTTACACAACTGCGGAAGAAATGCCCTTAATTTTAAATCCCCCCTTTTGCTTATTAACAAATTCAAAATTATACCCATTGATTGCTTCTTCATTTACAAAACAATGGGACAAGTAAATTGCTTAAGGTCTTTCCTATTAGTTTGTATCAGACAATGCATAGGTGGTTTTCTCTACATGCCTACTTAGGTTCCAACTCCTGATTCAATTTGACAGACTCTTCTAAATGTCTGAAATGTCTGGAAGAAGAGTCTGATTTATTCCATTGAGTTTGGGGCAGTTCACAGATAAGAAAATTCAGGACAGAACTTTAGATATACATTGAGTCACTTTCCAGTGCCGCTTTAGATTTTAGATTTTCTGTATTTTTTTTCCAGCAACACCCCTGAACACTCTAAATTTTAATTTGTCTTGGAGACGGCCGTTAAAACCATCCTCCATACCTGGGTCACACGAGGCCAACCCAACTGCTTACTTTGGTAATAAAAGTTAATTAAATGACATATTTTCATTAGACTGTTTGAAGACCTCCCAGTTTTTTCAAACAGTCCTAGTTTTCTAGGTAATGGGAGCCCTATATCCAATCACTGGATCCTTTATCCCTGGATAAAGTTCTTATTCACAAACAACCTTCAATTCACAGATTGATACTCTTTCATGGGAGACCTCCTCTTTGAATAGCCCATGCCCTTTTTTTTAAATAACCCCATCATCCCTTCACTACCAACAGGTTTGCAGAAAAACACCCTTAGAATCTGAGTATTTTGGGTGTGCTCAAAAATAATGTTTACATGTATTTTTTGCTTTGGTATGCCTCGACAGTGCATTATTTCAATAAAAACTAAAATTTTAATTTTACAGATAGGTAAACATAGTTTAGACTTTTTTTGTCACATAGGCTATAATCCTCTCAACTATACATTGTCCAATGTGCACTCAGTTCTCGTGTGTGTGTATGTCCCATGACAAATAGAATTGTACATATTTATTAATGTAGTGTTTGGCACTGCAAATCCCGACACCAATCACATTCTTTTCTTTAATTTAAAATGGCAAAATGTTTAGGATAAAAGTTAGAGGAGTTAGTATATGTGTGAAATTAGTCAAGTTGGACATTTTATTTTTCCAAAACAGCTGTTGAAAATTGTAAATCAAATTAGTTTTTATGATGTGACTCACTGTTTAATCACTTGATATGGGTAAAACAAACTTTTTTTAGGCATTTGATGGTGCATAATGACTAGTACCATTTGAGACAAGAAAAAAACTCTCATATAAAGTACCGTATATGTTTAGGGCATGTGGAAAACCACTGTTGTACACTATATAGGGAAGATACTTGCTTATATTTTGCTCACCTTAATCAAATTTAAATGCCTGGTAACTAGTTTTGTACCAGACTAACTAGAATAAATGAACAAACAAGCGTTACATTACAGAGAGCTAAAAAAGATGAAACAGCTCTTTAAAGATTCATTGGCTGACTGACTTATGTACCTCCACCCCATGATTCCATCTTAAAGTCTCCTGTTGAAAATAAGTAAAATATTATTGTGTTAACTTGTCTTCAAGTTTAAGAAGTGACACAGTAGGGATGATATTTTCAATATGGTATGCTAGACTGAGATATAAACGTTCATGTGTCAAAAGCAGAATACTACTAATTATAAATAAATTCATTCGTCTGTCGTCCCTTGCCTCTAGAAGAGATATTATTAATTTGACCATGGTAATTTTCATCTAAAGGGATACTAAAATAAAAAGCATAAAATGTAACTAAAATAAAAAATAGGAAAATCTTATTTGCATCTACACGTCTTTTAAAAATAATTCTGCACTGACGAAAGCCTTTACTTTGAACACACTAGACAATTAATATGCATTACAGCAAATTATATGGTGAGAATATATTTTGAGCATTCTGCAAAATTACTGGCAGAAGAGTGGTTACAGTTGAACAAAAAAAATTATTAGATAAATAATTGATAATTATTTTCGATAACAATATACATCATATTTTGCATTAGTTAATACAATCTTGATATTGTAGACACGTATTAGCTGCCATCGAAAGCTAAAGGACAAACTATAAGCTTAGAAGCAAAGCTCAGGGGGTTATTCAGTAATACATGAAGCATGGGAAGAAATGGGGATACGCAGGGAATAATGTTCCAAGACAACAAAGACTGTAAGTCTAAACATACTGGGAGTAGTGATGGAATTTACAGCATCACAAGAGCAGATGGAGATGAACTACACTTACGACAGAATGGAGATCATGGGGTGGGAAGCACAGAAGGGGTCGCCATGTGACGAAGATGTAGAGATCAGCCTTTACAGGACCTACATATTCATGGCTTCAAGGTGAGACTTTTGCCCTGCAGTGGACAAAATGAGGATGGTATGATGTTGACAAACTAGGTCAATACTCAGGTTTGTTGTAGTTACTTTATTGTTTATTTCAAGTCCAAATTGAATACTGTGTTTTGATGTACGACACGTTGTGTTTTCTAACTGAGATATATTGTATCGTGCTACCATTTCTCTTTATACTCTGAGAAAGGTAACAGATCCTCAACTGAAAGAATTCGATCTAAATAATTTAGTATTTCCTAATTAAACGGGTTTACTTCAGGAATATTAATTAAGTATACATACACTGTAAAATAAATAAAAAATATGTATTTATTTTCCGTGATCAGTCATGGATCCTAATTGACTAAACAGTCTAGTTATACATAACAAGATTTAAAACATATTTATTACTTTTTCCCATTACTGATTATTACTGCATTCTTTGACAAGCCAGAGTTTTCAGAAAAGTCAAACTCATATCATAACTAGTGATGTCCCGAACGGTCCACCTCCTGGACAGCATCCATTTTGAAGCTGCATTCTTAGTGAGCTGTCCAGGAGGTGGGAGGCCCTGGGAGGGAGGGTCTGCTGCTGATTGGCTGGAATGTGTCTGCTGACTGGAGTCCGCGGTGAACCGTTCGTGGCGAACCGTGGTGAACCGTTTGGCGAACCGTTCGGGACATCACTAATCATAACCAGTAAGTATTATATATTCTTCAATGTTTGACTTATCTTGAGAGCTATGAAACACAATTAGCCTACCCAAAATATGAATCCTTGCATGAGATCGGAGATTGTATCATTAACGATGACAACAAAAGTAAAGCATGTTTTTTGGTTAATAATAATTTCTAATTTTAGTGGCATTACCAGCAAATGTTTGGCTTTGTGAATACAAGTTAAAGGTTATCGGCAGCCAATCCAAAATCTTGTCAGCATCTCCATCTTGGATGCTGCTAATGGCAATGGCACAATGCTCTTGTGCAAACCTGTTAAGTTTTTTTTTTTTAGGTTGTACAATAATTTTTTGAAATGTGTTGTCTGTAGTTTATCAAGTACTTTTAGCTGTTTGATTTTTCAAGTAAAACATAACTTCACTAATGTGTTGATAAATCTTGTTCAGTGAGGGATTGCGTTCACTTAACCTTTACTGCCTAATTTAAGGTATGGATTCCCTGTTTGTCGAGCAAAAAATGGCAAAAGAGTTGTAGAAAAACATCATAAAGGTTTGATTGCAATTGCATCAACATAAACAATGGCTTATTGGCAACTATTAACATGTAGATAAATATTATTAATTATTAATTAATTTTCTTGGTGTCAGGATACTTAACATAATAACTCAAATAGCAAATAAGAACTGACTTAAAGAGAGACAAATTAAAATTTAGAATTTTCTCAGATCGGAAGTGGAATACCAGGAGTATGGAAAAAGAAAAGATATCTGCAATGTTTTTTTTTGTTTGTTTTTTTTTCATAACTGGTGATATCGTTCTATTAAGAAAAATACAAAATAAGATAGATTTTGGTCTATGATGCTATCCTAAAACTTTTTATTTTTTATTTTAAATAAATGAAATCTTTGACTAAAAGATTTTTTTTATTTAATTTTTTCGGTAAGAAATAAAATTAAAATTTCACACTAATTTTCACATTCATGAAACTATTCAGTTTAAAAGACGATGCATTGTCTGTCAAATTAGATTTGATAGATAAATAGAAAATATGCATTGGTACTTACCTTGATGAAGGAAGTAAGCTTTGGATTGCCGTAATAAAAACAAGAACAATAAATGAACAGACCAAGTTTGACTTGAACACTTCGTCCCTCATTTGAGAATACTGAAATGAAAACAACAGAAATGAACAGCCACTGAGTCACTGGGCGAGTTTTAAAAAACATAATGCAAACAAAACCAAACAGCATTTAACACTAATTCACTAATTCAAATTAAGAAATGTTTATTTTATTTTATTTTTAATCAAATTTATTTATAGTTTTACATTTTAAATTCCTTATATTATTAAATTGTAGTTTTAAGGTGTAATTTTACTTAGAGGAAAAGAAAACACACTTAATAAATAAACAGACACCAAGCAGGGTTAAAGCACATATATAATATATAATTTTAGCATGTACCAAAAGTATGTCAAGCAAATGGATATTAAAGAAAAGAAAGAAAATTATAAAGTGTTGACTTAATAGTTAAACTCACACCAAGAAATAAAACCCTAAACAAGAATCAAAGATTTATATGTATGTTTTACATAAATATAGATAGATATGCGATATACATAAAATAGAGAGAGAGAGAGAGAAAGAGATAGATAGATAGATAGATAGATCACTATATTTTTGCATTACATGTTATCCATGTGCCTAGTCAAGGAAAACGTACCCGTTTACACCAAAGAAAAAAACAACTGGTTCATTAGTTATAATCGGACAGAATGTCACAAGAATGTGAAATGTTGCAATTTAAGAGCTATACTGATAGATACAACCTGCATTACAATAATTATAATACTACTTGTTGCAGGAGCATACCTCCCAACACTGGGAGGTTTGGGTTTAGGACTGGTGTGCAAGCTGTGAGTGTGGCATCTCCTGTAACATAACTTGTGCTACTGGTGAAACCCACTGAAGGAGCCTGTCTGGCTGACCTCCGACTAACAGGATCTTGCAGAGAGTGCTGCAGAAATGCTCTTTGCATGGTTTTACTGCCCTGCCTGTTCACAGCTCAAGCATAGTAAATGAGGCGCTCCCATTGTGCTCCCAGATGTGAGACACCAGGGAACAAAATCGAATGGCGGAATAGCACCCTCAAATCTAAATGTCCCACCGAAATTGAGATTGTTGGGAGACCTGCAGGAGCTGGAAGATGAAGGTGATATAAGTGATAACGGGCAATTTTAATGAGTTTCTTTGAAGCTTTTTGTACACTTGGCATGGAGTCTGTTTCTTTAGAATAGTTAACACTACAAGTAGTTTCCAATTTCTGTGGGAATTAACACATATTATGTATATTCCTGCATGGGGAAAAATGATGAACTATCTGGCATTTCTAGGCAAATTCCATATTGTCTAGAAATATATACAGTAATCTGTGTGATAAAGGCACTTCAAATATTTGTGGTATCAATAGTAATTCCTCTACAACACTCTGGTGGAAATCCCTCTAACTCACCAAAAACAGGCACAAGAGAAAGTGGAAAAAAGCCCAAAAGCTATTAACCTCAAGAGTGGAGCGTTAAGTGGTTAAAATTAACCACCTACCCTAAATTGGGATATATCAACCATTGGCAGAACTTGAATGATTATACATTTCAGTTGATATCAAGGCATATATAAAAATGAGAAAGAGAAAAAAAAACGCCCCTTTAAAAAAAGGGTGAAATGCATCTCGGAGAGAAGAACCCACGGTGGACACTACTATTAGTTTATTGCTATTTTTATTTGTTTATTTGATCTTGTTTTAAAGTGTTTACATTTTATTCAATACATTTAACTTCAAGTTTGGTTTTGGTCCTCCTAAAGCTGCGTCAAAGAAGGGTGGTGTCCTTTTTACAGACACCCAAGCTATTCCACCCAGAGTCAGGTCTATGGGCTCTGGATAAGGTAAACGAGTATTTGCACTTTATACTACAGCACTCTGATATCTTTACCTACTACACCAGAAGGTGTTTCCTGTTGTGTCATTTTTGTCTCACTCTCTGAGGAACATCATCGTGACCTAAAGGGTATAGAGCCACCAGAGGGCACTACTGCTGACGAGATTTGAGCCTGTCCTATTTGAGGCTCTTCTACATGTGAGTTGGCATTTCATAGTCTCCACACACTTCATTCTAATACCACAGATTTATGCTATGTGATCTCCCACCCCCCTGTTTTTTATTCTTTTTCTCCTTTTTTATATATGCCTTGATATCTGCTGAACTTATCATTTGAGTTCTGCCAAGGGTTGATATATCCCAAATTAGGATAGGTGGTTATTTTTAACCACTTAACGCTCCACTCTTGAGGTTAATAGCTTTTAGGATTTTTTCCCCTTTCTCTTGTGCAAATTCCATATTGTGGCTAGTTCTACTCTATCTTGGTCTATATAGAAAAATGCTCAAGTTAAAACCCATGCTCAAATTTTGTGAAACCACATCTTAGAATCAAATCCATACTGATAATGGAAATGCTATAAGAAATCTATGGAATAGACAGAATTACGAACAAATTATCACTTTCCAACAAACTGGCAATCACGCAACATTGTCACACTTACACAAGAGTTGAACCAGAGTAGCGGTCGGCAATCACCTGAACACAACCTCCCCCCTCAAAAAAACCTGTTTAACAAAAACACAACATACAGGTGGAAGAGACAGAATCATGTGAAAGGAATGGACTACAACTGGACTACAGTATGTCATGAGCAAGCTGAGGGTTGTTCCCCAGGTTTGGGTTGAAATAACAAGAGATAGCTTGTGATCGTCTTTGTGTTCCTTCTCTCCCATTCTGAGCTTTAAAATTGGCTTGTTATCCTTCCCAACTCAAAGCATAGTAAGAGATAGCAAATGAAAACAATAAGTATGCCCCCAAAAACTACAGATAGAATGATTAGCTCCAAAGAAGCAATTCATGTAAATACTATAGACTATCATAACGTTTATGTCTCCATATTACTAAGAGTAGTATTTTTAATTTTTTAATTTTTTTCATTTATGCGATGAGACCTAAACAATAATGCCCAATAGGGCATCAGGACTTAAAAAATATGAGGAAAATAAGGTTTTGAGTAACCCTTTAAGTATTTTAGAGCTGCTGCTGTGAATGTAAGCAAGTTTGTAATAATGTGTTTATGGCAAGCTTTCCTGTATAGACATAGTCTGCTGTCAGTAGTTTGTGGCTGCTGAATTGTAATACATCATTATTTAATATATATTAATTAATGTGTGTTCACTAAACAGTCACAAAGTAGTGGATAATCCTGTATGGGTTTGGAGAGATTGGTGCCTGTTTGGTAATATTAGGACAACATAGAAAAAAAAAACAAAAAAGCATATTTTGCCTACTTTTTCTACACGGTTAGTTAACATATCCACAGCATTTCTAAGACATAAAACATCATGTTTTCCATAGAATTATACAGGCACTTTAAGCACCCCCAAAAAATCTGGCATAATGAAGTTGTTTTGGTGCATTGATCATGCCCTGAAATATTAAATTGTCTGTGATTTAGGATTTAAATCACTTTGTTTATGCAACCCTAGCCAAACTCCCTGGCCGTAATTCACAAAGCATTGCTGAAAAAAAGAGTTTACAATTTTTTACTTAACTTATTGTGCATTGTGCTTAATTTAGAATTTCTTGTCTCCTGCTTTGTTAATAGCATTCTAGATCCTGCAGGAACCTTGTGTGTGTGATTAACGTTCAATTTACAGAGCAGGAGAGAGTAACTTCAAATGTTAAAATGCTGTGCTGTAATTGAAAATAACATTTTTTTCCTAGAGGCTGAGCAAGTCAGGGGAGGTGTGGCTTGGGCTGGATAATCAAAGTGAATTACTTAAAGGGACCCTCCAGTGCCAGGAAAACAAATCCGATTTCCTGGCACTGCAGAATCCTGCAGTGCCCCCCTCCGAACTCTTATCACATGTTGCTGCAACAATTACACGTGCAGGGTTAAGGGTGATGGGAGTTGGCACCCAGACCACTCCAGTGGGCAGAAGTGGTCTGGGTTCCTGAAATGTCCCTTTAAGAGTGTTGTGGTTGGATACCTGGTATTCAAAATTAGGCAAATAAAAAATATTTTAAAAACTTTGCTGAGGTGGACAAGTATTGCCCAAGTTATTTCAAGTCAGCTATTTCAAGTAAGTTTTTAAATAATTATATTGAAAAAAATAAAATAAAAAAATACAAGTATGCTTATTCGATAATGGAAAAAAGAAGGTATGGGCAAAAGTTTCCTCCCAAAAAAGGAGAGCAACTGTAATATGACTTGATGCATCACATTGAACCTCCTGCAAAAGAAGGAAAATGTAGCATTTTTTCTTTCTTTTTATTTTTTAATGTAACACTTGTTACTAAATGCAGGTAATACAATTCCCAAAAGAAGGGAAGTAATTTCTGCAATAAAAGTGAATGTTTTGAGATTATTTGCAAAATAAATTAAAACATACAAACTGTAAAATGCAAAAATGAATAAGAGTAGAAAAAAAAATATCTGAAAAGGTAAGGACAAATAGTAAGGAAAATATGTTTAATTGTACAGCATCCAAGGGTGAATCAAATAAATGTAGCATTTTACTAATATTTTTAGCTTACTACCGTGTTTCCCCGAAAATACACCCTACCCCGAAAATAAGCCCTAGCTGAATTTTCGGGGTGGGCTGCAATATAAGCCCTACCCCGAAAATAAGACCTAGGCATTGTACCTTTCGGCCCGGCGGGACTTCCTTCTTCTATGAGGAGGAGGAGGCGCGTTGCAGGCCGCGGCATCGCGCAACGTGATGACGACGTGCGCAGCGTCGTCAGTCTGCCTTCACGGATCTTCAGCGGAAGGATCCATTTCCGGGCGGTGAGGCACCCAGTGGTCGGACTCGGCGGGCAAGGAAGGCATCTTTGAAATGTGAGTAGATATTTTATGTCTGGGACTGAATTAATTAAAGGAGGCGGTGAATTAATTAAAGGGGGGGCTGGATTAATTAGAGGGGGGTGGATTTATTAAAGGGGGGTTGGATTAATTAAACGGGGGGTGGATTTATTAGAGGGGGTGGATTTATTAAAGGAGGGGTGGATTTATTAGAGTGGGTGGATTAATTAGAGGGGGGTGGATTAATTAGAGGGGGGTGGATTAATTAAAGGAGGGGTGGATTAATTAAAGGAGGGGTGGATTAATTAAAGGAGGGGTGGATTAATTAAAGGGGGGTGGATTAATTAAAGGAGGGGTGGATTAATTAAAGGAGGGTGGATTAATTAGAGGGGGCTGGATTTATTGGGGGGGTGGATTTATTGGGGGGGTGGATTAATTAAAGGAGGGTGGATTAATTAAAGGGGGTGGATTAATTAGAGGGGGTGGATTTATTAAAGGGGGGTGGATTAATTAAAGGGGGGGTTCAATGTACATACCGGTACCATAAATAAATAAGCCCTACCCTGAAAATAAGCCCTAGTGTGTTTTTTGGGACTAAAATTAATATAAGACCCAGTCTTATTTTCGGAGAAACACGGTAATATGATTAATGCACTATAGGCTACAGTGAGACTCCAGGCAAATTGGTGACAAATCGCAGAAGTTAATGTGATATAATAAGATAATATTAAGAATATAATGTTGATATTTTGTTAAACTGTGTTGAGTCATATGGTATAATAATACCCAACTTCTTTTTTTTTATTTTTTATTATGGTATGTAAGAACATATGAATCAAGCACTTATTGAAGAATTTTTAGAAACTGACTATAATTAAGAACACATTAACCCATTGGTGGATGGAGATAACGTACTTCTTTTGATAGACTTTCCCCAGTTGATATTCCCCATCAATCTCCAAAGGAGTCACCCCAAAACATATCGAAATACATTATTTCAGAACAAGAGCTCTCATACAAGTGTATTTTGTAACATTAATGTTTAACATTTTATCACAAATTACCTTTTTATATGGATTAATTGTTGTTTGATTTTATACAACCAATTCTAACCATCCTGATAACCTACACATTTGTGCCCAGATGGAACACACAACATGATGACATTGAACACAAAGCATAGTGATGTCTGTAGTTTTTGTTCCTATGAGTACATGGGATGGACGTCTACCTGTGTCAACATCTTCTACACATTCCTACTATAGCACTAACCATTGACGTGCTCAGCAGAAGACGAGACATTAAATATCTTTTAAGCCTGTAAACCCACACATTTCTTTTACAGCTTCAACTACATAGACTGAATTGCAAGTATAAACAATCCATGACAATGTCACATTATTTTAAATAACGTTATTAAAATGGACCAGCCTTTAGAGGAAATGATATACATAAAGCATGCTTAAAACGGACATGACAAAAGAAAGAGCATGGTTTAATTACCAGTTGACACCTGAAATAAAATACATTTGTAAGCAAAGACACTTAAAAAGACAGGAAATTTGTGTGTTTTCTTTTCCCCTAGCTTAAAAACTTAATAGTTGTGGAGCAGAGCTGGGGGGGGGGAGTATAGTACAGTCCAAATTTTTTATACAATTATGTTGACGGACAACAACGAGTCAACAAGCACAGTAACAAAAGATTTACGTCTTCCCTTAAATTCATCTAATTTTCAAATGTGATCTGTGGAAGGATCAAAAGTAATCCAGTCTAGTTCTCCACTAGTCATGTGGACATTAGACAATTAAATTTGAAAATAGCAGCTATCAAGACCCAGCTACCTTATGCTCCAGGCTGGAGTCTTTAAACATCAGTGAGAAAGGCTTGATATGCTCTCTTCTTAATTTATCTCCACTTCGCAAGTCGATGGTATGCTCTATTCGCTTGTTAATTTCCTCAGGCCCAGACTGGACATGCAAAGCTTGTGCAAGATGGTTTGGAAGCAGATTTATTGAATTTCTTGTTAGAGCAGCCAGAGTCTAGGGGGAAGCACATGCAAAAAGAATATGTCCCCTTGGGTTAAATGCAATGTTCTTGGACATCTTGCATCGCAAGTCATAACAGCATTCCATGCAATTCATAATATGAACCAATCCCAAAAAGCACATCGGAGCTTGTCAGGAATCCAGGATATAAGTATCATTACCTATGATATATATATGCAGTTTTTCCGATGCACTGTATGAACAAGCAAATCATTCTTAGTTATTTTAAGCTATCTTGATGGCTCTGAAGTTTTGCAAGATCTAGGTTACTTATTTGTTATGCTAGGTTGTTTTTTTTGTTTTAGTTTTTTTACAATCTATTGATGGATGCAAGAAAAATTTTATACAAATATTCTGATAATAAAGATTTTTATACCTGTGAATATCAATGAGGTCTCGAGAAAAAAAGAGTGGAATTTCTATCTTTTAATTTAATTAATTTTGTTAAAAAAAAAAATACCCTTCATAGTATCATGTAAACCTTCTAGACACCTTGTTCATTCTTTCTTTCAATTAAGGAACTATTTATTTTAAAGACAGCGTAGCATACTAAATTATTCCATATGTTTGTGTATATCTTTAGTCATATAGTTCTATATCATTGCAAATATAATTGTAAGTTAATGTTTTCAAATAATTTAAGAATCATTACACTACCAGTGCTTCATGAAATCACCAAGGCTTGCGCTCTAAAGATTCTGTGCAGTTCACTGTATGAGTTGTTTTTGAGAAATAGATCAGTAACGTATGATGCTAAGTCTGAGTCTTGTTTGTTTCTATATTTTTCCAAGCAAATAAGTAAATTAAAATGTGGGTGGGGCAATGCAAAAACGAGCCATGGATTTGACTATTTTCAAACTAAAAAAAAAACGCAAAGCCTATGAACACCTACATTTAATTGTATATTTGGAAAGCTAGATTAATGACATATATATATCAAACTTTAATTGTTCTTTTGCGCAAGCCTCAAATAAATTCTTATAGCTCAATGGTGGGTCATGAATAGTTTGAATTGTTTTATGATAGCCCCACAAAGGAAACATATTTTATGGAATTCCAGGTATTGAAGACTCCCAATATATCATCTTTAAAATTTATTGCAAGTACATTGTTAAGCAGCCATGGGTGATGGATGGATTAAGCAAAAAGCGTCTGAAGGCTCTGTCACAGGCATCCAATAATGCTGTCACTATTTATTACTTGAGATTATGCCTAAACCCAAATATCATTAAAAGGATCCACTTAAAAAAAAAAAAAAAAAAAATGAAAAAAATACATGTTAAAATATTTTTAATCAATAAATACTGTTTATAAGGATTTCTACATTTTGCCTTGGTGACAGATCCACCATCTACACAATTTTGAAAAGACATATTCACTGTAAATGTATTATGCAACATACAACAAACCCACTCACCCTTAGATGTGCATCACTGTTTTGCTTTCAAGTCAAATGCTCTTTTGATCAAACCCGTTATATAACCCAACTAAATATATCTAATTGCATCATCAAATCACAATACCAACAGAAATTGCCATCAAAACCTAACAGCAGCAATTAACCTCTTAGAAACATCTTTTACAGAGATAACTATCAAGATGAAAAGGATACTGGTTTTAGTATCCTTTTATAAGATGTCCATTTAATTGACAGTTTAAGTCTGTGCAATGAATTATAACAATAGCACATTTAACATACATTTCAAAGAAAACATTTTTTTTTTTTTTTTGTACCATTATATTTATTTATAAAACGTAGTGGCAATACTTTCAGTAAGAGAAAAAAAAATGCAGAATTATTTAAAACGTAGCATATGGATGTAAACTATATGCTTAAAAATATAAATGTTTTAAAACCCCAGGGCATCAAGGGAAAGATTTATCAAGGACAATGGTACTTTTTGGGGAAAAATGCTAAATGCTGAAGAATGTTATTTTGGTTTCATTGTTGGTTGGTTCTTGTTTAGTAGATGTGCATTTATTTGTTACTGGCAGTCGTAACAAAAAAAATAATCTACATGCAGGGACGGAAAAGGGTATTTCATTCGTCCCTAGCTGCCCTTAAAGAATAAATGCACATCTATTATTTAGCACTTTGTTCCAGAAGAGCCTCTGATTTTGTCTTGATAAATCTCCTGCAGTCTTCTGTACCTGATTTCAGCAGTTTTAGAACCTTACCCCAAAATCGCTCTTCAAACTTAATGGGGGACTGTCACTTCTCTAGATTTTACACCATTGAATAAAACATTGAAAATCACGTACACACACTTTTTTCCTCATGAAATTCAGTTTTCTTTTATATGTATTATTTTGTAGAGAAATCATTTGGAAAGGGGTTCTAACTGTATTAAATGGACACTATAGTCACCTGAACAACTTTAGCTTAATGAAGCAGTTTTTGTGCATAGAACATGCCCCTGCAGCCTCACTGCTCAATCCTATGCCATTTAGGAGTTAAATCCCTTTGTTTATGAACTCTAGTCACACCTCCCTGCATGTGACTTGCACAGCCTTCCATAAACACTTCCTGTAAAGAGAGCCCTATTTAGGCTTTCTTTATTGCAACTTCTGTTTAATCAAGATTTTCTTATCCCCTGCAATGTTAATAGCTTGCTAGACCCTGCAAGAGCCTCCTGTATATGATTAAAGTTCAATTTACAGAGAAAGAGATACAATTGTTTAAGGTAAATTACATCTGTTTGAAAGTGAAACCAGTTTTTTTCTTCATGCAGGCTCTGTCAATCATAGCCAGGGGAGGTGTGGCTAGGGCTGCATAAACAGAAACAAAGTGATTTAACTCCTAAATGACAGTTAATTGAGCAGTGAAATTGCAGGGGAATGATCTATACACTAAAACTGCTTTATTTAGCTTAAGTAATTTAGGTGACTATAGGGTTCCTTTAAACAATTTCAATTTGGAAAGCCGGTTAAAATGAGACCTTGGTTGGTTGTGATTACTCTAGTAGTCTCAGTAACATTCAGCATATGGTATATTTGCCGTTTTGGCCACACCTCACCCATTCTGGATCATTATTTTTTTTACCATGGTCAATTCATAATGCATTTTATATAAAAATAAAAAAATAAAAAAATATAGGAATATATATATTTAAGGTTTTTGGGGGCAGAATTGTTTTTTTTTTATTCCATGATGTCCATCCGATAACATCTGGTCCTTGGGATCCATGAAATAAAAGAACCACTTTGAGAAAGTGGACCTTTCACTGTACGGGCATTTAACGTAACTAAATGTATAGACATTCTATATCAGAAACATTCTCTGTCCTTGTTACACAACAATACAGTAGATTACTTTGCTGCCTCCTTTTAAACATCACTCTCATCATGGTTAAATGCAAAAAAAATAATGAATTCTTCTACTTAAATGGCCACTCCAAGCACTACCACATGGTAGGTGCAATGTTTAGTTAATCTTTCAATAAATAGTTCTAAACCAACCTGCAGTATTTCCCTATTTGTCCCAATAATAAGGATATTATGTCTTGACTTCAAGGGACAGTCTAAGCACCAAGATAAATGTAGCTGAAAGAAGTGGTTTTGGTGCATAGATAATATCCCTGCAGTCTCACTGCTAAATTCTCTGCCAGTTAGGAGTTAAATCACTTTTGTTTATGGTGCCCTGGCCACACCATCTCACAAGGAGAGATCTAATTTTATGTAGGACTTGTTTGCTATTTTGCTTATTATTATTATTATTATTCTGTGTTTTTTTAAGAAGATAATTCTGTGTATAGTATATGGATATTTTAGCTGTGGTGTGCTTTGGCTTTGATCTGATACTGTTAATATGGCGCCAACAGATTCCGTAGCACGTTGCAATATTATAAGAGTACTTACCATTCAACCCCCATGATTCACAATAATTACTCTAGTTTATCATTAGTTCATTACTGAGAAGTGTTTGTCTTACTACCATTAATTTACTTATATTTTGCTTATTTAGTATATACAGTAGGAAGATGCCAATTGAATTATAACTGCTAGAAACACTTAATGTGCACCTAAAACATTGCTTTAGGGACAAGAACAGCAGTGTAATAGTAATACAGGTAAGCATCATTATTTAGAGACTTCTTAGCCTGGACATAAGTCACTGCAGAAGCTACAAAGTCTATTGATTTGCAGAAAATCCATAACTTCAAATGTAATATTTCTATTCAATAGTTTTTGCATACGTTATGCATTGTCAAAATAAGGCATTAAAAGTCAAGCCTACGCTTTAAAAGTAGTATTTTAAGACAATTGGACATTAAAATTATGATTTATACTTTGATTTACAAATTAATTTATTTTAATAAAGCTTAAGAGTCAATTTTTTTCCACAGGCTTAATTGTTCTATTAAAGCAGACAAGATAAACAATTTATGAAATTTTAATTTTATTAATTATTAAGAGTAGAAAACATGCAAAAGAAATTTCAGATTAATATGTAAATAAAATGTCTTTCCAATCCCATTTTAATCATCTTCCATTTATTAATCTCATTAATCTAGTTGCTAAGCAATGTATTGTAATATGTATGCATATTATATATCTCATTTAAGAATATAGATAGCTAAGCATGTGAATGTTGTTGAGGCTAGACAAGCCTGTATTATTAATCTGAGCACATCAAAAATAAAGAATACAGATAGATATATATGTGTTTGTGTGTTTTAAATCGATTATTTTTGTAAATAGCTGATTTTAAATAAGATAGCACCAAATATTAACTCCCCAATCCCAATAAACTGAGCTTTTCACATGATCCCAATCTTTTAGAAAAACATTTTGAATTTTGAATCTATAAAAAAAATTCCCATGAACATTAACGGTAAGCTTTTCTAACAGAATGTGAGCATTTAACATTTTTAGAAAGCTTTTCAAAATATTTAATATTTTTGGATAAACTTTTAAAGTTATTTTTCAAAAATATTAATCAAATAGGACATATTAAGGATATTGTAATGCATAAAAAAATACTGAAATATTAGATTTTTTTTCCATAAATAATTTAAAAAGCTTATTGAAAAATATTAAATCAAGGCCTAGGTTCTTGGTTATTCACAAGCACGTTATTTTGGTGAAATGTATTATTTTATCTTGATATGATATTTTGTGAACTTCACTTTATATTGGTGCTGGTTTGAAATTAGAAAAACAAACAAAAAACCCACAAATAAATCTCTCCATTTATAATTTTTGGATAAACTTTTCAAATGATTTAATATTTTAGGATAAACTTTTGAAATTATATAATCATTTGTTATATTAACTGATATATGTTATATTAAATATTTTAATTTTGCAATATTTTAATATTTTTGCTGTATTGGTATATTTTTTATATGGTATATTTTTTTCTATTTTAATATTTTGACAAAAAAATATTACATTATTTGGAAACTTTATCCAACAATATTAAATTGAACCCCAAGGCCTCGATTTAATAAGCCTTCCAGCTGATTCAATATTGTTAGAAAAACTTTCCTAAATGACTTAGCTACAGAAATCACCATTAAAGTCTTTTGGGGAGTTTGGGATAGATTTCTAAGAAAGTTTTTTTTTAAAGTTTTGAATCAGTTAGAAAGCTTTATAAAGTGAGGCCAAACTCTGAAACTAATGGTGCGAATCAGTGTCCAAACATGTCTACAACTCTCTTTGTGTGGTAAAAAAAATGTGCATCATAAAAATATTTAACACAAATGTGAATTGCTTATGTATGTGTGCATCTAAAAAATGATACATAAAAGAAAAATACAAAACACACACACACACACACACACACACACATAACAATGTAACAAATAAAAATGCAACCATGCCCACACACGGTAATCTCCTGTAAATAATGTTAGTTTTAACTAACAAAGGCCTCGATATAGTGTTTTTAGGTAAGCTTTTCAAATGATTTAATATTTTTGGATAAACATTTTAAATAATTGTTTCATAATATTAAAATATCAAGAATAAATTATATACATAATTTTTTTTTTTTTAAATATCAAAATAATTTACAAAGTGTTCAATCATTTAAAAATATTATATCGTGGACATAGTGACAAAATTCCAAGTTTAACTTAAAAACAACCTGTTTTCCAAATGAGAAAGACTTAGTGTTATCATTTTAAATCCTAACCTTTACATACTGTTCTTCAGTTTACATCATAAACTGAGTAATGGGGAGATTTTTAAAAAGTGTTACCTCTACTTCTACTATCTGCAAACTGCTTAAGGAAAATAGACAATAATATAACCTATTGAAACAATCTTTTTTCTTAAATATAATTCTTTATTTTTGCAGTGCATAGATCAACAGACAGGAATAGAAAGACATCACAGCAAAATCAATGCATGTAAAGATAGTTTAGCATAGTATGTCTAAATTAATGCACTTGTTTAGGTTATAGTTAAACAAGCGATATGCACAACCTGTTATACAACAGGTGTATAGAAAAGGAAAAGCTTATAATATGAGTATCCTTAATCATATTGAGCTGCAGAATAGACAGTGAATAATGATAGAGATCAATAGACGACTTATCTACTAATAAAAACGCATAGGAGGTCCCCCAATCATGTCATGAATATAAGCTCCATAAGTAGATAGAGGGACACGCAAGCTAACTGCTGATTGACTGAATTCCTTATGTGTGTTGCTTATGAGTCCTGCCAAAGAGAGAGGCATTCCTGGGCCCAACTATGATCAGCCTATGCCTGTAGGCTTTCTTGAGTAGTGGTGTGTGATCTCAGTGTGACAAACGGGGAAGTCCTGTGTGGTCTCCTGTGATCCCTTCAGTGGTCCTCCAGCTCAGTGTGATTTTGGTATTAGTCCTATAACTTGTACTGTCGGCCTCAAGCTGTTTCTTGGTCTGTGGCAGTGGGACGCCCAGGTCTGATATAGGCCGCCCACCAGTTGCGTAGTTGCATGCGGTGGGCACTCGGCACTTATCTGATCTGTACTCACAATGGGTTTCAAGTACTTCCAGAAGGACTTAAAGAGACCTTGCAGATGGTGCAGTATAGTGTCTGTAGCTCTGCTGGTGTCGCGGGAGCACGCGGCGCCCACCATCTTATGTACGGTAGTATTCCACTTGTGTGGTCTGCGGATGTGCCACGCGCCCTCACAATATCAGGGAGCCTCCACAGAGTAGACCGGGATCACCCCCACCGGTCCAAAGGGGGGGGCACTAGTGGGCAGCATGGATCAAGGGCAGAGATCAGCCACTTCTCCACTCTCCTGGACTAGGCCACCCAGTCTGTTCACCGTCCTCCGGCAGCGCAGACCTCCAAGATCATAAAGAGACGCGTCAGCGTCACCACAAGCGACTCCAGAACACCCCAGGGTGAGTCAGGATAATCGATGAGGGTATAATATTTGGCAAAATTTGCTCTTTTTAGAGTGTGTGCTGGAGCTCATTCAGGATGCGTACGGTCGGCAGGACAGTCAGGCCCCACCCTTGTTGAAACATAATCTTAACACACAGTATTTTTGTAATAAAATATAAAAATGTGATCTTTCACTTTAATTTTATTATCTTCTGCTAAGCCTTTAAATTAGGTCACTGCAACTTGTTTGTATAATAATGTATTATATATGACTACCTCTACTCATGCATGATGTACAAGGTTACAAAACAGTCAGCACGGAACATTTACAAAGAAGGTTGCGATAAAGCGACAACATAGATATTTTCCATGGCTAAAAGTGGTGATCAGTTAAGAAAGTGGTGAAGTGGCTTTGGGACATTGTGGCAGCATGCTATCAAATTTCTAAAACCACTGTTGCAATTGCTCAATAATGCAATACTAATGTGACAAAATTAAGCTTCTAAATCCCGGCGTTTTATATCTTCTGAACTAATTTATTATGCAAATTCATGATGGTACAAGTATGTTGAAAAATCTCATGAATAATGCAATATTAAAATGTCAGTTTAATCACATTATAATTTTATAAGCTTTATTGTGATACATTTTTATGACTGTGATATGTCCACATCGCCATGTAATCATGTAAGGTATTTTATTGGAAATTGTCAAGAACTGCTCCACTTTCTGGGTTGAAGTCACTTTCCACGGTGGTACTAATGAATAGAAACATAGAAACATAGAAACATAGAATGTGACGGCAGATAAGAACCATTCGGCCCATCTAGTCTGCCCAATTTTCTAAATACTTTCATTAGTCCCTGGTCTTATCTTATAGTTAGGATAGCCTTATGCCTATCCCACGCATGCTTAAACTCCTTCACTGTGTTAACCTCTACCACTTCAGCTGGAAGGCTATTCCATGCATCCACTACCCTCTCAGTAAAGTAATACTTCCTGATATTATTTTTAAACCTTTGTCCCTCTAATAGAAACGCATTACTGTTGAAGTTATTATGTTAAGTAAAAAGCAACAAAGTTGTAGTAGTTTACTTGCATGGATTTAGAATGCTAACATCACACAGAGTATCACACCTTCACTAAATAATATCCATGCCACTCTCGGAGATTCACAAGGCAAACAATAGGTACCTAAAACCCGATGTAGAACAACATTTAGAGTAATTTCATCAATCGTTACTCATGTCATTATCAACTCAACACAATTCACCATTCACTCTCCCACCCACGTCCACTACAGACACCAATCATGGTCACCGACTGCCATTTAATAAAATTAAGGTTCTGTATTATATTTACTCTGACAGTGCATGTTGGTCTTTGCTGATTGTGTAGCCCATGGAACAACGAAGAGAGGAGAATGGGCCTTGACAAGGCCAGGAAGTTGGCATAGCAACCTTGTCAATTAGGTCAGTGGGTTGAGTGGGGGCAGGGTTTCTTAGGGATATATATACCGGCCATTTTAGGTAGTGGCCATCTTAATTAACCTGCACTTATCTGCTATTTGTCTTTCTCTCCCTCCCTGTTTATGTTTGTAGTTTTTCTGTTTCTTCAAAGTGGCGCGGCATGGCCAGGTTAAATTTGGGGGAGGAGTAGGTGGTGGGGAATGGCTAAGTTAATACGGATTAGGCAGGAATATTTCAGTTGGTTGGCACGTCCGAGCTCATCGGTGGCTCCGAAACTGGGGTTGTAGGGGTGTCTCGGTACACCCCTACAGTTAATCAGTTTGTTATGGGGCCGATGGAATGGCTGTCTTATATGTCATGTTATTTATATTGTTATGTATTTTTCGTGACGTTATTGCCAGGGGGTATTTATGTATGGGGGACGGGTGCTTACATACGAGTATGACCTTTGGCAATGACCCTATTTTGTTATTTTTATTAATAAGTTAATGAAGCTGTGGACTTATATTTTCCAATCAGATAAGTCAGTGTTCGTGTCTTTTTGAGGATGTGGGGGTAAGTGTTATGGCAATGCCGGTTAACGACTGTGCACTTGTCATGTGTAATCCCACAGATACCTTTTTTTACAGTTTAATAACTGGGTTCTATAAAAGGCTTCTATTTCTGCCAGTTTTTTGAATATTATTTGGGTTGACTTGTGTTTCTTTAACCATGAACATTTCGGACATCCTAATCTTCACACCTTTACTGACTGTGATAGGCCTCAGCTATACTAGGGGCCAATTAAACATCTTTCTTTCCGTGAATTTCTGTCCTTCCTAGCATCTTCAGGGCAATACTGTGCAAGTGAGGGTTATAGAAATCCTTTAATATTTTTATTAGTGATAATAGCAGATAAGAACCATTCGGCCCATCTAGTCTGCCCAATTTTCTAAATACTTTCATTAGTCCCTGGCTTTATCTTATAGTTAGGATAGCCTAATTCCTATCCCACGCATGCTTAAACTCCTTTACTGTGTTAACCTCTACCACTTCAGCTGGGAGGCTATTCCATGCATCTACTACCCTCTCAGTAAAGTAATACTTCCTGATATTATTTTTAAACTTTTGCCCCTTTAATTTAAGACTATGTCCTCTTGTTGTGGTAGTTTTTCTTCTCATTAAATATAGTCTCCTCCTTTACTGTGTTGATTCCCTTTATGTATTTAAATATTTCTATCCTATCCCCCGTCTCGTCTTTCCTCCAAGCTATATATGTTAAGTTCCTTTAACCTTTCCTTGTAAGTTTTATCCTGCAATCCATGAACCAGTTTAGTAGCTCTTCTCTGAACTCTCTCTAATGTATCAATATCATTATGGAGATACGGTCTTCAGTACTGCGTACAATACTCTAAGTGAGGTCTCACTAATATTCTGTACAATGGCATTAGCACTTCCCTATTTCTACTGCTAATACCTCTCCCTATACAACCAAGCATTCTGCTAGCATTTCCTGCTGCTCTATTACATTGTCTGCCTACCTTTAAGTTATCAGAAATAATTACCCCTAAATCCCTTTCCTCAGATGTTGAGGTTAGGACTCTCTCAAATATTCTGTACTCTGCCCTTGGGTTTTTACGTCCAAGATGCATTATCTTGCACTTATCCACATTAAATGTCAGCTGCCACAACTCTGACCATTTTTCTAGTTTACCTAAATAATTTGCCATTTGGCTTATCCCTCTTGGAACATTAATCCTGTTATGTATCTTAGTATCATCAGCAAAAAGACATACCTTACCATCAGGACCTTCTGCAATATCACTAATAAAAAGTATTAAAGAGAATGGATCAAAGTACAGATACCTGAGGTACTCCACTGGGTACCTCAGAGATCTGTACCCAGGCATATAACTTCTCTACAGAGGGATTTAGATAAATTGGGGGACTGAACAGGAAAGTGGTAGATAAGACTCAATGCAGATAAATGTAAAGTAATGCATTTTTCAATAAGGAACCCACAAGCCACTTATATATTAAATGGGGGTGAGTTAGGAAGAACATTAAATGAAAAGGATTTGGGAACAATTATAAATCACAAACTAGGCAACAGTATGCAATGTTGGTCTGCCATTGTAAAAGCTAGTAAGGTGTTATGTGTATAAAATGGGGTACTGATGGACATGATCAAAATATCATTTCCCCTCTTTATCAATCAGTTGGTAAGACCCCACCATAATAATGTGGTGCAATTTTGGGCACCAGTTTTAAAGAAGGATATTGCAGGACTAGAAAAAGTGCAGAGGCAATAGAAAAAATTAGCAAGGGGAATGGAAAACATTAGTTGAGAGGAATGGCTAGAAAAATTTAATTTGGTTTCTTTAGGAAAAAGACGCCTCAGAAGGAATCATGTATCTACAAATAGATACATGATCAGTACAAAGCACTACGTGCTAACCTGTTCATTAGCAATAATATACAACAGACAAGAGGTAACTAATTGAGACTGGATGAAAGGCATTTTCATTTACAGCGGAGAAAAAGGTTGTTTACAGTAAGAACAATAAAGATGTGGAATTATCTAACTAAAGAGGTTGGTTTTATCAGAAGCTATAGATATATTTTTAAAAGGCTTGGGTGATTTTTTGTATAAACAGAATATTCATATATATACCTGATATTTATGTAAACAGGTTGTTGATACGAGGAGAAATCTGATTGCCATTATGGAGTCAAGACGGAATGTGTTTTTTTTCATTTTGTGGCATAATTTCAAATGGTCAACAGCATAAAAGAATGGGCTTCGAGGCTGAACTTGACAGACTTTAGTTGTTTTTTGACCTAGACAACTATGTAACTAACACAATTTTCAATGTAATCCTATTTGTGTATCTGACATTATATATTAAAAATGAGGGATAAACTAGAAGCAAATATTTAAATACACATAACTAACTATAAACGTGATTTTGTTTCTAAATCAGATTGTATAAGGTTTACAATCTAGGTAATAATGATAAGTCTCAGTTCTATATCATAATAAATTGTTTCAAACAGGATGTAGAAATGGTATACTTAATTATAACTAATTATAAATAAAATGTTGGATCCAAGATTGCTTCAGGTTTAACCTTCCTGAAATAAAATTTTAGAATTCCATTTAAAACCTTCTTATTTTTATCATTTTAGGAATATTTTTTAATATATATCATTTTGCCAAATATGTTTAACTTCTGTAAATCTTGGCAGTCAGCCCAGTTTCTCTTTGTACAGAATTGATACCTTTCTGATGTGCGTTTTATATAAACTGGCGTTGATGCAAGTTCTGAAGTCCTTTCATATCTTGTCTGCAATGCCCAGAGTTCATACATAGTCACAACTGTCTGAAGGTTCCATCTTTAATCCAACTTTCTTCTTTCTTACTTTGCAAATAGCCTTTTTTTTTTGTCATACTTACCTCTATACTGACATGTACAATTGATTTCAGGCCTCAGTTTAATATTTTTATTTGACTTGAAAAAATGTAATATTTTTAAATAAACTTTTAACACGATTTTTAAAATATTAAAATATGAAGGCTTGGGTGATTTTTTGTATAAACAGAGGACAACATTTAGTAAAAGCTGTGAAAATTGCAGCAATACTTATTCAAACATATTACACTTTTTGGTGGAGGCTATGTGTACAAAAACAACACTCAGGCACAGAGTGTTTTGGTGGTATGGGCACCGAGTGTAGTGGTGGTATGGGCACCGAGTGTAGTGGTGGTATGGGCACTGACTGTAGTGGTGTTATGAAGACAGGCTCAGACACCGAGTGTTATGGTGTTATGAAGAAAGGCTCAGGCACCGAGTTTGTGGAATCACCATCATCTATGTCAATGCTGTGCAAGACTGCAGTCAGTGACAAAAAGGATAAAGTGAGGCCTGATAGAAAGCAGTTATTGTTGGGGTGATCTATCATAAGAGGTCTGGAGCTGTACAATAGTGGCTTTGTGAGATGTCTTCCTGGAGCTACTGCTCACAGAGACAGGAGACATATTTGTAATATTGTTAAGCGAGCAAGGCAGGAAGGGGAATTAGATGTATATGTCTATCTAGGGACAAATGACTTGGCTTGCAATGAGGTTTCAGAGGTAAAGGAAGTTTTTTATGTTTTTTTTATAATTCTTTATTTTTGTCATGACATAAAAGAATGCAAGACATACATGAAGTTTCGTATTGGTACCATAGTAAATCATTGACAGGCCAAATATATACAGGGAGTGCAGAATTATTAGGCAAGTTGTATTTTTGAGGATTAATTTTATTATTGAACAACAACCATGTTCTCAATGAACCCCAAAAACTCATTAATATCAAAGCTGAATATTTTTGGAAGTAGTTTTTAGTTTGTTTTTAGTTATAGCTATGTTAGGGGGATATCTGTGTGTGCAGGTGACTATTACTGTGCATAATTATTAGGCAACTTAACAAAAAACAAATATATACCCATTTCAATTATTTATTATTACCAGTGAAACCAATATAACATCTCAACATTCACAAATATACATTTCTGACATTCAAAAACAAAACAAAAACAAATCAGTGACCAATATAGCCACCTTTCTTTGCAAGGACACTCAAAAGCCTGCCATCCATGGATTCTGTCAGTGTTTTGATCTGTTCACCATCAACATTGCGTGCAGCAGCAACCACAGCCTCCCAGACACTGTTCAGAGAGGTGTACTGTTTTCCCTCCTTGTAAATCTCACATTTGATGATGGACCACAGGTTCTCAATGGGGTTCAGATCAGGTGAACAAGGAGGCCATGTCATTAGATTTTCTTCTTTTATACCCTTTCTTGCCAGCCACGCTGTGGAGTACTTGGACGCGTGTGATGGAGCATTGTCCTGCATGAAAATCATGTTTTTCTTGAAGGATGCAGACTTCTTCCTGTACCACTGCTTGAAGAAGGTGTCTTCCAGGAACTGGCAGTAGGACTGGGAGTTGAGCTTGACTCCATCCTCAACCCGAAAAGGCCCCACAAGCTCATCTTTGATGATACCAGCCCAAACCAGTACTCCACCTCCACCTTGCTGGCGTCTGAGTCGGACTGGAGCTCTCTGCCCTTTACCAATCCAGCCACGGGCCCATCCATCTGGCCCATCAAGACTCACTCTCATTTCATCAGTCCATAAAACCTTAGAAAAATCAGTCTTGAGATATTTCTTGGCCCAGTCTTGACGTTTCAGCTTGTGTGTCTTGTTCAGTGGTGGTCGTCTTTCAGCCTTTCTTACCTTGGCCATGTCTCTGAGTATTGCACACCTTGTGCTTTTGGGCACTCCAGTGATGTTGCAGCTCTGAAATATGGCCAAACTGGTGGCAAGTGGCATCGTGGCAGCTGCACGCTTGACTTTTCTCAGTTCATGGGCAGTTATTTTGCGCCTTGGTTTTTCCACACGCTTCTTGCGACCCTGTTGACTATTTTGAATGAAACGCTTGATTGTTCGATGATCACGCTTCAGAAGCTTTGTAATTTTAAGAGTGCTGCATCCCTCTGCAAGATATCTCACTATTTTTGACTTTTCTGAGCCTGTCAAGTCCTTCTTTTGACCCATTTTGCCAAAGGAAAGGAAGTTGCCTAATAATTATGCACACCTGATATAGGGTGTTGATGTCATTAGACCACACCCCTTCTCATTACAGAGATGCACATCACCTAATATGCTTAATTGGTAGTAGGCTTTCGAGCCTATACAGCTTGGAGTAAGACAACATGCATAAAGAGGATGATGTGGTCAAAATACTCATTTGCCTAATAATTCTGCACTCCCTGTACATACAATAGTCATGGTAGACATATAACAATATAGATATACAGTATCAAAGTGTCTAGCCCGGTCCTTAGTTAGTCATTTGCGGGGTTACCCAGTCAATATATCGAGTCATGTTATTATGATTTTGGCAGAAAGCCATACAGTGTGTTAAGTTATCAACTCTAGGTGAGAGGCCGACACGTCCCATATATATATGCTCATATACTGTGGCCAATGGAGCTTGTCTCAATATCTTGCAGTATGTATGTCGCGCAACCTCTTACTTGGATAATTTAGTACTTTATTGGCTTATTCGCTCCCTCTTTATAGATAAGATATGCTGCTTCTAGTGTAAGGTAAGTGTGAGAGAAGGTGAATGAGAGAGGGTGAATGAGAGAAGAGTAAAGTAGAGTAAGAGGAGAGAAAGAAGGCAGAAGAGAGTAAAGAAGGAAAGAGGAAAAAAAGAAGAGGAAAGAATAAGATCCGTGCCGGGCCGGGGAGAGGAGGGGGAGGGATGGCAGGGCCCTATTCCCACACCCCCTCCAGCATGCGTTGGAAAGGTGACTTTTGCATTCGTTTTACAGGAGTCGTGTACCAACGGAACATTGTTTTAAGAGACTGTTCCTGTAATGAAACACAAATGGATGCAGCATTGTTGGCCTCCCAGATCTCCTGCCATTTTATACCTTCCATAGTTTCCCCCAGGTTCCTCTCCCACAGTTCCGTGTAAGTTAGAGGGTCCTATTCTTTTGTTTCAGTGCTCAGTTGTGCGTAGAGTAGGGTAATCAAGCCTTTTTGCATAGATTCGCTCAGACATATCCTTTCGAAGAATGTTGAAGGTTTATGTGTTGTATCTTTTATGTGGGTCTGTTTTGCGTAGTCTTTAAGTTGTGCATATCTAAGAAATCTGCTGGTCAATCAGGTGCATCCTCTGTTTTAGGTGATCAAATTTCACAAATTCCCTGCTGTCGAACAGGTGTCAGAATCTTTGTAGTCCCACCCTTTCTAAATGTTTAAAGTCATGAGCTTAAACGCTTGGGGGAAAGCTCTGTTCCGCAAAAATTATGTAATTGGGGAAGATGTGGAAGACAGCCTGTATTTTTTGGCCAACACGTCCAAATTCACAGTGAATTCAAGATTGCAGGACAAGTGGTCTGTAGCATTATTTTATGGTCTTTGGGCACCCACATAAAGAATTGAGGGAGGTCCGCTCCCCTGAGCCGTCCCTGTTAAACAGTGAAACTAGTTACCAATCAGGGTATGTCGATTGCATCTAACAAGAAAACCGTTCAGTTTTTTTATCTAGTTACCAAACTGCTCTTTCTATACTGTCTTTTCTATACAAGGTGCCCATGAAGGCACCATTCCAACTGTTTGACTTTTCATTATCTATACTTAGTATTCGGTATATAGATCATTCCCTACCCATTAAACCTATCCCATGACTATTAGACAGCTGAACTAGCTCCCACCATTAATATAGAAAACTGCAGTTAATAGCTCCCTGCTGTGTGGTATCCCAGAGTCTCTGACGATCATAGTTTGACTTTCTGGCTGGCTGCCTCACAGCAACTATATCACTACCTCGACCACAATAATTGGATACATTGTAATGTATCACATACACTGCTGATAGAACGGTTTATACTGTTATAAAGCAGTATACTTCTAAGAGGCTCAATTACAGTCTTTTGTCAATCAGCAAGTATATTTCCAGTTCCAACGCTGATTGAAGCATTTGGGCTGCTTTTCTGGCTTTCTGTGCAATCAATATGACTCTACCCATAGATCGGATAACACGGCACAAATAGTGTTAAAGTGCTGATAATAGCCTCCCTCAATGTGGCACCCAAGAGTCTTGAATGAGGATTATTGATCAATTTTTTGGGCAATTTGCCCTACAGCAATAGGATATCACCTTGACCATATTATTTGTTTTGAATATTTTTATTGTATGCACAATATAAATTCATGCATCAAACTGATTTGTAATAATGCAATTGATTGCCCACGCAGGGGCTTAAGCATTGGTTTAACACAGTATATACATTTGGTTGCCTGCGCAGAGGCGGATTTGTCTTAGCCTGTTTAGCTTAACTTTTTTTTTTTATTCACAGTTGGTTGCTTTGTGGTCTATACTCTTATGTACTGTGTTGTCCTTTTAGTTCGGTTAGAGCGTTAAGTAAGTGTTTTGTGTTAACTGGTGTGTGCAAGTGCTGTGTGTTTGCTGGTTAGTAGATGCAAATTGTCGCCCGTGCAGAGGCAAATTAATCAGCTTGCTAATTAGATGCAGACATTAAGCAATAATCAAAAATATAAAAACTTTTCCAACTTTTAACATAAGGAGCATATTTGTTTTAAGGCTGCTGTGCATTAATATATAATATGTGTTTGGACCTCGTCGTGTAGTTGTTGTGCTCGGCAGGTCCCAGCGTTTTTTGCGTGTGTTAGAAGTTTTCGGCTTTCTGTTGTGTCTGTTGGGGTCTGCATGTACTATTAAGTATAACTCCGTGAGCATAGGCATTTCTAAGGTAAAATGTAAGCATGCTAACATACTTTATATATTACATCCGTCTGGCTATCAAGTCAACAACAATAAACGGCATTAAGCGTTTGCCCTAGGGGGCTCTGTAATGTAAATAGCATGGTCATTTTTTGAACTATGCATAAATTACTTAACTAAAGAACAATGAAATAGTGCGTTTCTGACTGAACTGCTAAATTTAAGCTTTTTTTTGAAGGTTAAGGCCCCTGGTCCTTAAGTACAGGTCTAGGCGGTCATACAGGTTAGTTCCGTACTAAATTTTTTTGACAGGTTCAATCTTTAAATATTTTGCCATTATACTATCTACATCAGCATAAAAGAGCATCTACATATGCGGAGTATGCTACAAGTATAATTTAACTTGGCGGAGACATTTGTCTTCCTGTCTGAGTAGTATAAAGCAATTAAAATGAAAAATACAAAATACCGGAGACAGAAAAGAAAAAAAAAATGTTTTTTTTTCTTCTTTAATTAGCTGATGATTGGTGTAGTGTCCAATTGCTAGATCAATAAGGTGTATCCTGATCTAGTTCTGTGGAACGGTAACTGGTGAGTCTCTCCACTGGAGGTGGCGTTGTAATGCCTGGTGGGAAGCATTGTCCAGCGTGGGGTTAATGGCCCCCTCTGGTATATCTGTGCGGGCTTCTCTGTGCCGTGGCCTCTTGCAGGCTTGTGCCCAGGGTGCATATTTTTGCCAAGCTGGTTATTCAGTGCAGGGTCCCTCCAGCTCCCCCGGTGCGACCAACCCCCTCTGTGTTCCACTCCAGGCCTGCTCTGGCCAGTCGGCCGGGAGTTCTGCAGTGCTGTGGGCACTCAATGACACCAGCAGTCTGGCAGACTCCCATCCCTGAAAAGTCCTTGGGCCCCTCGTCCCCTGCACCTCCCCAGCACCTGCAGTTCCCCGTTGGAGCTCCAGCCCCGTTGTGCCTCACCCCTCTCCGGTCACATGCATGTCACCGGTGTTCGCCCCCCCCTGCAACGGGTCCGCCGGGGGTCCAGCTCACCCCGGCTCCACAGGGCTCACAGAGTAGGGGGCAGGCCTCCCTGGACCACCACCAAATCCAGGGGTTAGAGCTGGCTCCGCGCCGACCATTCTGCTGCCCGGAGGGGTCCATCTGTGGGATCAGTCTTCCCGGAGGGCCAGGATGACCCCGCGTGACTCCCAGTAGTGTGCGTGTATAGCGGCCATCTTGGCTCCACGTGGGAAAGGGCTCCCCAATGTGTGGGCCTTCTGCTTCCAGTCTCCGGAGATTTGACTCGTGAGCCGGGTTCACCCCCCTCTCTCCCTCAGCCATCTTGTCTCGTGGCTCCTTCCATCGCTGTGTGCTCGTAGGCCTCATAGGCTCATCTTGCTTCGGTTGTGTGGGTCGTGCGGCGGTGTCTTAGCAGGTGTCCCTGCGTTTTGCTCCTGTGCCTCTCCCCGCTTAATGCTTGTTTCTGCCCCTGCTCCAGGTGGGCTTATGGTGCATTTTTTTTGGTGTGTTTAAGCATCTCAGAGCCAGAGCTGGCATGGATGGCTGCCGCTCAGCTCGGCGGCCCGGCCCCGCCCCCGACCATATTATTTGGCTAAAGAATGGTGTATTATGTGCATTCTCAATACACTGTTACTTACTACCGTCTCTTATTGTAGTGCTAGCCAACCCGTTAGGGACTCTTGGATGGTGTCTGCGAATATAATTTCTCTTAGTGTTAATCTATGTGACTACTATACGCTGAGTTACGGCTGATTTTACAATATATATTTTTTCACCAACTCAGTTTATTTTTAACTTTTTGTGTCATTCCCAACTCCCTTTACCCTTGATATATGTACTCTCTATGTAGACTACCGTCATTGACCCCTGTTTGGGAGTCAGGTAGTTACAGCTAGGGTTTATTTATCTATTGTGTGTTTTTTGGTATTTATAATAAAGTATCTTTGAGATTTTTAGAAAGTACCCCCAGTTATTATTTTTCTCTCGACACTTGGATCATTATTAGGGACAGATTTCTCCACTCTTTTGTTGTCTCCATATAATGTCTATGTTTCGCCAGTTATTCTCGAACAATTGGGACTAGTTCGTCCCGAAAGGTTTTATAATATCCACTGCCGAAGCTGTCTGGTCCCAGTGCTTTGTTCCCTTTTAATTCTGAGATGGATTTGTCGATTTCTTCAGCCGATATTTTCTCATTCAGTATATTATAAGCATCCGTGATCAGTTTTGTGAGATCCAGCATATCGAGGAATAGACTCATCCTCTCTCGGCTGACTGTTTGCCTCGAATGGTTATATAGAGATTGGTAATATTCGGTAAACACTTGGGCTATGTCCGTCGGGTGGTTTTTATGGTGCCATCTTTGTGCTTGATGGCTGCTATGTGGGCTTGTCTTTGCCACGGGTGAAGAGTTCTTGCCAGCATAGTATCCATTTTATTGGTATATTCGTAAAAATGTATTTTGAACCATGTGATGGATCTGGCTGTTTTATCCAGGAGTAATTCTTTGATAGTGCGCCGGGTATCCCATAGTTTATCTAATAAGGGGTCGATAGGGTTAGTTTTATGTCTAAGCTCTAATCGACGGAGAGAATCTAGTAGCTGATTAAGTCTGAGACTCTTTCTTTTTTTCCATAAGGTCGCAAGGCGGATAAACATACCCCTAATAACAGCTTTGTAGGCCGCCCAAAGAGTCCCCTGGGATAAATCGGTTGTGTCGTTCTTCAGATAGTAATCCTGCAATTACTCCTGAATGGCAGAGGTTATTAAAGGATCCTGTAAGAGGGTCGAATTGAGTCTCCATGTCCAAGGCGATGCAGTGCTAAGGTTGCCCAGAGACAGGGTGACGTCTGCATGGTCCGACCATGTGATAGATCCAACTGCAGTGTTCGTAATCCTTGCTAAGCCTATGTTGCTTCCAACCTGTCATTCTCTGAAGTTCTGCCTGTGTATTAGGTACTTCAATTTGTGGCTTGGTGAATGGTGTCGGGAGCAAGGATTTGGCTTTATTTCTCATGGTAGCTCTGTTTGAAATAGAAATAAACTGTACAAAAAAGATGGTTTGCATCTTTCTCAAAAGGGAACAAATGTTCTCAGTGAGCAGTTCAGAGGTTTTGCTAGGAGGTTTTATCTGCTTCATAGATTAAGGTATGTAGGAATTTGTTAGGAATTGTTAGTTTATACAGAGGTTGGGCATGGTTAGTTCCAAATAAAAGGCATCTCGTTCATTAGATTTAATCAAAGATAGCAGAAAAGGTGTATTCAGACACTTTAAGTTTCTGCAGGTTATCTGATAAAGGTCATCAGTAAACTCTCTGCAAATCAACATCAAATCCTATCCTCTAACTCTTCTACTACGAGACAAAATGAAATGCATATTTCAAAAAAGAAATCAGTTTTAATAGAAGATAAAAAAAAAAACAAGGAAAACAAGTTTTGCAAATATACTTCTTTCTAGTTTGTCAGAGTGAAACATGCTACTGTATCCAAAACATACCATTATTATAAAACCTGTACTGAACTAGTGGCTTAAAGCGGCACTGTCATGCCGAATCCTGTTTTTTTTGTAACCCCCCTCCGGCCTCCACTACATCTAACTAACACCCTAGTCACCCCCAAATGCCCCTAAGCTCCCATATTACCTATTTTTGAATCCTTATTTTCTGCCCCGATCTTTATTCAGGGCGCCGCCATCTTTGTGTGGGTAGATGAAATCCCTGTGGGACACGTCATCTGCCCACACTAGACAGACTGTGAGATTCCCGCACATGCCCAGTGAAACACCTGGACATGCGAACAGGAATTTCATCTATTCATTCATTCATCAGACAGACGAATGAGTGAATAGAAATATCAGCCGAACAAACAAACACTGTGTATCAGTGTATCAGTATTCGTTTGTTTGTTCAGTTTATTACAAGGAGGGAGCTACCAGCATGCAGCTCCCTCCTTGAAATATGTAACTATAGAAGCGGCAGGGAGCAGTGCTCCCCACCACTTAATAAGCCCCCCAGGTGCCCCCTCACTCTATGGGGGTCAATATGACCCCCATAATAGCACAAGAGAGATTCAAATCTCCCCAATGCCCCTACTCGCTATACCGCGAGTAGGGGCATGTCCACTAAACAGTGAGCAGCCAGTGGCTGCTCACTGTAAAAAAAACAAAAAAAAAACAAAATATTGGCCCCCACCCCTAAACGATGGGTGGGGGCCCTAAAGTAAAATAAGGGGGGAGACCATATTGATAATGAGGGGGGGGCCTACTGTCCCCCCGGCCCCCACCCCTGCGCGGCGGGTAGGGGCCATAATGATAATGAGGGGGGGGGACCTACTGCCCCCCCCGGCCCCCACCCCTGCGCGGCGGGTGGGGGCCATAATGATAATAGGGGGGACCTACTGTCCTCCCCCCCGCCCCCACCCCTGCGCGGCGGGTGGGGGCCATATTGATAATGAGGGGGGGGGCCTACTGTCCACCCCCCGGCCCCCACCCCTGGGCAGCGGGTGGGGGCCATAAAGATAATGAGGGGGGGACCTACTGTTCTCCCCCCGGCAGTGGCGTACTAAGGGGGGGGCGGTCCACCCCGGGTGCCACCAGGATGGTGGGTGCCATGACCAGCCCCGCCGCCCCCCCCCCATGCTGCAGCCGCCCGAGCGCTCTGTATAGAGCCTCAGGCGGCTGCAGCTTTGCCCAGGCGGTGCGTCCATGAGGGCGGACCGAACCGCCCGGGCGCAACCAGAGGAGAGGCTGACAGGAGGGAAGCGTTCAGCGCTCAGCGCTCCCTCCTGTCAGCTTCCTTTGTTGTAGCGTGGCCGAGCCCTCTATTGGTCCGCGGGTACAGAGAGCAGCTGTGTGCACTTCCTGTTAGTCCGGCCGGGCACAGGAAACAGATGCTCCCTGTACCCGCGGACTATACAGAGCTCGGCCACGCTACAGGGAGGTAGGGGGGAGGGAGGAGGGGGGAGGTGAGAAAGATGAGAAAGGGGGGGTGAGAAGGGGTGAGAAAGAGGAGAAAGGGGGGTGAGAAAGAGGAGAAAGGGGAGAAGGAGGTAAGAGAAAGAGAAATTAGGGGTGAGATAGACAGGGGGCAAGAGGGGTGAGAAAGAGAAAGGAGGGGTGAAGAGAAATGAGGGGGGGGGAAGAGGGGTGGAGAAAGAGAAAGGGGGGGGTGAAGAGAAAGGAGGGGGATGAAGAGAAAGGAGGGGGAAGAGAAAGGAGGGGTGAGAAAGAGAAAGGGGGTGAGAAAGAGAAAGGAGGGGGGATGAGTGAACAATTTAGGAGGGGGAGAGGATATTAGGAGGGGAGATATTAGAGGGGAAAGAGAAATTAGGGGGGTGAGAAAGAGAAATTAGGAGGGGGGAGAGAAATTGAAATTAGGAGGGGGGAAGAGAAATTAGGAGGGGGAGAGAAATTGAAATTAGGAGGGGGGAAGAGAAATTAGGGGGAAAGACATTCATCACATACACACAATGCACACACACACATGCACCTGCACACAATGCATTACACACACAGACACACATACACAAGCAATGCAACCGTTACACACAATGCATCCCTTACACACACAGAAACACACAATGCATTCATTACACACACTCAATGCACCCTTACACACACATTCAATGCATCCCATACATACACAGAAACACCTTGCAGCCCTTACACATACAAACACAATTTCACACAATGCATTCCTTACACACATATCAGGACATCCCTACACACTCCACCCCCTGTGAACAAACTCATTGGTGGAACATGAAGGTGGACCCTGGGACCCAGACCTTGAGCTGTGTAAAGGACCCCCAAAAAATGGAGCTGCTTCCCGTTCTCCCAGAACATTGATTTTTGTGACCACAGTTACAAACCGCCTCCAGAGAGCCTGTTCTGCACCAGACCAGTGGAGCCAGACTGCAGCTAGAGCCCATCATCATCCTCATCTGGTTGTAAGTAGGCAATCTAGTATATTATTCGTGGCACTAAGCTCTAATTTACCTCACATTAAAGAAACACTATAGTCCCCAGATCCACTTCAGCTTAATGTAGTGGTTCTGGTGTCTATAGCCTGTCCCTGCAGGCCTTTTAATGTAAACACGGCGGCACTGCAGCACTGGCGTTAGTTAACATGGCATATCATATGGGTGGGGCATTGTGATGTCACATGGGGGGGGGGGTGGCAAACTTTACTTTTGCCTAGGGCAGCAAAAATCCTTGCACCGGCCCTGGCTGGAGGGGGCTGTGTGAGCTGTGGCCGCACAGTGTCCCATGGTAGTTAGGGTGCCATGCATGTGTATGTGTGACTGTCTGCCTGTGACTGTGTGTGACTGTCTGCCTGTAACTGAGTGTGTGACTGTCTGTCTGTAACTGAGTGTGTGACTGTCTGCCTGTAAATGTGTGTGTGGGGCTGCAGGGATTTTGTAGAAGGGGGCGGGGGTTTTGTATTGGGACAGGAGTCTTTATAAGGGGGGATAAGCAGGGGATTTGTGGAAGGGGCAGTACAGGATTTGTAGAAGGACAGAGGTTTTGTAGGAGGGGCGGGGCAGGACAAGGGTTTTGTAGGAGGGGCTGACAGCGGTTTTGCAAAGTTTACAAATTGGAAAAAAAAAAGAAAGAAAACCTTTAACATTTTTTACAGGTTTTTTTTTTGGGTGGGGGGGGGGTGGGGGTGCCAAGCATAGGATCCGCCCCGGGTGCCAAATGCTCTAGGTACGCCCCTGCCCCCCGGCCCCCACCCCTGGGCTGCGGGTGGGGGCCCTAAGTAAATTCCTCCCCCCCCCCAAGGTGACTAGGGGTCCCCAAACCCCTAGTCACCCACCCCCCACCCAAATAAAAAGTCCCTACCTACCCCCCTCACCCTAAAAAATAGTGAGGGGGGAATAAAATAACTAACCTGTAAAATAAAATTAAACTTACCATTTGACGTCTTCTTTTTTCTCAAATCTACATTTTTCAGCCCCAAAAAAGGCCAAATAAAAAAACCATCATAACCGTCCAACAAAAAAAAAAAAATCCAGAGCGCAAAAAAAAAAACCCGATGAAAAAGAAAAAACCCGAGCGCAAAAAAATAATCCATCTTCACCCATGGAGGTCTCCGCGCAGACTGAGCTCCGCAGGGCGGGGGAAGGCTTATAAAGCCTTGCCCCACCCTGCAATTAGGCAAAGAACACTCTGATTGGTGGGTTTAAGCCAATCAGAGTGCTCTTTGTCATTTTACACAGCGTGGGAAAATTCAAAAGAATTTTCCCACGCTGTGTAAAATGACACAGAGCACTGTGATTGGATGGATTGGGGGTGGGGGCGGGGAGGGGAGGACAGTAGGTCCCCCCCCATTATCTTTATGGCCCCCACCCGCCAGCCAGGGGTGGGGGCCGGGGGGAGGACTGTAGGTTCCCCCCCCTCATTATCTTTATGGCCCCCACCCGCTGCCCAGGGGTGGGGGTCGGGGGGGAGGACAGTAGGTCCCCCCCCTCATTGTCTTTATGGCCCCCACCCGCCACCCAGGGGTGGGGGCTGGGGGGGATGACAGTAGGTCCCCCTCTCAATGTCTTTATGGCCCCTACCTGCCACCCAGGGGTGGGGGCCGGGGTGGGAGGACAGTAGGTCCCCCCCCTCATTGTCTTTATGGCCCCCACCCACCGCACAGGGGTGGGGGCTGGCGGGGGGGGCAGTAGGTCCCCCCCCATTTTCATTATGACCCCCACCCACCGCGCAGGGGTGGGGGTCGGGGGGGACGGGACTTTAGGTATCCCCCCTTATTTTACTTTAGGGCCCCCACCCGTCATATTATTTACTAATACTAAGTAATTTTTACTTAGTATTAGTAAATGTGGCTGAAAGACCAATTTAGGTCTTTCAGACTTTTAGTAGATAACTCCCTGATACCGTGGGAATTAGGGAGTTATCTACTAAGCGGCTGCAAGGTGCAGCCACAGCAATCAATAGGATCGGAGTTTCATTCATTCAAATGAAATTGCTATCCGAATAAAGTGCCGAATTGCGTTCTAAAACAAACGAACATACTGTTCTCATTCAGTTAGAATGCAATTCGTCAGTTTCGTGTAAAGTGACAGGAAGCATTGTGGGAACACTGAGGAAAGGTGAGAATTATGGGAAAATTTTTTTTCATGTTTTCAATGAGAGTATATCTAATGAATTGTTAAAAGAAAAAGACAAGCATTATTCTACTCTATATGCTTTCATCATATAGAGCTCCCTAAAGCCCAGTAAGGACACAATGCCCAATTTACCGAGTTACCCATCAGATCTTAAATAGCTATTAAAATATCACATTGCCTTATTCTATCTGTTGTGTGTTATCATAAGTGATATCTGATCTATTAAAATAAAATATACTTGTATAACATGACTGAAATCTTGTTTTTCTTAATGTCTTAACAAATACATAGCAATATAACAGCTCATTTTGTTATAAGCAGTTCAACTGCTACTTTGACTCTTCAAATAGTTTAAACCGGTTCATTAAATTCCATCTGTTAGAATTATCATAGACATATATGTATAACTATGTAATTATTGTTATTTATTATTTATTATTATGTGTTATTCTTGTACACATGTATTTTACTATTTTCCCTTATTAGAAATCACACTTGTAGCTCATCATAACTGATACAGCTATAATTATTAATAACTTTTTTTTTCTAGATTTACATTCCACATGCATATATATTTAAAAAATTTGAAAGAAAATTTTCCATGGTACCATATATCGTGAAACGTTCAGTAGTCTATTCGTATAACCTCAAAATTAGCCAAAAGTTTATAGATAAGTACAAGCGTGTGGTTATTATAATCAAATACCAGCTCAAAGTTTCCAGTATACACATTATTATATATTTTATTATTACTCTCTTTGTAATATACTACATAATTTTTGGGACTTTAGAGTACAAACTAGCTTTTTGCACTGCTGAGTGGATGCCACACTGTGTCTTATTAAATGGTACAGTGGTCATACACCTATGAAATCATGGAACTTCACTCTCAACTACACAAGTCAGTTTGTACTTCTCTAGAACACAAAGGTAAAATCGGTACAAAGACAGGTTCATGTAAGGTTACACAAAACACATGAAACCAAATTAATGACAATCACAAATACCTCGGCAAAACATATGAATATGTACTACAAAAAAACCAGAAACGTTTTTATGGTGCAAAAAGTGACGGGGACGGAGCCTGACCGCCGATCGGATCAGACGTGTATCGCCTGAGCTCCTACACCAGAACCAGAATATCGGAGCTAAAAGCTCCATGCCCACCTATCAGCACCTGAAGCACCAACTGCTGAAAATATGTGTCTGGCAAAGGAGCAGGAGACAAGCGGGACCCCCCTGGGTGCTCTTCCCAAGAAAACACTACAACCCCACACGATGGGCCCATCCGGGCTGAAGACCACCGGACATGCTCTCCCGGAGCACCAGCCACTGCTGCTGAGGACCCGATGCCGCAGGCGTCAATTGCCCACCGGGATCCAAAGCTGGCCCCACGCGACTGACCAGGTACACTGCCAAGAGGTGCAGGCCTTCATGACAGCCCGGGGCTATGTGGAGGAATTGCTTGAAAACTGCCTCCGGTCCCCATGCCACACCTTGAGCCTGATACCGCGCCAGGGCATAGGTTGAGTCAGGACTTTGTATCACACAAGCACATACAGCTGAAGAAACAGGCTGTAAATTTGACTACCTACCTACAAACGTCAGGCTTGCTTATAGCTCAACCCTGCACATGACTTCGCTCATAGAGAATTTTGACACCATTACCCTGGACTTGAGTATTTCCCATGACCACATGTTAACTCATACATAATTGTAGGCTTGCTGTAGATGGGCATTGAATTGCCAACAAGTAATCTGTCTGTAGCCAAAGTTTCAATGATACAATGCTGACGAACACATAAGTCACACACTGGGCATGGACACATACCAGCTCAGCGGGTCACATCCGCATTCACTGCACCCACCGCCATGCCTGTATTGGGGACACTAGGCCAGACCTATGTCACACACCAGTGATAGGGGTGGAGACCATGGCTTCTTGGGCCTACCACTTCGCTGTGCAATATATATATATAACTAGCACGCACCCGCACAAAACAAGCCGGGGATAGTGTACAGCATGTACCAGCCTAGCCACACACCCGAGTACACCCAGCATGATGTATTGTGCTTCGCAACACCTGGTACCGGCATAACCAGCCTGATCACTGTGCTCAACCATGGCTTAGTGGCTGATCCGCTTAGAAGCCCCTCATGTTTAAAGCTACCGTCAAACAATAGCTATATGATATAAGCTTGCTTAACTTTCGTTTAAAGATCGCTCATCTTATTATCTCTCAACATGTAATAAGCATAGAGAGGCATCTCATGCTATCTAGCTTACCATTTCGGTAGCAAGCACTCACTATCTGTTAGACTGCAATTCTTTATAATGTTGTAATATTGACATACGCATAAACGCCTCCCCTATCAAAAATGCAATGCTACATACCATACCATAAGCTTAAGCATAACTAACTTTGTCATATGAATATCTAGCCTAGCATGTTTACTACAAACTACTGATGTCTCATAGCTTGTTATCCTCATTTTATATTAAAAAAATGTGCTGTTTAAACTGCCACTCTTTGCAATGCTATGAAAATGCTTGCAGCTGCTGTGGTGGCTCTGCATGCTTGTTGTTACTTTATGCACAAATAAAATAAAGAATAAAAAAATAAAATAAGTGACAGTGGGAAACAGGACACTGGGGGTGATTTAGCATAGTTATCCTTTCTAAAACGTGGTTCAAGTCCTAAGAGTGGGGCAACTATCATGAAAACTACATAACTACATGACAGATGCATATGATATATTAAAGAATACATACATAATAAGAAAGAGTCCTTTTGGTGGACAAAACAATATAATAGTTTTAAATGTACACATAGATAAAGCAAAAATAACAAAAATCATAAATACTGCTTATAAAAAGCTAAATGTATGTGTTTTGGTAAGCATGAAAAAAAAGATAAGAAAGCTACGTATGGGTCTTTAGCAGAGAGGGCCATAGTACGAGACTCTGAATTATCATATAGAGCTCCCTATAAAGCACAAGGCTTTGCAATTGGGGTGGAAGAATAAGTAGTAGAAGACTTTGGCATTAAGAAATGACAAAGAACAAATCTTGGTATAGGGGCAAAAGCAAACATAGCTTTTTAATTCATTGGTGGAATGAAGCGTTGCATGGTTTGATAACACAGAATGGTGTAGAACAAGACTTAATGTCAGGAAAAAAACAACAGGAAGGTTACAATAAGAAGAAGAAGAAGCATCAGATGGCTTAATATTGAGAATAAATGCAGCTGGAGGATCCATACAAGGATTAAAACAGTGCTAGCAAGAATCAGCACAAGACGTGGTACTTGGGATAGAATCAGATAATACCTTAGTATTGGGAGATGGAGGTGGCAAAAGGCTTGGTATATGGGAATGGATTCAGCACAAGGCTGGTATAGGAAATAGAAGCAGCAAAAGGCTTGGAGGAAGCATTTGACACCATACTGGGTCTTAAGTAATCACAGAAGTGCACCAGGACAGTCACATTAAGTATGATCACTCAAATTTTGCCAGGTTCAGTGCGTCTCTATGTCTCCCCTCAGCCCCTCTTTGTGTCTCTTTAGTTACCTCCCCTTCTGTGCACTCTTTAGCCCCCCCCCCTTCACTCCTGTGTCCTCTTTAGCCCCTCTCCCCTTCTGTCTGCTTTTGTAGCCTCCCCGTGCCCTCTTTAGCCCTCTCCCTTATTGTGCCCTCCTTAGCTGCTTTCCCCTGTCCTCTTATGTAGCCCCCCTTCCTTCCTGTGCCATCTTTAGCCCTTTCCCCTCCTTTGCCCTTATGTAGCCCCCTCCAACATTCACTGTGTGTGCTCACCTTCCAGCCCCACCAGCCTTCCAGGAGCTCTGAGAGCCTTCAGGCAGGAGGTGGAGCTTGAAAAGAAGAGTGGGGCTTAGCAAGAGGGGCAGGGTCTACCACAGCGATGTGCCTCTACTCACAGAGCGCCTGGGCACTGTGCACCCACCCAGGATCAGCTATGCATGGCAGAGTTTAATAAGGGGTGAGATGACTACCTGGCACAGCTGTGGATTAAGCTTGGAACTTCTTCAACCAAAACCTCTGAGAATGTATGGAGAATTAGCTGGGGTGTGTTTAACATGCGTCTGTGCGGTGTAGAAATGTACATTTTATACTGTTATTATCTTGGCAGGCCAGCTGCAAGGCAAGCATCCTGGCTTCCACTCAACTGGTCTGCATAATGGCTACTCTCTGCCTGACTCAGACAGAAGCATTCCACTGCTCCCCTGCCTTTATTTCCCTGTGCTTAGTTTTGTTACTTTTCTCACATGTGCTTGATTAAGACAACAGTGTTCGGGGCAGTGAGCTCTGCCTGGGAATCCAATCCAATGTTTTCTACTATAATGGTGGGAAACAGCACAGCCCCGAGCTGGAAGGGGTGAGTTGAGGTAACTGGATTCCAGTACTCCAGAGGTTGGGACTTATTGAGTGTTATAGAATGACAAACAGATTGTAACACCGTCTTCTGTGTCCTGTTCCCACCAATAGGAAATATTACAGCAACAGTTACTCAGAGTTGTGTTAACTCTTCAAGGCTTTCATTATGTAGATAAATGCACTTTCCCTTTTTTTTTTTATCTGTTTCATATACCGCAAGTGTGGGGTGGGGGTGTAATTTTTGGCAGGTTTGACCCTTTTTCGGCTGAAATGGAATAGGCCCATTTTCAGCCAAAAATGTTGGTAACCGAAATTTTGGTGCATCCCTACAAAATTGTCATCAAAGTTTGACATTTAGTATTTAGGCAATAAACTCCACTTGTTCTTATGCAGTATTTGCCACGATGGGGTAAATATCTTGAAATGCTGGGTTCTCATAAGAGGTGTAATTTTAACAGTATGGTAAATTCCCTGAAGACCAATAGAATCAGCAGGCACATTCCATTGGTGGAAACACTCCATGGACAGAGTCCAAAAGAACCAGTGGGCACATTCGACTGGTGGAATTACTAAATGGAGACCAAATGAAACAGCAGGTACATTTCATTGGAGGAATTACTCCATGGCTCTACTGTTTCAACTTTGTGATTCTTTTCAGAAGACGTGACTTTGAGAAATCTCCTTCAATATATTGAGGAAAGTTGCAAAAATGTATATCTCTACATCATGTCTATTCTGCATTTATTAATTGTTTACTACAAATCTCTATTTGATCTCTCTATTTGATTTATTTGTATGGACAGATAGCTTTATTTTTCAACAACTCCAATATTCACTGCAGTTAATTTAAAAAAAAAATCTTTTACATGAATTGCCATGGAAATGTGCAAAAATATTTAGAAGTGAGACTTCAGGAACTGGACCTATACACCCAAACTGCTTCATTAAAGGGACACTGTAGATACTTTAACTACTTCATCTTATTGAAGTTATTATAGTGCCTGCCGGCTGCCCCCTCCACCTCCCAAATAGTTCGTGAATTTAGAGAGCTCAGAAGCACAACTTCAAGCCATGCCTCCAAGCCCTCTGGGAGAGCCAGGAATCTTACATCCCAACTCTCATACCATAACGTACGCTGACGTCACTCACGCACAGTGCCTTCACTGTAAACAAAAGAGAATCCTTGTATTCAATGATTCTCTATGGCAGAATCTTAGGCATATCTCGGTGAGCATCCGATTTGCTCATCATTCTGAAGGCCAGCCTCCAGGATACCGCAATCAGAGCAGGAGGTTGCAGCAGCACTGAGAGACTCGGTGTTGGATAAAAGGTGAGTAATTAATTTTATTTTAGTTTATTTATCTTTTTATTTTTTATATTACAATAATGGGCATTAGAGCTGTAGCGTTGGGAATACAGATACATATTCTTAACACCACAGTATTCCTTTAAGCTGAAGTTACATTTAAGTCTATAGTATCCCTTTAAATTGTCTTCAAATACGGCTACCAGTAAATACAATTTAATGATTTTGGATAAGCTTTTTAAATTATCACAATCACAAACTTTTCAAAATATTTATCTACTGATGACACCATTAAAGTCTATGGGAATTTTAGTAGATAAATAATTTGAAAAGAGTGTGATAATTTGAAAAGCTTACTTAAAAATATTGAAGGAGCACTATAGGGTCAGGAACACAAACATGTATTGCTGACCTTATAGTGTTAAAAGCACCATCTAGCCCCCCTTGCCTCCTCTTGCCTCTCTAAATATAGTAACATCTTAATTGTATTAAAGTCTGAAGCTGCTGGCTCTGCCCCCGTCTGCCTCAGACCTGCAAGCTGCCTGCTGGCATCATCATAAGTGGTGGTCTGAGTCAATCACAATGCTTCCCCATAGGATTGGGTGAGACTGTCAAGGAGGCTGATCAAGGGCAGAGCCAGCACAAGTCAAACACAGCCCTGGCCAATCAGCAGCTCCTCATAGAGAATAATTTAATCAATGAATCTCTATGAGGAAAGTTCAGTGTCTGCATGCAGAGAGTGGAAACACTGAATGGCAATGCTGCTCACTGTGCAGCACTGCTCCACGAAGCACCTCTAGTAGCCATCTGAGGAGTGGCCAGTGGAGTTATCACTAGGCTGTAATGTAAACACTGCATTTTCTCTGGAAACACAGTGTTTACAGCAAAAAGCCTGAATGTAATGATTCTACTCACCGGAACAAATTCAATAAGCTGTAGTTGTTCTGGTGACTATAGTGTCCCTTTAAATCAACACCATTCTTGGGGAAATTTACCATACTTACTGCAGGGTTTAAAGTAAACCTGTCATTCATCAGATATTTTAATGATACAACGTTTAGTCATATAGATAATCCCAAGCCATTTTCAATGAAGATACAGCACAGTAATAAGGGTATATGAGACGATACCTACAAATGATATAGTTTACACTTACAATGCCGTTCGACTTCTTCAATGCATAAAAATAATTGTCTATTCTGTGTATTGTAAAGATTGATTAAGGCTGAAGTTTAATCTCCGATATTATGAACGTATCACAAGTGCATAGTACCAAGAGCAACATGCATTCTCCCCAATGACTTGTATAAGACAGACAAATTAAATTAAAATACATGAGAATCGATTTGCAAGCTTTGTTCATGCACATTTTCTCTTGATGCACTAGACAGCAAATACCATCCATGCAACAACAAAACACAACAAACATACACAAGGAGTGAATGGCGACACAACTAACAAGGTCAACAGGTTATGATACTAATACAGACTTCTCAGCTGCTCCCCAGTAATTGTAAGACGCTGCGGAATATGTTGGCGCTATATAAATGCTAATGCAAGAAATAATAAAAATATAAATATATGTAATATGCTACAGGAGACATATCCATTAATTCAATAAAAAATGTCTCGTTTAATATGTTGATTGAGGGAAGGTATTTATTGCTCTTATATCTCTTCACAGATCCATAGGTATGCCCCTTCTCGGTCTCTCCGCTCTGCCTGTGACCTTCTCCTGTCCGCTGCTCGCACCCGTACGGCCAACTCACACTTGCAGGACTTCTCGCGAGTGGCTCCCTTCCTAAGGAATAGCCTGTCTACCGCCATCAGACTCTCCCCTAGTCTTGCATCTTTTAAGAAGTGCCTTAAAACCCATCTCTTTAGGAAAGCTTATGGCCTCCAAGACTAACCTCTACCTCACATACCTGTCTCTTGTTCTCTCCGAAAGGGCAGTACTCTACTCTCTCCTCCAGCTCTGCTTCACTCCACCTTATTTGATTGCTGTCTCCTGTCCTATTGTGCTTCATACCCCACCTTCTCTAGACTGTAAGCTCGTTTTAGCAGAGCCCTCTTCAACCTGTCGTTCCTGCAAGTTTTTTGTAATTGTCCTATTTATAGTCAAATTCCCCTCCCAACCCACCCCTCCCTTATATTGTAAAGCACTACGGAATCTGTTGGCGCTATATAAATGGAAATAATTATAATAATTGTTACAAGACAGATTATGGGCCTAGGGATTGTGGACTGCATAATCTATTCTTTAGGATCACAGACCACGGTGAATTAAATGGGGGAATGAGAGGGGTACTTTCATAGTAACTTGACTTTACATTAAACCACTCATCACCACATAGCTGGCACTGCTTTCTATCTTCCCGGCTTGTCATTTTGCCACAAGGTTGTGTGAATTTAAAGAAATTTAGTTTTTGGAGTTTAGGGAAATTTAGATTTTTGTTACATACTTCCATATACATGCCCATCAAAAATTAATAGATCCTTTTGATAACTTTTTTGGTGGGGAGAGTTACATTTGTTAAAGATATCACTTATTTAGTCCAATTGGAAAGTTAAATCGCATGACTGTGAGGGTTAATATTTTCTGTTAGTTTTTTTTCAGTTATATTGTTTCTACCGAGTGCATATTGACTGTCATCCCCCATGCGTATTTGTCTGTGTGAATCTCCGACAGTTTCCTACATGGATTTTTTTTTAAATGTTATATCACAAGAATAAGGCAGAAGAGTAAAATTGATTACCTTTTTTTTTGTTTGTTTAATTAAACTTTTTTGAACAGTTGTCAAGGAAGCGTATTTTACTATGCTTTACAATATTTGTGTCTGCATTCCCTAGTCCATGAACTGAGGAGAAGTGACAAATGAATTTGTATTCCTAGTTGAAGATAGCCGAGTCAATCACATCTATACATGTTTTGTTATAGTGAAAGTTCTGCTTAAACCTTTGTGCTTTGATGATCAACCCCAGTCTAACTTAGTATCATGAGAAACACGGTTTATTAACCTCCAGAGTTCCACGCTTTGACAGCTCTCCTGATTAACACTGATTGTTAGATTGTAAGCTTGCTTCGAGAGAGACCTGTACACCTCCTGTTCCTGTATGCTATACGTATTTTGTCGTATATTAAAATATAATCTTTATTGGCCAAAATATAGAGTTATAATTCCCCTTTTATTATGTTTTGTTTTGCCACCTTTTTATTTTATTATTATCCTTCTTACATTTTGTTTGTACATTTTCAATTGTTTATATTGTGTGTTTTAAAATGATCTTGCAAAATAAAAATGTAATAAAAATTTGGCAAGAATGAATTGTTTACCTATTGTACAGTGCTTCTGAATATGTTGGCGCTATATATTATTTAATTAATTAATCAGGGAAAGGGCTGCATTGCAAACCTCCGGCTCCTAGTAAACATTTATTTTCGGCTTTCGCTCTTTAATACAGAACAGTTATAATGTAGGTGGCATTCAAAAGAAATTTAATAATTTCCATGCTTTAACAGGCTAGAATATGATAAAAAATAAATCATACCTTTTATTTTACCTCTTTAAAATGAAAGCTTCCTTTTTTTTTGCCTAACATTAAAAATCTCATTAAATGGCAAAAAAGTATGGTCCTCATGAGAATCATTTAAACTAACAAGGCAGGTCTTTATGTGAAAAACAGTAGCAGAGAATTCTAAATTCTGCCAGTACAGAAATGAGTGCTGTGCTATATCGAGCCACATCGGGTTGCTAAGCTCCGAGTGACGTCACGCTTGTCACTGTACGCATTCCAGCTATTTTTTTTTCTTATCATAAAAAAAATAGTTTTATTAATAAACAGCTGTTAATTTGAACCAAATTAGTTTTATATAGATGTGAAGATTTGTTTTTCTTTTATTTATTAATTTTAGGTGTAGCATAATGTCACACTTTTATTATCAAATTATGGGTATGGGGCACTTTACATATTCAGGATACGTAGTGATTAACGTGTTTATTCTTTGTACCTACTTACAGGAAATTGCATGCTATTTCCAGTGCCTTTTATTAATATTTGTGTAAATCTAAAGGATAATCTATTTATTGACTCCTCGCTCACTATGCCTAAGGAAGGGTAAACCATATCTAAATGATGAAGGCAATAATCGAACAAAATCAAACATCGGAGTTACTGTGTATCTCATGCAGAAGGGTTCTGCCTGATATTTGGTTCTGGGTTGCTCAGTCAGAAATGTATGTGATATAGGATTCCTCTTTAATGGCATGAATACCTTGTTTATTTGTATTTAGTTTATTCTTAGGGAGTGAGACGTTCCTAATTAAAGGGTTATTCCAAGCACCATAATCACTTTAACCTGTTGTATTGTACTGGTTATTAAGTGAGGAGTACACTGTCCCCAGTACATTGTCCCCGTTATCCAATAAAGGAGCAAACCATTTTGGGATGGTTTTCCCCCTTACCTTGGTCCCCACCAGGCACCGAGGTTTCTTGCAAGTTTGACATTGTGCATCTGACGTCTGCAGAGATGCAAAAGCCGTATTCCGATGCCATCGCTATTCGTTCACTGAGAGCGTCAGCTGACTGTTCTCAACCAACGAATGTAACTCTGTGCACAGAAATATGCATAGAATTGACATTAGCCAAACCAGACCCCCTAGCCAAGATTCCCAAATGATGCCCCATTGGAGCTAGACCAACAGCAGCCAAGGGGTCAAACTCAGTCAGGGAGAGTCACTAAAGTAAATATTCAAGAGAATTTCACATTTAAGACCAGAGGAGCTTAACTGGAACCATAGTTGGCTTAGATCATTTTTCCAGTTTTGACCTTAAATTTGAAATTCGGTTTAAATTAATTTTGAATTCTCACTTTAGTAAATAGCTCTAAGCATGTTTTTTTTCATAAAGACTCCAAGCACCATGACCACTACAGATCACTGATGTGGACATGGTGTTTAAAGTATCCCATTAATGAAGAAAGGCTCCTACTATCTTCAAATAGCATTGCTTCAATCCTGAGTGTTTACAAAACTGTTACTTATGTTAACAGATTTCTAAAATCTTAAATTATTTATGAGATTCCCAATAAATGTTTTACTCTCCCTACATCATCACTTAATAATTCAGAAATAGCAGAAAGAGTAGTTAAAAAGAACATCTGTCAGTTTTCTTTTTTTTTCTTCCTTATAATAATTTAAAATATTTTCAATGCAGAAAAAGGGGGGATTTAAATATCAAACACTTTTAATTCAACAGGGATCACACAGAAGATTTAAAGAGATATTATAGAATATCCCATGATTATTTTTTTTTAAAGACCTTTAATACATAATTATTATGAGTTTGTAAGCTAAATTTGCAAGTTTAGACTAACTGAATACGTAAAAGATTAGCATGAAGGACCAGAGTATTTAGCAGTCCAATGATACTCAGTATTTGTATTAACATCTAATGACTCTTAAATTTACTTTTAGCTGTATGTTGTTTGCAATTGATCTATTGTACATTTGCAAGCTGTGCGATATATTGATAGATATCTTGAATGAAAGAAAGATGTATGAAGATAGAATGTCAAGGGTTGTAAACCTAGCATATTGTGTGAACTATAGTGTCTATTATCATTACTTATCACATACATGCCTTGTGCAGGCTAATTAACTTTTTTATGTTTTCCTTAGTACAATATACCCCAATGCCTTATTATTTTCTGAATTGGAATTGGAATTGGTGTACCTAACCTATTTATACAACTGCTGATGTTATTGTCTGTATCTGCACACACACAAAAAAAAAAAAGACTTGTAAACCCATCTAGAATGTGACCGACAATATTTCAATGGACATTATCTAAATAGTATTTTTATGCCAGTATATCTATCTTTATGTTACAGTATATCTAGCAGTGCTGTTTCCCTGCATGCTATAATGAAAGCTGGATAACGAACGCATGATGACTTCAAACTTAGAAACGTATTCATCAAAAATGCAATTTTCGGAACCATGCATTTGTTCATGCAATTTGCATATCCATCATAACAGTCACACCTGTTAACGAGATTGTTAGTAAAGCATAATACTATGTATAGATTTTTGTTTGTTAGTGTTTTCATTTCTGATAATTCTGATTATTTTCCTGCATGTAGAGAATTTTAATTGATCACTCATTTTTTAATGCTATTTCATTTTGATGAGACTAGTAGGGCTGGCATTTTTTTTTCAACTGATACATTCAGTAGGTTAATTCTATCCTCGGGGGTTTGCATAATCATTTCAAGTAACATGTTAGAGAAAAGGTTAAAGACAGATTTATTTCCTCTGAGGCTTCCATTACTGAGCGCCATTCAAGCATGCTTTATACTTGTTGACATTAAGGGAAGTTTGACTTACATTTTGCTTGCCCACAATGTTATCAAATGGAAGTTCTGGACTCCACGATCCTTCTGTGAAAGTGGCCCCACTGTTTCTCCTGTCTGTTGGGCTGACAGACTCCTTGACTATATCCTCAGGTAAGCTAAGAAGATGTTCCTCGGGCTGTTTTATTAAGTACGTTTCAATGTTATGCTTCCTTAAGAACTCGTTCCTCTCCTTTCCGTGGCCTTCTTCAACATTATAATCTCCATTCAGGCAGTCTAGAGTAGCTTTGGAGATGTGGATTCTCCTACATAAAATAAAATTTATATTATTCATTTTTGAATTGATAGCCCAACAATAGTTAAGATGCAGTGGAGTGGGATCAGACAAGGTAACCCTAGGATGAGCAATGGCAAAAGGAGAGAGGATCTATCCGGAATGGATGATGAGAGAATAAATTGTAGTAACTAAAAAACAAAACAAACAAACATACATGTGCTGCACTTACCACACTAGTGTAGTATAGTGTGGTAGTGTGCTCTAGAAAGACTACGTGAGTGAGGGTAATATACAGTGGGATGGGAGAGTGAAAACAATAAAAAATATATTATGAACAAATAAATAATAATCAATTATCATCATAATCATAAAATAAATACAATGCTAATAGATATTCTATGCATTGAAAATGGATGTTTAAAAAATTGTTCAGTGAAATTAATTATTGACAGTAATGAAGGCTGAAGTATCAGAAATATTTTAATTTAATGTAATTTACTGGTTTTGGAATGATAGCAAACCAATTTAATTCCAACTGCTTCTATTAACTGATTATGAATTGGTAAACAATTTGGAGAATTATAAATATATATTTTTTTTTTTATTATTCTGTGAACCCTGAATTTTATTTACAAAAGTATTTTTTTTTTAAATGTTTACTGTAGTGTTGCAGTACAATAGAGTTGGCCATGATTTTAACATATTTGCTACAGATAAAACGCATACAATTCAAAGGTCTTCCTCTACCTCCTATATAAACTCGGAAAGGTTCTACCACCTATATAAACTTGGACTTTGAAGAGGTACTGAAACTTCTGAGGACGCCCTGAGGGGTGAAACGTGTAAAGTGTGTATTGGAGCCTTTTTTACTTTGCATATACTTGTTTTAAAACTGATACTTATAAGTCCTACTTTTATTGTTTTTGCTGATGATTTGATATCCTGGTTCATGCTATATCCCAGGTGGGGATTATCCCACCAAAGCTATATGCAATAGAGCAAGTTATTGCTCAAAAAAATTTAAGTAGGATACCACTTGATTTCTTTTATTATATGTATATGTACATACTACGCAATTGGAGTATCTCTGTTTTTTCTGTTGAAGCACTATTAGATACACTCCTGAGCAGATCTTCATATATCCCGAGGCAGGGATTGAACTGTCCAAGCGCTACACAGCAGAGCTCTTAGCAGCTCAGAAAAGCGTGAGTTTAGCACCTATAGCTTTGAAACACTCTCACATAGATCTGACATATTGCACTATTATATGTACTTTTTTTTTTGTATTTTAATATCCTGTGAGATCTGGATTTGCCAATCTTTGACTGTAAATGAGTGTATGTATATATAAGATTATATACCGATTATATGTAAGTGCACTATAAGGGCACTTTAAATATAATTTTTTATCTGTGTGGTTGTTTTAGCCCAGTAGATCATTCCTGTTTTCTTTGACAGATATAGCTGTAGCCTTAGCAGGGGTTAGCAAGGTTGCCCCAAAGCCGTCCCAGCAGTTGAGGTATCTCTCCTACAGGTACAGAATCAGGGACACCTCTGATCATCAAATTTCTCCATCTATGGAGGTTTTCCATTTGGGCTAATTTTGCCTCTTGTAGGTGCTGTTTCTTCTGCAATTGTGCTAGTGTAGTGACCATGTCGTGATGTTTGCTGCGACAATCACTAACCTACTCTTCCACTGCATACATTTAGCCTTGCAGTGTGGTCACATCGTCTTTCACTGTAGAGATACCCACAGATAAAAACTCTTTTATTTCAGAGAGTAGGGCTTTTATGTCGGCTTTGCTAGCAGGTTAGTTGTCAGCTTCTTCATGTGTGCTCATGCCCCTCAGCTTCTGCTGTAGGTCTCCATCTGATTCCTCAGAAGCGCTGGATTCTGAAGCTTCTGGAGCTGAATGTACTGGTGGAATAGTCTACACTGAGGCCCTAACATCTCCCTAGGCCTTGTCTCAGTGCTTTTAGTATAGTCAGATGTAGGTACAGCTGTATGTTTCAGCCTTTCTTGCGCGCTGCTTATCTCTGAGGAGGTTGGGATGGTTCTTTCTCGGGTGCCACCGGGTGCCACATGGCTCCTCGATGGTTGATTGAGTAAGCCCCCGATATTTGGGGTTTTGAGAAACATACTTTTTCTGGCTGATTCAGATCATCTTCCTATGTTCTCGCAGAAGTCGGAGGATAATTGTGCAGGGATAAGGCGCTCTTTGACACGTGTCCGTTCGGTTCAGCTGCTAGCTCTGCCCCCTTATTAACTAACGTTTATTTAAAACAAACAAAAATAAAGTACAGAGACTTGTACAATAATACTGTTGCTAGTTTATTGTGCAATGGGGTAAAATACAGACACAAGATAAAAAGAACTGGCAAAAGCTTTACAGAGAAATTAACGAGAGAATATGTTTATAATATTGTATTATACAACATTAATGTCACCTATTAATTAACATGTAATATTTGTAATTATTAGTAAAAAGTCACAAAAAAAGTGTTTTTTTCTTGTTTTCCCAAAAGCACTGCATTACTTGAAGTTGAGAAGACATCACTGCTCTTTCAACTGCCTTAATTTAATTTAAAGTTTAATACAGTTTATCAGCAAGGTAGCCTTGCATTCACGTGAAGTAGACCTGGCCAGATAGCTTTGTACTTGACATTGATAGTGTGAACATTTCACCATCAAGTACCATTTGATTGGCAAAAGTTCTTCATAGGTTTAACATGTGTATATTTAAAATGATCATCTATATTTCAATTCAATTTTCTAACAGATAGCTGCTATTATATTAAAAGAGTCTCTACAAAGTAAGATGAAAAGTAAGCACTGTGTATACTCCACTGATCCCGGAGAGCAGGACACTGGCTGCATCTGATTATTCCTCCTACACAGTTTACTGCACAAGAAGCCTTTGAACCACTTAAAACCCATGGAGCCTCAATAGCTCTGCACTTATTGAAGATGAAAAATTGAAATGTCCTATTGTATAAAGACCCTTTTGATACAATGATAAAATGAACTCTTTGGAAGGTTATTTTTCCAAATGCTCTTGATTCTTCAGATCAACATTTCTATGTCCAATAAAATGCTGTACTCAATATAGTTATGGATGTTTTCTATTTAAACATATTGATGTTTTCTGGGTTGTAGGGTTATTTCTCCCTAAACGGAATTTTAAAAAGAATGAGCCCTAAAACTGTTAAATTCAGAGCTTATCTTTTACAATCTTTATGGAATGTTTTCAGAGTTTTATAAAACAAAGCCAGAATCAAACAAATATGTAGTCAAACAATTATTCACGTAAGTTTAAAATACTGTGGACCTGTAGGAACTTGTACCTGATAAACTGCTGTCTCAGTTAACCAGTGTAAATCTACCACGTTAATTATTATTATTTTTATTATTTATTTTATTATTTATAAAATATTTTACCAGGAAAGATACATTGAGATTTCTCTCGTTTTCAAGTATGTCCTGGGTCCACAAATCATTGCATTGTTACATTAGGTACAACAAAATACAAAAACAATATTAATACACAATATATACAAAATTTAACATAGAACAGGCAGGAAATATATAATCAACCATGACACGTGCATTCTGTTTTGAGGTATGTAGAGAGGGATCTCTTAAAGGACTTTAGGCATAGGGAAGATTTTAAATTGTGCGGGAGGTCATTCCACAATTGCGGTGCTCTGTAGGAGAAGGAGGATCGGGCCGCTTTCTTTTTGTATTGAGGTAGACTAAATAAAGTGTTGGTACTGGATCGGAGGTTATATGAAGTGGGAACAGCTGGGGAAAGCATTTTGTTCAGGTAGGGTGGGAGTTTCCCAGAAAAGCTCTTAAACACAAGGCTGGAAAGATGAAGGGTGCGTCTGGATTCCAGCGACAGCCAGTTTAGTTATTTTAGCATGTCACAATGGTGGGTCCTGTAATTACATTGTAGCACAAATCGGCAGAACGATTTATACAATGTATTGAGTTTATTAATGTGGGATTGCGGTGCAGATGCATATACTACATCCCCATAATCAATGATTGGCATCAGCATTTGCTGTACAATCTTTTCCTTCACTGTAGGGCTTAGGCAGGATTTGTTTCTGTACAGGGCACCTAGTTTTGGATCAAGTTTAGATGCAAGCTTTTCTATGTGCAGGCCAAAAGATAGATTGGGGTCTAACATCATAACCAAGTATTTGAAAGAGTGGACTGCGGTCAGTGTGCCATTTGAATTTGTTTTGATAGGTGGGAATTGTGTAATTTGTGTAATTTAGGTACTGTTCCAAAGATCATTGTGACAGTTTTGTCAGTGTTCAGGAAGAGTTTGCTTTTTGCGATCCACTTTTCTACCTCTGTAAACTGGTCTTGGAGCACAGCCTCAAGCTGCGGTAGATTGGATTTGCTCGCATAGATTACTGTGTCATCTGCGTACATGTGTACATTTGCAGACATTAGGCAAATCATTTATAAATAATGTAAATAGTAGGGAGTCAAGAATGGAACCTTGGGGAACACCGCACGTGACTGGGAGAGGGAGGGAGTCGCTATCAGAAATGGACAAATATTGCGAACGATCTGATACATACGATCATAACCAGGTTAGCGAACGATCACCAATACCTGAGTTTTTGAGTTTGTGCAGTAGAATGTCATGGTCTACTGTGTCAAAGGCCTTTGTTCCATGCCAGTTTGGATGTCATTGCAAACTTTTAAAAGGGCAGTTGCAGTGGAGTGATTCTGGTGAAGGCCCGATTGATCAGGGGTCAGATAGTTTGATTGTTGGTAGTACTCACATAGTTGTGTATGGACACATTTTTCTAAGATTTTTGACAATACCGGGAGCAATGATATTGGGCGATAGTTAGAAACCAAAGTAGTGTCACCACTTTTATGGATAGGCACTACTCTCGCAGTCTTCCAAAGTTTGGGTATGTATCCAGACATCAAGGATTCGTTAAATAGAGTTGCGACGGGTTTAGCAATTGCCGGTACACTGAGCTTCAACAGCATTGCTGGGATTTGATCAGGTCCAGACTGGTTTTTCATTTTTAGATTATTAAGATGTTTTTTAATGACACTAAGAGGTACAGGTCTAAAAATGAATTTGTCTATATTGGGCCTTTGCAAATTTAGTTGGACCTGATCAACATTTGTAGTTGCAGGATGCGTGTCATTTATTAGATTGGCAATCAGGGCAGTAGAGCATCAGACAAAATAATTGTTAAAGGCATTTGTTACATCTAAGGGAAGTTGCAGGGTTTGGTTATCCACTTTGACAGTGGAGGGTTGGGAGTGGATTGGGGGAGTTTGTAGTTTATTTATGACTTTCCAAAAGTTTCTAGGGTTTGAGATGTTATTGTTCAGATTTTCATAGAAATATTGGGCCTTGGCCTATTTTGTCTGTTTTGTGCATATATTTTGCCATTGTCTATATGTCTATTATGTTATAATTACTGGCAAATTATAGTATCCACATAACAGAAACGGACCTAAGTAGAGCCATAGAGACCTCGAGAGTTATTAGCAACAAAGCTAAGGATAGACAAAAAAGAGAGTGGATGGATGAATATAAAGGAGGGAAGGGAAAAAAATGAGAACTCAAGAAAAAAATAGGATGTAGCTGAAGTATTTTGGGTTAGTCTCACTGTAACTTGAGCTACCTCTAGTTTAAACTCAGTGTAGTTACTTGTGTAGCAAGGACTATCTGAGCGCACTCTCGCCCATGATATTAAAATAGAAAGTGGTTGTTCCACACGCTGAGCTATCATCAGCTAGAAAAAGAAGGTCCCAATCTGTGAGAATAGGGCCCAGGGGTAGGCAACATTTGGCACTCCAGATGTTTTGGACTACATCCCCTATAATGCTCTTACAGCCATAATGCTGGCAAAGCGTCATGGGAGATGTAGTCCACAACATCTGGAGTGGGCAGACTAGATGGGCCGAATGGTTCTTATCTGCTGTCACATTCTAAGTTTCTATGGAGTACCGAAGGTTGCCTACCCCTGGACAGGATTTTTTGAGGAATATGTCAGGGTTCTAATGGCAGCTCTTTTGATATGCACTCCATCCAAAAATAATACAGAGTTTATTGTGTTTTTAACCATCAAAATAAAACAAAAATCAACAAAAAGAAAACAGATTTGCTGCAGGGAATAGACACTTCCCAGGATAGGTGATATTATGTCAACTTTTCTCCTGTGTTAAAGGCTAAACTTAGTCGATAAAGACTTTATACAGAGGGATCATGGAAGATTTTATCAAGGGGAAAAAAAGAGAGAAATCGGCATGACTTACCCAGGTATACCCCCTGATTCCAGTTTATTTGCAATATCCACATCCCAGGACCACACATCAAACTGCCACTTCCTGAGTCCCAGCACTCCACATAAAACTGAGCCAGAATGAATCCCGATTCTCATGTCAACATCGTGTTTAGTTCTTGACCTTACATACCTTCAACACATTTAAACAAATAAAACCAGTTAATAATTAGAAGCTGATTTAAAGAAAGAGGTATGATGATATAGGTTTATCAAACACGTTTAGCTCATCTATTTCTATATAAAATCATAGTTTTGTAATTATGATAAGAATGGACTTCATTAGGGGATTACAGTCTTTAATAAGTTTAATAAAAAGTCATAAATGTTATAGCAGCTGCTCTCAGCAACATTATAACAAATCATTCAATTTACATGCAGATTATACATACATCTTACAGGCATCTTTGACATTTTAAGCTAATTAAAGGGAAATTATTGGCACCAAAACAACTTTAGCTTAATGAAACAGTTTTGGAGTATAGCTCATGCTCCTGCAATCTCACTGTTCAATTATCTGCCATTTAGAAGTTAAATAACTTTGTTTATAAAGCCCTAGTCACACCTCCCTGCATGTGACTTAACCAACCTTCCTAAACACTTCCTGAAAATTAAACTATATATGTTAGGTTCTTGTATTGCACAGTTTGTTTAATCTAATAGAATGTCTTATCTACTGCTATTAATAGCCTACTAGACCCCACAGGAGCCTCCTGTGTATGTTTAAAGTTCAATTTCCAGAGCAGGAGATAAATCACCTCTAAAGCAAGTTAACATCTGAAAATGGAACCATTTTTTCCATGCAGACTGTGTCAGTCACAGCTAAGGGAGGTGTGGCTAGGACTGCATAAACAGAAATAAAAGTGATTTAACTCCTAAATGTCAGAGAATTGAGACTGCAGGGACATAATCTATACACCAAAGCATGATTTATTTAGATACAGTTTAATTCCTCTAGTATTCCTTTAATTGTGTTACATTTAAAAATGAAAAAAATAATATATAACTTTCTAGTATGATGTCTAGAAGAAAGCAGTTTTCTTCCCGATCCTATTCTTGAAGGATTCAAGCCTTTCCGTGCTAAATTTGTTATGTCCAACCACCAGTCCATCTGTTGTATCCAATCAATGCCTCATTCACTTGTAAAATGTGCTGACAGTGTAGTTTAAATAAGTATAGAGACTGAACTGTTACATGACATGGGAAGGGTCCCTGTAAATGGACAAGCTAGCACAGTCTACCAGATATAAAACTATAACATTTAATATAAGCATGGCAATTCTCAATGAGTATTAGTCCATTAGACCCAATTTTCAAGAAATTAATTATTTTTTTAAAGTGTTAGAACATGCCAAGGAAATGCCCCAAAAACTGTTGGCATGTTTTGAACTTTACAAAAATCAAATACAGATTTGAATCCATTCTTGCAGAGAAGCCGCACAATTGCTGAAAGTGAAAAAATATATATAAACATGGAGTGATCGAAAGCCTTGAATGATATGATATTTTGTTCTCAAAGACCTGAATATGTCAGAAGAACAGTTGTCTAGAAGTACTGTGATTCCATTAGTCTGCATCCTTGTTTGAAACACAGTGGCATCTCTGTTAACCTAGAGGATGCATTTTAGACAGTCTACAATATCCAGTCAAAACTGAGAAAATACTGAATTATTATCTGCATTGATTGAATTGTCCTTTTACCAGGAACTACTGATCTGAAAAACGCTATCTTTCAGCATGATAATGCAACAAACATAACGAAGACTTTTGTTTAGTACTTACTTTAGTGCCCAGACAAATAACTAGAAATCCTTTAGAACACAAAAGCTTAAATTAAAAGAAGTGTTAAGCCATACCCACAAGAAGATTGGAAGAATCTATTACAGAACTACTTGGTAACAAAATGACAAGACAACCTTCCAAAGCGAACTATATTTATTTTGCATTCTAAGGGACGTCACAGATAATATCACACTCGATGTTCACCAGGAGTCTGGCATGTCCCAATGGTAGCCAAATGGTAATTGAAATCTGGCGTTGAGCTTAAAAAATCTGATGATGGGGCAGTCATTGTAGGACTGTTGCTGGGATGTCTCAATTATGGTGCATTTTGGTTGGAGAAGACTTTACACAATTGATTTATAATGTACATTGCCATCACTAAGGCTACGAGTTGTGGAATTAAACCCTGTTGACCACCACTGTTATATTAAAAAGGTAATTATCACACGCAATAACATATAATTTCAAAACTACTACAATTATTAATTAAGGCAACAAATAATTATATGTATCATATATTCAAACTGTTTTCTAAAGTTCTAGAAATAATTTGATTTAAAATATCTTAAAAGATCTTACAATAATATCTCATCAGAGGTTGGGGATAAGAATTCCCAAATACAAAATTCTAATTAAAAGCAGTATGAATGCAACAGATTATGATTAAAGTTAATGATCACTCTGTCATTAAAAGATTGTGAACAATGTTCAAGATGAGCTATAAAGATTATCTTTTCAAAGTCACTGGAAGATTTCGTAAGCCTTGCTAACTTACAGTTCTTAATTAATCAGCCATTAATGTTTGGTGTCATAGTATTCATATTTTGCAATGTGTAATAGATTAATGTACTGTATTTTTGCATTCTAAATGCCTTTTAGTTAAAAAAAAATTGTTTACATGTGGCCTCCCTTCCACAAAATATGTTCTTGGTTGGCTTCTACACCATTGTACATATGGAGCTCAACCATCGAGAGTTGTGACTGAGATGAACTACTAAACCTGCAGTAGAGTAAGAAGATACCCGTAGCTGGTAGAGGCACTTTTCAAAACCTCATCTTTCGGTCATTAATATTGGTGTGGATCACCGCTCTCCATGGACACATTGCTCTGATATTAATTTTGACACTGGATCCTTTTGCAAACTAAGGATACAAGATGACGTGCGTCATTCCTGTGATAGTGCACACACACGTTCTGGGAATGATTCAAGTCGCTATCCTGGCACTAGTCGCTATCCTGGCACTAGTCACTATATAAACCCCTCGAGTCCTGGAACACATTGCCCTGTTGTGGTTCCTTAGTGGTCTCAGTAGTACTTTTGTAGTGATTTGGCTGTTGAGTAGACTGATTTTTAACTATTTATTGGTAAATTCATTATGCTATATAATGTGTTGAGTGTCAGTTGTCTTGAGAAAGGACCCATTGCTGTCCGAAACGACAAGGCTACTGTTTTGTCACTTAATTAATCGAATAAATTTTTTTTCACTTTTTGGAAGTCCACTGAGTTCTCCTATTGTATAATATGATTTAACATTGCACCTTTGTAATTTTCAGAATATCATTTTAATTTAAAATTGTATCGTCAACATTCTTTGCGCAAACTGTGGTTTAAAAAAATAATAAATATTGCTGAATAGCACAAAACACTCATGAGATTTTATTGCTCTGAATTATAAATGCTCTTTGTTAATTTTTTGTTTGAAAGCTGATAATTAGTGTAATAGGTCTAGAACACGATAATATTCATAAACGAGACAACGCCCAAACATGCTGAATTATTCATACGTTCTTTGAGTTACTGTAAACAATACAGTTTCACTCTGTGCTCAGGCTACATAAAAACACAAACAAACAAGCACATCGAAGAAAACAAACAAAGCCACAGTTAATTTACCTAATAGTCTTGATCATACTTAGTCCCATTTCCACGCAGCAGTGGGCATGGTCTTGTCGGGGTTCGGGCAGACCAGATACGCAGTAATAGCAATCTCCTAAGATCTTAATTCTAAGGCAGTGATGCTCCTAAAAAATAGATAAAGGCAGGAATGGGTTTATGCTAGGCTGTAGGGTTATAATATTAAAAGGTGATATATAATACAGAATAGACCATAATTGCAATTATTCATAGAGCGGGCAAACATTTTATTCTAATAAAACATGTTTGACATATGGGAACACCAGGCAAAGAGGGCCCTGCCCAAATGAGTTTACAATCTATAGAGATTAGGAAGAAATACACAGAGGCCAGCAAGTGAATCAAATTATCTGGACACACTTGAAAGGATGGGAGGGGTGGGAGTACAGTAAATGGAAGAAGGGTTGAGGATTTAAGATGTGAGCTGCTAGGCTTCTCTGAAGAAGTGCATTTTTAGGAAATTTTTAAAGCATGGCAGAGAAAGGGAGAGTCAAATGTGTTGCTGAAGGGTATTCCATAAGGAGGAGGTAACCCGTGAGAAGTTCTGCAGACGAGACTTCTCATAATAAATTCAAAGATTCATGTGAAATTGAAGCTTAACTTTCTAGAATGGAGGGGAAGAAGTATACATTATCCTAAAATGCAATAAAATATATTAAGGAATTGGCAAGGTGTCAGATTTGTGTTAAAGCATAGGCAGTTGTATGATGTTGTAAGAGATTAGCTGCTTTCACAGTAGTGGAACTCAATGAGATATGTATCAATCGATCCAATGGAGATAGATAGATAGCGGAAGTGAGCAGAAACGCATATGAATAATGGGTAACAACAGAGGTGCAAATAGAGGTGCAATAGATTTTCCAATCTATTGGTCACTTTTCATTTGATCTGTGAATAAAATCAGCATTTAGTGACTGACCCCCAGCCATCAATTATTTCGAAACCAAAGATGATCACAAATCAATTTGTAGTTTTAGCAATTGTTCATTTTTTGGTTTTTTTTGCTTTGCAATTCCTCCATACAGAGTTTTGGAAAACCGAAATGCAAAAGTTTACTGAACAATTAACTTTCAGTATGCTTATTAAAAGACAGTTATGTAAATTATATCAGAAGTTTTATTCCATCCATTAGCCTATAGATGACAAATAAAAAAAAAAACATCTATTGGTCCAGATAAGTGCCCTTCTTCTACGAGCCCGGTGATCCAAACAGCTAGACAGACTGACCGCTGTCTATAGAATGCATAGATTATTGAGAATATGTGACAGAAATATTGAAGGCAGATCTCATACAATTGCAATTTTAACCATACCATTTATTTCTTTAATAATCTAAACATATTGTTGTAGACACTAATAAATCAGTAATATATCTCTGAGTGTACACTGGCAGATTTATTTACTACACTGAAAACCTTGAGGTTTGAGATTTCAGTGTACAATTTGCAAATCCCTTGTTATTTCATCACAATTTTATTTTGAGTGTATAACATTATGTCACGATTTGTTTTTTTCTCAGTCTGGTGCAGGACCTCACAGTGCCACTACCTGTCTGTGGTGTGATTCCAGGCTGCTGCACCCAGACTGAGATCTCTCAATGTTCCCAGCTGGCCTTACTGTGTGATCAAGATCTCCCTATTTAGTTGAGCCTCACCCTTTCTTGTTTGCCAGTTCATTAATGTTATTGTTGTTGGTCTGGTCCTGCCTTTCCTGTGTTCCTGAGCTGGCTGCTTCCCTGTATCCAGAGGCTTTACCTGCATTCCCTGTATCCAGAGGCCTTTCCTACGTTCCCTGTATCCAGAGGCCTTTACTACGTTCCCTATATCCAGAGGCCTTTACTACATTCCCTGTATCCAGAGGCCTTATCTGTGTTCCCTGTATCCAGAGGCCTTTCCTACGTTCCCTGAATCCAGAGGGTCTTTCCTACGTTCCCTGTATCCAGAGGCCTTTACTGCGTTCCCTGTATCCAGAGGCCTTTACTAAGTTCCCTGTATCCAGAGGCCTTACCTGTGTTCCCTGTATCCAGAGGCCTTTACTGCGTTCCCTGTGTCCAGAGGCCTTTCCTGCTTTCCCTGTATCCATAGGCCTTCACTGCGTTCGCTGTGTCCAGAGCTTTTCCTACGTTCCCTGTGTCCAGAGGCCTTTACTGTGTTCCCTGTATCCAGAGGCCTTTCCTGCATTCCCTGTATCCAGAGCTTTTTCCTACGTTCCCTGTATCCAGAGGCCTTTACTGCTGTACCTGTATTCAGAGGCCTTTCCTATGTTCCTTGTATCCAGAGGCTTTTCCTGCGTTCCCTGTATCAAAAGGCATTTCCTACATTCCCTGTATCCAGAGGCCTTTCCTGCATTCCCTGTATCAAGAGCTTTTTCCTACGTTCCCTGTATCCAGAGGCCTTTACTGCTTTCCCTGTATTCAGAGGCCTTTCCTACGTTCCTTGTATCCAGAGGCTTTTCCTGCGTTCCCTGTATCCACAGGCCTTTCCTACATTCCCTGTATCCAAAGGCCTTTCCTACATTCCCTGTATCCAGAGGCCTTTCCTGCATTCCCTGTATCCAGAGCTTTTTCCTACGTTCCCTGTATCCAGAGGCCTTTACTGCTTTCCCTGTATTCAGAGGCCTTTCCTACGTTCCTTGTATCCAGAGGCCTTTCCTGCGTTCCCTGTATCCACAGGCCTTTCCTACATTCCCTGTATCCAGAGGCCTTTCCTACATTCCCTGTATCCAGAGGCCTTTCCTGCGTTCCCTGTGTCCACAGGCCTTTCCTGCATTCCCTGTATTCAGAGCTCTTTCCTACATTCCCTGTATCCAGAGGCCTTTACTGCATTCCCTGTATAGAGAGGCCTTTCCTATTTTGCCAGTATTCAGAGGCCTTTCCTACGTTCCTTGTATACAGAGGCCTTTACTGCGTACCCTGTATACAGAGGCCTTTACTACGTTCCCTATATCCAGAGGCCTTTACTACGTTCCCTGTATCCAGAGGCCTTATCTGTGTTCCCTGTATCCAGAGGCCTTTCCTACGTTCCCTGTATAGAGAGGCCTTTACTGCGTTCCCTGTATAGAGAGGCCTTTCCTATTTTGCCAGTATTCAGAGGCCTTTCCTACGTTCCTTGTATACAGAGGCCTTTACTGCGTACCCTGTATCAGAGGCCTTTACTACGTTCCCTATATCCAGAGGCCTTTACTACGTTCCCTGTATCCAGAGGCCTTATCTGTGTTCCCTGTATCCAGAGGCCTTTCCTACGTTCCCTGTATAGAGAGGCCTTTACTGCGTTCCCTGTATAGAGAGGCCTTTCCTATTTTGCCAGTATTCAGAGGCCTTTCCTACGTTCCTTGTATACAGAGGCCTTTACTGCGTACCCTGTATACAGAGGCCTTTACTATTTTACCAGTATTCAGAGGCCTTTCCTACGTTCCTTGTATACAGAGGCCTTTACTGCGTACCCTGTATACAGAGGCCTTTCCTATTTTGCCAGTATTCAGAGGCCTTTCCTGCTTTGCCTGTGTCCAGAGGTCTTTCCTATGTTCCCTGTATCCAGAGACCCTTCTGCTACATTCAGTCATCTGTGTTTTTATTTTATTCAACTATCTTTCTTGTAAATTGCCTTGATTTGTGTGTATATTGGTTTCTTTGCATTCTGGGTTCCATCTATAGAGGTTGCTGCACTGATCAGCACTCCTTCCAAACCAGACCCCTGACACATTGTGGAGTTCACTGAATTGTATTAAAATAAAGTAGCAAGCTTGTGACAAAGTGCTGAGTTGGTAAATCTCTGTATTTATCAAGCTGGAATTAATGCCACCAGGCTCTCATTGAGATCTCTGCAGAATGAAAGTCACAAAACCAAGATTTCATTCTGAGCAAAAAAGATTGCATTGCTGACTTCGGTTATGTCGGCGGTAGACTTGAAAATTTACTTCAGACCACATATATATATTTCAGGACACCGATTGGCTCATTTTCACACCCTTTTGGTTTGACTGATTTGTTTTCCAAAATTATGTTTTTTTGTTACTGAATTTATGGCAAACTGAAATGCCATGCGGCCATAATTTGTCATTCCTGAACTAATATTTTCTTTTCTTATGTGAAAGAAAATGGTCCAGCCAAAACAAACTTTCTCATTGTGCACAAGTCTAGTTGGTGGAAGCTTTGGCATATTCTAACTACATATGGAAGAAAAGCAATATAGTAGATGTCCAGTTTTCTAAATAGTTGGATGGAAAGTTGTAAGAAACTTAGATTTAGTCTATATAGATAGTCTATATCAGGGATAGGCAACCTTCGGCACTCCAGATGTTGTGGACTACATCCCCCATAATGCTCTTACACCCGTAATACTGGCAAAGCATCATGGGAGGTGTAGTCCAAAACATCTGGAGTGCCGAAGGTTGCCTATGCCTGGTCTATATCTTAAAATATTTTGTGTTGGAGTGGAAAGTCCTCACTGGCGATCATAAGGTTAAGTCTTCTCTGGTAAATCCAATTCATAAATAATAGTTTTATGTTGTCAATGACTGATTACATGGTAGGTTTTTTAAAACGAAAAATAATCCAATGAGGTCACATACAGAGATGAATGTATTTCAGCCATGACCGATCAATTTAATGATGTAATTCCAGTAAGATAAATTATTTATCCAGAAGCAATCAAAATCTGAACATGCATGAGTTCAATCATTATATACATAGATGCAGACCATCCAAGTGAGAACTGTTATACTGTATAAATAAATTGGTTCAGAGCACAATAGGAACAAAAGCATTAGTCTAATTAGTTGTTTAGTACAAAACATACTAATTTAACATAAACAGATAGTAATTACCAAAGCTCAATTAAAAATATAAAATGTAAATGTTTCTCCTTATGGTTTTAATTCCTAGTCTGTTAAACTGCGATTGCAATTTTCCTGCAATTAACAAAAATATAGTAATATTGTTTCTATCCCATTGTACTATTTTTACATTCCTTTTTTCCAATGGAATATCATAGTCGGGTGGTCTAGACAGCCAAACCTCATTTCAGTTGAAATTGAAGCTTAACTTTATAGATTGGAGGGGAAGAAATATACATGATCCAAAAATGCAATAAAATATATTTAGGAATTGGCAAGGTGTCAGATTTGTGTTAAAGCATAGGCAGTTGTATGATGTTGTAAGAGATTAGCTGTTTTCATAGTAGTGGAACTCAATGAGATATTTATCGATCGATCCAATGGAGATAGATAGCGGAAGTGAGCAGAAACGCATATGAATAATGGGTAACAACAGAGGTGCAAATAGAATGATCTTCATGGAAGGTGGAGAAAATGATACAGGGAAAAAAGAGGGACAGAATAAACGATGAAGCAGTTAGAGGATGGAAACGAGGAAAGATGCGGAATAAATAGTAGGAGAGAATGTGGAAGTAGAGTTACAGAAAAAGTAAAGGAACATAAGATGAGCAAACCATGCATGTAAAATTAGAGGTGGGGGAACGGAAGATGGAAATGAAGAGGATATAGTAATGAAGATGGGAGGGTAGAAAAAGGGTTGGGAGAGCGGTTAGGAAAGATGATGGACAAATGGAAGTAGGGCAAGTAGAGTGGTTAGGAATGATGATGGACAAATGGAAGAAGGGCAAGTAGAGTGGTTAGGAATGATGATGGACAAATGGAAGAAGGGCAAGTAGAGTGGTTAGGAAAGAAGATAGACAAATGGAAGAAGGGCAAGTAGAGTGGTTAGGAAAGACAATGGACAAATGTAAGTAGGGCAAGAAGAGTGGTTAGGAAAGAAGATAGGCAAATGTAAGTAGGGCAAGTAGAGCGATTCAGAAAGAAGAGTGGAAGAGAAGAGAGTTTTGAATAATCAAGCCAGACAGGCTTTGAACCATTCAAAACATTTTCTGTATTTTAAGGCTTTTGTGAGTTATTCCAACACTACTTAACATCAAAATAGTGCACAATATTTCCACTCTATTTCCCATATTTTCAAACTGTATTTCTGTAAATAAATGGTAACAATAGGAATTGCCCCTGATTTTTATTTTTTTCTTTATTTTGATTAGCAGATACAATTAAAATTGATAGGTTTTCAATCTAAGTAAGTCTTTAATTCTGTGTAATGAAGTGTTGTTTCCTGTTCGTAAAACACACTTAAATCTCTCCAAGAACTGAACTGGTGTTTTATGTTCAATAAAGTAGTACTGGGGGGTAACTGCTAACCTTTCCTTATTGAAACTTCACAGAATGAAAAAAACAGGTCATTTATACAAACTGACACAAAACAAGGTATCACATTATATTGTATTTAAAAATAAACGTATGTATACAACTGTATACATTTGAGAATGGGTTTCCATCAACTCGATACCTTCAATTTTCTTCATCCTGATTTAGGGTTTTTTTGGTAAGGAGATTCTTGAGAAACAAACATTAATTCGCACAAATTAAAGACTTCAGAACACAAACTAAATTGTAAATCATGCTGCTTTTTCTATTGATTGTCTCAACAGAGAATATTTTCTACTTCACATTATGTTGATCAGTTTTTCAAAAACATTTTTAAAAGATTTCTAGCTAATCTTTTTTTGGTGAATATCTTTAGCTTTCGTTTTTAATTTTGTGTAGAAGTGTACAAATATAGCTTTTCAAACAGTGAGACTCGCGGGTCTCAGATATTCTAGCTAATCTTGGGCATGTTAAGCCTGATGCATAATCGAAGAGTTAAAAAAAACAGCATGTTTTTCTAGAAAGGGGAAAGCTTGTATTAGGGCTTTGAGGTCTCCCCTCAACCAGGACACCCCCTCAACGTGTCCTTGTGATAGACTATGTTGGCATCGCTGTGTAGTGACCACTGTGGCACCTAATGCTGGTGTCATAACATCGTTGTAGACGTCACACAGGTGGCAAAAAAATATCAATCCTTTGGACTATTCCCCACCCAAGGCAATGTAACCATACATGATGCAATGATAATCTATCATATATGAACCTTAGTTTATTCCATTAGAAACAAAGTACAATGGCTATATAAGGGTTAAACTCGGCAGGTCAAAAAAAAAAAAAAAAAGAAAAAGACATGTTTTTCTCTATCAATGAACATTTAATCAGAAACATATCAAAGCGTTCTCTCCTGTTAGGGTATGCTTTTGTTCCCAGCTGGACAGCGGCTGCTCAGAGATAGAACATCCAACCGCTAGAAGCTAAGCATTTTCATTCACTAAGTGATTGTGATGATTTATGTATTTTGGTAAGTACTCTAGTCCACTAATCTCAATTTCAAATGAGGAGAGGCATCAACTATCGCCCAATAAAAAAAAAAAAATGTGAGCTTCCACTTTAGAATCATGTAGAATAAATGCCTGGAATTCAAATAACACGGTAAAATGTGTGTCTGCAGGCACAGAAATGCACGTGGGCGTTTAGAAAGATATTATTATATAATATACTAAAAAAGTGTCTATACAAGTATGTAGGATAAATTATTTGTACTGACTTGTCAAATGACAGATGTCAAAATAAACTGCTTAAGTTATATGTTTAAATTAAGCACAGTTTAGCTCCGAGACGAGCTAACACACAACAAAGTAGGAAAGAGGACTACTGTATAATGTGTGAGAATCTGATTCATTCTCGATGTAGGCTAATGTCACCTCATCATGAATACAAGTACACGTAGAAGGAGGATGTGGGAGGGAGAGTCGGAAAGGTTTAACAGGCAGATATAGATTTGCTTATCAAATCTGCACACAATGCTCTTTGATTAAAATGTGTTAGCCTTACAGCTAAAATAGGTAGAAGATGTGGGTGTGAATTTTTGTTGATGGCGCATGCATGATTCAGTGCTAATGCCCAGCAGTAAAAAAAATATGGTAATCTAAATTGCAAAAAAAGAAAATCACATTTGGAAAATATAAGCATTGACTAATCAGGTTACCATCCAAACAACCCTATGGTAAAAAAACAAATGGGGCACTGCAGTGCAAACTTTGTAATACATTGTTGAATATAAATCGTCTTGTGATCCGTATCCGCAATTAATATGGTATGTAAGAAAGTGTGAAAAGACATGATACGCGCACTTACGTATATATAATATTAACTAGTATTTATATATCGCCTTTCTCCAAGTGAGACTCAAAGTGCTTTTCCAGAATTAACCAAATCAGCAGCTGAATAGTAATAGATGTTATTATTACCCAATTAATGGTACTCATTTTATTGACCTCGGAGGGATGAAGGGCTGAGCTGACACTTTTTTTCTCTGAGCCTTACTTATACATCTGCATAAAGCCCTTATAAGTCTGTCTCCACATTCTTTTACCATCCATGTGTTCAATGTTGGACCCTGTTCTGTTCCTCAGAATAGCCTAACTGGTTGCACTCCTGTTACTGCGTGAAACCTGTTTATTGAGTCTAGGTCTTATGCTTTTCATTACTTTATTTTCATGTATAACACATGCTATTTCTTAACGTTTTTGGACAATGTTTTCTCTATCTCTGAAGGATTTGGGGACTCCCTTGGAATGGAATAGAATTAACCCATTGACATTGTGGACAACGTCTGGTACACTTTTATCTCCCCATTCAAACCTGTTTATTGGCTTTAATTTGATCTACAATATTAACCTGTTCTTTCTTCTATTCAATCTACTCTGATCCACACTTTCACTCGAAGTTAACCTGACGCATGAAAGCAGGGTGATTAAATATTTGCTATACAGCTACCATATTATACTTTAGGACTTGTATAAAGGCAGGGAGAACAGCATTGTAACATGCATCAGGTGTAAAAATAAATAAATAGGGTTGCTTATGAATGTTTTTAAAGAATATGATAGGATTTCTGGGAATGCAACTTTCTAACAATGCCATCAAAGCATTAACATAATGTGAGCATAATTCTCACATTTAGCAAGTACAGTTACACTAAACAAATTTATAATCCAATGCATTGTGCACACTGATTACAGTCTGCAAAGAATTCTCGTGATATAGTCTACGAGCTCAAGGTCCACACGATTGCCCCTCTCCTCTCAAATTGCCAGAATTAAGACATTAATTTCGGATGACAAATGTTGCTGTAGATTGTGATGGAAGGAGAGAGACTGTCATATGGGGAGATGAAGAGAAACAAGATAGAGCACTGGCAGAATAATTTGTTTCTCTGTATTTTATAAAAACAGCACTGGAGGAAAGAAGAGGTAAGTTGGAATGTATGACCTAAATTGTGTTATCATTGATAAATAAAAACAAGTATACACACTGCTAGGGAAAGGGGTTAATACAATCATCCCACCCTCTCTTATAGAACCATAGAACCATTTATGGTGCCTTTGTACTTTTCCTTAACACAAAATAAAATTAAATTTTACAAAATTTTTTTTTACTGGAAATCCTGACAGATTATGAAAGCTTGTTTAACATGGCCAGATGGTCATCGACAAACTCTGTGTTGGTTACAACTTCTCATGTTTATGTGGAATCTCAGCAGTCATTGTATAGTTACTCCGAAAATAGGTCTGTGCAGACCATTATCTCTATATATATAGGCATATAATCTAGCTGCTAGTCCTTACATCAACATCTTGTCTTACCGTTAGGTGAAATGCAATTTAGTTACCAAATTAGAAAAGAAGACTGCAAATTACTGCTGTACTAGCTTATTATAAAAGGTCCACCATTTAATTACAGTGCTAGTAATTACACTTAGATTTTTCTTTCCAGCTGACACTTTAATTATAAATTGCAAACTTTGAACATATTTGCTAATTTTTATGATATAATGATTTTAAGAGCACTACATATTTCCTGAGGTTAAAATATGTTTAGTACGGGGGGCGGGGCCTGATCGCCGAGCAGTCTGGTTGCACTAAACCAGAGCTCCGCGTGAGAACCGGTAAAAAACAACTTATAATTAATACAACACACTGAAAATACTACTCTGGAGTAATAGAGCAGCGAGATTACACTGAGACTAAACGGGCTGGACCACCGGACTCGGGGAGGCACTCGGAAGTGGACACAGAGCTGCGGCCTACCAGCGGGTACAGACGGGAGAGAGGCAGCCGACCTCCCCACCAACAGCCCTGCGGGAAAACGCTGCGACGCCTAAGACCAGGTTTACCCCTCCTCGCCGGCGAGGGATATCCCAGCTCAACCTATCGATCGTTAAGCTGACTAGCTTTGCCTTGAGAAAACCAGTGAATCCTACCTATTCCAGGCACGTAGCACCGCAGCACAGCCAAAGCCAAAATGGCGGCTGCCACGCTGACAACATGCGGTCTGCTGGACAACTACGAGCAATGGCTGGACGCGCTTTTTAAAGACCTTTGGCAGAAACTGTGGAGTGGTGGGGCATGGCCTGAGGAGTCGACCGACAAGCGACGGCATTTACACTCTGGTGGAGAGGAAAACGAGGCATGAAAGCCTCGGAGAACCCAACCAGCCCCCAAACTAAAGAAACGGTGGAAGAAGAGAGACAGCCTGAGAGCCACAGCCTGCCCAGTGCCACCCACCACCAACCACTACCCCCCGTGGCTGAGAGCCCTACACGTGGGAGACCCAAGATGTCTGCACCCAAAGAGAACTACCACCACCACCAAGCAACCATGACTCAAGCGAAGGCCCACTCCTGAAACGCACAGCAGAGCCTCAAAGGCCGCGGGGCACATCCTCGATTAGAGCAGCAAGTTGCGACACCCCGCAGGCCCAAACAGACCACCCCCAGGCCTCAACCAACCACGGACTAGCCGACTCTCACCCTGGCAGGAAGATCTACACAACACCAATGCGGGAGGTAAATCCTCACCAGGTGGACACTGTACACGGAGAAGGTGGAAGCCCAGCCTGGGAATCGGCTGACTGCCTAAATCTCAAGAGCTGGCTGCCGGCCGAGACAAGTCTACAGACAGGGACTCTAACCGAGGCTGCGAACAACCCAGCGACACAAAAGCAAGAAAAATCATATCAAGTTAAAATGTTATTATGTTGACCTCGAATTAGATTAGCTAAGTCTCCTCAACTCGACATATGCAGCATACTTGTTTAGCCTTAACTAATGCTAAGTCAGAGACATACCTGTTGCAATCATGTTAACGTACAATGAGTGAAACAGATAGCCTCTGGAGCAATAGGGCAAAAAGCGAGTAACCAGTCCTTTTCTAACACAATAGTAAGCATGTTCCTGCTAGGTCACTGTTTCCTCTCATAAGTGTAACTCTGCGTGCCAGAGCAGTTAGGATGATACAAGCATTTATACTCGTGAATAGATTATTATTGCATAGACAAATCTACTTAATTTACCATACCTTTAAAAAAAATGTTCAAGTTTTCAAAGCCACTGTTTAATCTTACTATGTTTCCATATTATTGAACGCTGTTGTGGTGCATGACTATACTCTGTACCCACCTGCACAACAAAAATAAAGAATTTAAAAAAATATATATATATATATATATGTTTAGTACAAGAAGTTTTCGATAAGGGGATATATGTATGCAAGCATATCCTCCAAATCATATTTGAATTAATAAAAAAAATTTTCAGGACTATAAGTACCCTACTGGTCTCTACTGTAATCTCTCTCCACCCTCCTCTGGTGTTTAGAAAGTTAGGTTTAATAAACATTATTTACCTAATTTCCAGCAGTAAGGCAATACGTCCAAAGTATAAAATCTCACACACATGTACAATGTAAGTCTGCCAGAAGTCATAGATGCTTACACATCCAGCCAATAAGATTGCGATTAAGTGCATTTTTGCTACATTTACATGTGATTCGCATCACTTACCTCCATTTAGGCAACCTGCCTCTTTCATAAAGGTAATTAGGAAGGGGTGGGTTTTGTCAGGTGCAGTGAGCTATTTAATTTGCCTTGCGAGCACAGTATAGATGTCTTGAGAAAAATCTGTGAGCGAAACGCGTAGTCAATATATTGCTGATTCTTTTTACCTCTCTACACCACAGTGGTGCTTTGTTACATGTTGTAGTGAGTAGACTTTAATGGTTTTTTTTTTATGTAACCCTATGGGTCTAATAAAGAATTACGAAACCTATTGTATACTCTGTGAACATCTGCATTTTCTGCCATTTATAAATTGGGAGTGATTTGCCTTTCAGACGCTGGAGCTGTACCTTAATTTTCACTACATTTTGTTTATATGCTGCCTGTATTCTGGACTTTACTATCTACGTTTATACATTAGAAATGTTTATTCATTAGAAACGTTTATGTTTGTTTTTGTATTATGCAAGTGAAGTATACGCCAAAAGTCATAGAGGCTAACACATCCAACCAATCACAATGTAAATGAACTCTCAGAAGTACTAAATGATCCATGCCTTGCAGGTAGGGCTAGTTTTAATTCTCTTGAGCTTAAGTCCATTGCCTGAAAATTATGATTTAAAAATAATGTTTCATGTGGATAACATATGGCTTTAATAATGTTGTGTGGCATTTTTCTGATGATCTCAGTCGATGATGCCGAAGAGGCAGAGCCAGCCATGGAAAGAGCAATAGCTTTTTAAACCTCGTGGGGACGAGGCAGTCACCTAAACAGTGTCTAGGGCACTATAGCTTTAGAAATACACATTTGTATTCCTAATGCTTTAGTGTTCCTTTAGGAGTATTGCTTAAGCACAATATCTGACCATTTTTTATTTGACAAAATTGGCCGCAATTCTCTGCCCTAATAACTCCATAAGGTATGAAAGGGTATAACAACCAAACTTGGCAAATCTACATAATTTAAGTGTTTAAATACCATGATCAACATTCTATACATTTAATTATGCTAGCTATGCATTTTATGTTTGAAATAAATAAATAAATAAATGTTTTGTTTAATTAAAAGTGCTTAGTGTTGAACAGGTTAAAAACAACTGCCTCTTCCGACTTTACAAGACATAAAAACAAAATTAGAGGACAACTGTCTGAAGAACTGTATGAAGAAATATCAAAAGGTATGGCCTCCCTCAGAGGATTAACTTGTCTGAGTTGAAAGGTGGGGAGAGACGAAGGGGAGACCCGCTGGGGAAATCCATAAGCTTTCAATCAGCTGGGAATGACTACGCAAAGGTCATCAAGCTGTTTAGTTTTAACAAGGGATTATATGTTAAACGTTCCCTATTGTTAACTTACTTAACAATATGTCCTCTATTTACCTTGGCTCACAACAAAACTGAAGTCAACTTCTTTGACAACTCAATGTGAGAATGAGACAGTTTTTAATTCTGTAACATGCTATAAACTATGTAAAAAAATAAAGGGTTTTAAAAGCCAGTTTTTAATATGCTTCTGATGTTATTACATTATCTTTGTATTAATAAATAATTTATAAAAAAACAAAACAAAAAAAACAACTGCCTCTTATGTGATGATTAAGAAAATGAAAAACCACTTCCTTTGTATTAGTTTGCCTGAGATGAAGGATCTTAAACAGATTTATGGTAAGCCTTTTCTGGTTATTTACACAACAGAATACCTAGTGAAAAAGATCTAAGAAGGATTAAATGAAAGGAACATTGAAAAGAACAAGCCACTTATTAGGTATTTTTTGTTGATGAGCACCAAGACAGGGGGAGGAGAGGGGGACAGGGAAAGAACATATGGTTTTCCATATGGTCATGTGGCTTCAGAAGACGTGAACTGTGGCTCACAAGACAACGTCTAATTAAAATGCTAGAATTGGGTTCACCCTGAAGAACAAAATGGTTTATAATTTAAGTGTTGCTGTTGACTCTTCAACTATCGACAATGTGTATATATGTCATTGATTTTGTTTTGCACGACATCATAATGCAAATTAAAACAGGTCACAATAAATCCCACTGAACTCCAATTCGTCCTTGCTAGCCTAGAAACAAGTCTGATAAAACTGATAAAGTTTTTTTCAGCCTTACCCCAATCTTACCTCACCGTCCTTGCCCTTTGCTCCAGTGATTGTCCTTGCCCAACCTTGTAATACATTTCTCAGCTATAGAACCAGCTACTTCGTCTTCAAAGAACCTGCAATTGATGTCACAGTCCCCCCCCTCCTTCACTACAAAGGGCCATCTATTTCACAGGAATTCTAATGAATGTAATAAATGAAATTGTCCCCTCTGTGCCTTTTTTCCACTGTATGTCAGTCAATTACCGACTAAATATCTGAAAGGTTAAAAAATCAGATTACTGAATTTTCTGCAGAAATAATTCCGTGTAGTAATCCTGGCTATTTTGTAAATCGTTTTAAATTACTTTATAAAACATTGGTGAGAAAATTAATGTCACGGTGGTCATAACTGAGCCTCATTCTAACAAAGGTTTGCCAAATACAATACATGTCACAGACAAACTCCCTTCGCACGACACAAATAGGACTTGACAGAATATGAAATAATTGACTAAATTTGCTGGGTTGATTCGGTTTGCATGATGGTTAGTCTTGAAAATGTCATAAAACTCTTCACCCTCATAAAAGGTATGGTTGCAGGATTGTCCATCACAATAGATGAGACTGTCATCAATCATGTCCTACGAATGTATAGCAGACTTATCTCCAGTCACTTGCTACCAAACTCAAGACAGCCTGTCAGCACATTCTTGTTAGAATCATTGTAATATTACACTAAAAAAGCACATTTTAAAAAGGCATGTGCGTAGAAACATATTAACCAATTTTTAGTGGAAGAACACTTAGGACTAAGGTTTTGTTCACTACAGTGAGATGCTGACGACCACCATTAATGATTGAAACCAAAACAATTGATGTAAAAAAAACCAACTAATTTCAGTAAAAATACTAGTTCAAAAGGACTCACTGCTTAGTGAATATAGACTTTACTATTTCTTCCACTAAACAAAAAAGACAAAGGATTGTATATTCTTGGTGCATCCCACGTTAAAAAATGCATATATTTCATATTTAAAGGGACACTCCACTGCTCAAATAGTAAAACACATCAATATTTAGTAGATATACCCCCAATAAATAGATAAATAATTTTTTTAATGCATGTGTTCTTTGGGGGAATATCTTAAAACAACTTGCAAGAGCTGCAGTTTTTATGAGCTCAAGCTTCTGTATGTCCTCCCCTTTTCCCCAAAATTAACTTTCAAGGAAAAAGCCTATAAGAGGCTTGTCATTGAGAAATCCTGAAAGCATCCCTCCATGTGCACATGTGCCTCCTTGCACGCACTCAACGCAGGTCTGATATGAGGTCTCAAAAGGAGATATGTGGGAAGAGGGAGGCATGCTCAAATAGAGTGCGGCTGCCACTTCTTAGCTCATGAGAGTTAAGGGAAGGAGGAACCAAGGGGGTGTTTTATGAACTAATTCATTATAAAAATGCATATTTCTTATTCAGTAAATGCTTGATGGCTATGGAGTAGTTCTCTTAAGAAATAGAGTTTATCAAGACTTACGATATAGTAAATAGATTTGTCAATAAATATATGTGAAAAGTGGCAATTCAGGTATATGGAAAAACCAAGGGTAAATTGCTAAGGTGATCGCAGGTGGAATGCTGCAAGAACGTTTTATGGGTCCTGTTAGAGCTGGTTTGGCAATTAATTGAAATAAAGCACCTTTCTGCTCAATTAGCAAAATTTCATACAAATATATTTTGGGTCCTCTAGCTTCATCATGACTGAAATCAAGTTATTTCATCATGAGTCCTAATGGTTTAAATGGATTACTCGGGAGACCATTTGTCTGCAACTCTTAACTGGTAAGATTGCCTTTAAATCAACAATTTGTACGCTTTTTAAAACTCATTTATTAAGCTAAATATGATGCACATTTTCAGTATATAAACACTGAGCCACAACATTAAAAACACCTGCCTAATATCGTGTAGGCCTCCCTCATGTTGCCAAAACAGTTCCGATACTTTGAAGCATGGACTCCACATGCGTGGCATGTGGTATCTGGCATCAAGACATTAGCAGCAAAACCTTTAAGTCCTGCAAATTGCTAGGTTGGGCCTTCATGGTTTGGCTTTGTTGTTCTAGCACATCCCACAAATGCTTGATTGGATTGAGATTTGGGGAGTTTGGAGGCCAAGGAAATATCTTGAACTCTTTGTCATGTTCCTCAAACCATTTCTGAACATTTTTTTCAGTGTAGAAGGATGCACTATCCTGCTGAAAGAGGCCACTGTCTTCAGGAAACATATTGCCAAGAATGGGTGTATGTGATCTGCAACAATCTCTACCTAGGAAGGTATGTATTAAAGTAACATCCACATGAATGCCAGGACCCAAGGTTTCCCAGCATAACATTGCAGCGCAGTACCATACACCACAAGCTGCAATGCACTGTGTTTTCTGAAACCTACCTATCATGGCCAGATTACATTTTACAGCAATTTCAGCTACAGTAGCTCTTCTGTGTTATTGGACCAGACTGGCTAGCCTTCGCTCTCCACATGCATCAATGAGTCTTGGACGGACATGAACCTTTTTGCAGGTCCACCGGTTGACCTTCCTTGCACCATTTTTGGAATGTACTAACCACTGCATACCAGGAACAACCTGACAACCTGACAAAACTTGCCATTTTGGAGATGCTCTGACCCAATCGTCTCACCATCACTATTTGGCCCTTGTCAAAGTTGTTCAGACCATATCGCTTGCCCATTTTTCCTGCTTTCAAAACATAAAATACAATAACTGACTGTTCACTTGCTGTAATATGTCCAATCTCTTGACAGGTGCCATTGTAATGGTATAATCAATGTCATTCACTTCACCTGTCAGTGGGTTTAATGTTGAGGCTGATCAGTGTATTTTGTGGGTTTGTGTTCCCCTTTTGTAGACCCTGAGATAATTCACACATTACATTACTGGATTATCAATTGCAAATCCACCCATCACCTGAGAGCGCTGTGGTTAGGTAAGCAGGGGTTATAGATCATCCCAGCATTTCCAAGGATGGAAAGGTAAAAGGATATATATTTGACAAAGTGGTTTCATAAATAAGTTACAAACCAATATTGTCTACAATGCGCGGTTTAAGATATTATTTCTTGTGTAGGAAACCCTACCATGTTGTAGGTAATGAAGGATTTGCCTGTGCCAGGTAACAAGATGAAACTAAAGCTGGCAATCTAACTGATTTACAATGAAATGAAGCATCAAGTGACAAGGGGCATCACGCATCAGGTAAAACAGGTGTTTTAATGAATAGATGAAGTGTCTTAAGTGTCACAAGTACAGTCGATCCCAGTGAGACACAGTGATGACCTGTCAGTTAGCATAGTAATGAATGTGAAATCAGTAATGAAGTAACTTTATATCGTGACTGCTGATGGCTACACCTCTTTCATGTTAGGTGAGAAGCAGCCATTCAGGTATGGATAACCCACTTGGATGTAAGCCCAGGTATCAACGTTATCCTCATCTCTTAAATGACAGCTCAGTAAGTCTCCGGCTAGCAATTTTATCCTGATATGTGGGAGATGAGAAAGAGTAGACCAGCCAGCATGTCGATGTAAGTGAAGCTGATTAAGCAGATCTATTGTTAAAAAAGTTTGAAGCAGTTGTGTTAGCCCGGTGAGGCTTATGCCAAATAACTGAACACCCCGATATTTAATAGCAGCCTATGTATTAAAGAAGACGTGTTTTCACCAGCAGTGGTCTTCCCTGATTTACAGAGGAATATAGCTACTTTGTAAGACTTTCCTCTTTCATTAAAAGCACTCTGCATAACATGAAACAAGCGGACCAGGTTTGCGCCCAGCTATGCAAACCTATTTATGGCATTCCGGGAATCTATTTTCATCTTTGTGGCTGGTTGCAGAACCTGGTCCTGTACATGCGCTACATAGATGACATCCTGCTTGTTTCGAATGGGGAAGTGAAGTCCCTTAGCCCTTTTCTAGAACACCTAAATAATAATGATCAAACTGAACTCATCAATCAGTAAAGTGAATGATAATTTTCTAGATCTTACCATCTGTATTGAAAATGGGTATATCAAAACAAAAACATACTTTTAACCATTGGATACAAAAAGTTTCATTTAACACTCCAGCTGTCACTTTAACAGCATATTAAAGAATATTCTGGTAGTCCATTATTTAGAATACGTTGAACTTGCACTGATGCAGATATCTATCAAGGACAAGCAAAATAATTAATGAAAACTTTTTAGGTAAAGGATATAATGAAAAAAAGATAAAAGAACAAAAGGACGAGGAAGGTGTCCCTTTTATCAGTAATTATAATGATCAGACCAGATGAATTCATCGTATAATCAAATGTTTTCTGCCTATTTGAAGAAATTAGGCTTTTCTTTGTAATATCCCAGAATCAAAGCCCAAACTTTTAAATAGAGGTTTTAAAAAATGTGAAAAGCATCTATGTACACAGGTGTAATGATAGAAAACTGAAGGTGAACAAGTTGAAGTTGTGACAAGTTGAAGATGGTTTTTACTATTGTTGTCAATGCCACACATGTTAGCAATAATTAAAAATAAATCCTTAATAAGTTATTTTAGTAGAGAGCAAAAATGGGTCGCAAGAGTATTCTGAGAACAGACAGCCGCTAAAATAGCCTGCCCTTCGGTGGGTCCCCGCTCAGAACTCAAGCTGGTTTTAGCTCAACTTGTGCCATTACAGAGAGAACATATCTGAAGCATATCAGACTGGTCCCACCCATACGGGCAGTCCAGATCCGAAATGCCAGCAAGTTCTCTCTGCACGAGAGATACAGCAACCCCAGACGATCGTTTCAGCCTTGTTAGGCATCATCAGTGAGGCATAGCTGGTATCTCTCTAGGCACCGTGAGCAAGGGGTCCACGTCTGGATTACCCTTTAAACTAATGGAGAGCAAAAATGGGTCGCAAGAGTATTCTGAGAACAGACAGCCGCTAAAATAGCCTGCCCTTCGGTGGGTCCCCGCTCAGAACTCAAGCTGGTTTTAGCTCAACTTGTGCCATTACAGAGAGAACATATCTGAAGCATATCAGACTGGTCCCACCCATACGGGCAGTCCAGATCCGAAATGCCAGCAAGTTCTCTCTGCACGAGAGATACAGCAACCCCAGACGATCGTTTCAGCCTTGTTAGGCATCATCAGTGAGGCATAGCTGATATCTCTCTAGGCACCGTGAGCAAGGGGTCCACGTCTGGATTACCCTTTAACTAATGGAGAGCAAAAATGGGTCGCAAGAGTATTCTGAGAACGGACAGCAGCTAAAATAGCCTGCCCTTCGGTGGGTCCCCGCTCAGAACTCAAGCTGGTTTTAGCTCAACTTGTGCCATTACAGAGAGAACATATCTGAAGCATATCAGACTGGTCCCACCCATACGGGCAGTCCAGATCCGAAATGCCAGCAAGTTCTCTCTGCACGAGAGATACAGCAACCCCAGACGATCGTTTCAGCCTTGTTAGGCATCATCAGTGAGGCATAGCTGGTATCTCTCTAGGCACCGTGAGCAAGGGCTCCACGTCTGGATTACCCTTTAAACTAATGGAGAGCAAAAATGGGTCGTAAGAGTATTCTGAGAACAGACAGCCGCTAAAATAGCCTGCCCTTCGGTGGGTCCCCGCTCAGAACTCAAGCTGGTTTTAGCTCAACTTGTGCCATTACAGAGAGAACATATCTGAAGCATATCAGACTGGTCCCACCCATACGGGCAGTCCAGATCCAAAATGCCAGCAAGTTCTCTCTGCACGAGAGATACAGCAACCCCAGACGATCGTTTCAGCCTTGTTAGGCATCATCAGTGAGGCATAGCTGGTATCTCTCTGTGCACCGTGAGCAAGGGGTCCACGTCTGATTACAATCTCTTTAAACTAATGGAGAGCAAAATGGTCGCAAGAGTATTCTGAGAATGACAGCCGCTAAAATAGCCTGCCCTTCTCGTAACCCCCCGCCAGAACTCGCTGGTTTTAGCTCAACTTGTGCCATTACAGAGAGAACATATCTGAAGCATATCAGACTGGTCCCACCCATACAGGCAGTCCAGATCCGCCAGCAAGTTCTTTCTTTCTGCACGAGATACAGCAACCCCAGACGCATCGCTTTCAGCCTTGTTAGGCATCATCAGTGAGGCATAGCTTGCACTTAGCACGGAGCAAGGGGTCCACGCCTGGATTACCTCTTTAAACTAATGGAGAGTAAAAATGGGGTCGCAAGAGTATTCTGAGAACAGACAGCCGCTAGGCCAGCCTGCTCCCTTCTCGTGGGTCCCCGCTCAGAACTCAAGCTGGTTTTAGCTCAACTTGTGCCATTACAGAGAGAACATATCTGAAGCATATCAGACTGGTCCCACCCATGCGGGCAGTCCAGATCCAAAATGCCAGCAAGTTCTCTCTGCACGAGAGATACAGCAACCCCAGACGATCGTTTCAGCCTTGTTAGGCATCATCAGTGAGGCATAGCTGGTATCTCTCTAGGCACCGTGAGCAAGGGGTCCATGTCTGGATTACCCTTTAAACTAATGGAGAGCAAAAATGGGTCGCAAGAGTATTCTGAGAACAGACAGCCGCTAAAATAGCCTGCCCTTCGGTGGGTACCCGCTCAGAACTCAAGCTGGTTTTAGCTCAACTTGTGCCATTACAGAGAGAACATATCTGAATCATATCAGACTGGTCCCACCCATACGGGCAGTCCAGATCAGAAATGCCAGCAAGTTCTCTCTGCACGAGAGATACAGTAACCCCAGACGATCGTTTCAGCCTTGTTAGGCATCATCAGTGAGGCATAGCTGGTATCTCTCTAGGCACCGTGAGCAAGGGGTCCACGTCTGGATTACCCTTTAAACTAATGGAGAGCAAAAATGGGTCGCAAGAGTATTCTGAGAACAGACAGCCGCTAAAATAGCCTGCCCTTCGGTGGGTCCCCGCTCAGAACTCAAGCTGGTTTTAGCTCAACTTGTGCCATTACAGAGAGAACATATCTGAAGCATATCAGACTGGTCCCACCCATACGGGCAGTCCAGATCCGAAATGCCAGCAAGTTCTCTCTGCACGAGAGATACAGCAACCCCAGACGATCGTTTCAGCCTTGTTAGGCATCGTCAGTGAGGCATAGCTGGTATCTCTCTAGGCACCGTGAGCAAGGGGTCCACGTCTGGATTACCCTTTAAACTAATGGAGAGCAAAAAAGGGGTCGCAAGAGTATTCTGAGGACGGACAGCAGCTAAAATAGCCTGCCCTTCGGTGGGTCCCCGCTCAGAACTCAAGCTGGTTTTAGCTCAACTTGTGCCATTACAGAGAGAACATATCTGAAGCATATCAGACTGGTCCCACCCATACGGGCAGTCCAGATCCGAAATGCCAGCAAGTTCTCTCTGCACGAGAGATACAGCAACCCCAGACGATCGTTTCAGCCTTGTTAGGCATCATCAGTGAGGCATAGCTGATATCTCTCTAGGCACCGTGAGCAAGGGGTCCACGTCTGGATTACCCTTTAAACTAATGGAGAGCAAAAATGGGTCGCAAGAGTATTCTGAGAACGGACAGCAGCTAAAATAGCATGCCCTTCGGTGGGTCCCCGCTCAGAACTCAAGCTGGTTTTAGCTCAACTTGTGCCATTACAGAGAGAACATATCTGAAGCATATCAGACTGGTCCCACCCATACAGGCAGTCCAGATCCGAAATGCCAGCAAGTTCTCTCTGCACGAGAGATACAGCAACCCCAGACGATCGTTTCAGCCTTGTTAGGCATCATCAGTGAGGCATAGCTGGTATCTCTCTAGGCACCGTGAGCAAGGGGTCCACGTCTGGATTACCCTTTAAACTAATGGAGAGCAAAAATGGGTCGCAAGAGTATTCTGAGAACAGACAGCAGCTAAAATAGCCTGCCCTTCGGTGGGTCCCCGCTCAGAACTCAAGCTGGTTTTAGCTCATCTTGTGCCATTACAGAGAGAACATATCTGAAGCATATCAGACTGGTCCCACCCATACGGGCAGTCCAGATCCGAAATGCCAGCAAGTTCTCTCTGCACGAGAGATACAGCAACCCCAGACGATCGTTTCAGCCTTGTTAGGCATCATCAGTGAGGCATAGCTGGTATCTCTCTAGGCACCGTGAGCAAGGGGTCCACGTCTGGATTACCCTTTAAACTAATGGAGAGCAAAAATGGGTCGCAAGAGTATTCTGAGAACAGACAGCCGCTAAAATAGCCTGCCCTTCGGTGGGTCCCCGCTCAGAACTCAAGCTGGTTTTAGCTCAACTTGTGCCATTACAGAGAGAACATATCTGAAGCATATCAGACTGGTCCCACCCATACAGGCAGTCCAGATCCGAAATGCCAGCAAGTTCTCTCTGCACGAGAGATACAGCAACCCCAGACGATCGTTTCAGCCTTGTTAGGCATCATCAGTGAGGCATAGCTGGTATCTCTCTAGGCACCGTGAGCAAGGGGTCCACGTCTGGATTACCCTTTAAACTAATGGAGAGCAAAAATGGGTCAAAGTTATTTTAGTAATATGAAAAAAAAAACCAAAACATTTGTAAAACAAAGGAGCACTTACTTGACATTGTAAAGACGTCATATACATTATTGCTTTTCCATGTGGACTGATTTATATGGAGCATACAATTAGTCAAGTAAATGTAAGGACTCAAGAACATCTAAGCAATCTTAAGATTGGCTCCGAAAATAATTTCATCCCTACACACTATAAACAAGTACACAATTGTTCCACAATAGGCAGTTGTTTTGTGGCCATTAACCAACTACAAAAAGGTTGTTTTTTTTACGGAAAAACATTAATAAAGAAGACATGAGATAGATATATCAACTAGATACTAAGATCCCTAGGAGGTTAAATCAAGATTTTGAATTATGTAATTTTTTATAATTTTTTTTCTTCCTGGAATGGAAACCAAGTTGATATATTCTATATTAATTCACAAATTGGTGTACTGACACTTTAGTATGCACTTTGCTGATATTTCTATTTCACATGTCTTTTTATGTACCGGTAGATGCATATAACTTATATTATGTAGGCGTTCATTAAAAATGCTTGTCTTATTTATGGGTTTTTTTGTGTGCATATTACATAGTTACATAGTTACAGAGCTCAAAAGAGACATTCGTCCATCAAGTTCAGCCTTCCTCACATATGTTTTTGCTGTTGATCCAAGAGAAGGCAAAAAAACCCAGTCTGAAGCGTTTCTAATTTTGAAACAAACTATGAAAAAATTCCTTCTTGACCCCAAAATGGCAGTCAGGTATCTCCTTGGATCAAGCAGATATTACTCCACAAATTAGAAATTATATCCCTGTATGTTATGTTTTTGCAAGTATTTATTCAATTGCTGTTTTTTCAAACTAAAGAGATTTAAAAATTTTAATCTTTCTTCGTAACTAAAGTGCTCCATTCCTGTTAACAATTTTGTAGCTCGTCTCTGCACTTTTTCTAGTGCTGTGATATCAAAGTGTGGTCTTACCAGCGATATGTAAAGAGGCAAAATTATATTTTCATCCCTAGACTTTATGCCCCTATTTATACATGACAAAACCTTACTAGCCTTAGCAACTGCAGATTGACATTGCATATTGCTGCCTAATTTGTTGTCTATAACAATTCCCAAATCCTTCTCGTGTGTGGTTATCCCTAATTCACTACCATTTAGGGTATAAATTGCTTGACCCAGAGGTGCACAACTTTGCATTTCTCTACATTAAATTCCATCTGCCATTTTAGTGCCCATTCCCCCAATCTATCTAAATCTCTCCTGCTCACATTTTATTATTTTACAAAATTTTGTGTCATCTGGAAACAATAGGCTTTCAATGTCTATTGCAAGATCATTTATAAATATGTAAAATAGAAGCAGTCCCAAAACAGAACTCTGAGGGACACCACTTACCACTTTTGTCCAGCTTGAAAATTTACCATTAATGACAACTCGTTGTACTCTATCCTTAAGCCAATGTTCTACCCAAGAACAAGAATACCCAAGAACAAGAATATTCATCTAGACCAATTTCTTTTAGTTTGAAGACTAACCTATTGTGAGGAACCGTATCAAATGCCTGGGCAAAATCCAAGTAGATCACATAAACTGCAACACCCTGATCTATACTTCTACTTACTTCTTCGTAGAATGCAATCAGGTTAGTTTGGCGTGACCTATGTTTCATAAAACCATGCTGATTATTGCTAATAACAAAGTTCTTCCCAATGAATTCCTGAATATTATCCATTAATAGCCCTTTAAATATTTTCCCAGTCACAGAAGTTAAGCTCACAGGTCAATAATTTCCAGGCAAGGATTTTTAACCTTTTTAAATATAGGAACCACATCTGCCCTTTGTTTGGTTCAGTTTCATGTGAGTTGTACTACTATTTCCAATATACCAATTTTATTTACAAGATATGCACTATTGTGTTTTGCTTTATGTCTTCACATGCTTTGGATTGAAACAAACTGGAAGAAAGTTTTTACATTGATGATGACCTATAGAAACTATTGGGTGGCCTGATAGAAACCCACGGACGTGAATTCTGACAGCCCAGTTACAATGTTTCTATGTTTGTGTGTGTAATGCCCATATTGTCTTTTCTTTTTTCATATATACTATTTTACTTTATTGCACTATGATTTTTTTATTTATTTTTTTATGATTATACAAGGTCGATGCTAAGAAGATAATTCACTGACTTATTTATGAGTATTTTTCTATAACACGAAACAATCCAATATTAATGGAATACTAATTATTCCTAAGTAGTGATGTCCCGAACGGTTCGCCGAACGGTTCGCGAACAGTTTGCCGTGAACGGTTCGCCACGGACTCATCATTGAGTAAACTTTGACCCTGTACCTCACAGTCAGCAGACACATTCCAGCCAATCATCAGCAGACCCTCACTCCCAGACCCTGCCACCTCCTGGACAGCTCACTAAGAATGCAGCTTCACAATTAATGTAAAATGGATGCTGTCCAGGAGGTGGCAGGGTCTGGAAGGGAGGGTCTGCTGCTGATTGGCTGGAATGTGTCTGCTGACTGTGAGGTACAGGGTCAAAGTTTACTCAACGATGAGTCCGTGGCGAACCGTTCGTGGCGAACCGTTCGCGAACCGTTCGGCGAACTGTTCGGGACATCACTATTCCTAAGCATTGCACTAACAATTATATCAATTAGTGTCTATATGAAAATAAATTAACCCATGTTCAATTACGACATGATTGTAAGGAAGCCTCAGCTGGCATCTATTTTTATGCCAGCATGTCTTGCGCAAAGAATACATGTCAGTTAAGTTACCTCACATCACAGGTATCTGACCTCAAATCTCCAACTAGCTCAGTATCAGGAATTGTCAGTATTTCAGATCTTAGGGTGCAATTAACTTCTTTACTTTAAAAGCAGGATTGCTAATATGCTAGTTCTGTAAGACTGACTGTGAATAGCCGTATTAAAGGATTTTCCAAAAAATAGCCGAATCACTTCTTGAACATTTGTAAGTTGACAATGCGTTTCCACCAAACAAACTCAATAACACACTACTTGCAAACGTAGGAAAAAAAATAAATAAAAAAAAAAGATATAAATATATATATATATATATAAATATATTGTCGGATTATTATCAGTAAAAAGAAATTATACACACTTTTGTGAATTTTTTTTTAACATGACACCAAACAAATTAAAATTATGTAATGTAAAATAAAGCTCACTATGTTTCTGGATCATAAAACGGGAAGTGTTATACAGAGAATATGACAACAGTACTATTAACTAAAAGTTAGTATAAAAATTAAATTTAATCTCTAATAACTATATTTACTTAAAAAATATCTCTAGAACACAGTGCGCCAAATGAGTAGCTGGCATTTTGCTATGTATGCACACAGTTTTGTGGAATAAATGGGACACGTTTTATATCAAGAGATGTGTTTGGTGAGAGTATGAGAAGATGAACTGTGAGAACATGAAGATGAATCTTTTCTGGCAAAGCAAACAGATACTGTCTGGCAAACATATATATATGTATATATTTTATTAAGTGCAGCTACTGAAATAAGTCAGACAATTAAACTTCACTCCCATTGCTTTCTAGGTTAAATTTACTGCTTCCCTAGGCACCGTGATCAGAATTTCATAAAGTTACGAGCTCCCAGTAATGGATACAATTTCTGAATAAAATTTGATAACATAAATTCTCCAACATAAAAGCCCATTCTGAAATTTCATATCTAAGCAAAAATTAAAATTTTATCTTGTTTTTGTTTTTTCAAAAATCATTTTAAATCAATGAATATAGGTTGGTAAAAATCCGTCAAATATCAAGTTAAGCTTGATTCTTTTACTAAAGCAAATTATTCTATGTCTAAATTTCTTATATAACTTATACATTAAAAAACAAACACAAACAAGTGCAATCTATAAAATGTTAGCTGTGTTTGTATTTTTGTTTTTAGTTTGCATTTTCGTGCTTGTCAAATTTGCAAAAAAATTTATATTGAAGATACACATCAAAATTCCCAGTTATTATTTTTTTTTTTTAGTAAATATCCCTGATTATAGTATTTAAATGAAATAGATGACGTTTTGACTTAACTCACATGTGCCAGCCGATCAAATCTTGCAAAAAGTTCATTCAGCATTCGTACTAACTCCTGTGCCGATAACGTAGTTGACAAATTGGTGAACCCTTTTACGTCTGCAAAAAGAATGCTAAATAAAACAGGGAAATAATATTAATCAATAATTTTCTCAAGTGAAATAGATCCAACAATCAATAAAAGCTTAAAATAAACAATAGGAACTATTTGATCATCAATCATTTCACGTTACCATAAGAGCGAGCTGAAGGGGAAAAAAACAACTATCTCAGGAGCATTAAGTGTAATAATTGCTTCGATTTATACTTACATTTGAGCTCTTAAATGCTAGACAAAAGTGCTAAACTGTGTCTGAGCCTTTTAAATACTTTACTTTAATTGGACAGGCTTTTGGAATGTGACAATGCCAAAGTCAAAACAACGCGTCCAGGTAGGCTAAAAAGATATAGTATGGAGGTGCCAGTTTTCAAATAGTTAAACTTTGTAGTCTTGAGCCAATCAACCAACATTTAACTAATCACAATATTAGCTATTAATTCTTCATAATTTGTGGATTTAACAGATATAATATTTTCAATAAACGGGAATTTGAAAGAAGTTCTCTTAGAAGTATATTTCTAAACAAACGCAGTTTCACAAAAATGAAACCTGCAATGTTATTTAGAAAACAGGAGGTTGTCAGAAAATTACACATTTTCGACCTAATCAAAAATGGAGAAAATCTCCAATATGGCTATATTTACAGCTCAGCTAGTTTGGCCTAAAAGTCACTTTTTTCCTTTTCATGTACCCATACACAATGTATAAAAGATTTTAAAGGCAAATTTTTTCGGATCCCTACGTAGCACCATGGTACTTAATTATTATTATTATTTTTTTTTTTTTAGGTCTCTGAGATTATATCATTTGTTCTAGTAACCATTTTTAGGATGCTAATAACCTGTCTTGCATTGAACATGGTGTTTCTCTATTTTCTAAAGACTTCCCTCCTAGCACTTGTTTTATAACTACTTTTTGAGGCAATGTCGAGGTATTCTGGGAAATGCAGGTACAACACTGACATACCTTGGGTTCACTTTCAATTTATACTTCCCATCCTCCTCCCCCTCCCTCTACCCCCCGACTGTAATTGTTACTTCAAGTGCATGTGCCTTAACTGCGTATAAAACCATGCAAAATTTTATTCCGTTGTGTTCCCAGAGGAGTTGGCACAAAAGCATTTTCATATTTTGCATTTAAATGTTTGGGGCATAGAAGGGGTAGATTGCATTTATATAAATCGTGGATGAACATGTTAATACCAAAGTGATGTTTTTAAATAAAACTTAATGCTTTTTAACACTTACTACCCTCAATGTTGGATTGTGCAACATTTAAACCTCTTCCTTTATTTTCACTTTTGGATGAAATGTCTGCTACAAGGACAGCCTTCTTCCAGGAAAAGCTCTGATAAACACTAAATGCATACTGTTTTCCTAAAGGTTTTGTTTTTAATCTATTTTCAGACTACATTATTAAAAAAAAAGGGCTTTCTTCCGATACCCTATATGCAGACTTAAAACAATATTAGTTCTAAGCAAAATACAAAATGGGGGGAAACATTCTTATAACTTCTACACAACTGGTGCAACAACAAAAAAAAATTAACTAAAATAGACCCCTGATTTACACCAATATCCCACATGTATATCTTGGCTAGGTTTGGGGACAATTCAAAGTGTCACATTAGAGAGGTGCCCGAATTTTGACATGCCTGTCACAGAAAGGCTGTTGTGAGAAAGGCTGTCATACCAGTCATGTGGCTGTGACAGCCTCTTGAAGCTGTTACTGGACAGCCTCAAAAGTGAGACAAGTCCATTACATCCCATGATACCTGAGACTGTGTCGTGTAAAACTTGTAATGAAGGTCCCACAGCTGCCTGAGGATAATGACAATTGTCCCCACAATCGACTGCTTTGAGAGACCTCCATACAGGTATTTATGTGATGACTCATGTGGCGGCCACCCCGAGAGAAGAGGGGTTTCCTCCGCCAGAGATGTTCTTTCCCCTAGTCTGAGCAATGCTGAAGTATTTCCCAAGTAGTAATCCCAAGTGGTAATCAAAGCAGGTATAGCGGTTCCCTCAATCACGAGACGAGGCTCTGTGTTGAGGGTAAGCAGGAACTGATTTTAATGGGACCACACACAGTCTTTTATGCAAATCCCTATGTAAGGGGTGTACAATAACATATTCCAGGGGCATTCCCTACTGGACCTAAGAGGGGACAGATACAAAGTACACAACATAATTATTTTAACTCTCAGGTCCAGGACATGTATAGGATTAACCCCTCAAAACACCCCTTTAACAGTGAGGTACCCCCTCAAGTACTATATCCCCAAAAAGCCTAGGTCTGAGCTCCCCACATATCTGAAAAGCGCTCAGATCCCACAAACGTAGCCACATCGCCACCGGGATATAGTTTAGACTGACCACACACGAGGCACTTGTACCATGAATTCAGCCACTGCAGTCAGTCTCTTTCGGCAGTATGAAATATAACAATAAATGTGAGTTAACTGTTCGTGTGTACGCTACACCATGTATCTTGTTCAGGAGTTTGCTCCCACCGAAACCAGATGAACGCAGGTGGATGTGGAAGTTCCAGCGGTGTTCGCGCCATCAAGTGTCCGATAATAGTTCCACACACTCAAAGACCAAACGCCGCTGGGTCCGTTTGAAAACCAAGATGGTCGCCGCCTTGTGTGAGGCCATACGAATGACGGCCACCGAGCTTACCACTTACAATGTTGAAGTGATTGCGGATTACGAAGGTGTTAGTCAGCTCAAGTGGGTTAACGAACGGCACACGGCTGTTCTGGGTGGTCCATGTGTTCAGTGCTTTAATCGGTATACGAACTAAAAAAGGAAATCTGTTCAGTGGAGTTCGTATACCGATCAAGTCAATGAAAAATAGTAATTTAGGAACAGGGGATCTGTTACATCTCACTATCACAGTTATAGCTGCAATATTATGGGCATTTATATCTGGTTGTAATGTGATACGGAACCCATTAAGGACTTTAATGACAGCTCCGTAACACATTTGGACCTTATTGAAAAGGAGTTGAGACGGTTTATTTTGAGAAAACTAAAGTCAGAGCAGAAAGCAGTTGCAGTTTGGCACAAATGACTAGTAGAAAAAATTTCAGCGCTGTTAAAATAGCTGAGGCTCAAAAAGTAAAATGATGACACCTAACTCAAAAGCATATGTTTTTATAGATTTCAAATTATTACCAAATTATTATTTCTGCGAAATATGCGGGTGTCTTTAAAAACAGGCTTCTGACGCAAAAGTTCTCTCTTTACTTTTTTTTTTTATATATAAAGATTGAATTGCAGAGTTCAGCCAAGTTGGAGAGTTTTTCTAAACAAAACTTGTCTGTTTCAGTCTATATTTTACAAGTTGGCTGACAAGCAGATGATTAATGATGACCTGGCAGCAGCAGAGGGTCACATTCACAATGATACTACAATCATAATGGGTACTAGTGTTGGCATCAAAGCTGAACTGTAGAGTCAGGTAAATTAAAGTGAAACTGCGTAATCTAGCAGCTCCTTAATTCATTTCAGACTTTTGCACTAGCCTGTGTGCACCAACTATAAGGCTTGAGAAAGACCAATGTTTAAGTCCAACAACTGCCTCTCATTTGTTAAGGCACAATAGATCACCTTTCTACACAGAGATTGCACCATTGTGAGTAAGCTAACTTCCTTTGGATACCTATTTCATTGTACCAACCTTCATAAACTGGTTCCATAATTCAACCTCAGAACACTTAAGCAAATACACGTCATACACCTATCTCGCTACTAAACTCTGAACACCATCCTCAGAGCCCAATCACGAATCACAAGTGTGTTGTCTTACCTGACATTTTCATAACGATGGATGTAAATCTTGTGGAACTGATGTTGCAGGTGTTCGTCTTCTACATTGGTCATGTCATTGATCATTTCAAGTACAACAAATCGAGGTAATACAGAAAGGACCAGTCTTTCCTACAAATAAGAGAACAAAACATGGTAGTAGAGCTGATAATTGGTATAGGATCATTAAACAGATACTTCAATATTCTAATAAACCATTATATAGCCCAGTAGTGGTCTTCAAACATTTACCAGGGATAGAGAAAGTAATACTGTATTGGAGGGGCATGGACAGTGTTCCTTTAATCCAAAGAACAAGTGAACAAGGGTGCACCCCATTCCTCTATTACTGAGTGTAATAAGGAATGAACAACACTAGCGAGCTAAGAAAAGGGGCCCATGTCTGCAGAAGAACAACTGAACCCCTCATTTCCTGTTGGATAAAAGATGAGGGAGCAGCGATTTAATGGTATAGATCTTTACTGCAATAGTCCATTGCACATTGACCTCAAGAGTCCAGTAGTTTCCATCTATCAAACCCATATATCACTTGCCCCAAGTGCAGAGGACTAGAGTGTCATCAGAAAATGCACTGGCCAACACTTGCTAACCTTCCATTAACCAGGAAAACAGACAAATGCACTAAAGATTACTAGACCAGAAACGATAAGAGATAAAAGATCGGAATATATATACTTAAAGGGAGGAAGATGTCAACAAGATAAAGGTGAAAAAAATTCTGAGTTGGAGAAAGAAAGTTGGAAAGAGAATAAAGCTGGAGGATGATGGGGGGAAATATCTGAGGGTACAAAGAAATAGAATTGTGGAAAAATTTGATTTAGCCAGTTCATCAGAAGAAAAATCCTTTTAATTCAAACAAATCAATTTTCCAGGGCAAATAGTTAATTTGGGTGTGGAAAAGAAAGGATTTGGATTGGGACAAACTGGCTCAAATGAGTTTTTGCAAAGTCTACTAAGAAGGTTGAATAAGTTGAAGTGCAAAGTTTCTGACTTTCTGTTCTATCCTGTAATGTTACAATTTAATGTGATTTGAGAGCGTACACCGCAATTTGTTTCTGTGTTATGACACTCTGTTTTGATACTTAAATTTTGAGCAAGTTTTTAAATCAGACTTGTTTCCCCAAGGCTTGTGCAGGTTTGGTGTCTAGGAAACCGATCCCACTCATGTCTAATTATAATCGATTTTCATGTCAACAAAACTGATGAATCCTACAGCATCTGCGTAGCCTTGCATAACACAAGTATTATACTACTGTCTAGTACCTAGAGTACTCGCTGAGATATCTAAATACATTATAAATATATATATCATTTTAAACTGTAACGGAATAAAACAGTCCAATATATATCATAAATTGTTTGCATGGCAATTTTCACTGCTTTAAATCTGCATATAAAATAACTTAACAATACAACATAAATGTAGTAAATGGTTAATCAGAACAAACTATGTATTTACTCAACTTTCAAGATAAGGGCTAAACTAAAAATTCTAATTTTTAGATAAACAGTAATTGCAAAAGATACATCTGTTGAATTTCCCAGCTTTTCTCCAGTGTTTTGATATATATGCAAATGCAGAGAAGATGAATACGGACAAGACGCCGATTTTATGCAAGATTTCAAAAATTATATTTTTTGGCAAATATTCAGGCACGAAACTGCTGGCTTAATTTATCACGTAATTTATCACTGGGTTGGTTCTCAAATCCATCTTGTGTACTTGAGGACATTCATATACACAACTTCCAGAAGGACATTTTCCATTATCATGGTTCAAACTACATTAGGAAATCTTACAACACTGTTGCATAATTATGAAAAGTGATCTCCTTAGATTTGTAATGCTTTAAGCCCTTCAGCATTTCAGCCAATAACTACGCCATCACAGTTTCTGTTCTCTAAAAAGTATTTAGATTTAAAGGATGTAATGTGCAAGTCTTCATTTTTTATAACATGATCTTTTTACCTGTTTGAAAAGTTCAGGACCGGTGTCAGTGCGCACAAGTAAACACTGCGGAATGGAAAATAATTTGTGGATACATCTTTGTTTAATATAAACTTTATATGAAGTTGAAGCAACTGAACATTAACTGTGAGCAGTAGTGATGTCCCGAATGGTTCGCCGCGAACGGTTCGCCACAGACGGTGAACATAAACATAAACTTTGACCCTGTACCTCACAGTCAGCAGACACATTCCAGCCAATCAGCAGCAGACCCTCCCTCCCAGACCCTCCCACCTCCTGGACAGCTCACTAAGAATGCAGCTTCACAATGAATGTAAAATGGATGCTGTCCAGGAGGTGGGAGGGTCTGGGAGGGTCTGCTGCTGATTGGCTGGAATGTGTCTGCTGACTGTGAGGTACAGGGTCAAAGTTTATGTTTATGTTCGCCATCCGCGGTGAACCGTTCGGGACATCACTAGTGAGCAGTGATATTGATAAGATCAAAATATGCAAGGCTTGAACCCAAAACACAATTTTGTGATAACTCTCCAAAGTCCCAAATCTGCCCCCCTCCCGAACACCACAGTCTAAAAACACATGCAAAATACACACACATAAAGCATGAAGATATACACACATTCACAAATTCATAATAAATACATAGATACACATACACACACAGGCAGACATACAATACAAATACAATATTGGTTCATATCTTCCAACCTGTACTGAAAGGAGAAGGTTTGTGTTCTGTGTAGCTAGTAGGGGGATTGCCTATATATTGTCATTCTACTTTGAGACATATGCCCTTTTGTGGTCTTCAACTATTCTCTTCTAGTATTCTGGTCTCTCCAATAAAAAACCTTGGCATGTCTTGACGATTAGTGTCTTTCTATTTCCTTTGTTCTTGATATGTCTTTTGACCATTTGTACTCTTGTCTATAACATTAAAGGGATCCTATAGTGCCAGGAAAACAAACCCGTGTGTCCCTCTCCCTTCGATACTGAAGAGGTTAAAACCCCTTAAGCCACTTACCTGAATCCAGCCCCAATGTCCCTCGAAGCTGGGTCAAGCTCCGACCACGCTCCTCCCCCGCCGATGTCAGCCGGTGGGGGGGGGGAGACCTAATGCACATGCACGGCAAATGGCCGTGGGCGCTTTAGACCTCCCTATAGGAAAGCATTATTTGATGCTTTCCTATGGGGAAAATCTGACGCTGGAGGTCCGTGAGGATGTCGTGTCAGATAGTGGACCAAATGTCCATTTGGATCTTGGAAGCTCCCCTAGTGGAGGTCTGTTAGACAGCCACTGAGGACAGACATAGAGCTGCAATGTAAACATTGCAGCACTAAGTTCAAAAGGGACACAGCACCCAGTCCACTTCAATTAGCTTAAGTGGTCTGGGTGCCTACAGTGTCCCATTAAGCCCGACCACCTCTAAATACTGATTATATGTTCTGTCCCATAAGAGCTGGAACTCCTAACCAACCCTAACACTACCTGGTCAAAGCTATTTGGGATAAAGAACCAAAACATTTAGGGCTGTGGACTCTCAAACTCCACCAGTAATGTTCCCAACTGTGAGTTCTGTTTTCAGGCATTAGAAGGTATCTGAACAGCACCATGCAAGGCAGACAACTCCCAGCACTGGAATTCTATTTGTATTTTGCATTCTGTTCCACGTATTTTTTGCCTTTGTTTATCACACATATACTTTATATTTCATGTAAGTTATTCATACATAAAGAAAATAGTGACACTGCACTGATATAAAATGACATGAAATATATATAGATATATATTGTAAATCTTTGACGTGCATGAATACAACATCAATATTGCAATGACAATATATTAATCAATAAAGAAGGTGATATCCAGCAGGTAAAACATTTTTTTTAAATTAACCCCTTAAGGACACATGACATGTGTGACATTTCATGATTCCCTTTTATTCCAGAAGCTTGGTCCTTAAGGGGTTAAACAAGAATAGCACAATGCATAGAAGTTACGTTATAACAAAAGAAAAGGACAGTCAAGTGTAACATTTGCACTGGGTGCTGGGTCAGCAAAAATTATGTTCATAAAGCAACATAAGTATAGCTCAGTTGGTAAATTCCCCGACTACAGAGCCTGTTCAATAAAGGCAAAATCACAGGTTCAAATACCATCAATTGGGCAATAATGATATCTACTATTATTCAGCTGCAGATTTGGGAAATTCCAAGAGTATATGCTGAAAGGTGCTACATAACTGCTAGCTGTTCTTCTTATTATGCCAGTGGGATTCCTGCAGCTTTGAATGGATATGGGTATGGATCTCTAGCTATCCGATTCCCATCAAAGGCTGCAAGGATCTCCCTGCCCATGGTAAACTCAAGTAAGTTTAATGTTGTGATTCAGCTTGTGGGGTGTCACCTGATGCAATGGTCTTCATGGTAGACGTTCCTGCTGCCCTGTGGGCCTCGTAGCGTGCTCAGAGTAAGCTCCAGCTCTCGTGGCGGTGGAGGAGAAGATTCCCTTTGTTGTTGGACAATCACAAGCAGAACTGTATTGCGTTTACTGAAATTCTCAGAAGTAATATAAGAGCTGCAGATGGTGGATAGTTGATAAAATGAATACATTTAGCTAATTTCTCCCCGAGCTTTTTTGAGATGCCAGCTATGCAGTTAGCCTCTTCCTCCCTATATCAAATATTTTTTTTCTTTTTTTTATAACATACTATCCCCCTTTTGTCAAGAATACAGTGTATTTTGCAACATGCTCAATTATTAAATCTTTGAACATTAAAATAAGGATTATGGCAATTATAGAAAACATAATGCTTTACCAATGTGTTTTTTTCTCTCTAGTTTCCTCAATTTTTATATATGAATACCTTCTGTAATGTATTATTGTCACAGTAAAACTGTGTACTACTACTTTTTATTGTTTTTTTTTAAGTGAGATTATGTTTCTGAGAACCATCAAACTGAATGTATACCTCAAAAACCACAAATGAGGGGGAGGGGGGGAAGAAGTCTGAACTTTTTTTGCATAAAGAACTACACCTGCCTGATCTTGGGAACCATATAATGCCCATTTATTTATTTCTAATATAGACCACATTATTCTGAGCTTATTCCAACACTGTAATATATAGGTTGCTCAAACAAACATTAGTTTGTGCAAATCTTTTACATGGAGAATCAAATGAATCCTAGATATTGTGAAACATGCCTGAACCAGTGTATGGGGATCCACAGTAGCCCATTTACGTACAATATAGACTGCCAAATAGACTTGATTTCATACCAGTTTTGTATTATGTGCCGCACAGTTTATACATGGACAATCCAAGCTTTACCTGTGCTTTATATCAAGATTCACATTATCCCCACATGGACCACAACGGTCTGAGCTTTAATGTAGGGAGCCTCATTGGATAAACCTTGTTAATATTTATTGTAATTATTACATTATACAAAGAGACCCAACAACAGCCCAAACATGTCAATGAAGATAGCATTAGTCTAGACTTGTAAATTGATAAACCATCAACCTTAGCTAGATGTTCTGCACAAAGATTATGGAGTAATATGATACAGGTAGAGTTGAGCGGACACCTGGATGTTCGGGTTCACCAAGTTCGGCCGAACTTCGTCAAAAAGTTCGAGTTCGGCTCAAACTTGACCCCGAACTTGACCCCGAACTCAAACCCCTTTGAAGTCAATGGGGAAAAAGGAAGCAAAATGGGAATGAGTAGGACAAGTGCCCTGCAAACAAATGTGGATAGGGAAATCACTTAAAATAACATAACATAAGCAGCCGCTTAGTAGATAACTCCCTAATTCCCACGGTATTAGGGAATTATCTACCAAAAGGCTGAAAGACCTAAATTGGTCTTTCAGCCACATTTACTAATACTAAGTAAAGATTACTTAGTATTAGTAAATTCAGCCCCTAATCGCTATACCGCGAGTAGGGGCGTGTCTAGCAAACAGTGAGCAGCCAGTGGTTGCTCACTGTAAAAAAAAAAACCTATGGCCCCCACCCGTCGCTCAGGGGTGGGGGCCCTAAAGTAAAATAAGGGGGGATAACCTATTATCCACCCCCTGGCCCCAACCCCTGAGCGACGGGTGGGGGCCCTAAAGTAAAATAAGGGGGGTGACCTATTGTCCTCCCCCCTGGCCCCCACCCCTGAGCGGCGGGTGGGGGCCCTAAATAACATACATTGTTATGTAGGGCCCCCACCCACCACGCAGGGGTGGGGGCCGGGGGAGGACAGTAGGTCCCCCCATTGTTATTTAGGGTCCCCACCCGCCGCTCAGGAGTGGGGGCCGGGGGGGAGGACAATAGGTCCCCCCCCTTATTTTACTCTGGGCCCCCACCTGCCATTTTTTTTTTTGTACAGTGAGCAGTCGTGGCTGCTCACTGTTTAATAGACATGCCCCTACTTACGGTATAGCGAGTAGGGGCATAATTTACTAATACTAAGTAATCTTTACTTAGTATTAGTAAATGTGGCTGAAAGACCAATTTAGGTCTTTCAGCCTTTTGGTAGATAGCTCACATGCTGCACTGGCCAATCCCAGCCATGCCATTAGTAGGCATGGCTGTGATGGCTTCTAAGGGCACACGAGTGAAACGCTTGTTCGTTGGCTGCCCTGCAGCCTTTCAAAACGCGCCATTAAATCACCGAACTCCAACCCGAACATACAGTGAAATGTCCGTGTTCGGGGTCCAAAAACCGCAGTGTTCGGTACGAATCTGAACTTTTCAGTTCGGGTTCACTCAACTCTAGATACAGGTACAGGCAAAGTGAGTACAAAACGTGTGTGTGATGCAGGAGACAATGTGGGTCAATAAAAGTCACCAACCCTTCAGGTTATTGGGTGGGAAGTTAGGAATCAACCAGACAATTATTAAAATGCCTGGACTATGCTGACAGATAATTACTAATAAGAGACAGGTAATGAGCTGCAATAAATATTTTACTATAAATTTTCAGTTTTAAAAAATATATTAATCCTTTATGTAAAAGTTTTTTTAGGGTGGCAGTTTTACTTTAATGATATCATTAAAACTAACTGACAATCAGAGATTTTATTATACGAGAATATAATAAGCACAAACCCCTAATTCTATGATAGATTTTAAGAAGGTAGTTAGATAAAACAAACCCTTTGAGAAATTTCAATTTCTTGAGCATACCCCTCCTCACAGATATCTATAGGTTAATGCCCCTTTTCCTTACGTCATTGATGTCTAAATTTGGATGGAATTCAATGTGAATTTTTAATCTTAAATGCATTTTTAACACAATTTATTGGTTTGTCTGTTTCGCCATGAAACCCTCTAATGTGTTGTGTTGTGTTTTGTTGTGGTGTACTGTATAATATTGATTGATTAGTTATAATCACAAGAAATCGAAAATACTTTTTTTTTTCTGTGCATAAATTGATTTGGTGATATCTCCTGAAAGCAACAAAACTGGAAAGCAGGAACAATTGAGAATACTTGGAGAATATTTCAACAGATAATGAAACCATTTTACTGCATATTTTTATTAATACGGCAAATGATACACTGTGTTCACCTATGCAATATAATCCCAACCTTTCATGAATAGAGGACAAGTTATGTCAAGTCCCTTAGAGGAAATAAAATTTGTACATTATTGAAAACCCAAAAAAGCTTCACAAAACCCTCTGTATCTTCTGCATCTGATATAAATCCGGCCTTATGCTATTCATTCGCAGATCAAAGCTGAAATCCACTCGGATTAGGGCATCTATCGCACATATGGATGTTGAATGATTTTACCATATTTTTGCATCAATTAAAAGTCACAGGGTTCAAAAGGATATGTCCAATACATTAATTTATCATGACTTTTTTGTTTTTATTCTGAATGTGTAATGTAAAAATAAATTACTTGGTTTTGGAGGAATAATTTACACAAATATGACATGACACATGTCACATTCCCTCAACATACAGTGGGTAGTTTAGGAAATCCTGCTTAGATTAAGGTGCACGGTTTATGTATTCCTAGTCTTTTGTAAGAGTGTAATGTATTTGGGTATTCTAGATGTACAAGCCAAATGATTAGATAACCAGTTCAACTTGGAATGAACACCAATTGCTGACAATGCTTGAGGGCTCTACAGCAATGCGTTTAAATATTCATGTTCTAAAGAATAGGCTCTTTAGGCCTGATATAATTAGTCTTTCATTACCAATTTGGAAATATTGATGTCATTAATTTTATGATAAAAACAACATCAATATTATTAAATTTTCCTTTTCTGTCTTATTTCATGAAGCTACAGACTAACAAGCCTTTGGAAAGCGATTATTATGAGATTAGCCAATAATTCAGTGCTTCTTTGTTTCAAGGTGAGACAAAATCTGAAGCAAGAAGAAACCATTTGCAAGTTTAAACATATGTCCATTTTTTGCTTTGTATTTGTATTTTTCTGCTTTGAATGAGACACATGTTTTGTTTGGAACTAAATGCTGTTTGCTGGAGAAAAGAAGACATTGAGGTTTATTCATCTTAAATATGAACTCGTTTAGGCAGAGCACTGTTCTCATATGTCATACATGTTAAATGCTTAACTGTTTCCTATTGTACAGCGCTGCAGAATATGTTGGCACTATATAAATAATTGTCCCTCTCTCACTCAGTTATCTACCCTGCAAGTAACTGTACTATATTTGTACTCTTGCATATTTAAGTGGTGTATTAGAAGTTCACGTCACAGTGTGGGACGCTACGCAGATCTTTTCATACACATGCAAGAAATGTCAAAGACGTCTACTGTACATCTTGTACAAAACATGCCTTTTCCCATCTGACAAAAAGTGACGGCATTGTCTACTTTCAGTTTAAAAGAAAACTCCAGGCCCATTACATTCAACCTTCATACGTCCTTGTTGCTGCTGTTCCACAAAAAACGAAACCCATTCAATCATACCTGATGCAAAACGATGTCTCCACGGATCAAAAAGTGATTCTTAATAATATCTGTATTAACTATTATAGTCTTGCTGACATTATTTTACTAAATATACATTCTGATCAATTTTAATGGCATAACCTCTGTATGCAACAATATCCAGATTTTATTATATTTACTGTAAAGTGTTATGAATCCTCTCAGTGGTTCAAGTAAAATTCTCTATAATAATGTTTCATTGGTTCCCCTTACATACATTGTGCATTCCATTGAATTAACAGATGTAGAGAGTGTTATTACTAAAATGTTATCATACTGTATCACGTCTAAGATAACCTTTCTTCTGGTGTAGGTATATGATCATTTTCTTGTAGTGATTTGCACTCAAACTATTCCATACAATTTTGTTCTGCCATCTGTAACGTAATTTTTTCCATTTAAATAAAGCTCTTAAAAATTGGCAAAATTTTCAAAGTGTGGTCTTAGAATTAATTTAAGAAAAATAAAAATTAGATTTTCTCCATGTGAGTCAATGTCTCTTTTTATATGTGACAATATTTAAACGGTATTACAGTGGACCTCTGGACTGGAGTTTACATATAAATATCTGTCTGTTCAGCACTCTTAAAACATTTAATTAAGAACATTTATGGAGAAGGCAACATATTTCTGAATATCTGAATATAACGTATGATATCCCAGGCCAGGGGTAGGCAACCGTCAGCAGTCCAGTAGGCAACCTTTGGATCTCCAGATGTTGCGGACTACATTACCCATAATACTCTTACAGCCACAACACTGGCGCAGCATCAGAGGAGATGTAGTCCACAACATCTGGTGTACCGAAGGTTGCCTACCCTGTCCAAAAGAGCCTTAGTTAATAGATAGATAGGTTTGATTTGGTTTACAGATCATGAGAAAAAAATAAATAGATGGAAAAAAGAGCCGTTACAGTAAAAACAATGAAAATCTAGATTTATATTGTTTATATTTATTAAATATATAAATACAGATTTTTCTTAAACTGCTTCACCTTTTTATTATCCCTCTATTGGTTACTTCTCATTTTATCCATGAATACAATTTACATTTAATGGCTGTCCCCTAGCCATCAATCATCGTTTTTCCCATCAGTCGTCTCTTAATTTGGCAACATGGAGGATTCTGAGTCACGAATAAAACATGCTCGCCCATTTAGCAATTTTTTTGGTTCATTATTTGGCTATATTTTGTCTCGGAGTTTGGGAATTTGTACAATTACCTGATATGCCCAAATTCGGACTATCGATAGATAGATAGATAGATAGATATACGACCGATAGTTAGATAGATAGATATTAGATAGATAGATAGATAGACGATTGATAGATAGATAGATATTAGATATATAGATATACAGATAGATAGATATTATATAGATAGATAGATAGATATTAGATAGATATATATATATATATAGATGTGAAGAAAATAGACTTTTGTTCAGTATTTTCTTCTATGTTCAGGCTTTTTCCTACAGTATTTTATTCATATTGAATCTATTGGTTCGGTAGTTTGAAACTACCGAACACCGACCACCCTCCTGGCTCATTAACTTCAAAATAACCATCTCTTAAGCGCTCTCTGGGTGGCCGCTGTTCGTATAGCCGAATGCCACGTGGAACAGAAAACGGCGGCCAACTTGTTCGCACGAAAAGAGGCAGCGGGACTTGGTCGTCGAGTGTCTGGAACTAAAATCGGATACTCTACCTCACGAACCACCGCTGAAACTACCGAACACCTGCTTTCTTTAGTTGCCAAACCGCCAGGAGAGCGCACTTCGGTAGTTTTGTTCGTACGGACAAGGGGAGCAATCGCTCCTATGAGCCAGGAGGATCTTTTCGGTACTTTTATTAGTTTTTTACCTTTTTCTAAATTGACCGACCGCACATGCTGAATTTGTGGAACTGTTTTGGGCATGTGTGGGCGGTAAAATGTGACTTCCATGCTTTTTAAGAACCCCTGAACCTATCTGGGTGAAATTTGGATATGTTGGTCCCCCAGATCAGGGCTATCATGAGATAATTTGTGGGGATACCTTGTGTGGAAAGAGGTGTTCCAATTGTGTGCCCTCTGCCTGGAGATAGTGGGTTTATTCCTTAACTTATCTTAATATCTCCTGGGCAGAGAGAGGGCAGTAGTTACTGTAAATCTGTACGTTGATTGGTTATTGTCTTTGTTTGCTGTGGGAGGTCTCCTTGCAGGAGGATTTCTCATAAAAGCCAGTGTGTTATCAATAAAATTAATTCCTGTTACACCCTTCATGAAGTCTAGGCTCATGTTTGGGGGATATTTTATCTGCTGGGGAGAATCATCTTGGAAGCTCCATTCATCTACACTATTCCTCTACTTCCTGCTGCAGCTTTAATAACTTATGCTCAGCTCTTAACAATAGATAATATAGATAGATAGATAGATAGATATAGATAAAGACCCCGGGTGGGTCGAAACGTCGATTTTTTTTGCACAGACTATGCTTTGGTAAGCATTCAATAAAAAAGCTTGTTTTTTATTTATGAAGTCCTAGTGTGCTCCCTTCATCTACCTTGTTAGATAGATAGATAGATAGATAGATAGATAGATAGATAGATAGATAGATAGATAATATAGATAGATAGATTAGATAATATAGATAGATAGATTAGATAATATAGATGATATACAGACAGAAGAAGCTCCATGATACACTTCCTTTACTCTTGTTAACCAGCTATTCTCAGTTGATGGACATTGCTCTGACAAAGTGCTGGGAGCACTGCTTTCCTTGTGCACAGCTTTAGACCTGCATTGTAGCAGGTGGCATTTGTTACTTAAAAAATCCCCTTGTCCTACTAATAGTGAAAAGAGACTAGTTACAGTAAGTGTCAATGTGGCTTTATCTACTAAGTTCCTCAGTTACTGAGGCCTAGTCCTTCTCCAAACCATAGCCAACAGCCTAGCCATTGGTCTAGCTAGTAAAAAGTTAGGTAATATACACAATACAGTGCAATGTCAGGTTTTATTCTATTGGAAAGCAAATAAGTGGATTTATTATATATTTATTAGGGAAATAAGTTTTTCTAAGATATGGTTATAAATTATTATTACATATTATAAAGTGTCAGCATATTCTGCAATGATGTACAATAGGTGGACTAACGAACAAATAGTTGAAATGAGAAAGTTTGGATGTACAGGAACAGATAGCGCTGGGGGCCCTGCTCAAGGGAGCTTGCATTCTAATTCTCATGTAGTCATAAGTCTGATTGCACATCACAAAACAAACAATCAATAGCTTGACATAATGGTTGCTAAAAAAAGCTTTCGAAAAAAGCACTGGTTCTTAATATGTAGTTGATTTTTTTCAATTTCAGGCAGACATGTCACTTAAAGCACATAGACCTTAAAAGCATCTTACAGGGGGCGGGGACGGGCCGCCGAGTGGAGCAGATGCAGGGGAAATCAGCTCCCGCAAAATCAGCTCATTAAGCCCGGAAAACCACCATCTTGAGTACTTACATCACCCAAAACTGCGACCCTGCATGGGAGGGTGCCATTGGAACCAGGGAGAGGCTCGCTCCTGAAGTTCTAGTCCCCCAGAGGGGAAATCTCTGCTATGACCAGCGGGACCTTCCTGGCGGTGAATGGAGTGGACGGGGGGGGATCCTGGTCCTCACCCTACAGCCATACCTGGATGCCATATCACACCAGCCGTGGCGTAGGTCCGAAGCCCGAATCCAAGATGGCGGAAGCCACACGTGGAAGAGCTGACCCACAGAGCCCAGAACGGACCACTGACCACTGACACGCAAGAGAACAGACTGCCAGTAAGCACCGCAGGGCCCCAAATAAACAACTACCATCAAAGGCCGAAGGGAGAAGACGAGGGGAGACACAAAACAAATGGCGGCACCACAAACATCGCTTCCGGCGCCATGCACCGACCTACTTACCTAATGAAAGAGCTAAGAGGTCGGAGCCTGAGGCACAACACTGCGTCCCACTCCAACACACCAAACAGCACCAGCCACCCAACGGTACCTCAGAAATGACACCCCAAGACTATGGATGTGCAACAGGTCAGTGAAGTCCCCACGGGAGGCACGGAGTGAGCAACTGCACAAGGGGAAGACGAGCAGACACACAGCACCCGCACTGGCTAACAACAACGCTAAGTAGACCTAAGAGAATTGCATATCATCTACAACCTAACTTCATGGAACACACTCATGATGAGGCAACACACCAGCCCATTAATTGGGACTATCCCAGGCCCAGTCGTATACTGACACCAACTGCCCTGGGCTAGATCAGAGACACTCAGAGACGCTAGCTATTCTTTATTAACTACAGTGTTCGGGTGTACCTAATTATGCTAGTGACACTGGGGGCTGTTATTACTTTCATTTTCATGGTTATTATTATCGTGGTTACTTTCTCTATCATCTTCTTTAGTGCTCCTCATACCTTCGACAACCACTACCATACCCTCACGCAACAGACATGTCCGCGCAAACACACACAGTCCAGAGGGCACAGCTTACACCAAACGCCTACACGAGGCTCTGCACAGACACATGCCGCGGCAGACTGCTTGACCGCTCAATCTTATACATGCGCAGGGGCTCCTGCTACTGAGGGCTTGGGGTGACCAACTTAAGCCACTGACCCACTCTACCTGAAAGCAATAAGTTGATACAAAGATGTTTAATCGACTAACACTCATGACATAAAAATGTGCATAGTATAGCGTTCAACCAAGCCTGATATACAAATATAAAAATGTGCACATTTTTATGCCACTGCCTAACTATTGTAAATCTTGAAACACGCTGTTGTGGCGGATGTCGATACCCTGTAACCACCTGCAGATCAAAAATAAAGAATTAAAAAAAAAAAAAAAAACAACTTACAAAAAAAACACAAATTAAATGATCCAGCCGTGATTTATTGCACGCACAGGAATCCTTTGTCACATTAGCACTCAAATATTTACTTGAATCAAAACCCTTTTTTCCCCTCATTTATAAGAAGGACAATGATTGATAAAGGCAATTCACGTTGTCACATCTGCTGAGAATTATTCGTTCGTGTTAGCATTTTAAATCTTAAAAAGGGCAGGGAACCCCTTTAAAGAGGAACTCTCACTCCCCTGGATTTTAAATATTGGGTATGTGTATGCGAAAAGTAAAATTAAATGTACAGATTCTCACTTCCTTATCGTGCATCTCCGTGCCTCCACCTTAGCTCCCTGACAGTTGTTGCTATAAGCTCTGTCCTTTGCACTGGGCAGTCAGCGTAGGAAAAGCATGCAGAAAGAAGGAGAAAAGAAACAACGTTTCTATTTATTTTCATAGTATGCAACATGTGCCCTGTCTAGTACCAGGAGTGAACTGGATTGTGATATTATTTGTAGATCTAAAATAACTTTAACAGAAAATGGAGCACGATTTATTAATAAACCCCACTGATTGTACATCGCTGGACCTAGCTATATAAACTGTTTGCAATTCACAGTGGAAAATAAATTGTATTACCTACGCAATGCTTACTGAATGTTCCCCTAGACATACGGAGCTATACGTATATTTTATGTTACCGGGTGTCAGTTCCATGTCCTGCTTTCTAATTCTGTATTTCTTATTAAGTAGCTAAAGTATTACTGGATACATAGCTTGAAAGACCAAATGGTCAGTAGGCCTGATTATTATACAAGATACTCATGCTTTGAAAGGGTTAAACTCATTGTTTTTTTTTGTAAAAATACAATATTTTTCTGTTCTTGTGTTCTTGTGCCTGACACCAGGTTTCGCAATTTTTTATACACATCCAGCACTTGAAAAAAAATAGCATTCTTTCTAGCCCCTGCAACTTTTAATTGGGTTCCTAAATCAAAGACTGTCATGTGCATCAGTTAACTGCAGACTAACTAACAGCAATATGTAATGTTATATGAAAAGTTATGCTTTCTGTTCTGAGACTCCTATGATTGGTTACGGTTTCCGTTGATGTATACACCCCTAGACAAACCGTGTTTTATATATACGATTTACGGCGCATTAAACCTTTGAATGCCTATTGATAATCCATCTGAGTGGTGTTCATTGAGTATTCCCAGCAGCTGATTACACGGAGACAAGGAAAGCAGAAACGTGTTAGTGAATAAGTCCATGGCAGCGTAAGGGTTTCCAGTAGACATGTGCATTCATTTTCGTAGGAATACGATTTTGGACGAAAATTCTGTTTTTTTGTAATGTCCCCCCCAGGTCCCCACCCATGATCGGCGGGTGGGGACCACAAATAATAAAGTGACTAGGGGTCCCCCCAAAAAACTACCCTATCTACCCCCCTAACCCTGATAATAGTGAGGGGGGGCAATACATTAACCCTGTAAAATAAAATTTCATACTTACGATTTGATGTTTTCTTTCTTTTTTTCTTTCTTCCCTCCTTTAATTAATTTAATTAACTATGTCCCCCCCATTTTAGTTATTTGTATTCCCCACCATGGGGGAATGGGGGAACGTGTGCCAGGAAGCAATAGCTGGCCAGTCATTAGTAGTTTGAAATGACAGCGAACAACCACTGACTGCTCGCTGTTTAGGCGACATGCCCCTACTCGTGGCATACCACAGGTAGGGGCATTCGGGAGGATTTAACCTTCTTTTTTTTTATCAATATTGAGGTCATAGTGACCCCCATACTGAATTATATTAAGTTTTATGACATTGTCATTTAAAGTTAGATATAAATGTATCCTATATAGAAGTGTTAGAGCTACGGTAAGAGTATGTGTAAAAAGTAGCTATTTAGATCTAAATAGCTACTTTTTCATATTGCAACATTGTTATAGTTTTTGCTATAACTTTTTGTTACATGTACTCTTACTGTAGCTCTCTATCACTTCTATATAAAATACAGATTTTTATATCCAGTTTTAAATGACAGCAAGCAGTCACTGGCTGCTCACTGTTTAGGCGACATGCTCCTACTACACAGAGGGGCACGCTGGAGGATTTAACCAGTGCCAGGCCCCCCTTTATTGCACTAGTGACTGGGCAGAAATAGCTGCCAAGTCACTAGTGGTTTTTAATGACAGCGAGCATCCACTGGCTGTTTAGGCGACATGCTCCTACTACAGGGAGGGACCTGGTGGGGGCACGCAGGATGATTTAACCTGTGCCAGGCCCCCCTTTATTGCACTAGTGACTGGGCAGCAATAGCAACAGTCACTAGTAATTTTAAATTTGTTTAGGTGACATGGCCCATACGGATTTATATTGACCCCCATACTGATTTATATTTAGTATTAAATGACAGCGAGCAGCTGTCATGCCGTGTCATGCCGTGTCATGCCGTGAGTAAGGGCATGTGGGAGGATTTAACCTCCCTTTTATTAATATGGGGGTCATAGTTATTTATTACAAGGAGGGAGCTGGTAACTCTGTCGGCTCCCTGCTTGCTTTTTTTGGGGGGGGGCGCATGTACAGTGCTGTTTTCGTCCTAATGGACGAAAACAAATATTTTTTTTACTAATTTCGTTAGAAAACTAATGGTTTTGGGGACGAAATTCGGGATTGACAAATTAAATTTTTATTTGGTACGAAATCATTTGTCCGAAATGAAAATTTCACAGGTGCACATGTCTAGTTTCCAGACCCTCTTGTGATTTCCAGCCTAACAGCACTAGTAAATGATCACATATCTTGCTTTTTGTTGTAGGAAAACAAAGCCCCCCATCACTTACGCCCCTCTCCCCTTGGGTGCAGATGGGGTTAAAAACCCCTTCTGTCACTTACCTGATTCCAGTGCCGATGTCCCTCGGTGCTAGTTCAGGCTCCGCTACTCCGCCGCCAGCAGTCGGCAGGGACAGCTAATGCGCATATACAGCAATCACCTCCCGCACATTAGGACTATCCTAATCAGAAAACATTGTATAATGCTTTCCTATGGGGTTTTGGGTGGTCCCCATGCATAGCATGAGGACGTCCAGTGTCAATAAGGCAACCAAAAGTTGCCTAATGACCAGGATGTCACTCTAGTGGTTATCTGGTAGACTACCACTAGCGGTGGAGTTAACCCTCTAATGTAATTATTATAATTTATCAAAAATGGCAATTATTACAATTGTAGGGTTAAGGCACCTGGGACACTGCACCCAGACCACTTCAATGAGCTGAAGTGGTCTGGGTGCCTATAGTGACCCTTTAAGTGCTGCCTATCTGACAATATATTGAACGACTAGTTTTATCAGTGCTACTGTACTTAGTGTATGTGAGCATTATACCCAAGTGCAGACATTAGTTTTACATTCTAATTTCATTTTTGGAAAATGAAAAAAAATGGCAATATTTATTCATCAATGGCACATTACTGCATGTAACAAATATAGTATTTCTGCTTCTATGGTAATATTTTTAGTGGTAAAAGTTAAAGCACACGCCTCAGTTCGATTTCTATATCATGCTGTGAGAAAAATCAGATGTTATGCCGAGCTTTTAAATCTACCAAGCAAGAAATTAAAAGTACTACACTTCCATGCTTTATATACGCTAATGGCAAAAATAAGAATGTTGATTTTCTAAAAGCAGAATTACTTTAAAATTACTTGAAAATCAACTTCGGAGTCTGATGCATACTCCAGTAACTTACATCAAAACAAAACAAAATATGGACTTTGAAAGCAATTATATATACAAATAGCACAACCCTTACTACTTATTTATTATCCCAATGTCATTCCAAAAATATTGTCCATTCCGATAGATCCAAGTTATTCTGTATTCATATCAGAACCAAAATACAGATTATAGAAATGTAATCTATCCTAAATTCACTCTGTCCTCACTATCTCAAATTTAGTTAATCAACAAATATTTTGCGCTATCATATTCACCAACAGGAAAAATTATATACATGATTTAACTGCTAGTAAAGGTAGCTGACCCCGGGCAATTTATGGTAAAATTGACCGAAGTGGGATCTCATTTCTCTATTTTATGGTAAATTGACAAGTGGGCACTTACTTCTTTTTCTACACTGCTCATAACGTCACAAAAAACGTATATGACAGTAGAGAAATAATAAGCTCTGCTCTGACATTAAAAAATAAATAAATCCCAATTTGGTCTTAGCTACACATTACAGCAGGAAGCCATTATATTGTGCGATATGGTGCCATTTCCCTGACATTATCCTTAGTGCATGAATCATTACTCTACATTAAGCAATAAATAATGGTAGTCATGACATGCTTTTCTGCACTGAATCGGGAAAATGGAGAAACGAAAAGAAGGTATTTTACAGGATTTTCAAAATATTTGAATTATTTTGCGAACTCCTTATATAAAAAAAAAAAAAATTCTTCAATAATGTACACACACACACACACGCCTATATACATACATATATATATATATAGAGAGAGAGAGAATAGACACAAATATCTATCTACCTACCTACCTATCTATCGATACTTTAGATGTGCATTTCCTAACTGCTATTCAGTCACAGTTTAGATTTATTTGTGACAACTTGTGGATATTTTGTCACAAATTAAATGTAATATTTAATTTTTCTTCAGTTTGGTAGTTATTATTGTACATTTATTCTGAAGAATCTGAATGTCTCCAATAAGTAATCTCTCTCTCCCTCTTTTTCTATTCATATAGAAGACAAGAGCACTGTAAATGTGTCTGCGTTCGTCGTTGCCATTTCACAGAATCGCAACACACTCGATCTGTGGGAAACAGACTCGCTGTATTCCTTTTTTTATTTTGGCAACATTCCACTGTGTGTTCTATAAATGCCATCGCCATGACAATCCCTGGAGACTGGTCTCCATAGAAACACCTGTAATTTGGAGGGGCTTCCTGGGGCACAAAAATCGTAGTTGTTGGCATGGCAGCTTTTGAAAGTGATCAAAAGTGTGTTGTAATTTAAATTTTAGGAGCAAGTGCACTGGAAAAATTGAGGTAATATATTAGAGTTTACAGGGCTCTTGTAAAAATGCCATCATCCTACGTTGCATTTATCACGGCAATACAACAAGACTTCACTGTGTTCAAATATTAGCCTGGCTCTTTCCAACTTCGATAATACCTTAGAGAGGGTTCAGAGAAGGGCTACTAAACTGGTTCATGGATTGCAGGATAAAACTTACCAGGAAAGGTTAAAGGATCTTAACATGTATAGCTTGGAGGAAAGACGAGACAGGGGGGATATGATAGAAACATTTAAATATATAAAGGGAATCAACACAGTAAAGGAGGAGACTATATTTAAAAGAAGAAAACTACCACAACAAGAGGACATAGTCTTAAATTAGAGGGACAAAGGTTTAAAAATAATATCAGGAAGTATTACTTTACTGAGAGGGTAGTGGACGGATGGAATAGCCTTCCAGCTGAAGTCGTAGAGGTTAACACAGTAAAGGAGTTTAAGCATGCGTGGGATAGGCATAAGGCTATCCTAACTATAAGATAAGGCTAGGGACTAATGAAAGTATTTAGAAAATTGGGCAGAGTAGATGGGCCAGATGTTTCTTATCTGCCGTCACATTCTATGTTTCTATGTTAATACAATACTCCTTTGCCCTTGGTGCACTTTGAAAAGAACAATCAGATCTGTTCTGGGCGAAATCACTAAGCAGTGGGATGTAGTGAGTTATAAGCAAGTTTCACAATTTTGCATAAAACTGACATGCTGACAAACAATGTCAATTTCAGCTATTTTAACTAAAATGTAGAAAGTGATAAAAGTGAAGAAAACATTTCTAAACATTCTGCCCTGTTTGCAAGAACCGTCAAGCACTGAGATTATGTCACTTATAAACAAAAACTGTTCCCCAAACTATATTTATTGCTTCCCTTTCAGGCTAATTCACAAAAGTGAGAATTACTGGTAATTCAAAACACATTTTGAATTTAGGGTAGAAAATAAATAAAATATAAATAAAAATAATATTTATAATTCTATTTTGTCCTAAATTTAGAAATTAACTTTGCAATCCTGGTAATTTTCACTTTCGTGAATAACCCTATAAGTCCTGAGTTTTAGTTATCAGGTGAGTAACATTCAGACGAACTGAACATCCTTCTGGCACTCAATTGCTTAACCCCTTAAAGGAACACTATCGTGTCAGGAATACAAACGTGTGTAGTGCTGAAATGCAGCATTAGGTCCATGGCCCTCTCTCTCACCAGAGACGAAAGAGGTTTTTACTCACCTTTTCTTCCAAACCAGTCTCGCTGATGATTTCAGCCAATCCAATGCTTTTCCACAGGAAAGCATTGAAAGGCTATTGAGCATGTGCAGCAAAACCTTGCACTGTGCCAATCATATTAATTGCACCCACATTTATTATATATCATTTTGGGAAGTAGGGCTTTCATTTCACCAGAAATATTTATATATGAAAAATTACTTAATATGAATAAAATCTAAAAAAGTGTGAGAAATTAAGACATGTAGGTATTGCGTGGCATTTTACCTGCAAATGTCATAATAGTGTTAGTTTTACTGCAATCGAAGACACATATGTCCAACGAGTACACAATGCCCCCCATGTATATGTTTCATAGTGTTTTGGTGAAATATAGGGCTTGTACATTTCAGTTTTTACACACTGAAATTTTACAGATTAGAATGAAAATTATTCCCGTCATGGCATACAATTTGCAAAAGTAGACAACCCAGGGTATTCAAAATGGGGTATGGCCAGTCTTTTTTTTTAAGTAGCCACATAATCACAAACCCTGGCCAAAGGTTGTGTTCATGTTTGTTTTCTGCATTTTTCAAACAGAAACTGCACTTTCTTTGATGATATAATCATCATTATAGGTTTTACTGCTCTAAAACTTTGCTCATATTTGTATTCAGCGATGTCTCAAAAGTACAACAGTACCATCCATGCAAAGGTTTTATGGGGTTTTGGAAAATTACAGGGTCAAATTAAAGTCTCTGGATTTGCTGTCTGGGTTGTCAGGCAGTCCCCCCCCAATCTATGATTTCACATATCAGGCCATATTAACAATAATCTGATCCTTAGTAGGTCTTAAAATTAGGTAAATATAACATTCGATGAACAGCACATATTAAATGGTGTCATTATTTATTTAGCAGAAATAAAGCTAAAATGGAGAAGCCATGTGTGAAAAGTGATCCAATAGCTCATAAAACCACCTTTAGCAACTATAACGTGAAGCAATTGTTTTCTTTATTACTTTATCAGTCTCTCACATCGTTGTGGAGGAATTTTGGCTCACTCTTCTTTACAACGTTGCTTCAGTTCATTGAGGTTTGCTGGCACTTGTTCAAGCAAAGCTCTCTTAAGGCAGCACAGCATTTCATTCGGTTAAGGTCTAGACTTTGACTGGACCATTGCAACATCCTGATTCTTTTCTTTTTCAGCCATTCTGTTGTGGTTTTGCTGGTGTGCTTGGGATCATTGTCCTCTTCCACGACCCAATTTTGGCCAAGCTTTAGTTGCTGGACAGATGGCCTCACTTTTGACTCTTGAATACTTTGGTACAAAGAAGAGTTCATTGTCAACTCAATGATTGAAAGGTTCCCAGGTCCTGTGGCTGCAAAACAAGCTGGTAGTTGGTATGAGGTGTTTGTGCGGATATGTGGTGTTTTGTTGTCGGCAAACATGGTGCCGTGCATTATGGCCAAACATTTCCACTTTGGTATCATCTATCCAAAGGAAATTGTTATAGAAGCCTTGTTTGTTCATATGCAACTTTGCAATGCTAAGCTGTGCTGCCATGTTCTTAGTGAGAAGAGGCTTTCTCCTGGCAACCCTTCCAAATAAACCGTACTTTTTCAGTCATTTTCTAATTGTACTGTCATGAACTTTAACATTTAACATGCTAACTGAGGCCTGTAGAGTCTGAGATGTAACAGTTTTTTGTGTTTTTTTGCAATTTCTCTGAGCATTGCACAGTCTGACATTTGGGTGAATTTGCTGGGACATCCACTCCTCAGAAAATTGGCAACTGTCTTGAATGTTTTCCACTTTTGAATACTCTTTTTCACTATGGATTGATAGATTTTTAATTGTATCCCTTCCCAATTTGATGGGCAGCACCAGTTGTTTCTCTAAGATCATTGCTGATGTCTTTTCTCCTCGGCATTGTGTTAACACCACACACTTGAATGCTCCAGACCAGCAAACTGATACAACTTCATTCTTTGTATTGGTGGTAACACTTGATGATGATCAATTAATCAAGTGCATTTCACTGGCAGCATCTATCTGATACTTAGCCTCTTTATCCTTATGGTAGCAGTTATTATATCCTGATATGTAAACCATAGAATTCAGAGGGTGTACTTTCTTTTTTCTGTCACTGTAAATATATAATTTCAGTGTAAGTGTAAACTATGTATAATTTGTATATAATTATCTTGTTTAATTAATTGTATGTTGGGGGATCTGCTTGACAACCGAGGTAGATCATCATGCCAATCATGCAATCGGGCCAATCCGGCTGATGTGTTTGCAGATTCAGGGCCACTGCCTGGATTGTCAGGCAGGAACCCCGATCATGATTGTTGTTGAGGGTAAGCATTTGGGCTTGGGGGGGGGGAGGGGCAATCGTTAGGGTGTGCTATTCCGCACTAATGACATGAAAGGCCTCCTGTTGTGGGATGGAATAGCACGGAATGTCAGGAACAAGCTTAAGCGATTTTCTAGGCACCATAACCAATTCCCTTGTTTGAAGTAGTAATTAGACTTGTGCACATCTAACATTTTGTTCTTAATTGATTCAGTTTAGAATTCTGAAATGTTTCAGTTCAGTTCAAGATTTGGTTTGGTTTAAATAAATTTGATTTGATCCAAATATTACCAGGGAATGAAGGGGGAAAAAATGCATATGGTGCCCTCTAGCAAACAAAAAAACCTTCTCAAACTGAAATTTAGTGATTCAAATTTGGTGTTGAGTGACAGTGGCTTATTATTGGCTATCACACTATTCAGTTTATTCGGAATTCTGATCAATGTCATTTCAGAATTTGTGCATTCAGAAAGGCATCTGTCAAAATTAAGCCGAATTTCACTGAATCTCCACGTTTAGAGGTAATGGTGTCTGGAATCCACTGGCACCATCCCACATTTCAGTGTCAAACCATTCTTGATTTGTTTATACTGAATGAGTGCCCCTGGGCACACGTGGCTCAGTCCCCCTAAGTGGGTACTATAACTCTACATAGTAAACCCAACCCATACCAGCAATGTGTGGACGTGGCAAGCTGAGGGTGCTCAGCTCGTGATCTAAGACTATCACTACTGCCAATCACTGTTCAATTCAATAGTTAAAAAAGATGTGGGCAGCTGGGTTCTCTCATACTTACTGAACAAATATTTGATATGTTAAAATATGCATGCAGTATACAGAGTAGTAACCAAATGTAATTGTATTGTCTGAAAGATAAATGCAACTATATGTATTATGTTTTAACCATTAAATAGTTACTCCAAGCACCAAGATCAGTTTAGTGATTTGAAGTGGTCATGGTGCCCAGAGTCTGTATGTTTAGCATTTTACTTTAACCAATCTACTGCTGGATCTTTAACTCCCTCTCTGGCAGCTATCACTTTCAGCCAATGCATGAAGACTGGATCATTTTGGCTTCTGCACTGAACTGTGGAGTCCTGGCACCATAACCACTTGGGTGAGATAAAGTAGTTATGGTGCCTCACAACAGTGTCCCTCTAAGAAGAATTAATCATAACTCATTGCGGATTTAAATCATGCTAGTAGTTTCAGAACAACAAGAAGTGTTCTTTACTCTACTCCTGTAGGAATCAAACAGGGCTTTAAAAAAGACCATCAATAACTGTTTGCCATAATTCACTGCTGGTTTAACTAATGATGTTTTGCCAGCAACTTGAAGGTAATTACATACGGCAGGGACTAGAACTGAATGATGGGTGAGCCAAGCAAGGGCAAGCAGAGAGTGCATAAAAATTATGTAATCAGATCTGCAAAATAAAGAAGAATTGGCTCACAGATTACTACCTCTCTCCGTCCACAAGAATCGAAAGCACTCTGGACACGAGGGATAAGCAGAACAGAGTGAGAAAGGGACAGGTCTAAAAGAAGATAAAGAAGGATGAGAGGCAGAGTTAAGCAGCAAGTGATAATCACATCCATTTTCCAAAGAAGGAGTAAAATCAAGATTAAGAGATGTCTATGTATGGATCAAGGAGACATCAAGCACGTGAACTGGTAGCCATCAGACCATCGATGAGTATACCCTTGGAGGAGTGTAACTTTACATTTGTCACGGCATCAGAAGGAGTCTATTGGTGATGCACTCACAATATAGATATTCTGTATATATTTTAGTATTTATGTTGTTTTTGATAATCAGATCACTGAAATTGTTATAATTTACTTATTATTTTCCTATGACAATGAAGAGACTGGGGATTTGAAAATGCCCTTTAATTGTGACAAATAGCAATCGCATCATTAATTATCAGGAATAAAATAATCTGAACATCTAATATAGCCAAAACCAGACTGGAAATCAAGAATAAATAAAGAAGTCCTGGAGAAATGTTATACCAGTAACGAGGTATAAATAAGAAAACTTAAAACTTCCTAATTATTTTTCCAACTCGGAGTGCACTCATAGAACTTCAAAATAAGTAACAGAACTGAACAAACGATATATGCAACAGCATGTAGTCACATTTTCAACCGCATTAACTGGTAATGTACTTTATGTTAATTGTTTGCTACATAAAAACTGTTCTTTTTGCTGGGTCTACAGAAGAGCAATCAGTGTGAGCAGCAGGTACCCCAGTCTTCTGAATACACACCCGCAGTGTAATTAGGAAGAGAATGTTATGAAATCCAACTGGGGTGTTTTCAGTCTACCAAGGAGCTCTCGTCACTTTATCCTAACAGAGATGATCGTCTGATTTACTAGCTCCAAGTGTGTTTCCGTGTCTGACAGTTGCTGGGCCGCCGTCAGAGTTTAAGTATCATGGAATAGCACTCAAGACAAGTTGTGCAGCAGTAAATCACTGGGATTGGGTTATGTACTGATAACACTAGTAGAAAATGGAAAACTCACTAGAATAGAGCTCAGCAAAGTGGGGGTACTTGGGAATAGAACTTTGCAGCATACCTCTTTTAAGTAGCGTAGCGGGATTGTATACCTACTTGTTTCCAGCTACACGTTCATTGAGATCCCAGACAGCATAAACAGAATGCTATTCATGGGTAGAGAGGGGATATAACTTCACCTATCTATTAGAGTGGGGGTTATTGAGGTTTGATTTGCTCTAAACCGCTCAGCATTAAACTGTGATAAACAGAGTGAATACGCGGGTGAAACAGTAGAGATTCCATCACACCTTGTTAAAGGGGTTCATGATAAGTTCATGGAGTATCTGGACCAGGTAAGACTCTCAGCAATGTTTATATTTGGCCTTAATGGTTAGTAATTGATGGTAGAGTATTATACTAGGGAAAGATCTCAGATTCAGGCTAATTGACATGGAACTCTAGTTCCATGCTGGCTGATTGACATGGAACTCTAGTTCCAGGCAGGCTGATTGACATGGAACTCTAGTTCCAGGCAGGCTGATTGACATGGAACTCTAGTTCCAGGCTGGCTGATTGACATGGAACTCTAGTTCCAGGCTGGCTGATTGACATGGAACTCTAGTTCCAGGATGGCTGATTGACATGGAACTCTAGTTCCAGGCAGGCTGATTGACATGGAACTCTAGTTCGAGGCTGGCTGATTGACATGGAACTCTAGTTCCAGGCAGGCTGATTGACATGGAACTCTAGTTCCAGGCAGGCTGATTGACATGGAACTCTAGTTCCAGGCAGGCTGATTGACATGGAACTCTAGTTCCAGGCAGGCTGATTGACATGGAACTCTAGTTCCAGGCTGGCTGATTGACATGGAACTCTAGTTCCAGGCTGGCTGATTGACATGGAACTCTAGTTCCAGGCAGGCTGATTGACATGGAACTCTAGTTCCAGGCAGGCTGATTGACATGGAACTCTAGTTCCAGGCTGGCTGATTGACATGGAACTCTAGTTCCAGGCTGGCTGATTGACATGGAACTCTAGTTCCAGGCAGGCTGATTGACATGGAACTCTAGTTCCAGGCAGGCTGATTGACATGGAACTCTAGTTCGAGGCTGGCTGATTGACATGGAACTCTAGTTCCAGGCAGGCTGATTGACATGGAACTCTAGTTCCAGGCAGGTTGATTGACATGGAACTCTAGTTCCAGGCAGGCTGATTGACATGGAACTCTAGTTCCAGGATGGCTGATTGACATGGAACTCTAGTTCCAGGCTGGCTGATTGACATGGAACTCTAGTTCCAGGATGGCTGATTGACATGGAACTCTAGTTCCAGGCAGGCTGATGACTCTAGTTCCAAGCAGGCTGATGATTCTAGTTCCAGGCAGGCTGATTGACATGGAACTCTGGTTCCAGGGAGGCTGAATGACATGGAACTCTAGTTCCAAGCAGGCTGATGTCTCTAGTTCCAAGCAGGCTGATTGACATGGAACTCTGGTTCCAGGCAGGCTGATGACTCTAGTTCCAAGCAGGCTGATGATTCTAGTTCAAGGCAGGCTGATGAGACCCCAGTGACACTGCATAGGGTTGAGTTTCACCTCCAGCAGCAGAGGGGTTAAACTCCATATGTGCAGCATTTCATAGTGATACACTGGACATATAGACTCCAGGCACCATAACCACTTCAAATTACTGAAGTGGTCATGGAACCTTAAGCAACCCTTAAAGGGCCAATTGTTCAAGACAGACATGTTAGAGAGATATTAAAGTAGATATGGTAAGGTAAAGTAAAACTTATTTAACTTTAGTCTCCTGAAGGATGCAAACTATTCCTTATTTTTAAACTATAGTCATAAATCTGTGGCTGGCAAACTGTGACATATGAGAGAAATAATAGAAGAGAAGTATAGACATTAAATTGGAAATTAAGGTGATTTAAAAAAAGCAATTGTGCACAAATCTGGCCTTGATTTGGCTAATTTTACCGGATGACTTAAAGGTAGGCAGACAATGTAATAGAGCAGCAGGAAATGCTAGCAGAATGCTTGGTTGTATAGGGAGAGGTATTAGCAGTAGAAAGAGGGAAGTGCTCATGCCATTGTACAGAACACTGGTGAGACCTCACTTGGAGTATTGTACACAGTACTGGAGACCGTATCTTCAGAAGGATATTGATACCTTAGAGAGGGTTCAGAGAAGGGCTACTAAACTGGTTCATGGATTGCGGGATAAAACTTACCAGGAAAGGTTAAAGGATCTTAACATGTATAGCTTGGAGGAAAGACGAGACAGGGGGGATATGATAGAAACATTTAAATATATAAAGGGAATCAACACAGTAAAGGAGGAGACTATATTTAAAAGAAGAAAAACTACCACAACAAGAGGACATAGTCTTAAATTAGAGGGACAAAGGTTTAAAAATAATATCAGGAAGTATTACTTTACTGAGAGGGTAGTGGATGCATGGAATAGCCTTCCAGCTGAAGTGGTAGAGGTTAACACAGTAAAGGAGTTTAAGCATGCGTGGGATAGGCACAAGGCTATCCTAACTATAAGATAAGGCCAGGGACTAATGAAAGTATTTAGAAAATTGGGCAGACTAGATTGGCTGAATGGTTCTTATCTGCCGTCACATTCTATGTTTCACAATTATCTTATTGTATTAACTGCATTGTCTGTAGCTGGTGTAGTCAGATAATCTGTAGCATGTATATGTTAACATTGCTATTTAAAGGAAATGTTTAAAGGAAATTATGATGTGGCTTGTCAATTTCCACATGTGGTGGCCAAGGTCCTACACGGCTAATTTGTGCTCAGAACTATTTCATGTTCTCTGCATCTGTCTACTCTAAACATTACTGCAGAACCTGACTGTAAAGTTGTTTTCATGCAGTTGTACCCCCAAAGACCTCCAGGTTACACACTAAACTGTTTCATTGTATTCGTATAGACGATATTGCCCACACTTGTGAAAATAAATTACGTATTTTTATTTCAAGTAAGTGTCACAATCTGAGTGTGGGTTGGTGGAGTTTACTCGTTTGTTCTGTTGTGTATTTGTATTGAAGGGGTAGTGTACACTTTTTCTATAGTACCTTTGCTCCACTGGTTTTCACCAATTTATTTAGGGTTCACTTGCTTTATTTTGTTTTGTGTTTTTCCATAAGATTCCATGTCTGCTATACATTAAAATCTTACCATTTAGGAAGGGGAAATTCTGACCATTCTTCCAATTGACAGGAAAATACGGTATATCTGTACAATGGAAAGTCTCCCAGAACAACATGATTTCAAGAACAATCCATCAGCATTTAAGGCGTCTAGATTTTACATTTTACATCAAAGAACCAAGAGCATTTTACAGATGACAAGCACCTTTCCTGTTAGATTCTTCTTCAGTTTGTTATGTTGGTTATCATACTTTGCTATTATCAAGAAAAATAAATCAGAAATGTTTTTTTTTCTTTTCTCTATCCTAATGACATACGCCTCTGTCTGAAAGTAAACATTTCAAATGGTAACGGTAATGATTGATGCGCGTGTTTTGATGGATTCGAGTTTTATTTAGCATTACCTGCCTCTGGTTCTCGGTCTCCAGTCTTAGCCTGGCTTCAACACATCTTCTGGTCTCCAGGAAAGCTTGACGTTGTGCTCTATCTGATAGATAGCTGATGAAGATCCCAGCTGTGTTCATACATATAAAGAGAACAGCTTGGGCAATGATCTGAAATAAAACAATAGAAAGGGTAAAAGTCAGTGATAGAAACCAAAACCCTTGTGAGAAAATAACCTTACTACACGGTGTCCAAAAAAAAGGTCTCAAACCTACTATTTTGATATCAAATGTCTACAAGAGAAGAAATGGAGATAATGTTGGTCTAGCCAAGGATGGCCAAAAGGTAGATTCACAGCCATCGATATAACTACCATAATGGAAAGTCAACCTTTCAGGATTTAGCTTTTGGCCATCACTTTTCCCCTTCTATTCTCTAAGATGGATATGTTACATTTAAAGATGTGACTCATTTTGCATCGTGTTCATAAAGCCTTATAATGTTGAATGAATGAAATTCATTTTACATTGTCGTTTTTTGTCACGTTGCTATTAAAACCTTGGTGCGGGTTGTTCTGACTACGTTATTGATTTTGGGTCGAGAGATTTTGTAATATTTTGTACTTTGAAAGGCAAATATTCCACCAAGGGGTTTCTTATATAATCTCAGTAGGATTTCCATGCAGAATAACAGCGATATCAAGATTACAGAATAACAGCAATATCAAGATGTTTCTTGCAACATGCTATCAGTTAATTAACTTTGATCCAACCTGCCTTTTGTGTCTGCAACACAGTAAAGTAATTCTGATTGTGTAAGGGTGAGATAAGAAATTTTACAAACTCATTAAGGTGATAATGTCAAAAGTAAAAAAATACAGCCAAAAACACAACAGATAGAAAATGATTAAGTAAAAAAGGTCACATAAAAGCTAATTTATATGAATTAGCGTTTGTTTTTACATAAAATACTCAAAATGTTGCTGATAAAATATTTCTTAAAAATCTAGTTAATTCTAGAGAGCCACTAGACTTTTATTTCAAACTAACACTCAAGGGCAAAAACAACAAAGCAGTTTTGGTGTACAGATCATGACTTTACAGTTTCACTGCTAAATTCTTTGCTACTTATGAATTAAATCACATGTGTTTCCTTTTATGCAACCCTAGCCATACCTCCCCTGACTGTGACTCACGCAGTCTACATGAAAAAAAGGCTTAATTTTCACTCTGTTATTACAGCACTGTGTGTTTCCTTTAGAAGTATTTTATCGCCTACTCTGTAAATAGAACTTTAATCACACACAGGAGGCTCCTGTAGGCTCTAGCAGGCTATTAACAGAACAGGACATAGGAAATTCTAAATTAAACAGACTGTGCAACAGAAGTTTAAACATTAGATCTCACTTTACATGAAATTTGTAGGGAGACTGTGTCGGTCACATGAAGGGCAGGTGAAGCAAGTGCTGCATAAAAAAAGCATCCTAAATGGCAGATGATTGAGCAGTGATACTGCATGGGCATGATCTATACACCAAAACCACTGCATTAAGCTAAAGTTGTTTTGAAGCTTAGAGGGTACCTTTAACTATTTTAGGAACACATCCTGATTACAAATGAGTCTGGAAAACAACCAAACCAATGTTGCACATTATTTCCCTGCAGTGGTGTGAGCAGTGGCACCAGCAAACAGAAAATACTCTGACTTCGGCAAAACAATCAATGCAATGAAACTTCTTTTTGAATATTATTTCTTTCCGTGAGACAGATTATCTACACATGCCATTTGCATGAACACTAACCACACTCATTCACATGTTATCAAAGTCATCACACTTATCTTTCATTAATTGCAGAACTGCATAGGTGGATATGGACATTTTCTGTTATAGACGTTCCCCTGATATTTTCTATGGAGATCTAAATCAGGCCAATCATGAAATGTTTGAGCTAAAAAGCTGAACTGCACAATTTTTCCGATTTAGTTATTTTTGCAGTTTAGTTATTTTTGTCTAACAATTTGTCAGTATTAAGTCAATTGTAAGTTACAAAAATCATGATTTTCCTTGCCCTCTTGGTGAAGGAAAATAATAAAGACCAGAGGCAAACATCATCAAATATTGACATATTTATTAACCACAGAATACTGAGATAACCAATCATATTAGTCCGTAGTCTATAAATGGTCAGTTTACAGAACCTTCTCCCTCATTCTGCCGATGATCTCCATAAATCATCCATTACCAAAAAAAATACAACTATTCATCCAAATGTGGTTTTCTTCTGTTAAATATCACTGCATATTCTTTTATCATTAAAAATAAAATAACAAAATCAACATAAGATTAGGTTAGACATGATGGGAAATATTCTCCTCTTGTCCTTAATAAAAATTCATTTTTTCCTTCACCAAAAGAGAGAGGAATTAATTCTATGTCACACAGGAGGCTCATATTATGCAAGTTCCAAGTTAAACTGTACCACGCTTTATATAGAAAAATAGTTTGAATGGAAGCTGATGAAATACTTACTACTTGTGTTAGGATTCTCAACTAAATGAAATCCTTGTTCAGAATGGATGCTATTTCACAGTTGATATTTATTAACTTTTTGATCAGTAGACTGAGAGCTGTGCTGCTTATATTCACCAGAAAAGCCCACAAGTTATTCTCAAAACCAACTTTTCTTTCTTTTGATGGAAACCTGGTTCTCTTAGAAGATTTGAGGTCCAAAATATGTATTAATGAATTGAGATATAATCTATAATAATGAAAGAGGGGCACAACCAACTATATAAAATGTACTTTATTATACTGGTACAAAATCAAAGGTATCCCAAAAAAGATGCCAATAGACCTCAGCACAAATAGAATTATATATATACAATTAGTATATAGTAATGTATCCTGATAAAAAAATAAGCATTATCAATATTCACTACTAAGAACCAATAGTATTAATCCTGATTCAGACTTAAATAGATACCTATACAATAATATCCAACAATTAATACATACCAGAACAAAAATATAATGTCAGAGAGAGTGAGAATAAATAAATAATAAATTAATCATGAAGTGCACCTGAGTGAAATGGGTGGCCACCCACAATAATTGGAGCCCTTATAACCATAATCACATGGCTATGGTTGTGAAGGAGACCAATACACGGGAAGTATATATAAATGCACATAACATTTCAGATGATCATAGAAATAAACAATAAAAACTAAAGAGAGATGAATAAAATATATACTATACAGAAGATAGGACTTATAATGATAGAGCACATAACTCCATACCTTTAAGTAGTTTTGGACTGAAATGATTATGAATCTAACTATTGGAACGCATGTACGTTCCCCTAAGAACCGGAGAGAGTCCCATGACCCTGCTTGACACCGCCATGTTAGTCATAAATTCCTGTACATTTGTGACTAACATTACCCTTCGTATTGTTGCTGTTACTGAGTGTTGTTTAGGCTAGCTGGTGACCTCTTCCTGTGTATTTTATTTTTACTTAGTATTTTCTCTTTAGATTTTGTCTGATCTCTATCTTCACAGTTTTGTGGGATTTAACAATGCATGTGGCCCATCGATACTTGGACTCCTCCCAGAGTATTGATACGGACATATGCGGATGCACTTTGGACTTTCCACTATTGGAGGTTAGGCAATATGAGTCACGTTCCGGATTTTGACTATTCTACTTTGTTTATGTTGTATGAAGCTGTTGTTTGATTTATGTACTAGACATATTCCAAGATTCCAAGATTGGACGGCAGCCTTTGTTGGCACTTGATACTTAGCACACCTTTTTCTGTATATTATCATGGCGACCATTGACCTAATTTGGCATGCTCACATGACTTAGAAAAATGATGGCCATGATACGTCACAGTGGTTGGATTTACTGTATATATGTTCACTTAGATTACTCTGCAGGATGAATATCTATTACATTTATATTTATTATTTATCAATGTTGCTATATGTTCTCTGACTGTCATGGTATCTTGCCTTGGTGACCATTGATTTAATTTACAAGCTCCCATGATTTAGAAGAAACATGGCTATGACAATATATAGTGGTCTAATTTATTGGAGATATGTCTAGAGATACTACTCTTTATGATTAATTTTTAGTACAGTCATATTCTATTATATACTTTAGTTCTGATATTTTTCCCTCCTGTTTTTCTTCCTATATTTGAACTCTTATATTTTTGTCTCCCTGTATTTTTTCATTTTATTTTTATATTCCCATTTTTCAAGAATGGAGAATAGGGAATATTAACACGTGCGTTCCACTAGTTAGATTCATAATCATTTCGGTCCAAAACTACTAAGAGCACATAACTCCATACCTTTATCATTATAAGTCCTATCCTCTGTATAGTATATATTATATTAATCTCTCTTTACTTTTTATTGTTTATTTATATGATCATCTGAAATTATGTGCACTTCCTGTGTATTGGTCTCCTTCACAACCATAGCCATGTGATTATGGTTATAAGGGCTCCAATTATTGTGGGTGGCTACCCATTTCACTCAGGTGCACTTCATTGTTAATTTATTATTTGGTATATATATTTCTTTTTTTTATTATGCTCCTTTGATAAAGGCGCGCACGCCGAAACGCTGGGGGCTCTTCTTTGATTTTTCACCCTCTTCTCTCACTCTCTCTGACATTATATTTTTGTTCTTGTATGTATTAATTGTTGGATATTATTGTACAGGCATCTATTTAAGTCTGTATCAGGATTGATACTATTGGTTCTTAGTATTGAATATTGATAATGCTTATTTTTTTGATCAGGATACATTACTTACACTAATTGTATATGTTTAATTCTATTCGTGCTGAGGTCTATTGGCATCTTTTTTGTGATACCTTTGGTTTTTGTACTAGTATAATAAAGTACATTTTATATAGTTGGTTGTGCCCCTCTTTCATTATTATAGAGTATATATTTTTGGCCTTGGGAAATAAGGCTTTAGACTGAGCACGCTAATCTTTGTATTCTATGGTTCTGCACTGATTTGTTCGATATGGCTGTTTGTCAAGTGTGCCTACCTACTCTGTATTAAAATGAATTGAGATATAATCAGGATATTGTCCAGATGGTTTATCAGTTCGATTGAACTGCTTGCTTATACCTTAAGTTCAGTCTCAATGGAAAGTTTTGGCCAGGAAAGTTGTCTTTTCCTCTTTGTGTCCTTTTTGCTAACAGACCTGAAATAGCTTGATGAACTTAAAGACACCTGTCTAATCTCTTATGAGGTCCTTATCTGATGGTCTCAGAAAATGAATAATTTTAGGGTCTAAATAACTAAATGAGGTCATTACATCCTTGTATATAAGTATATTTGGCTTGGGACATACGGTTTCAGATTACTTCTAGCCACTCTGTTTAGTAAGTTGTTTTTGAAGCATTTTAATACATGGTTTAACCCCTTAAGGACCAAACTTCTGGAATAAAAGGGAATCATGACATGTCACACATGTCATGTGTCCTTAATGGGTTAAAGACCCCCATTGATTTGATCTGGGATGTCTAATGTGGTCTGGGTTAAATAAAGGATTTCTTTGTTCTCCAAAATTGCAAACTCTGAATTTTCGAAATAAATCTCATATTCTGGATCTTCATCCATAGAGTAAGAATTAAAAAAAAAAAAACAAGATAAATTCTCCTCGTCCTTCTCCTTTGTTTTTCTCTGCCAAAGAACATTAGCTGTAAGAAATACAAACGGAACCCAGGTTACTCCATCTATAGGCCGAATTAGTGGTTTAGGGCTCATAATATGATGGATTACGATGGATCATAATAAAGTTAATTCTGTAAAGCTTGTACAGTGAGTCTTTACGGACTTGGTCATTACCTTTCATAAATTTCTGGAATTCTGTTGAGGTCAATGTAGCACCATAACTACAGTACTTTTACTTTTCTGTGGCTTTCCAAGGCTTAACAATACTGGAAATGTCATCTGTTGAACAAAATGTTTTCAGTTTGCAAACCTGAGTTTTATCTTGCGCCACTGATAAAGTAACCAATTTTGTTAAAGATTGCTCAGTTGAAGTCATAGTCAAAAAATATAGCAGTGTTAACTGTTTTATTAACAGTTTCATCCCTCAAAAAAAAATGTAAATCTAAATTTGGGGTACATTTGAATAAATAAAGATTTCAAAGGAAAAACAAAAAACTAAAGATTAATTAAAAATATAAATGAAACTAATGAATGACAAATCCAAACTGCTGCTAATGCTTGACAACTTTCCTCATGCGTTCTGTCAGTTTATAGCCTTTTCAGCTGATCAATGTAAACATGGTGATTAAGACTTCTGTCGCGAGGCTTGACGTGCCTGCACAAGATAGCACCCAGCCGCAAGCACAATAAAGAAATAAGACATCTGTGCGCTCAAGACCAATGGACAAATCAAGGACAAAAACGCAGCCTTGGCCGAAAGCCCCCATATGGTTCAGAAATTAAAATAAAAAAAGTCTACGACCACAGCAAAAAGAAGCGCAAGGCAGAGAAATTGCCAATGAGAAAAAAGCTAATTAAGCGAACAGTGTGATAGTCATATTTCAGTAACAGATAACCATAAATTAAAGGTTAAAGAATATAACATTACTCAAGCGATTAGTGAACCTAATCAGATAGTGACATCTATATATCAATATATTCAACAAAAAATATTAACATCTTACAAAACTGCCCATAAGTAGTAGTTAACTGATAGATCAGCAAACAGTGAGGGAGAAGGTTGTGTAAACTGACTGTTTATAGACTATGGACTAATATAATTGGTCCTCCCCGTATTCCCATGTTAGCGAGTTTGCTGGGACTTAATGCTTTTTGTTTTGTTTTCATGTAAAATCTTTGCAGCTAAGGGAGTAGCAAACTAAAGTTAATGCATGATATCATGCATACAATTGGTATTAACTCTTCTATACTAAATTTTCAGAAAGCAAAGGATTCCGTATTACACTAGAGGAGTTCGATCCATAAACAGTAAATAGGAAATTTTTTTGCAAAATGTAGACCAAGATATCTGAACGAAAAACAAATCATTGTGCCAATCTAGCTATTTTAACTCTAGATGTTATGCTATGATTAGTTTGTTTTTATAATAAAAACTCCTTAGAGAAGTGGTTCCCCAACCCAGTTTTAATTTAACCCTTTCCACTCGGATAACATTTCAGTGTCGTTCACCAAACTTGCCAAATTTATTTATAGAAATCACTTTGTGGGTGCGTTTTTTTTTCAAGTCGCCTTTATCCGATAACGTTATGTCCCTCTGGGTGAGCCAATACGATCGTCAAAATTGTATGCTACTCATGTGTCCCACCAGGTGAGACATACGATTGGTATGAGAAAATTACAATGTCCCACCCTGTGGGACAGTCGAGGGGAAAGGGTTAAAGGTGCAAGAACAATCTGATATTTATATACTTCCCTGTTCTTTCCCCTGTGTTTACTGAAAAACCTGAACCATTGGTGTGTCTTGAAGATTGTATTGGTAGCCACTAGTGTAATGAAGTGGTGAAAAAGAACAGTTTACTTTTAGCTTTTACTCTAAATTTAGGCACCTATTTACTATTTAAATATTAAAAACCAATCTTATTTGGTAACATAGGAGGAATAGTACATAGCAGCATAAGGATGTACTGCTCTGAAAGGGTAACTCTTACAAAGTTACATAGTAAAAAATGTATGTAAAACATTTCTAAAAAAAATATCTATAGAATCTGATAAAAATGATGGAACCTAAGATGAACTGTACTGCTGATGACAATTTCTACCTGTCAATTTAAAGTGTAGGGTTTTGTTTTCTGTCTCACCCTGTGCTCCAAGACTACTAGACGGACTGAAGTCTCATATATCCCAGCGACGTGCTCTAATCTGAAAATCTAAACTACTCTGGAACTGACTGACCCAAGGTGCTATTGCTGGTCCACAGAAAATAAAATGACTTTGGTCTTAGCAAACCATTTAAAAGTGACTTTGTATCTTGATTCACCCCACAGGGCATTTAAAATAATTTAAAGGAATCATGCTATGGCCAAAGCACAGCAGGACAGAGCAATTTCAATCAGCAATCAATGAACGTTTATGCGTTTCGTGAAAGGCTATTGGTGGTCTCTCTCTCTCCAAAGAACAGGGTCAACAGCTCCTAATAACGGTTACACAGTTATTCTCTAATAAAGGTTTGTCTGACTAGGAGAGGCTGTAAAGAACGACACTAACAGGGCCAAGGTGATATAAATCTAACAGGGGTTTATCTAGGAAAACAAGATATTTTTAGTGGGACAATTAAAGCAAAATACTTCATAACCCTGGAGAGATGAAATGCTGAAGGTTGCATACTTTTCCCCCTATAGTTTTAGACTAGTTATTACTTCATATTTCAATAAATGCTCCCACAAGCAATCTAGCTCTTTGCATTAAACAGTGAACAGACAGACTGGCAAATTAAGTGACTTGGAATCCAATTTTACAATGTACTCCACACTATTAGAATCCATTCTAATGTGTATTGTACAATGCCTGTATTTATCAGATGATAAAATCCATGTTAAACTATGGAGCGGAGACTGAGTCCTTACACGGTGTCGGTAAATTTTATAAGTGGTTTAGGGAAGATATAAAATCCGTTATATTTATAAAATGAAAGCATACAGCTCAATTGATCAAGCTATATTTAAGAGTACGATCACTAATCAAATAAAAGAGGTACAGGATATTCCGAAGATGCCCCGGCATGTCCTAAGGGTAAACACAGATTTATTTGAAATTGTTCTGTCGCATTCTAGCTTTTTTGTTTGGCCATAGAAAGATTACAAAATGTATTTTCAACGTAAGATAACTTGCACAATGTGCTCACAGATTTAAAAGAAAATATATCATTATATATTAAAGGGAGACCTGAAGGTGAGTTGGAACCTCTTTTTTTAAAATATGATAAGATGTCGTCACACATAAATAAAATAATAAGAACACGTGTCCCTTTGTGCCTTTCTTTTCCAGACAATCCATAACAAATCCCTAATGTGCACTGAGACCAGGAAGGGAGTCAGATAATTCAGCCAATCTCTGATCCTGTATTCAAATGAGAGAACCTGCACACACGTGACACTTGGGTATTTGCATGGCTTCTCCATATGACTCAGTGGGAAGCAGTGTAGACATGCTCAGCATTGCGTTGCATGTATACATTTAAGGGGCACTCTGGAGCTCACTGTGGTGGTTCGGTTGATTGGAGCTTCTCAGCTCTAACTCTCTGGTTTTATGTCAAAATATTTAGTAGCAGTATGACAAAAACAGAGCACTCCCTGGCATACAGAGAAAGCCATCTCCTCAGTCTCATTCATGTACAGGTTTACATATAATTAGGGAATGGCACTCTAGGTACCACAACCACTACAAGGTGCTGATTGGGTTACATTGCTTAGACCAGTGTTTCCCAACCCAGTCCTCAAGGCACACCTACCAGTCCAGGATTTAGGGATTACCCAGTTGTGTCTAAGGTGTTTTTTTTCTTCTTTGTAAAAACACCTTAGACACAACTGGGTAATCCCTAAATCCTGGACTGGTAGGTGTACCTTGAGGACTGGGTTGGAAAACACTGGCTTAGACAATGGTCCAAACCTGGTCCTCAAAGCACACAAACAGTCCAGGATTTAGGCAGCTCCTTATTCCATTCCAATGGGAATACTGACTAAATCTTGGACACTACTGAGCCTCATGAACTGAGTTGGGAACCACAGGTGGTAGACATTGTTAAGCATGACTTTTATAGTCTGTTACCTTTTGTAAAGCAGAGCCACATGGTTATACCAGGGTTTTTGGGGGGTTTATTCTATTACTTTTTGGCAAAAAATGGGATGTGAAGATGAAGAAGGGAAATAGGAGTACATGATAGGGAAATGGGGATATAATAAAGAGACTGCAAAGCCAAGTATTTGGCCAGCACAATGAATACTAAAAATATTTTTTTTTAAAAACAGGACACCATGAGATATCTGCATAATATTTAAGAGCATAAAAGAAAATCCATCCCTAAAACAATTACCATGCTACATGCATCTGCATAGTTAATTTAATAAATTAATCTGGCTCCCCATCATGAAAGTTATTTAATCTTTGAAAGCTCAATAATAACCACGTGATATAATACAAAAAAAGGCAGTAGTTTATTAGCACTACACCACGTGAGACAGGGTAACGTTTCGATGCTTGAACCTTTAACAGACCTGATCATCACTATCCCACACCTACAATGTAAAACTAAAATCATGAGAAATGAAATCATTGTGGTGTTCATTAAAGGACCACTCTAGGCACCCAGACCACTTCAGCTTAATGAAGTGGTCTGGGTGCCTGGTCCCTCTAGGATTAACCCTTTTTTAAATAAACATAACAGTTTCAGAGAAAGGTGTATTTTATCTCCTTTAGTTTAAGGTGTTACTTATTAGTAGGATAGATTCAACCTTTTGAGCGACGATCTGTACTCATTTTTACCAATTGTCTTTACCCTCATACTAGACAGCGGCTTAGGAAACATATCCTGTTACAGTTGTCCTTATGTTAGTTTTTGCTATTAATGTATCCTTTGTCTCCATATTGATACTTTGTTAATATCAGCTAACTCTCAGTGTCATATCCAAAGGATCAGCTTACTATTTAGTGCTTTTTACCTAGTAGGCATTCCCATGTTCTAGGCCAGGGGTAGGCAACCTTTTAGCAGCACTGTGCCGATATAGGATTGTGAAGTCCCGTAGAGTGCCGATCCTATTTTTTTAAATTGAGGTGTGTATGCTGCAGTATTCTGCTTGTTATTTTTACTGTAATTGCTTTGTATCATTGTATTTGTGAGTATGTGAGCTATTATATTGTGTATGCTCATTAGTATTTTGTGGTATTGTGTATGATACATATGAATGTGGGCTGTGTATGAGGGCTGCTTGTGGAATTGTGTGTGGATGGATATGTCACATTGTGTGTTTGGTAGTGTGTGGGGGCTGTTTGGGGTATTGCATGTGAGAGGCTGCATGTGGGATTGTGTGCATGTATGTGGATTGTTAGTGGTGTTGCGTTTGTGTGGATTGTGTGTATGTTTGTTTGTGGGCTGTTCGTATTATTGGTATGAGGGGAGGGTTATTGTGCATTTCTGTGTATATCTAGCAGTGTGGGTGGGTTCCCTGGGTTCCAGTGGGGACCAGGCTGGCCTGGTACAGGTCAAGGACAGGAGCTGCGATAGCTGTCGAGGGCTGCTCTACTAAAGTGTGGATTCCCATTCACAAGTGCTGGGAGGCAGTGATCTGAGATCAGTTCCTCTATGTGCTGCAATGCATAAATTGAGGATTGTCCTCAACCATCTTTTCGTGTTAGCAGATATCTGAAGTTTCACTGGGACTCCTGATAGGCCAGAGTGCATTTGGCTCTAGCAGCCTTGAGTGCCGCACAAAGACACCTCGAGTGCCGTGCATGGCACTAGTGCCGTAGGTTGCCTACCCCTGTTCTAGGCTTATGTATTTATTCAGCCTTGTATATTAAAATTTTCGAGTATTTACTCATTTATGGACACTTATTTATCTCTTTTAACATAATTATTAAAGGTTATATTTTATTTCATTAGGGCACTTAGTTTTTCCTTTTCCCTTTTTTCCTTACTACTTGGGTAGTTTTTGATGGGTTAACCCCTTAATGAGTGTATTCCCTAAGCTTCCATCTTCTCATTTTGGTTATCCCAAAGCATTTTGTACTGACCCTGTTTAATGTATAGTGCTATCATGTCCCCTCTGAGGCGCCTTTTTTCTAAAGAAAACAAATTCAGTTTTTCAAGTCTTTCCTCATAACTAATGTTTTCCATTCCCCTTACTAATTTTGTATTTTCCTTTGCAATAGTTCCAGTTCTTTAATATTCTTCTTGCAAACGGGTGCCCAAAATTGCTCCACATATTCAATTGGGATCTTACCATTGATTTGTAGAGAGGCAAAATTATATTTTGATCACGTGAATAAATACATCTTTTTTATACATAAGAGCACCTTACTAGCTTTTGTAAGGGCAGACCTGCATTGCATACTGTTGCCTAATTTGATATCTTAAATTGTTCCCAAATGCATGACATTACATTTATCTGTATTGAATCTCATCTGGCACTTGACTGCCCAGTTCCTCAATTCATCCAAGTCTCTCTGTAGTGAAGTTATATCATGTTCAGATTGTAATTTTTTTTGTGTCATCTGCAAACATCAACTAATGACTTCCAATGCCTACTTCAAGATCATTTATAAAGAAATTAAAATGAAGTGGACATAAGTAAGAACACTGAGGTACTCTATTTACCACTTTTGTACATGCTTAAACATTTTCCTTTACAACTACTCTCTGCCCTCTATCTTTAAGCCTGTGTTTTATCCAAGAACACAATTTGTCGTCTAAACCAACTGATTTCACTTTTACTAGCAACCTTTTGTGTGGAACTGTATCAAATGTCTGAGAATAATCCAAGAGCTGCAAGGCTGCTTGTGTGGTTGTGTGTGTATGTGTGTGGGGGGTAATATTCATTTAGTGTTATCTATGGGGATTCATGTGGGGGGGAGGATGCTTGCACTTGTGGGGTTCTATGTCAGTGAATGGGGTTGTTTGCAGTGTAGTGTGTGTGCGGAGAGGTGTCTTAGTGTAGTAGTGTGTAGATTTGGGTGGCAGAGACTGTTAATGGGAAATTATAAAAATAATTTATATTAAAAAACAAAACAACTAACATTTATCCCCCTCCCTTTGGCTTCCTTGGGCCCCCTGTGGATGTAGACAGCTATTTCCGGACGGCACCAGGGGAAGCATCAAAGCATTTGTTGTGATAACCTGTGGCAATGCTCTGATATAGAAACTAGAGCAGTTCAATCTCTGCCTCTTCCTCTGCATTTGCGTGGACAGGTCAGTGTGAGAGATCTTTGGTCTCCTCACTATCCATGGAGCCCCTTCTCTGGTTTAGCTGCAGGGTCCAACCTGGGAGATTCTTTGATGGCCAGTCCAGTGGTGGGTCTGGGGGGGGGAGCGCAATGCGGCAATTGTGAGAAAATAGTGTCCAGGCACACACACACACTCCCCTCCCATTCACACACTGCCCCTCCCACACACTGCCCCCCCCACACACACTGCCACATACACACACTGCTCCAAACACAACACTGCACCCATTACACTTACACAAACAATCCCACATACACACACTGCATCCCACATACAAACACACTCACTGCCCCATACACACATACTGCACCCCTCACACACTGCCTTCCATACACACACTGCACCCCTCACACACCTTGCCTCCCATGCACACATACACTGCCAAAGATAAAGAAAAATGTAATTATATTGCTAATACAATTTGGTATTTTTGTGATTTTATTTAACTTTTGTCCACTTTAGAAATTACTCCACTTGTAAAACAAATTGCCCAATGACTTGAACACATTTTTGAGTCAGCAAATAAAATATTAACAATTTGTTCCTCTTAATAATGAATTGCTAAAATGATTACCATGTACTGTATTATGGATTGTAGCTCAATAAGTGCAGTGCTAGAAAAGAGTTATATTAAATATATTTTGTATATCAAATTTAAATTAATGATTACAGCATTCAGGACACAATTGCTAAAGTAATTGAAGATAGTCTAAATTCGATATACAGTGCAGCTATTAGACCAAAATAATACAATACAAACACTAAAACACAAATTGAGCACAGATAATAAGGCAATCAAAAACATATACAAGACAAAAACAATAGGGAAACAACTAGTAGGTCGAATAATTAGAAAAAACAAAAACAAATAGAAACTCAATTTGTAGTATAAACACTAAGCTGATCAATAAAAGATACAATAGAACTCAAATCAATGGAAATAACCACCAGTCAATGGCTGTTTTTTTTTTTTTATCTACAAGCGATATCATACAAACTGAAAAACAAAAATAACATAATAAGATAGATAATACGTTTTCAAAAAAGTTGTTAAACATATTCATCCTTTTCAAAATGAAACCAAGATGAGACCAAACACAATCTTTCTCTGTCTTCTTCAATAAAAGATAATAATAATTGAGAACTAACCTGTGAAATTGATGGGGGGAAACGTCTAATCTGGAAAACGGAAGTCTACAAATCAGCTCTTGTCAAAGCTAGACTAGTTAAGTCTAAATTTTCAAATTCAATTTTCTACAAAAATAGTTTCTACACCGATTCACTATCTAGTGCTGAAACCCCACACATGAATAATTATATAGAACTCTCATTCCCACGCTATACACATGTACACGCTATAACAAATAACAACACTAGAATTATGGATTCATAGTTGGATAAGCTTTTGTGGATTTTCCAATAATGGAAGAGAATAAAAGCCCATACAGAAGCCAGCTGTGTGATTTCAGATTTGAAATAGAATACATTAATAAATGACGTGGTTCTCATAGGTTTAAAATATTTTTTTTCCTTTACTTAAGGAAAAAGCCATCAGTGAAATTCTTATTTTAATTAATCACACACAAGGAGCTAATGTCCATCAACAGCTGATTCATGTGGGATTATCGTTCATCCGTGACGTGTATTATGCTGAGAGTGAAATGCGACGGTTTATGTAAATTGTAATTCAGCTATGAGATTTCAGCTGAAAGCTGTACAGCTCCAAGTTAGTTTTATTCATTTAAAAAAAAAAAAAAATGACAAAAGATAGCAGCCCATGGCTTCATTTCATTCTTGGTTTTAATGCATGGATGAGGCCAACTGTAAATAGAAATCTTTGGGAGCAAGAGATGTCGACGAGCCACCTACTGGTTTGGTAAGACCAAATTTTGCAACAAATAGAATAATCTCAATGAGTTGTGTCTTCTTTATTTGTAACATATTTCTTTCTGCATATGTTTTTTTATGCATATCTAATTAACAAAATATGTCAACTTCAACGTGGAGTTATCCTTTACACAATAGAACATGTGGCAAACTGGTACAATGTGTAGTGATGAACCCCTCATTGTTTTCAGCATTAAAGTATTATAGCGTATCTCAGAAATGTCTTCCAAACATTGCTCAAGAGCTGTACACATTCAAAGAAAAATACTCTGCATCTACACTAATCACACAAAAAAGCCACTGAAATAACCCTCGATACTGATATACAATACGACTATTTTCTGTTTTTGTAAATTGCTTTTCTTCAAATGCCTGTGTCAGCTATGTGACTCGAATGCATTGAATAAAGTGAATTTCCAGTGCGATAGTTCACGTAGTAAAAATGCACCAAAGATATTCAATACTTTCCCAGCCTTGTTTCACCTACTCCTTGACCCCATTTTTAAATTTCCTTTTTGCTGTGCTAAATAGGTTCCTATTTCAAGATGAACAGAAAATTCACAATGTCACCAGTTATCTAGGAATGATTTGGAAAATGGTGCAGCTGAGATAAAGTCGTAGTATTTCAATGAGAAAATATTTCCCCATATCAAAATGATTAAACATGTTTATATCAGATATTTTCCTAAAGGGTTTCAGCATACATGCTCCCAGTCTTAATAGAATCTGTGGGTGATAAATATAAATACATTACCCAACTCAATAATATTAATTTTATCAACTTTGGAACAATTAAAGTTTGTGTTGACATTGCTGTGAATTGGACCTGCACCCCTGTGCTTTGAAGACCTTCTACAGTTGGTACAATAACCAGCTGAATTATTACAGCAGCTGATATCTGTTTGGGCCACTCTATCAGAGGTCAAACATAGGTGGTATTACATGTTCTAGATATCTCAGCCTGAAAATCTCCTGCTATAATATATGGGCCAGACGGGAGCAGGCAAAAAAAGTATTTACTAACAGAATGTTGACCAGGAAATTGACAAAATGTAAAGCTGGATCTGGGATTACTATGGAAAAGGTGGATGAAGCCACTACAAAAGAGTTGACTTGTAAATTCCAAAAATAGAGCCACTACTTGCCTTCATCCGTTGTTGAAGCAAATAATTCCCCCCTTTAATCAACAGAGCACAAAACTATCTGTAGCGTTCACTAGTTCTATTACATTTTTGTGAAAGTCTTAATGGGCCTTGCAGGTACACATCTAACACGTTATCCAGTAAAGTGTGAATTGTAGGGAAATCAAAGTGAATGTCACATCTGTGACCAAAATAACCAAACTGACAACACATTATTGGAGACCTTTTCCAGTTTGGAGATTTAAGCCCACCTTTTGAAATTCACATTGAACTTTAGAGAATAGCCTGGACACAGAAGACCTTACTTTGTCCTGTGTGAGAAATTCATTTAATGGCACAATGGAGAACACAGATTCAAGGTGCTAGTCCATTACTGTATTGTTGTCTATAAATAATTTAAGGTAAACCATTTTTGTTTGATAAAATTAAAAACTCCACAGGTTCAGGTGTGAAGGTTATGTAGGTTATGTTATTATTATATTTACAATTTTTGGCATTTATTTAGCAGCGCATTACATGCTAAATGTACTTTAAAGGTATTTCCATCTTTCATTTTTAAATGTCAAAGTCTGTTGTTTCTTTAAGCATTTAAGCGTGTTTTTATTCAAATTAACCTTAAGTTAATTAGGTTATTGGATGCTGGACCTTCTAAAGCATGAGGAACCACTGACTCTTGACATCAAATAATGTATTGTATGAGACGGCTTCCAAGCATGAAGAAAGATACTTTTCTGAAGGTCAATAGATTAAAATGGCAAATCTTTCAGCTTATTTTTAAAGGACTATGTTTTTAATTAGAGGGTTCTTTTTGTGTTTAGCTTGCTGAGCCCTCCATTTCAACACTAAAAGGGTTAAAAATCAGTCATGCATGTATTCCAGCTCCTCTCTGCAGCTTCGATCCACTTCCTGTGAAGTCATCATTACAGATGACGTGTCTAATAAGAAGTTGCTCATAGAAAAGCATTAGGACACATGCTGCATGCAGGGTAGTTGCTGTGAGTCACCAACAATACTTTTCATAAAGAAACATTGAAACCATGAGAAGTAAAGAAGACAAATCACAGACGGGGCTTGCTTAAAAACCATGCCCATATAGGTTTTTTGTACAATATTAAAATTTGACTCAATTTAGAATGCATGGCAATCTGGAGACAATAGAATGTGCTTAATCAACAACCAAAACACAGATTCTCATACTCTCAACTATCCCATATTTGAAAGAACACTAATGTTCGCTCCCTGTGTTGCTTGCTTGGCTTGTTTTGTAGTATCCCTATTCAGTGATTTGAAGTGGTCATGGTGGTAGGAGTCTGTATGTGCAATGGCCAATCTGACAAAATGGTCCTTTTAAAGGCCCTGGCTGACATTTGAAGAGGAGAGGAAGGCAGCACCGGTAGCATTACTTAGTGTTGCATTCCAATAATGCAATCTAAACTTTCTTGCAGGCTTTACGGCAAAATGCAGGGTAGAACCTAATTAATAGTACCCGATAGTCCATTTTAAATAGAAAAAGGTCCCCTCCTCTCCTCAAAAAAGGGTTATTTCAACCCTTTAAAAGGACACTCCAGGCATCAACACAACTTTAATGCATTTAGTTTTGGTCTCATTAATATGTGGTATTGTATTGTATGCTTAAATCTTTATAGTTTCTGAGTATTTAAAAAAAAAAAAAGTTTTGAAAAATGCTGCACCATGGACCTGCCTCTTAAGCCACACACCCTCATTCCGAAAAAATACTTCCTTATCAAAGGTATGTACACATCTCAGGCACTGACAGTACTGAGTGATCTTAACTATAAAGCAACATGTATTAGAAGCAGAGGAAATGTAGCCAGTTTGTGAATTAAAGGAAGCTCACTCAGTGCTGTTTGGGCTGAGACGGTGTATGTACATTTGATAAGAATGTTTTTCTGGTATGGCTAAGGATTAAAGCATATGGTGCAGCATTTTGCAAAACATTTAATTATTTTTGTGCAAAAATGATAAAGATATATATATCTGAACATGCAAAAACATAGCTTATTAATGAGGCCAAAATCTTTTTAATGCATTAAAGTTGTATTGGAGCTTGAGTGTCCCTTTAAGTTTAATGAAGTGAACTCCGAGCATTTTGCCAGTGTAAGTCTGCACATTGTTCCACCCAGTGTGGGGCTGACTTCATGGTCAGCCTGGTACACGCATGCACGCATGTCAGGCTGATTTGCCCCTATTTATATCAGGTCCCAACTCCAACTGCATCATCATAGATGCTAGGTTTTTCCCTAGCATGCACCAATCAATCCCCTGGATCCCAAAGCTTCATCACTTACTGCTCAATATTTGCCTAGCTACTATCCTGCCATCTATAAGCTTTTGTGTCACTTATCTTGGGGCACCTGAGTTTGGAGTTGCTTAACCCATACCAAATAGGCTGGGGCTAAGTTAAAAAAAAGTTGTATATTCTACTTTTTCTGTGTATACTCTGAATAATTATGGCCTTGATTTAATATTTTTTGGATAAACTCTTCAAATTATGTTGTATTTTTTTTTTATAAACTTTTAAAATTATTTAATATGCTGAGAAATATATTCATATTTAGATTTTTTTTATATATTGCTATTTTTTATTTACATGTGATATATATTTTTTTATAGGTGATATGTTTGACACTTTAATATTTAGAAAAATTATTTTAAAAGTTTATCAAAAAAATTTACATGATTTGAAAGATTATCTAAAAATATTAAATTGACACCTTGTATCTGCTCACAAATGTATACTTGTGTGTCTAACTAAGCAAAGCTTTCTGCCATATCCAGTTACAACGAGTGCATATGGTATAATGTTTCTTTTTTGTTTCTTAATACGAGGTCTGCTTAGCTTCTTGATGCGGAGTTCCTTTTTCTCCTGGATGAATTCTCAGCACGATATTGCTTTTGATCGTGACTTGCCATTAACAGATATTCCAGGGAACCCAGTAAGCCATTATAATGTAATTGTAATGTCCCCTCTGTAAATATTTTTCCCTGTGTTTCTACTTTAGAGGAGACCCAATTTTCTCTGCGTGATAGCGGCCTAATTGCTACCTCCTCATAATGTAAATGATCACTTGTGTGATTAATTATTCATATTTTTTTTTGTGTTTCCTGTACTTCACAAAAACAGTGCATAATAACACAAACACTGGGTGCCCAATATGAGCAAAGAACAGAACGGATTCTAAACGCATGCTTTATCGCATTAAAATACGTGAATATTACAGTAGATTTAATCCATACACAATTATCACAGTGGAAATTTAATTTTCTTTGTCACATTTCACTAATATAATTACAAGCATTAATTAGTAATATAACTATCAACATGAATTAGTAACAAATGGCAGACTTAGGAACTATAAGAGTGTATTATTTTTATCAATACATTGCTGACGTATTTCCGGTAGAGTCACGAGTGGCAATTTCTGTGAGACAATTCACTTGGCAAATGCACCAAGCTAAAGGCTGCAGGTTTTATTCAAAGTGAAGATCAGAAAAACTCTTTATACGCTTCCAAGCTCAATAACATGAGTATTATCAATCTGAATACACTACTGTGCAAGAATGTAGAAGAACACAATACTAGTGCAATCTCTATAACAGCTGGGCTCAATAATAAACAAACTGTGAGGTTAAATTTGGACTGAACTGCAAATCTGCTGAATTTGGGCCAATCGACTGTTAAACTATAATGCTGAATAATAGAACATTGGAGGAGACACCTGAAATTCATGCAGATGTTGATTCGGCTTAGCCGAATGTCAATATGCGAACCAGATTAGAGAAACTGAGAAAAAAGAAGCTATTACAGGGAAAACGAGGAGCAGCAAAAAAAATCTATGAAATATACCCGAATTAATGGAGTAACGGAAAACAAAACATGTTCGACGAGGGACAAGAATTCTAAATTCCTCCTGTAGAGCCAAAAAACAAAAAATTACTGATGGGAAAAAAAGATTATTGATTGTTAGCGGACAGCCACCAAATACTGAATTTATTCACAGATGTCATGAAAATAGAGGGAAAAATGGAGGAGCAGTAAGAGAAATCTAATTTTATATTTTTAATACACATATAATTTATAAATATAGATTTTATTACTGCTGCTCATTTTCCCTGTATTAGCTTCTTTTTCTCAGTTCCTCTAATCTGGTTCCCATATTGGCATTCGGCTGGGCCTAACCAACATCTGCATGAATTTCAGGTTTCTCCTCCAAATTATCTATTATTCAGTAGAACTGATATTTCTTGCCATGCACACGTCTAGTAATGAATTTAAGTGGGTACCTGTGCCACTTAGAGAGGGGTAAAGAGTTATATAATTACAGGACCCACCATTGTGACATGCTAAAATAACTAAACTGGCTGCCCCTGGAATCCAGACGCACCCTTTATCTTTCCAGCCTTGAGTTTAAGAGCTTTTCTGGTAAACTCCCACCCTACCTGAGCAGAATGCTCTCCCCGGCTGTTCCCACCTCCTATAACCTCCGATCCAGTACCAACACTTTATTTAGTCTACCTCAATACAAAAAGAAAGCAGGCCCGATCCTCCTTCTCCTACAGAGCACCGCAATTGTGGAACGACCTCCCGCACAATTTAAAATCTTCCCTAAGCCTAAAGTCCTTTAAGAGATCCCTCTCTACATACCTCAAAACAGAATGCACGTGTCATGGTTGATTATATATTTCCTACCTGTTCTATGTTAAATTTTGTATATATTGTGTATTAATATTGTTTTTGTATTTTATTGTACCCTATTGTATCAATGCAATGTTTTGTGGACACAGGACATACTTGAAAACAAGAGAAATCTCAATGTATCTTTCCTGGTAAAATATTTCATAAATAATAATATAAACAGACAGGTTAGACATAGTACTATAGCATAGTAGTTATGGTTCATACCTCCCAACAGAGGCAGTTCCAGAATAGGGAGATGGTTGGAAGGCATGTAGTTATAACATAGCAATCTATTACATATAAAGATTAAATATATCATTCTTCAAGGTAGGGTACAAACTCCCATATACCATACCTCAAGTACTGACTCAATAATCATATCTTCTTGTAAACAGAAATTTGGAGTATTACTGCCACTTCGATGTATGTTTATAGATAAGTAAAATAAATAGTGTATATTTATAAAAGTAATCTGTTACAATTTGTTACAGTATTATAAATACAATTTGCCCTTTTCATGCCCATTTATGTCCTACTACTGCGAGCTAAATGGTTTACATATTGTGAAAATGTTGCTTGGTATTATTATCACATTAACCTGAGAGAGCGTTCACTGTGTTATGTATGAAGGTTACGGTCTCTGGCACAATACTCATCATTGAACATCAATCCTTTTATTGCTGGTGTCGTTTTTTTCTCATTAGACATCTGTTTATGCTCTTGGCACAATGTGCTAGGTATGAATTATAATTCAACATATGATCCCTCACACTGTAATGACTCGACTGGGGAGCTCAGGAACAACCTTGAAAGTCTTGAATCTCAAGTTCTAAAGTTTGAGTAGAATGTAGCAAGTCAATTCCTACAGTTTTGGAATCTTGTGGATCCTAGGGGCACCAGCTAGTAAGGACATTGTTTTGGACTATAACTCATTGTTGTAACTTTAACCTTCAGGAACCCACATCCTAGCATGAAATGTCCTTAAATGACTACTGACAGCACGAAACAGCCCAGGTGACACTAAATCAGTGGGATAGTCCATTTTGCTTAATGGGACACTATAGTCACCAGAACAACTACAGCTTATTGAATTTGTTCTGGTGAGTATAATCATTCCCTTCAGGCTTTTTGCTGTAAACACTGTCTTTTCAGAGAAAAGGCAGCGTTTACATTAAAGCCTAGGGATACATCTACTGGCCACTCTTCATATGACTAGTAGAGGTGCTTCCTGGGGCAGTGCTGCATAGTGTTACTGACATTCAGTGTCTACACCCTCTGAATGCAGACACTGAACTGTTCTCATAGAGATACATTGATTCAGGGCCAGATTATTGGCCAGGACCAGATGCTGATTTAGCTTGTGCTGGCTGTGCCCCTGATCTGCCTCCTTGACAGTCCCATTCAATCCAACTGGGAAAGCATTGTGATTGGCTCAGATCACCACTTCTGATGATGTCAACCAAGCAGGCAGATCAGGGGCAGAGCCAGCAGCAGGCTGAAATAAAGGTAATATTTTACTATATTTAGAGGGACAAGATGGGATTAGGGGGGCTAAATAGTGTTTTTAACTTGGGCCTAGGGCAGCACAAAACCAGAATATACCATCGTTCCTGACCTAATAGTGTTAAAAACACTATCTAGCCTCCCCAATCCCATTTCTCTTCCTGACAGATACACGACCTCACTGATGCATGCACTGCAAACTTTATACTCAGCGGACACATTTGCTGTCACAGTAATGCCAGCAACATTTTTCTTTATTGGATCCATGGCCCAATTTCATAGCATTACACACACACACCCACATAGAAATATACACACAGTCACTTACACATACATACACACAGACACGCACACAGTCACATGCACATAGTCAAACAAACATGCAGAGACACACAGTCACATACATTCACATCCAGATGCACAGAGTCAAATAGACTGTAGTCAGGTGCACACACTCAGACACATACACTATGTAACATACAGTTACACATGCAGACACATGCACACAATCGCCTAGAGCACACATAGTCAATGGCACACAGTCATGCACATATTTACAAGCACACACACAGTCACACATAGTTACAGGCACACAGGCTACATAGCTACAGACACAAACACACACAGTTACAGGTGCACACACACACACAGTCACAGGAACACACACAGTTACAGGCACCCACACAGCTACAGTCACATACACAAACATACACAGAAACACACACACACAGCTACAGTCACATACACACATACACACACACACAAACACAGGTACAGGCACATTAGAAGACTGTCCCCAGAAAGCATAGTGCAGCGCATCTGTTCATGGTCTGTCCTTTGGTGTGCTAGACAGCTTCACTGGTTGACCTGAAAGTTCTCCGTGCAGATATTCATGCTTTCTGGGTGGGTCTGCCTTGCATCGGATGGTGTCAGTGATGTGATACACCCCTTTTACCATGCCCATGGTGTCCGCTAATAGGGATTGCTTCCCATCCCCCTCTGCCAAGAAAGCATGGCCGTGTGAGTGCCAGTGGAGCAAGTTTCTGCAGCTACTGCTTTGGTTTGCGGTGGTGTCGCAGTGAGCGTGGTGCCCCTCTTCAACCGGTGCCCAGGACATATGCTCCCCCAGCACCCCCTAGTTTTGCCAAGGGACTCCAGTACTGTCTATTAAACCCTTTGAACATGTCTTTGTCCTTTTTTAAAGCTGTATATATATATATATATATATATATATATTGTGCTTTTTAACAAGGGGTTTTATGGTGACCTTTTTTGCCAGTTTTACAGTCTTTATTTAGGAGATAACCCTCATTTTTTCCTCTTTTTATACAACTAGGATCATTTTTCTATTTGCTATACTTTTTATTCTCATGTCTTTGCCCTGTTCTTTCTCTTATATTCAAAAGTGGTAAAATGCCACAAGCCGGGCATGTATGTTTTATATTACATTTAATATATATATTTTTTTAATCTTACATGTCCTGGACTACCTGACAATGGTCGGAGCTACAGCAATTTGCAGCTCATGACATTAATTCAGCCCCATATATATGTGAGAAGACAATATTCTAAATTTCATTCAATGCTAAATCAAATCCTTTTCATTGCAGATCAATATGCAATCTTCTGTTATCTCCAAATGTATGATATGTCTAATATGAGATCTGTTTGCTTTATGTCCAAATTCAATCATTCTCATTGATTTTTACAGAGTAGAAAGAATTATCAGGACCAATGTGTCCTGATAAGAAGTATGAATGTATGGGGTCTGTTTTGAGCAGCATGATACCTATTACCAAAATGATTTTTGCTCTGCAGTAGTCCCACCAAATGAATAAGAGGGTCTTCAGAAAAAGGGCTGCGTGCCCCTGAAAGCCTTGGGAGGGTGGCTGTGATGCTCTAACACCATGTATATGCCTGTACTTATGCTGAGGAAGAGGGGGAGCAGTGGTGAGTCAATGTGAATAAGTTGGCCAACTGAGCAGTTTTGCACAAAGGAAGCAAATCAGGTAGATTTAAATACAAAAATATATTGTAATAATTTAATATTTTTATACAATACATTTTTTATATGTAGTTTTAATATTTTAACATTTTGAAAAAAAAAGTTATTTTAAAAGTTTATCCAAAAATATGAAATTATTTGAAAAGTGTATCCAAAAATATTAAATTGAAGCCCAAGATGGAATAGTATTGCGAGAAGAATCCATTGATTAGTCATTCCAGAGGTTATACAGCATACCCCCAACATTGGCATCTTGTAAAGCTGACATCATGAGCAGAGTAAAAGGGTGTATCACATCAATGACACCTTCCAATGCAGGCAGACCCACCCAGAAAGAAAGTGTCCACTGGAAGAACTGGCAGGTCAACTTTGATTTGAATGCAGGTCAGTCAAGCTGGCTGGTCCACCAAAGGGCAGACCATGTACAGATGCTTTTTGAGGACAATCTTCTAAAGTTCACAATAGCAGGACAGGGCAACAGTACTGTATGCTGAGATTGGGATAGTCCTGTCGGGATGGGTGTGAGGCCTGATCTAGGAATACAGTGCTTTAATCCTGTGGAGTTGTTTAGTTGTCACCCCAGATGATGTAAGGTGGCAAACAGAAAGAGCTAAGAGAGCTGTGTCAATTCTTTCCCAATCTTCGAACAGGAGCCGTGTCGGAGTGTCTGAGGAACATGCTGTATGAATGCGATTGTCTCTGACCTCTATTCCAAAAACAAATTATTGGCATTTTGTGCCCCAATTTTTTAATTTTGTAAATTTCAGAGTTTTGCATGTAAAATGTTCAGTTATTTATTAAGTACAGTTATCTATTAGTTTGTTAAATAAATATAAATCCTTGATAATATTATATACATTCCTTATAAAAACATTATAAATCACACCCTTTTGAGATGTGCTGCGCAGCACAATCTATTTGCTGTTTAGTGAATAAAATCCTTGGTACATGACATATTGGAGATACAAATGTCTCCAAACAGAGCCGATAAGAGGCTGTAAGATGGATATGCAGATACTATAAACTCGTATTAATGGTGGTTTTACGTAACATTCCGCAATGCTGCCACAATTATACTTAGAATGAAATTGAATACCTAGATACCCATATATGCCGTTTAGAAGTGGTGGTAAGTATTCAGTTCTAGTTTCAGTGACAGCTATTGTGGCAAAGAGTACCAAGAGTCAAGTTATAAGGGACGTGCTGTGACTTTATCCTAGACTCATGCTTTTTTAATTAAAACCACTGACTGAGCGTCAGTCCTTGTGCATATTGACTGAATTACCCTCCGTGTAAGTGTAACATGTAAATCTGTTCCGTCCTTCCAGTTTATATTTGTAAGATAGTATAATAGAAAAAAAACAGAGCTGTAACAAAATGAACCTATTAATTAAAGATGGAAAAAAAACCTCTGAAATGTAGGCTGATTCCATAGCAGAGAGAATAAAGGCTGAGACACCTACCAGCGGGAAGCTATTAGCTATAATTTGAAAGGACATTTCTAAGTATCATGTACAAGACTTTGTGTATCTTAAGAGAGAGAGAGTTTAGAATGAATTAGCCTCACGATCGTGTTAAAAGAAAGATAGTGTCTAATAAAAGTCAAAAGAATTTGAACCATTTATTTGCTAAAAAACAAAATTCAAATAAAATTGAACAAATCTATGTAACATCAGAAAGAAATATAAGTATAATCATGTAGTGATCAACGACACGGTGCATGTCAAATTACTTAGAAGGATCAAGTATACTAGATGTCCTTTTATATGAAAAACGGCTTCCATGCTGATATAAGGACGATCTCTGTTATTCTAGATCTTCAAACGTAAGTTGAAAACCCTGCGTAATTTGTCTCTTCTGGGGACAGGTAAAATGTTTAATAGAAAGTTAGTTATTGCTAGAATATTCTCAAGGTTAAGATAGTGAGAGTGAAGTACTCTGTTAGCTGCATAATAATACTCAGCGCCTGTCTGTGGCCAAATCTCAAAGTGGTACTTTATACACATCTGTCCCCTTTAATATGTTGATTATTGACTAATCTCATACATATGTGTACCCCTTTTTCGTGTGTGAGGAGACAGAGAGACCCAAGACCCAGTCGTCGCCAGTAATGGCTGCAGGGCAATTAGATCGATATAGATCATCTATAAACCCTCAATGTGACGTTGGCTCTTGGCAGCTGAAGTGCTAGGAACTGAAGAGGACTGGCCAAAAGAGGATGGTGACACCCGTGAGGCACAGGTTTAGGTAAGTAGAACTGACCTTTGCTTGCAATTCCCATGCAACCAGACCACCAGAGTCAAAGTCACAATTGGGGGTCTTTGGAAATTATGCAAATTCCCCAGACTGTGACAGTTATGCTTTAAGAAAGTCTTGTTTCTTTTAAAACACACCCGAATAGAGCAACTCTGTATAGCTATAAAATTTGGCTAATTAATTAAAAAATTCACAGTGTTCAGAGACCAAATTTACACTAAGTACTACGGTAGAGCTGTTTTTGGAAGAAAAAATGCCAAACTTAGAGAGTCATTTTAAAATCATCCTTATATATATATATATATATATTTTATTTTTTTATTTTTTTAATGATACAATATAAAATATTTTATATAGTATACAGACACTGCTATATCACTTAATTTAAAAAAGGGGGAATTGGGGGCACACCTGAAACATGCATTTCCAAGTAGAGGTGCTGCCGTAAAGGCCAAAACATGCAGATTAGGGAGCAGCACACACTCAAAAACATAGTTTACATTTTACAAGGCCACTACAAATCACATATCTTAGCAAAAAAATACGAGGATTGTGTTGCACCATATGGTGTTAAGCCCATCACTACGTCACAGTTCCCACCGATACTGGAGTGATGTAGTGGTTGTGAAATTATAGTTTCTTATATAAGTTCTGCTTATTGCAATCAGCATTTTCCCACAATTATCTTTGCAGACAAGTAATGTTTAATGTTTCAGCTCCATCTCCCTCTCCTTCCAGTTTTATTGCTTTCTAACCACCAGCTCCATATTCTTCCCTCACTTCCCTCTCTCTCTCTCTCCCTCTCTCCCCACCAACTCCTTCCTCTTCCCTCTCTCTCCCCTCCAGCTCCATCTTGGTGTCTTTTGGCGTTATTGTCACTGTTGGAGAAGGTGACTTAAAAAAATAGATTTCTGGCAAAATATTTTCCTGTTGAGTTGTTTTCGCAAAATCCATAGGTAATATTATTTACTGGCTGCTCTTTAAATTGTATAATAATAATTTTAGAATTTTACATAATCTTGGCATGACTTCTGTATCTATAGGCACAGATTCTCTAACTTCTGCTTAACAGATTCCGCTGTTTCATATAGCTATATTATTGGTCTTGGAGCTTCTTGACTCTTGACTTGTCCAAGAACGACTTTTCTACATAATTATCCACATGCATTACATTAAAATCCATTAGAGAATTAAATAAAGATGAAATACATAGAATTAACGCTATATTTTATGATTCATTCCCTATAATCAAAATTTTACTTTTACAGAAACTGTGCATACCATACTCCATTAATCCTTATTAACCTTTCAAATCCCCGTGTCAAAATCCCCACCACCTGGGAAAAGCCTTTAAAACCGATCTTTATCTTAAAGTGGAATGCATTAAAAGTGTGATGTTGCTGCCTGATACTTTCATGTGAACAGATTAGCATTGATCTTTATTAAAAAGAAGACTGATTTAGTGATAAATGGACATTTAATGACTGTAAATTGCAATATGTTAAGTTGGGATATAGATAAAGTACATAGAATTTACCAGCAGACGAGTCACTATCCTTTAGAACTTAAAGGGTCCTGCATGGAGTGATTGGAATACCTGCTTTCCCACCATAAGAATTTTTGAATTGCTACTGTGTATTTTTGTGTTTGAAAATTTCCCTAAATATTAGTGTGTTGTGGCCACAGAAAGGTTTTGTAAAGTTCGTAATTTTTTTCTATTTTAACATACTATATAACAACTGGTTAACCTTGCTGCCCTCTAACCATTGCAGTAAGGAGAATGTGTGTCTCTACAAACCATTGGGGATGTATCTTTTTATTGCCAAATCCAATATGGTAGGGTGGGTTAAGGTGTCACTTACACCAGGGCTGCCCAAAAGGTAGATCACCAGATGTTGTAGATCTGCATCTCCCATGATGCTTTGCATGCCTTTAGAATGTGTTTACAATGGCAAAGCATCATGGATGTTGTAGTTTTAAATATCTGGAGATCTACCTTTTGGGCACTGCTGCCTTTCACCTTTCCCTGGTCCGAGGTAGGCAACTTTTGGCACTCCAGATATTGCTGACTACGTCTCCTATAATGTTCTTAAAACCCCATTATATTTTTTTAATTTGTGGGGTAACAGCATTTTGATCCAAGGATAAATCTGACTGCCATTCTGGGGAAGGATTTTCGTTTCCTATTTATTGCAAAATTTTAAGTGCTTCAAACTGTTTTTTTTCCCTTCTTTTGGATTAACAGCAAAAACAGATGTGAGAAAAGCTGAACTTGATGGAGACATGTCTCTTTGCAGCCTTAGTAACTATGTAACCATAAATGCTGGCAAAGCATCAGGGGTGATGTAATCCACAACATCTGGAGTGTCGAAGGTTGCCGAGCCCTGCCGACCCCTGCCCTAATCCATATTCTGTGGGATGAAAGTTTTCATAAAATATGTGAGAGTCCATCAGACTCCTTTTTTCATCTTTAAGTGAATTGGAAGTATTCTTCCTTCTCCTCATCTCACGGTGGAGGGTGGGATCAATAGAAAACCCATATAGGTGCGCTGTGTCTTTAAGACTAACATAAAATTAAAAATAGTGTAAACACACTTTCTTATTTTAGAACCAACAAAGTGTGTATGAATCACTAAAGTGATATTGTGCGAAACCTGATATGGTCCCAATATTGTGCAATGTCTCTGCCAAAGTCCATGTAGTGGAAAATAAAACACTTACAATAGGCACCTATGTTTCCTCCACTTCAGCTCAAAGACAAAAAAACAGAGAGAGATACATAGTGTAAATCTGTATATAAAAAATGTGAATACTGAAATACTATGATGGAACATTCACAAACAAAGAGCAGATGGGCCTGCTCTAAATGATCAGCTTTGATAGGTCCCTTAATGGGTAAACGGTGCAGGAAAGGATGCCAGCAATAGGTATGTTTCCAATGCTTTATTGCATCAAATTTCAGTAAAAACGTCCCCAGTATTCCTCTCTTTTGTGGATCACCTGTGTTTACGGAGTCACCAGACCTCTCAGTCCGCCACCGGCTGCAGGACTATGGGCTTTCCAACATCCGACACATGCACTATCTGGAGGCAGGGTTTTCGTCCGAACCACGTGACGGCATGACAGCGTGACATGTGTGTGATGACGTGTTTTGCCAGTCGTCTTCCTCAGATCACTGTCTCCTTTCCTGTCCGTCTGTATTTAAAGGACTCCTAGTTGGGTGGGTTCTTATTTTGCAAGAACAGTCATTGGACAATGTTCAAACCTGTGATGTGAATATATCACTTGCTCACTTCCCTCTCAGGTCCACTTACATCAGACATTGGCAGATCTCCTAAATGTCGCAAAAGAAGTTTTCTGCAAAATCACCTTACAACCAAAACAAGAAGTGTCATTCTCAAACTAATTGTTTACAAAAAAAATAACTAAAAATAGAAAACACAATATTTAAAATGGTATTACTAGGTTATTATAAAACTTTATATTACTAAAAATGTATACATAAAAATCCATATATAAAAAAAATATCCATAATCTTGCTTAAAATAACTCGCAAGGGAAAAAAAATAGAAAGGTGGGATCAATATTATAATCTAGTAGGGTTTTTTATGCCAGCTCTCTTCCCTAAAAAACGAAGCAATTGGTTAAGAAAAATCTGAATTTTTGTGAATTAGTCTCATTTTGTCCTTTCACTTTCATAACGTTCTTTATACATTTATAAAAAAAATGGCAAATTTAACAAGCAGAAGTTGCATTTGTCTTCGCCACTGCAAAATGTGCTGGCGGTTTATGAATAATAAAAATACAAAAAATTGTATTTTCAATTGCCGCTTGAGACATCTATCATTTAAAATCCACTACTGCATAACCAACCTTTCACAATAATTATATCAATTTAATAGAAAAATAAAATGTTATTTTTTTGTACAAATGCACAATATTGCCATATTTAGTTTATTTCATAAGAGTCTATGACACATTCATCCAAATCTCCCTTTAATGAATGCTTAAACACTCTATAACAGGATACAATATGAACAATTTTAACAAAACATCATAAATTATTGACATTACCGCAAGTCTAAAAGACACTAAAGTAGACTCTAGTCTTTAGAATGTTCAATGTTATTGTGAAACAAATAAATAATTCAATAGATTCTTCAAATCCACTATTAGAACTGTACAGGGGAAACACATCTTGCTTCCTCTTCAGGAGCGCAAGGACAACATTTTGACAATAATTAACTTGACATTTTCATTTATATTCACTCCACACACGAACACATATATAAAATAACTACCAACTGAAAGAGTGGGATAGAAAAAAACCACTCACTCAAAAGTGAATGGGATTCAATCTCACTCTAGAATATTAGCTCCTAAAGTAAACGTAACAAAGAAAATGGTAATAACCTTTATTAAACTAAAATTAAGCAAAGAAAATATATATAATAGGTATAAAGCTTACCCTAGATAGAAACACCATAGAAAGTTGTGTTAGTGAAAATCACATAAAGGTGAGGAATTAAAAACCTGGGGATATGTTCCTTAATCTCATAGAAAATTATTTATATATATATATATATATTGTATGTGTACATACATAGAGTACGGTAAAATAAATAGTAGTGAGGCCTCTAAAGAGGACCAAGTAAGACTATAGTTATATATAAAATAGTGTTTTTATGAATTCATTGTACGATCAATCCAATTTTTTTAAAAACACAATACTTTGTTTGCCTGGAGACACAGATACTAAAGGTAAATATTCCTTAACCGTTCAGCAAACCATAGAGCTGACCAGCGTGTACAAAGAATATGCATCACCCTACTCTACGAGTGACCTTCATTTGTCCTCTATTCACATTCTCATCCCAACTCTTGGCTATTGGAGTTCTACAGGAATTCCCAATGTTTATTCAACATTCTTCCCTTTCTCATCAGATTTTCCCGTGAGTCTTATTCATTAAATAGGAAATATTACAAAGGAATTACAAATTTTAGACCATAAAATGCAAAATCGGAAAATAAATCTCCAACTCAGCTTTGCTGAACATTGAATTGGAAATTGTCTCTAAAATTTACAATTCAGTGAATAAGCCCCTCGAGTTCTTCATAACATTCCTTAAAAATTGTTTTGATTTTTAACTATGAATTTTATCTATTTTTTTCTTGCATGTATCTGAATGATGCAAAAAGAAGAAGAAAATGGATGTAGCACAAGGAACCTGAAATGAACCACTTGTGCGAATTTCACTCATGCAAAAGGAAAGCAAACCACTCGTGCACATTAATGAAAGCTGCCGGTTCTCGATAATTTTTAGTTTAAGTGAATGAGATAGTGAGAACAGCTGCATGGCACGTGCAAACACCTTGATCCTTTTGTTTTTTTGATGCATTACTGAATGGCCGAGGTTATTCATGCATACGTGCCGAGGAATTTCTACATAGGTATGAATGAAAGGCAAGTAATAATCTGACCACGTTTAGTTAGTATTTGGTTAAATATTTCTGGAGACATTCAGAGTTGAGTATTACTTTAAATGTGCCTGGGTTTCTTCTAAAGAAAATAAAATTGCATTTTTTCTATATTTTTACCATAATATGACAGGGTGCTTTTTCCAAGGTTTGGGACTCCTTAATGCTCTCCAGCTTAGATACCTCTCCAAAGAGCTATAGCCAAATTGGCGAATCTTTCCAAATTGGCTATTTTAGTGTAAATTTTGCCATGCTGATCTTAATTCATTTAGAGTTTAAGAATTAAAACTCTTACTTTCGACCTTCGAAAGTCTTTATATGAGGGTCCTCTAACTGTTATTGGGTCTCCGGGTCTACAATTTCTTGCTCTTCTCTTTATTGTCTAACTTTATACTTCCTCTTAAGGCTAGTGCCCATGTATACTGAAAAGAATGCACAATTAACGCCAATAGCTAGTAGATCGTTGCATCAAATAAATACAGAAAGATTTTCATGGTCCTGTGTTGCCTTTAATGCCTGCACACTGTTCATGATTTCTTCCACTGATACCGACTGCCACTTAGCATTTACCATCCTGCAATTTGGTTTTCAATTATAATTTTTTTAACATTATAAAAAAATGATAAAAACGTGAAACTGATGTATGCATTATCTTAATGTCAATGAATAAATTATAATACGAACATACCAAGAGCCAATGGACTACGCAGTGTTGTTAAAAAAAAAGAACAATTGACAAGAAGGTGAGCACAATGCAAAGCCTAAATAAATAAACAAATAAACAGAGCAGTTAAGAACATATCTAAATTCTGTTAGAATTTCAGTGTTAGTTGTCCGCAAAACACACTAAAGGGCACCTGTCGTGCCCCAAACAACTTATGATTATTAAATTGAGTATAAGATTTTATCTATACATTGTGCTAGGAGTTTTGCTAGCAAATGTACAGATTAGGAGAAAACTTTTTTAATAATAGTTTTTATTCTCCCAGTTGTTAATTCATGCCTTGGCATGCCTCGGCATTGACTGACTAGGGAGAGCGGAAAAGACCTCCCACAGGAGCATGCGCTGTAGTTGCTATGGAAACTCCCTAGCAAGCACCATTGGGCCATCAAAAGAAGAACAGAAGAAAAGTGGAGAATGGTTAGTTCATGGGTGTTATAGGAAGAGTAACCCCCACAAAGCTTGAAGATGGCTCCGTTATAACAGAGGAAAAGTGAGCAAATCGTTGTATGTTACATTGAATTCACCATGTATCTTTGTGGCAGATAGTGTATTCAAAGTATTTAGGAGCCATTAGAGTAAGTGATTTTTTTCAAAAAAGTTCACTTTAAGGTTTATTTTCTATCCACGATGCTAAACTAACATTTACCGATTTCATGCCATGGACAAATGGTTTTAAACATTTAATTGATTTCAAATCAAATCAACTACTGCTCTGTAATGTGTTAGTATAACTTATATCTAAGTATAAGTGTTTGAGTACTGATATCGCCATTCACTTACCTTGAGTTCATGATGGAAATAAAACCACATTATATTGTGATCATACTGTTGGCTGGATTATTTTATTTGTAAAATTATTTTATTTTCACTTAATGTTTCAGTTTAAAAAATTTGTTCTTTTCGACAAACTGGAAAACAAGAATCTGGGAACCCTCAATAAAAGTGCAATGTCCATTACAGGTGGTAAATAAATGCCTACACGCCTACACGGTATATGTATGATTAGTAACATTGTACAATAGTAACAATAGTGAAACATTGAACACAAAGTATCAGCAGGAGTGAGGCTTCCCCAGAGTCTAGCGTGGGTCGAGGTTGAGCCGAGAGTGAGAAAAGGAAAGAATATCAGACCAAAGGGAAGACAGATATCTGATAATTAGGTAAAACAAAAGATTCTTATGGGAGTGCACTTTGTGGTATGTAGCAATCATATACTGCAGGAGAGCTATCAATAAACTACAGAGCAATCCCCACAAAAATATGACTTGATTTCATCTCTGTAGCATATGGATCTTAAATGTTTCCCTGAACAGGAGCACATTAAAGTGAGACGTCAGAATCTAGCAATCTGGCCTGGGAGACACAGAGAACGAATGGCATACAGAAATGTAAAACTCCAAAAAGCAGTGTTTATGGTTACTCTACCGGCAGTGTATAACATCACTAAATGGGAACTGACAGCCAAACTGCATGGGTACGGTGAGATTAGCAATGTTGGAGTGTGAGCAGAGTTGTGGAATTGTTTCAGTTTGTTCGAATTTGCTTTAATTTTGATATTTGGCTATCGATGCAACGCAAGTCGTTTCTAGTGAATGTTCTACATTTTTTTTTATTTTTCACACATGTCAGTGAGTGAGATCAGTCTGCATAGTAAATGCCACATTGTAATAAAAGGTCAGGTAAAGGGTTTTGTTGGAGAGGGGGAGTAAACTGGATATTTGCTTACAACAAAATGAAGCTGGCTCTGTCTGTATGAAAAACCCCTGATCTCAATTGAAATCTACCCATCCCCATTAGTACACCACTGCTGTAGGCCAAGCATGTCAAACAAATGTCTGCCCTGCTGTGGCTGTGAACAGCCGCCATACAGAAAATATATTTTCTGTCTGATCCTTGTCTTCCCTCCCAGGGCCACAAGAGGGCAGAGTGGCTGGCCTGCTCTGCAGACAGACAGATACCCTCCCCTCCTGCTCGCAGTGCCAGCCACTTCCCCTTCCCTCCTACTCACAGTGCCCGAGGAGTGTCTGGCCTTTTGCAGAAAAGAGCAGGGCTGGAGGACGGGCGGCTCATCTTAAGGTAGGGGAAAAGAGGCATGGGGGACATTATTGTGTAGTGTGTTAAATTGGGATGCAGGGGCAGTGTATTAATTTGATGGAGGGAGGGGGCAGTATATTAATTTGAGAGAGGGAGGGGGCAGTATATTAATTTGAAGGAGGGAGGGGGCAGTATATTAATTTGAGGGAGGGAGGGGGCAGTATATTAATTTGAGGGAGGGGGCAGTATATTAATTTGAGGGAGGGGGCAGTGTATTAAATTGGGGGAGGGAGTGGGGTGGTGTATTAGAGTGGTGATAGGGGTGACTGTGTATTAGAGTGATGGTGGGGACAATGTGTAAAATTAGGGGGAGGGTAGTGTATTAATTTGGGGAAGGAGGAGGGCAGTGTGTTATATTGGGAGAGGGGGGCAGTGTGTTAAATTGGGGGGAGGCGGCAGTGTATTAAATTAGAGTGGTGGGAGTGGGGGCAGAGTGTTAAATTGGGGTAGATGCAGTGCATTAGTTTGGATTTGGGGAAATGTATTGGGTTTGTGGGGTAGGGGGCAGTGCATTAGTTTGGATTTGGGGAAATGTATTGGGTTTGTGGAGTAGGGGGCAGTGCATTAGTTTGGATTTGGGGAAATGTATTGAATTAGAATGGGGGGAGGGGGCAATGTATTAGATTGGGTCTGCATGGAGGCGCTAAACGTTCCCCATGGAGAAGATGCTGATTGGCCGCACAGCTGTTTGCCACTCATGCACAATAGCCTCCCAATGCTTTCCTTTGGGAAAGCATTGGATTGGCTGAGATTATCAAGTTTGATGATCTCAGCCAAAGTGAAGAACACACTCATAGGACTTCAAAATAAACAAGATAACGTCATTTGTTTTGTTACAGCTGTGCAACAGCATACATTCACCATTTCAGTCCCATTACCAAACATTTGTTAATATGTCAAGGTAGTTGGACTGGAACATTGGTTATATGCAAAATCACATCTCCTTAACCCCTTAAGGACACATGACACGTGTGACATGTCATGATTCCCTTTTATTCCAGAAGTTTGGTCCTTAAGAGGTTAAAATAAATCAGCTCTTTTGTTTACTTTGAAACTCTACAAAATGAGGACTTCCATTGTCAGTTAGGCAACTTTTTCATACTGTACTTTTCTAAACAAACCTAAGTTTCGATGAGAACTGAAGATTTTATTTTTTTTTGCGGCCCACATATTCTTAAACCTTGTTTATTTGGCCAGTGACAGCCTTTGAGTTTGCCATGCTTGGTGTAGGCACTATAATTATTTTATCTTATTTAATTTGTTGTAGTGTATGAATTGCTGTGGCACAGTCCTTCCTTTCAGTGTTAAGCCATTTTTGTTTTTCACAGCCCAGGCCCTACTGGATGTATGGCTAAGGAAGATATCACACACTTCCTTTTAGTCATACCATTCATATGGAAATAGCTGCAGTGGAAGGTTGAAAGCATTCAGCTGACACTCACTGGAGCGGCAGCACAGAGGAGATGGCCCGCGGGGGACTCTTGCTTAGTGTTAAAACATTAAAAATGAATAGCACTAAGGTACTCCAGACACTAAAACCACTTCAATTAGATTAATCAATTATAAGGCCTACAGTGTCCCTTTAATCTCTTCTTCCTCCCTTCTCCCTTCCTAAGCATGTCCAATAAGGCACTGCAGATTTTCTCAGTATGTTTTGCTATGTTTATGTAACAATATATACCAATGTAAGCTTCAATGCGAGTGGCAAGATCTGTCTGATGTCTCCTGGACCTGTGCATTCGGTTTCAAAGACACTGGGACTCATCCAAATATTGACCTGCAGGTTGTCCGAATTTCGGGACTCTGAGGCACTATATGGACTTATCATTAAAAAATAAACAGCAAAATAGACACATGGGTTTATTTATTTTGTGATTCAGAGTTTCATGTGTGGTGCCAATACAAGGAGATGCTCCATGGGGGGTAAAAATGACTGATGGCTAGCAGACACTAAATGTAAATTGTATTCACAGATCAAGCGAGAAGTGAGCAATAGAGGGAAAAAAGTTAAAAAAATAAATAAATATTTATATATTGTATACTTAAGTCGAATGCCCACCCCTTTCTTAATTTTCTGCTTTTTCTACTAAGTCCTTCATTGCTACAGTTTTGACTAATTAATTTTTTTCTAACCCAAGAAAATTGTATCTTATGTGCATATCTGTTTACCTTTAGAATAAGAAATACAAACCAATACAAGAAGCATAGCTAATGTACTCTAATGCATTAGTAAAGACTCGTACTGACATACCAGCCTAAACCTAATTGACCACCTTTGTTTGGTGGTTATGCAACACTGCCAGGTTACAAAGAAGACATATGGGAACAGGATGCCAGGGTCAGTAACCTTACTGAATTTAATATTCCAAGCAAAAAATATCATGGCATCTCAGAGCAAGAAACATATAGGCTTGACCAAGAATGAAGAGTTAGAAAAGTTGCTGGCATGAGGTTCACATAAAAGGGATTTTGTACAATTATTTTTATATTCTTGATGTCTTAGAGAGAAACAGCCCAGTTCTAAGATTATTTTTAGATGGAAAAGAGAAGCAGATACAGACTGCAAATCCTAAGATCCTCAGCAACTACAGCTTAACCCCTTAAGGACCAAACTTCTGGAATAAAAGGGAATCATGACATGTCACACATGTCATGTGTCCTTAAGGGGTTAAAGGGATGATGTAATTTGTCTGAATTTTACATAATTCAATGAAACATTAAAAATGTATTTTTTTTCTCTCCAAGTGGTACTCTTTCTTTCAAACCTTTATTAAAGATTTAACAAATGACATTAAAATCCAGTTCTGTCCTGACATAACTAGGACACACATTATGTATGAGGAGAAGGAATCGGGGGTATAAAAATAGTTCTGTTCACTTTCATATTTATGTATAAAACTATCGCTCCACCATTTGTACATTGCTGACATTGGTGACTGATCAATGAATCAAAGCAGTTCTTTTGGGATACCCTTTCATTGACAGATTTCTCTTTTGTAGCAGATTAATTCTGTATACAGCAGGGCAGCAATTCATAAGCACAGCCTTCTGACCCTATCTCTATTCTGCATTGATCTTTAACTAAAATACTCTGCTGTATGTGCTTCATAATATGCGTTTCTGGGAGTTGAACTGAAGCTGTTAAAAGTAACAACAGTAAAAAATCATAAATACACCTGCTGGATCTATAATATCAGCTGTACAGAGATTTATGGGATACATCCTGCACCCCTATTGAAAATAACACGAACATCCTGATTCGCTTGGTCCCTTCTTGGAATCTACAGGAAATGGAACATTACACATGGGTCTATGTTTTAATAGTTTTGAATTAATGCTCTTTGCATATAATTTTTATAATGCATTATCTACAGAATGGGTATGTGAAATCTTAGGGTGTCTCGTTGGACTATATTCCATTATATTCTGCAGATTCACTAACAGACAAATAATGTCACTAGACTTAATGGAAGAGTCATGGTCAGTGGATCTGAAGAATATAACAAACAGCTGAATCGGCTGCCGATCCTTTAAGCTATTTTGGTGAAGTAAATCCATGTAAATAAGTGCTTTAGTACATAGTTTATTTCTAATCTGAATATGAAATTAAGCAAAAAGTAGAAGAATGATCATGTTTCCAATCATATCCCAGGAGGGGTGTAAAAAGAGACATAGATACATATATACAAAGAGACATAGAGACATAGATACATAGATACATAGATAGATACATAAAGACATAGACACACAGATACAAAGAGACATAGAGACATAGATAGATACATAAAGACATAGACACATAGACACACAGATACACAGAGACATAGATACATAGAGACACACAGACACAGATACATAGAGACATAGACACATAGACACATAAATACACATATACACAGAGACATAAAGAGATAAATACATATAGACATAGATACACAGATACATAGAGATAGAGACATAGAGACATAGATACATAGAGAGATAGAGACATAGATACATAAAGACATAGATACACAGAGACATAGATACACAGAGACATAGATAAACAGAGACATAGAGACATCGATACATAAATATATAGAGAAATAGATTCATAGATACAGAGAGATAGAGACATAGAGACATAGAGACTTGGATACATAGATACATAGATACATAGAGACATAGATACATAGAGACATAGAGACTTGGATACATAGATACATAGATACATAGAGACATGGATACATAGAGACATGGATACATAGAGACATAGATAAAATTATAGCGAGAAATAGATACATTGTATGAATGCATGTTAGCGTCCACCATTTTTCTTATGAAATTTTGTTGCATGATGTTGTAGTCAGCCAAACCCACATACCCCGTGTTTCTCCGAAAATAAGACCGGGTCTTATATTAATTTTAGTCACAAAAAACACACTAGGGCTTATTTTCAGGGTAGGGCTTATTTATTTACGGTACCGGTATGTACATTGAACCCCCCCTTTAATTAATCCACCCCCCTTTAATAAATCCACCCCCCTCTAATTAATCCACCCCCCTCTAATTAATCCAGCCCACCCTTTAATTAATTCACCACCCCTTTAATTAATTCACCCACTCTAATTAATCCAGCCCACCCTTTAATTAATTCACCACCCCTTTAATTAATTCACCCCCTCTAATTAATCCAGTCCACCCTTTAATTAATTCACCCCCCTTTAATTAATTCACCCCCCTCTAATTAATCCAGCCCACCCTTTAATTAATTCACCACCACTTTAATTAATTCACCCCCTCTAATTAATCCAGTCCCCTTTAATTAATTCCCCCCCCTTTAATTAATTCACCCCCCTTTAATTAATTCACCCCCTCTAATTAATCCAGCCCACCCTTTAATTAATTCACCACCCCTTTAATTTATTCACCCCCTCTAATTAATCCAGTCCACCCTTTAATTAATTCACCCCCCTCTAATTAATCCAGCCCACCCTTTAATTCACCCCCCCTTTAATTAATTCACCCCCCGCCCCCTTTAATTAATTCAGTCCCAGACATAAAATATCTAGCGGTACTCACATTTCAAAGATTCCTTGCCGAGTCCGACCACTGGGAGCCTCACCGCCCGGAAATGGATCCTTCCGCTGAAGATCCGTGAAGGCAGACTGACGGCGCTGCGAAATGTCGTCATCACGTTGCGCTCCTCCTACAGTAGAAGAAGGAAGTCTCGCCGCAAAGGTACAATGCCTAGGTCTTATTTTCGGGGTAGGGCTTATATTGCAGCCCACCCCAAAAATCCGACTAGGGCTTATTTTCGGGGTAGGGTTTATTTTCGGGGAAACACGGTATCATCTTTGAGTGTAACCGCTGAACTCAAAATATTAGTCATATCATATTTCATATAAAAATATTAGAGACGACAATCAGATTCATCTTGGTCTTTCTATGAAAGAGATAGCTGCTATTTAGCATTTACATATAATAATGATAATATTAACCCCTTAAGGACCAAACTTCTGGAATAAAAGGGAATCCTGACATGTCACACATGTCATGTGTCCTTAAGAGGTTAAAGGATTACTTTATTTTAACCACTACAGCCCACTGATTATGATAGGAGAAACCAAGCACCATTCTCTGGTAATAGGACAATCGCTAGACAAAGCATCAAGGTTTTTTTTAGTATGTGCATGATAATGTTTGTAGGAATTGCAGACTTGAGTCATATTACCCTTAATCACATAGGGGCCTATCCACTAAAAACTGAAAACCTACTTACAAAATGAAGGCAACAGACAACAGACAATAGCTGATTCAGACACATTATCAAATCATCTATTTTGTCCCAAAATTTGGATTTCAGTTTTGCAGTTCACTACACTTCATGTGAATACATCTCCATAAATTAGACTATACAACATTTCAGTTATTGCCAAAACTCTTACCAATTCCCCTAGTATACCTTAGACCTGCTTTGTGTCCTTGCTTGAGGCACAGTTTGCAGATTGGTACCAGTCTTACTTTACTGCTGTGAGAAGTCAAGCTGAAAGCAGCCGTCTATAAATGCATTTTCCAATTTCTTTATGAATCCTTCCACGAAATAGTAATCGAGGTCTACATTAAACAATGTGTGCATGCATCTATTAAAACACATTGTGCGGGCATTGTTTCCTACCGTATGTATCCTGCACTTCAAAAACATTTGTACGTTTGTATATGCACATACACGATCATACTTAGCACATACGCACATGTATATATGCAGTTTACATATTTCTGCATGTTATGCAATGAAAAAACTATGTAAATTTTTAAAACCTGAAAGTTTACCGTTCGCTCTGTCTCTCTTTACAAGTGTGTCCTTAGAGTTTCATGGTATAATTACCCAACTTAATGTTCCTTGTTTTATTGACCTGGGAAGGACAAAAGGCTGATTTGACCTTGCCATGAAGGTCTCTCAGATATTGCCACAAATGATCACAAATCTCTGAGCTAACAGGAGTAACATCGCTTAATATAAATGCTTCTCTCCACAGTTTACGCCAGGGGTCAGCAATCTATGGCAAGTGTACCATGCACGGCACTTAAGGCTGCCAGAGCCAAACAGACTTCAGATATTTGCTAGTGCAACCCAACCTGTGATTGCAGCTGGTGATGGACAATCCTCAAATTATGCATTTCGACACCTAGAGGAAGTGATCTCACACCAGTTTTTGAATAGGAATCCGCACTGGAGCAGAGTAGCCCATAGCAGCTATCGCAGCTTCTGCCCTTGACCTTCACCCACACTGGTAGATATACACAGAGCTGCAGAAGATGCCTCTTCCTCATACTAATAATACAAACAGGCCACCTACGAACACAAACACACAGTCCTCACAAACACAACACCATTGACAATCCACATACATGCACACAACCCCGCTAGCATCACCTCACACACAGTTACACAAGCAGCCCTCATACACAACCCGCATTCATCGATATCGTATACAATACCACAAACTACTCATGAACATATACAATATTACAGCCCCTGTACACACAAATGCAACATTACAAAGCATCTGCAGCACTTCTAAATTACACAAGCAAAACACGGCAACATACAAACCTCATTCTTAAAAAATAGGACGAGCACGCCAAGGGACTACTAGATCTTATTTTGGCACCGTACTACTAAAAGGTTGCCTACCCCTGGTTTAGGCAGTTATGTTTCTTATTTCAGAGAATGAGATTTCTGTCCATTCACGGATGACACATGCTGTTACCAAGTATTTCTGAAACGTAACTGGATACATCCCAATAAAGCTGTTAGCTAAAATAATTGGTTTTGCACACATTTAAATTTCATCTTTTTTTTTTTAACGCATATTAAAGTTCAAAGCATTTTGTAATTCTCTTGGACTGCAATGTGTTTCTTTGGAGTTGAATTTTTTTTTTTTTCCTAGGGTCCAGACACTTTCTTCCTCTTGTTTTGTTTTATAAATGTCTGCATTGTTTGTTTGATCGCTCGTTTTTTGTTTTTTTATCAATGTTGATTTGTTGCACTTTACGGGATATTTAAAAGTAATTAAATCTTTAATTGTGCGCGTGTTTTAGTAATTTGTATGAAAATCACACATGCTGTCTAACATTAATGGGATTATTTTCAAAATCTACTGCTTGCTGTGGTCGTACTGGCCCGGCGCTAAGAGGATCAGAGATTACTCTTGTGCCAAAATCAATGGATCTTTAAGCTCCATCTGGAGTTTCTGGATTCAGTAAAACCAGATGCTTTTTTGGTTTAACTTTCCTCGACTAGAAGTCAGACCATGTATGTACATTCTTAAAGTGGCACCGTGCTTTTATAGCCACTAGAACGTCAGTCTAACTCCCTGTGAAAAACAGCATCAACTCCAGAGTATATTAATTAAACAACAAATTATTATATATTGACCACCAGCTTCCAGCTGAGTTAAACAAAACATCTCTTAATTTCCTGAACTGGAAAAATGTCCACACTCATCTACTTTTTATAGCTAATTGTCAACTTGTTACAACTTTCTGTTTAGAGATGAGATACCCATAGGTGTGAGGGAAGGGCTACACAAAAATAATTAGTCTAAGAAAACAGACTCCATAATTAAAGGAACACTACAAACACTATAACCACTACACTGTGCTGTAGTGGTTATGGTGCCAGAATTGGGGTGCTGTTTCTCACCTCCACTATATCCAGTCATAAAGCAGAAGTTTCTGTATGCTCTTCTCAACTAAGCCTGTCACTGCAGGACTAGCTCATTGTCACAGCGTCACGCATTAACCCCTTCACTACCAAGAGCTTTTTGATTGAAAAGATATTGGCATTACATGTATTTGAAGCAAGGAATATATAACTAGACTACAAGCATATACTACAATTCTGTGTATACACGACTTTACAGACAGATATCAAATAGAAAACTATGTTAATTTACACCATTTTTATTTTTCATGTATCAATGGCTTAATATCAGCCTTTACAGGAATATTTGGGAAAGTTAAAGCTTTAGACAGTGAACAGTGTCCTTTATCTAGCAATATTTCACACAGGGTCTGAAATGTAAGTATAGCAGCGAAGAGCCACATTTTTTCACGTACGGTAGAAGTGACAAAAATAGAAAGAAAAAAATATATAAAAATAGTTAAAGGACCACTATAGTGCCCTGAAGGTGCCCCCACCCTCAGGGTCCCCCTCCCGCCAGGCTATGGGGAGAAGGAAGGGGTTAAATCTTACCTTTCTCCAGCGCCGGGCGGGGAGCTCTCCTCCTCCTCTCCGCCTCCGATTCTCCTCCTGGGCTGAATGCGCATGCGCGGCAGGAGCTGCGTGCGCATCCAGCCAGTCTCATAGGAAAGCATTTACAATGGTTTCCTATGTACGCTTGCGTGTTCTCACTGTGATTTTCACAGTGAGAATCATGCAAGCGCCTCTAGCGGCTGTCAGTGAGACAGCCACTAGAGGATTTGAGAGCTGGATTAACCCATTTATAAACATAGCAGTTTCTCTGAAACTGCTATGTTTATAAAAAAATGGGTTAACCCTAGCTGGACCTGGCACCCAGACCACTTCATTAAGCTGAAGTGGTCTGGGTGCCTAGAGTGGTCCTTTAAATACAGGGTTTACTGGTATTTGTAAGGATAACTAGCGGTGCAGATTACCGAAAACGGCAACAGACAGTAAAAATAATGTCTGCGTTTGAGTATAATGCCCACAATCAATGAATACAGTTAAATCATATATCACGGAAAATAAAGTTATTTAAAACTGCTATAGCAATATTTATCAGTCTTTAAGCTGCAAATGTAATACTGACAGTGAAATGGGAGAGTTTGAAAGCAGGGGTGAACTTAATACAGAATTAGACAAATAAGCCCTTAAGGGTTTATAAATCTAGCTAAGAGGTCCCTCGCCAAATTAATGGAAAATAAATAAACTTTAATTTTATAGTGCTATAAAACTAAAATAATGAGAGACTACAAATTACACAATAAAAAAGCCATTGGGCTGTAATGCAGATAGGGACAGGCAGCTCAAACCTAAAGGAATACAGTCCTATTGTGATAAATAATAATTCATACATAATTAGCTATTCATAATATAGAGTCTAAATGCTATTTCTCAGAAGGAGCAATTCACCAGGGTCTTATACAAGGTTTCCTTTGATGTCAAAAAGAGTCAGAAAAAAATTGTCTTGAAAGGATCCAATGAATCGTAAATTAAATTTGGTAAGATAACATTTCTGGTGATATACCAGGTAGGAATGGCAACAAAATAAAAAGAATAGGACATACTCTGCTGTGAGCCTGTGTATGGCTAAAGTCCAAAAATAACTATCTACAATAGTACAGAATCATAGGATAAATATGGCAGGAAAAGAGAAAGGGATTTATAATATAGGCCCCAGCCTAGACATAATTAATACTTAGACATTATACTAAAACTAGACTACTTAATGCTTCAAATATTATACTAAGACTTGTATAAAGGCTGGCTTACATACCATCAATAATTCCCTAAATTACTACCAATAGCCCCCTCATCAGCCAAAATAAATATTGGTAACTGCACATAATGTGCTCAAAAATAAAAACGAGAAAATGTGAGTGCATGCGAGTTGCCCAACGCGTGTTTCGGTGCCATAACTGCGCCTTCGTCTGGGACATGGAGTGGGTGAACTTAGCTTCTTCCAGAGACAAGTGTTCATCTACAGCAAGGGTGCCCAAAAGGTAGATCCCCATATGTTGTATAACTGCAACTCCTATGATGCTTTGCATGCCTTTAGAATCACAAAGCATCATTAAAGCTGTAGCTTTAAAACTTCGGCAGATCTTCCTTTTGGGCAGCCCTGCTCTCCAGGCTAGTGATAATAATCAAAGTACAAATGAGTGTAAGTAAGACTTTATGGACTAGATTTCACCCTGCAAAATATATGAAAATAAACATGTTTTAAGTATTGAAGTGGTTAATATGTTTTAATCAAGTTTATAATGTGTTATAGAACAATGTCCACTTGCCCCATTGTCCCATTCCATGATAACTGCCACCTCTATCCACTCACTTAGATTGTCTGCCCAAGTTTTGCCTCTAAATTCTGATAAGAATGCAATTCAACGCAGAGTAGAGAGGATCATACATTCTCCTGTTCTCCTTTACTTAGAAACCAGGCTTTCAGTTTCTCATTGAGAGATAAAAGGAGATCAGAAATGGATCATTGCATTCCTTTGAGAGAAAGCCTAGAGGGAGAACAGGATAAACCATGTTGCTGGGGAAAGTCACATTGAGCGTGTAGCAGACAACCTCCCAATGAAGAACAAATCAAGGAGTACTAAAGGTATCCTGAAATATCAGGAGCACAGAATTGAAATGGCTCATGACATTATTCATTAAAGAGTTTGAAAGTGTGTGCGTTAATAAATAGACATTCTGTTAACTGAAAAGTGCCACAAATAAACTCTGTACTTGCTTGTTTAGGAACTCCTGGTGCAGAGTATTTTCTTAAAGAGTTACTACAAGCACAGTGACCAATTAGATAATTTGAAGTGGTTATGGTGCCTGGAGTATGTATGTGCAGCATTTCACTATGAAAAACTGCACATACAAGGCGTAACCTCCGGCAGCATCATTAGGGAATCATTGGCCAGTCTGGGACAAGTGTTCTGGGTGGCTAACTTGAATTATCTCCATATTTGACACATAACATCAGCACACAAAGCATACCGGCGACAGTTGTCCAATGGCGGCATGGCTTCATTCGCCATGCCTTCCATGCCCTCCCCTCAGATCGCTTTTAGGGGGAGTGAAGTCAGCAGTGGAGGATAGGGCAGCATGGAGAACATGGCATCGACGCTGGAACAGAAGTAAGTTTTAGCTATATTTTATTTTAAAAAAAAATAATTTGAGGGGAGGACCAGGCCAGGATTAGAGGTTAATCCTTTTATAAAAATACTGTTTTTTTGGTGGCATAACCCTTTAAGTACACATGGTTTACAAAGCGCAGTTTTAACAGTCATAAAGTTTTTATGTGTATTATTTTCGAAGTATGGTGTAACAGTTCGGATTGTGACATTTCAGTTCAAACCAGAGTCTTTCTCAAGAGACAAGGCTTGAGAAATGGTCCTATTGAAACATAACTGTTGCTCTGATTCTGAGGGAATAAATTCCTTTTAAGACAAGTCTGTGTGCCTGGTTATCTGCATACGAGAAATGTGGAACATGGCCGCTCAGCCGGTAAAGCACCAAGTTTTCTATAATCCGAGTCAGTGCTATAGTCCTGCAACTATTGCCATACAGTCATGTCCACATAATATATAACCTCAGGAAAGGAGTAAATCTGAAAAAAGGCAGGAGTACTGGTTCAGACAAAAAAAAGAAACCCATAAAGTATGTAAATCCATTCATAAAGAGCATCATTCTTTTGGGAGAAAATTTTGGGAACACTTTTAGTGCATCATACAAGGCTGACTTCCAAAGTGCAAATTGGTTAGGGAAAATAGTGAGTGAGGGCGCGAGTGAAGGGTCATCTCACTAGTGCCAGTATGAAGCAAAGATACCACAAATCTGCATTATTGAGGAAAGAAACAGAAGAAGAGCAGTACTAGGGCAGGCAGCAGGTCTACTAGTGCTGTATCTGTTTCTGGACAGTTGTCATAACCTAACACCAGCCCTACCTCATCCACTACTACTCCCACCCTTAGGTAGAGCAGGGGAGGTAGTGAGGATAGTGGCAGTAATCGAGTCAAGTTGGACAGGAACAGTCGGAACCCTCATCATCCAATGAATTAAAAAAGTAAAAACGGGGGATAAAAAGAAATAAAATGTTTCTATTGCCTAACTGCTACTGCCAGCGCCAATTGCACCTTCTTTGATTTCCCCTTTTTTCAAGTTAAAAGACTCCTGGAAGAGAATTTAACAGTGAGACTGGAGGGGCATGATCTGTATACACTAAACCTGCGTTATTAAGCCAAAGTTATATTGCTGCTTAGAGTATCCCTTTAAAAATGCACATACAAGGCGTAACCTCCGGCAGTTTTTCACAATATAAAACAGCTAAAGAAAAAATATGATAATCAATCATTATAGAATTCTTTCACTTCCTATATTTTTGATCCAGCTATATAATAATCTAATACTGTGAACTGAGAATCATCATTGAAAAAATTGCTGATAGTGAATAGCCTTTAGGACAGACAAAATTGTAGCCATTTTTTCATATCAGCACAGTCATAGATCCCTTTTTTTTTCCTGTTATAGTTTGAACGATTATTTTTCAGTACTGAAATTTTAATGAACCTAACACCAACGTGAACTAAGTCCTTTTAACCCCCAAATAGATTCTAGGCTAAGAGCACTAGTTGCTCTAATGTATGCATTACACAGAAATCTATCAATATTTGCTAGACACAACTGAAAGCATAATTTGCTTATACTATATTAAAGGACCAGGTGGAAATAAAATCAAATAATATATCAACTCTTTTAAAATATTTCATAAGAAAATTGCACACTCTTATTATGAAATACTCAAATATATATAATATTTCTTTCTTATACATCTCTTGGAGACCACATAGAAAAGAAACAATACAAGAGCTGCTTCAAAGGACCACTCTAGGCACCCAGACCACTTCAGCTTAATGAAGTGGTCTGGGTGCCAGGTCCAGCTAGGGTTAACCCATTTTTCAGAGAAAATGCTATGTTTACAAATGGGTTAATCCAGCCTCTAGTGGCTGTCTCATTGACAGCCGCTAGAGGCGCTTTCGCGCTTCTCACTGTGATTTTCACAGTGAGAAGACGCCAGCGTCCATAGGAAAGCATTGAGAATGCTTTCCGATGGACAGCCTGAATGCGCCCGCGGCTCTTGCTGCGCATACGCATTCAGCCGATGACGGAAGAAGAGAGAGGAGAGTCTCCAGCGCTGGAAAATAGGTAAGCGATTAACCCCTTTCTCCCCCTTCAGCGCCACGGGAGTGGTACCCTGAGGGTGGGGGCAAGTTTGTTTTCCTGGCACTATAGTAGTCCTTTAAACCCTCACCCATGTCTGCACCTTAATATATGCTCTATCCTATTCCTCTAACTATAACTAGTTTTTATTAGTGTCATTCATTAGTTTTTATTTACAAACATAGAATGTAATGGCAGATAAGAACCATTCGGCCCATCTAGTCTGCCCAATTTTCTAAATACTTAGTTAATTAGTCCCTGATCATATCTTATATCTAGAATAGCCTTATGCTAACCTCTACCACTTCAGCTGGAAGGCTATTCCATGCATCCACTACCCTCTCAGTAAAGTAATACTTAATCCTGACATTATTTTAAAACCTTTTCCCTTCTAATTTAAGACCATGTCCTCTTGTGGTAGTTTCTTTTTTTACATATACTTTCCTGCTTTACTGTGTTGATTCCCTTAAAGTTAAGTTTTACCCTGCAATCTATGAACCAGTTTCTGTACTCTGCCCTTGGGTTTTACATCCAAGATGCATTATCTTGCACTTATCCACATTAAATGTCAGTTTCCACAACTCTGACCATTTTTCTACTTCACCTAAATCATTAGCCATTTGGTTTATCCTTCCTGGAACATCAACCCGGTTCCATATCTTAATATCATCAGCAAAAAGACATGCCTAACCATCAAGACCTTCTGCAATATCACTAATAAAAATATTAAAGAGAATGGGTCCAAGTACAGATCCCTGAGGTACCCCACTGGTGGCAAGACTATATTCGACTATATTCCATTGACTACAACCCTCTGTTGCCTGTCACTCAGCCACTGCCTTACCGATTCAACAACATTGGAATCCAAACTTAAATATTGCAGTTTATTGATGAGCCTTGTATGTTCGGCAGTATTTAGATTATAATTTTAGTTAAAAGGACTCTATAGGCACCCCGACCACTTCAACCAAATGAGTCTCAGAGTATCATATTAATATAAACATTTTATAAAATTAAAAACATTTAAAAAAAGATTATTGGTAGTCCGAAAGCTTTACTACAACAATGAATTGATTGTCTTTTACAATATGTGGCTAATAGGCTTGCTACAACTCATTTAAGCATATCCTAGGTTCTTCCAATGCTGCTGTGTAAATAATTGTGTCTGGAAGGACGCGAAAACTCGGCAGTTTAAAAACTGGAGTTTTCGCTTCAACAAAAAGCAGACTTCGCACAGCATGACACACAATTCCATTACACAACATTACAGCAGCAGGAGGTATTAAGGTATTTTATCATCACAACACAAAAAAAAAAAATTAAAATAAATAAAAAGGAGAGGGGAGACGATTCAGATAAACTTGCTGTGTTAAAACATCAATCCAATGGTCCCCCAAAACAAGGACAGAAGGTGCCTGTAGCAAGTGTGTTAAAAAATGATAAGCTTAGAGTCATGTCTACAAATACTCGCAGTTTAGGGAAAAAGATCCATGAACTTGTGGCAATAATGGCAACTGATAGTGTAGATTTAGTCGCTATTACTGAGACATGGTATAATGAGAAAAATGACTGGGACATAGCAATACCAGGGTACTCTTTATATAGAAAAGATAGGGAAAGCAAGAAAGGGGGAGGGGTGGCCCTGTATGTGAAGGATAGCATAAAAGCTAGCCTAATAAAAGTTAGTGAGACAAACATAGAGTCCGTTTGGGCTACGTTAGAATTTGGTAATCACACAGTAACTCGTGTAGGTGTGATTTATAGGCCCCCAGGACAAATTGAAGAGTTAGATAATCTACTAGTTAAAGAAATAGCTAAAATGACAATGAAGGGGGAAGTTATCATCATGGGTGACTTTAATCTTCCTGATGTAAATTGGAAAACAAAATTAGCTACTTGTGCCAGGAGCAGGCATATGCTAAACTCACTATTGGGATTGTCTCTAAAACAAGTTGTTGAAGAGCCAACTCGTAAAGAGGCCATACTAGATTTAGCGTTAACAAATGGAGATTTGGTATCAGATATTACTGTAGGTGAAAGTTTAGGATCCAGTGATCATCAGTCAGTGTGGTTTAATATAAGAACAGTGACTGAGTCACACCACACAAAAACAAAAGTTTTAGACTTTAGAAAAACAGACTTTTCTAAAATTAGAATATGGGTAGAGGAGTCATTATCAGACTGGTGCAATTTAAATGGAGTCCAAGAGAAATGGGATTATTTAAAAGTTGCACTATTGAAGGCAACAGAAAATTGCATTAGGCTTGTCAGTAAAAGCAAAAAATTCAAGAAACCACTGTGGTACTCCGCAGATGTGGCCAAAATAGTTAAAAACAAAAAGTTAGCATTTAGGAATTATAAAAAAAACCAGAGTGAGGAAGACAAAATGATCTATAAGATTAGGCAGAAAGAGGCTAAGCAAGTTATAAGAGCTTCCAAATCACACACAGAAGAGAAAATAGCACAGTCAGTAAAAAAGGGGGATAAAACATTTTTTAGATACATAAATGAGAAAAGAAAAGTAAAACAAGGATTAGTTAGATTAAAAACAAAAGAAGGAAGGTATGTAGAAGAGGATAAAGGTCTAGCTGACTGCCTCAATTAATATTTTTGTTCTGTATTTACAGATGAAAATGAAGGAAAGGACCTCAGTTGAGAAAAAGGATAAATTAGTCATTTATTACACGTGAGTTTACAGAGGAAGAGGTTCTATTTCAACTGTCAAAAGTAAAGACAAATAAGTCAATGGGACCTGATGGAATACACCAAAAGCTATTAAAAGAGCTTAGTGGTGTACTAGCAAAACCATTAACAGATTTATTTAACCAATCATTGTTAACAGGAGTAGTCCCAGAAGATTGGAAGTTAGCGAATGTTGTGCCCATTTACAAGAAAGGTAATAGGGAGGAGTCGGGCAACTATAGGCCAGTAAGCCTTACTTCAGTAGTGGGGAAAGTGATGGAAACCATGTTAAAGGATAGGATTGTTGAACATCTAAAAACACATGGATTTCAAGATCAGAGACAACATGGATTTACTTCAGGGAGATCATGCCAAACTAATCTTATTGATTTTTTTGATTGGGTAACAAAAATTATAGATCAGGGTGGTGCAGTAGACATTGCTTACCTAGATTTCAGTAAGGCTTTTGACACTGTTGCACATAGAAGGCTTATCAATAAACTGCAATCTTTAAGTTTGGATTCAATATTGTTGAATGGGTAAGGCAGTGGCTGAGTGACAGGCAACAGAGGGTTGTAGTTAATGGAATATATTCGAAGCTTGGACTTGTCACCAGTGGGGTACCTCAGGGATCTGTGCTTGGACCCATTCTCTTTAATATTTTATTAGTGATATTGCAGAAGGTCTTGATGGTAAGGTATGTCTTTTTGCTGATGATACTAAGATATGTAACAGGGTTGATGTTCCAGGAGGGATAAGCCAAATGATTTAGGTAAACTAGAAAAATGGTCAGAATTGTTGCAACTGACATTTAATGTGGATAAGTGCAGGATAATGCATCTTGGACGTAAAAACCCAAGGGCAGAGTACAGAATATTTGATAAAGTCCTAACCTCAACATATGAGGAAAGGGATTTAGGGGTGATTATTTCTGATGACTTAAAGGTAGGCAGACAATGTAATAGAGCAGCAGGAAATGCTAGCAGAATGCTTGGTTGTATAGAGAGGTATTAGCAGTAGAAAGAGTGAAGTGCTCATGCCATTATACAGAACACTGGTGAGACCTCACTTGGAGTATTGTACACAGTACTGGAGACCGTATCTTCAGAAGGATATTGATACCTTAGAGAGGGTTCAGAGAAGGGCTACTAAACTGGTTCATGGATTGCAGGATAAAAACTTACCAGGAAAGGTTAAAGGATCTTAACATGTATAGCTTGGAGGAAAGACGAGACAGGGGGGATATGATAGAAACATTTAAATATATAAAGGGAATCAACACAGTAAAGGAGGAGACTATATTTAAAAGAAGACAAACTACCACAACAAGAGGACATAGTCTTAAATTAGAGGGACAAAGGTTTAAAAATAATATCAGGAAGTATTACTTTACTGAGCGGGTAGTGGATGCATGGAATAGCCTTCCAGCTGAGGTGGTAGAGGTTAACTCAGTGAAGGAGTTTGAGCATGCGTGGGATAGGCATAAGGCTATTCTAACTATAAGATAAGGCTAGGGACTAATGAAAGTATTTAGAAAATTGGGCAGACTAGATGGGCCGAATGGTTCTTATCTGCCGTCACATTCTATGTTTCTATGTGTTGGTAATCTTAAAAATAAATGTTATCAAAATATTCTTTGTATAAATGCTAATTTGTTTGTTGTGTTTGTTCTTAAGGGTTTTTGTAAGTGCACTGCCGCTGGGATGGGAGGTCGCTGCTCTCCTCTCCCTGTAACTCACTCTGTCGCTGGAGACGGGGTGTCAATACCCCCAAACTCCACAGTTGGTACTCGAAGTTCCGTGCGTCTTGGTTCTCAGCACTCAACATGCGCATCACTTGATGGACCACCTCATCTGAAGGGTTTGGGCCAAACCAGACCAGCCGCGCCTTTACTTCCTTCATGAAATCAGCACCCTCATAGCACTGTGACAGGCGGATTTGCAATTCACAGGCTGCTGTCCAGGGTCTTGCTAGCTCCATGTTGCTGTAGGTAGGGACGCTGTGCAGAGGCTAGCGTTGCCCTCAATTATAAATCCGTAACTCCACATGTTACCGGTGTCTCCGAGCTGCTGGTCCTCTTTAATATTTTTATTAGTGATATTGCAGAAGGTCTTGATGGTAAGGTATGTATTTTTGCTGATGATACTAAGATATGTAACAGGGTTGATGTTCCAGGAGGGATAAGCCAAATGATTTAGGTAAACTAGAAAAATGGTCAGAATTGTGGCAACTGACATTTAATGTGGATAAGTGCAAGATAATGCATAACCCAAGGACAGAGTACAGAATATATGATAGAGTCCTAACCTCAACATATGAGGAAAGGGATTTAGGGGTGATTATTTCTGATGACTTAAAGGTAGGCAGACAATGTAATAGAGCAGCAGGAAATGCTAGCAGAATGCTTGGTTGTATAGGGAGAGGTATTAGCAGTAGAAAGAGGGAAGTGCTCATGCCATTGTACAGAACACTGGTGAGACCTCACTTGGAGTATTGTACACAGTACTGGAGACCGTATCTTCAGAAGGATATTGATACCTTAGAGAGGGTTCAGAGAAGGGCTACTAAACTGGTTCATGGATTGCAGGATAAAACTTACCAGGAAAGGTTAAAGGATCTTAACATGTATAGCTTGGAGGAAAGACGAGACAGGGGGGATATGATAGAAACATTTAAATATATAAAGGGAATCAACACAGTAAAGGAGGAGACTATATTTAAAAGAAGACAAACTACCACAACAAGAGGACATAGTCTTAAATTAGAGGGACAAAGGTTTAAAAATAATATCAGGAAGTATTACTTTACTGAGCGGGTAGTGGATGCATGGAATAGCCTTCCAGCTGAGGTGGTAGAGGTTAACTCAGTGAAGGAGTTTGAGCATGCGTGGGATAGGCATAAGGCTATTCTAACTATAAGATAAGGCTAGGGACTAATGAAAGTATTTAGAAAATTGGGCAGACTAGATGGGCCGAATGGTTCTTATCTGCCGTCACATTCTATGTTTCTATGTGTTGGTAATCTTAAAAATAAATGTTATCAAAATATTCTTTGTATAAATGCTAATTTGTTTGTTGTGTTTGTTCTTAAGGGTTTTTGTAAGTGTGTCAGTTATCACACGAACATTGATGTGACGGAACGCTGGCACTCCGACTGAGTACCTCCGCCAATCGATGCTCCTAGTGCTCGCTGAGGACTCCAAGCACTCCAACCGACACCATCAGCACTGCAGACCCCACTTCCAGCGATGCAACTGCGCCGGGGTCTCTGCTGTTTCCACCCACCCTGGACCCAAGGCCAGGATCCAGCTTCCAGTGGGTGAACCTCTCTTTCCCCAGAGAGCAGGAACAGGAACAAATCAAGCTATTGCAAGAGCTTCCTCTGGGGAGTAAGTGATTATAGCAATCCCCAGAGTGTAGGTATCCCTTCCCCCAAACATGAGCCAAGGCTTAATGCTGGAACAAGACTGATTTACTGGCACACAGAACTCACAATTTATGCAACACAAAACTCCTCCTCTGGGCCAGGCTAGATAATTGAGTTTCTACAATACACAAAGCTCAATTATCTGCTGGCCAGAAACATTACAATTTTATAAAACACACAGGGACCCCAAAACATGCAATAACCCCATAAAAAGTATATCCTTGGAACCGGGGGATCTGGGTGAACCACATATCCAAAATTCACCCAGATCCGTTCAGTACTTTGGAAAATACAGTTTAATGCAGATTCTGCAGAACATATACAGGCTAAATGAAAAACAATCACTTTATAATGTGTCCCCTGCTGTATAGTCCAAAATCACTGCACAATGTCTCTGTGCACCAAATACTGGCGAGATGGCACCGTGTTGAAAAGTCCAAACAGTGTCTGTGAGTTAAAATGGCCGCCATCCATTGTTCTCACCATGTGCTTCTGATACAGGAAATGGTGGCCACCCAGTAACTCCACAGTATGTCCCCAGATGGTTCTTAAAGGGCCAGCAGCAGCACAACACAAATCCATTATGCCCAAATCATGTCTTTAAAGGGCAATACATCCCAGGGGCCATAGTCACAGGGCAAGAGGCGGGCAAGCAGTCCTCTCCAGGCACAAGTGGCGAAGGGCACTTCGTCACACATCTTCCCTTTGGGAGGAAGACTAAACAGGTACCTGACCTTCTGCCGGTCAGTACCTAGATTAGTCGGGCAGCCCACCCACAAAGAAAAATACTCAGAGTAACCCCCCCACAATAAATGGTACTGGCCTGTAGGTTCACGTTTGTAGTGGGACAGCGCAGCACTCTAGGTCTCCCTGGTGCAGCTAGGCAAACTGCTGGTGTTGCTTGGGAGGCAGAGGCCAGCGGCGCTCTGCCCTGCTGCCAGCTCTTCCACTGGGGTAACCCGTGGTAAGTCAGGCTCTGATACAGGGGAAATGGGGGGGCAGAGGATAACAGAGCTCTGCCCAGATGCCAGCTCTTCTGCTGGGGTAACCCGTGGTAAGTCAGGCTCTGATACAGGGGAAATGGGGGGGCAGAGGCTAACAGAGCTCTGCCCAGATGCCAGCTCTTCTGCTGGGGTAACCCGTGGTAAGTCAGGCTCTGATACAGGGGAAAAGGGGGGGCAGAGGCTAACAGAGCTCTGCCCAGATGCCAGCTCTTCTGCTGGGAGGGGGTCAGTGGGTATCGCAGGCTCATCCACTGCCCCCAGGACCCAGTTGGGATGTAGCTGGGGAGGGGAAGTTTCGCTTACCTCCTCCTCCTGGCATCCCTGCGGGGTTGGTTGGGGATCTGGACCGCCCGTCCAGCCTCCCTGTAGGACTGGCACAGAGACCGCGGTCCCATCTGCGCCAGTGTGGTTAGGTTTGTCTTTCCCCTCTCCCAGTATCTCTGGCTGCTGTTGGAGGGGGAGGCTGGTTGCCCCCACACCCCAGGACGCTGGTTGCTGTAAGGTGGAGGGATCGACCATCACCTCCTCCTGGAACTCAGGCCGCCGCTGGGGAGAGAGACCAGTTGTCTCCTCTCCCTGTATATTATACTGCCGCTGGGGACCTGGGCTGACTGCCCAGCATCCCTGTAGGGCTGGCAGAGAGACTTCGGTCCCATCTCCGCTTGCCATCTCTCTGTGTCCCCAGGACAAGTCTATGAGGTCGCCCACCTCCGGCTGCTGTTGGAGAGGGAGGCCGGTTGCCTCCCCTCCCCAGGACGCTGGTTGCTGTACGGGGGAGGGATCTACCATCACCTCCTCCTGGAACTCAGGCCGCCGCTGGGGAGAGAGACCGGTTGTCTCTTCCCTCTGTACGGTGCACTGCCGCTGGGATGGGAGGTCGCTGCTCTCCTCTCCCTGTAACTCACTCTGTCGCTGGAGACGGGGTGTCAATACCCCCAAACTCCACAGTTGGTACTCGAAGTTCCGTGCGTCTTGGTTCTCAGCACTCAACATGCGCATCACTTGATGGACCACCTCATCTGAAGGGTTTGGGCCAAACCAGACCAGCCGCGCCTTTACTTCCTTCATGAAATCAGCACCCTCATAGCACTGTGACAGGCGGATTTGCAATTCACTGGCTGCTGTCCAGGGTCTTGCTAGCTCCATGTTGCTGTAGGTAGGGACGCTGTGCAGAGGCTAGCGTTGCCCTCAATTATAAATCCGTAACTCCACACGTTACCGGTGTCTCCGAGCTGCTGGTCCTCGCACTAGGACGCCATCCCACCGCTGCCACCAAATGTGACGGAACGCTGGCACTCCGACTGAGTACCTCCGCCAATCGATGCTCCTAGTGCTCGCTGAGGACTCCAAGCACTCCAACCGACACCATCAGCACTGCAGACCCCACTTCCAGCGATGCAACTGCGCCGGGGTCTCTGCTGTTTCCACCCACCCTGGACCCAAGGCCAGGATCCAGCTTCCAGTGGGTGAACCTCTCTTTCCCCAGAGAGCAGGAACAGGAACAAATCAAGCTATTGCAAGAGCTTCCTCTGGGGAGTAAGTGATTATAGCAATCCCCAGAGTGTAGGTATCCCTTCCCCCAAACATGAGCCAAGGCTTAATGCTGGAACAAGACTGATTTACTGGCACACAGAACTCACAATTTATGCAACACAAAACTCCTCCTCTGGGCCAGGCTAGATAATTGAGTTTCTACAATACACAAAGCTCAATTATCTGCTGGCCAGAAACATTACAATTTTATAAAACACACAGGGACCCCAAAACATGCAATAACCCCATAAAAAGTATATCCTTGGAACCGGGGGATCTGGGTGAACCACATATCCAAAATTCACCCAGATCCGTTCAGTACTTTGGAAAATACAGTTTAATGCAGATTCTGCAGAACATATACAGGCTAAATGAAAAACAATCACTTTATAATGTGTCCCCTGCTGTATAGTCCAAAATCACTGCACAATGTCTCTGTGCACCAAATACTGGCGAGATGGCACCGTGTTGAAAAGTCCAAACAGTGTCTGTGAGTTAAAATGGCCGCCATCCATTGTTCTCACCATGTGCTTCTGATACAGAAAATGGTGGCCACCCAGTAACTCCACAGTATGTCCCCAGATGGTTCTTAAAGGGCCAGCAACAGCACAACACAAATCCATTATGCCCAAATCATGTCTTTAAAGGGCAATACATCCCAGGGGCCATAGTCACAGGGCAAGAGGCGGGCAAGCAGTCCTCTCCAGGCACAAGTGGCGAAGGGCACTTCGTCACAATTGATATTTATTTTTAAAGAAAAAATAACTTTGTGCACAATAATTATGTCTGCAAATTTAGCTGTTGGTGATCCTGTGAAGTGGTTTGTGCAAAAGCCAGTTCGACTGCTCATCTGTGAGTCAATGCTAACTTCTTGCAACAACATATCCTTTCTACTGATGTAGTTGGATTGCCAGTAGATCTGTATGTCTGACCGCATACTACCATCTGGGATGAGCTTTTGTAGGTTAAGGGAGTTTGGCTGTTACTTTATATCCTGATGCCCTTACTAGACTTTGAGATTTGGTTTGATCCAAATTAAAATTCAACCAATTTGGTGCCCTATACAAATTTTTAAATTGAAATATATCAGAATTCCCATTAAACTGATTAGCGCAATAGCAGGGACCTTTCGGTTGATTCGTTCGGAATCAGTTTTGGGGTGGCTTCTGCTAGTAGTCTATTTAACACCAACTTTGTTTTGCTAATTACTAGTATGAGAGTTGGTTTTCGTTAAAGAGACACTGTAGGAACCATTTCATATTTCACTTTAGGGCTTCCCCGGCAATATTCATATCTATCTAAACAGAACCGAATGCTTTTTCAACTAAAATTCTTCAGAATGGAAAAATGTTGAAGATCCAAATCGAACGAGTTCAGAAAAAAATAAAAAATATTTGCATGTACACGTCTAGCCAATGCTTTGTCTCAACATATTTATGAAAGGCCAGAGGAAAAATATCGGGTCCATTTCTCTATCACTAGAAATTGCTCCCCAGATGCTGCCATTTCTGTAGGGTAGAGGAGAAGATGTTTCAGACTGAGATTCAATATATTAAAGCATGGGGACCACTCTTGTTGAACACATGGTAAATATAGATTTGTTATCTGTCTGTTATCCAAATCACTGTGCACCTAACAAAAGTAGTCATACAGTTCAGGGACTTCTAGCGACAAATAAGTAAAGTTACTTTCTGGAAAATAACAACCTTGTTCTTTGGCAAGCCACGTTCTTAGGTAACCTATTCAGGGTGGATGAATTAGTAAATAAAGTCAGGTAAGATGGAAGTTGAACGCAATTACCGAACATTCAGTTGTGTGGGGATTGGATATGCCTGGTTGAAGGGTTGGAGCATATGCCTTGGGCCAAGCACAAAGAACTGGAAATCTCTGACATCAGAAAAGGGGCTCAGATATGCAACAATGAAATCTGGACTTTCTCCAACAAAGAGTTTGCTGATATGCAAAATGAACTCTGCTAATAACATCTTCTTTTAGGATAAGCCAAGATCTTACGGCTGTTTGAGTATTTTAAACTCTAGAAACCCTCGAAATAACTCCATATCTATTCTTAATGCAACCAATCATGCAGATATATTTCACACTTATGCAATGGCGATCTACTGCAAATATCAGTGGTTTAAAATCACCCCGTCCGATGTTTACATTAACTCCATAAAATGTCAAATAAGCTGAACAGTATCACGTATAACACCCTATATCCAATAAATATATATGAGAGGTATAAAGTAGAAGGTTGCTCATTGGGTAGGCAACAAAATCCATACATTGTGGTGGCAAATGAATCATCAGTAGGCCAGAATATGAGCAGAGTATTAGAGTGCATGGGACTTAATTCTACAGTTCTTTTAACTTAGTTAGACGCTAGGCATTTTGGGAGTGGGAGTACAGAACCAACACGAATGCATGCAACCTTATGGGTTGCTCACAAATACACAATTATCAAAATGATACTGTTTTTATACTTTTTGAACACACTTTTGGTTCCGTGACAATGGGGTCCTATATCTTACGTTAACTGATCTCTGTAATTTGAAAGAAAGTTTAACAACACGTTAATGAAACCCTTTTTACATTGAATTCAACAGCCAAAATGGATTGATAAGTCAGTGAACATGTAGCCAATACCCTAAAAATTAGTAAACAGTATTCCACGTGAGCAGAACGAACGCTACAAACACCATACTTGAGTTGGTAACATATGGAAGTAACATCATCAAAAACAACAGAAACAATTTCTATTAAAGTAAATGAAGTACAAGTATGTATTACAATAATAATGTATCAAAATCAATTATACAAATACACAATGTAAAGTAGTTTATACCCAAAATGTATGATGGGAATTTGAAGTGTACCTGCATATTAATGTTGATTTGGCACACAGCAGGTTAATGCCAAGCATTCCACCTATTAATACTACAGTACTATAAAAGGGGTCAAACATGCATGCCAGATGTGGCCGAAAGGATATATGTTGTTGTTAAGCTGCGGATGTCAGGGACCTTGAGATCGCATGATAAATTATGACAATTTAAATTACGCCTGGTTTTATGTCAGCAGCAACTTTAAACTTCACTCTCATTGTTGGCAAAAAGCAGTCGATATATTTTTCAATTGTGACTGTGGTTGAAAATACTTATTAAAAAGTAAACAAAGTTCATAAAATGATATTGATTAAACTCCAACTCAGGATTGTGATCAGGGCCATATTATCTAAGCCATATTTTCCAGGATGTTATGGCTATAACTAAAAGATGAATCGCAAGGAGCCAATTAAAGTATTTCTAAAAGAATAGAATATTAAAATGGTATTAGTAGATCACAAATTAATAAATAAAACTATGTGGAATGTTTTATATTTCTAGGATTTTTATTGTAATTTTACTCAGATCAGTTGTATCAAGTGAACAAAATTAAAGGAACACTGTAGGGTCAGGAACACAAACGTGTATTCATGCCCTTATAGTGTTAAAGCCGCTATTTAGGTGGCTTGCCCCCCTCCTTTCCCCTCTTAAAGGGAATTAAAACCTATCTTCCTATTTCCAGCACCGCGTGGGTCTGCCAGTGCTGGTACCGCCCCTGTTCCACCACCTTGCTGACGTCATCAAAATTTATGATTTTTAACCAATCAAATGCTTTACCTTAGGGGGCAGGGCGAGATTGGTCAATCAGTACCTCGAATCAATGCATCTCTATGATGAAAATTCAGTGTCTCCAGGCAGAGCATGAAGATGCTGAACGGCCATACTGCACACTGGGCAGCACTGCCCCAGGAAGCACCTCCGGTGGCCATTTGGGAAGGAGCCACTGGAGTTATCCCAAGGGGGCAATGTAAACACTGTATTTTCTCTGAAAAGGCAGTGTCTACATGAAAATGCCTGTAGGGAATGATTATACTCACCAGAATAACTACATTGAGCTGTAGTTGTTCTGTTAACAATAGCGTACCTTCAATCTTTTCAATGAAGGTTAAGTTACAGGGATTTCTGGCTGACTTGAATAATGATGAGTTAAAAATCTCCCAATTGACTCGTCATTAACATTATAGTAAAACATTTTTTAATTATGTATTTTGTTCTGTGATTTTTATGGGACACTATAAGCACCGCAACCACTACAACTCATGGTAGTGGTAATTGTGCTATGATTTTATAGGCCAGTTTTTGGTCTTAGAGTTGTGGAAAGGTTTTTTAAAAAGAGCTTTTACCAGTATCCACAGCCAATCCCCTCTGCGGCTGCACTGATAATGTAAGGGTTATAGATCTGCATTATTAACTACAACTACATCTTATTAACTACGACTACGTCTATTGGGAACTCTTTGAATTTGTTATAGAAGCTCCATGGCGTGAACATGGACATTGTAGGTACGGAACTCATGTGAGTATGGTGTAAAATCTGCTTAGTTCCCAATAATTTCTGCAAAACTCCTGTTCATTCTAAATTCTCCTCGTACACACTACAATTGTGATTGGACTGGCCTATATCGACTATTTGTTTGAAAATATCTCCATTTTGCCCCAGAAAAAGAGGAATAACGAGGATTTTAGGGTGCTGTCCAGCAATGTTTAAACCAATCCACCATGTTTTTTTATCACTTATGATTGGTTTGAATATAAGTGGGTTGTGGATATGAAAAAAAACTAAAAATCCAGTTTTGGTGCCAATCTAGCTATATAGATTGTTACATTTACACAGTGATTTTTCTGAAAAATCAGTCTCAGGTGTCAATGAGTTATGTTTCATTACTTTAACACCGATATAATAATCACTCACAGTAGATACATACAGAACATACCATTGTCTTTAGCCTTTTAAAAATAAACCCTTTAAATTAACACATTGTAAATCTCACTGTTAAATCATAAACAACGTATTTTCAAAAAAGTACTAAACTTTTATGATAGCAAAGTCCCTAAAGGAATGCAGACACAATTGGAAATTTACTAGACAATGGACCCTGGAGAGACATACCGTACAACATCCCAGGGCAGCTGGATTAAATCTTTATCTCAGAGAATAGACTAGAACAAATGTTTTCGTTTGTAAAAACTGTGGGTGTAAATTTGCTATTAGCCACGCTTGATCCGACGCTGTGGACGGGCATGAGAAAAAACGCAAGAAAGAGGACAAAGAATGCTGGCGGCTAATCACGGACTCAGTTTATTTTCTCTGAAGTGACTCTATGTACACAATAGATACACATTTGAAGTCAATGCTTGTTAAAGGCAGAATGATATCTGCACTGGACGTATGCAAATGAAAATACAGTTGGACAAATTTTAAACCTCGGCTTGCCAGGGGGGAGATAATCCTTTTGGCACTTTGACAGTTAAACAAATGCATTATCAGCCAACCTCTTACATGAATAAGCAGGTGCAAGCTCTAATACTCATTTGTATGTCATTCAGGTTTTCCCATAGATGGCAATGCTCACAGAATAATTACTTGTAAGCCAGAATTTAGTGAGGGATGAACAGGAGAACCCTCCTACAGCAGGGTCTCCTGCTCTCCATCACAGCATCCACAGCACATGTGTTGTAGGTTCTGCTGTATTTTACTGGAAAATGTGCTTTGTGCTTGTTAAAGGGATACACAAACAAAGTGGACTGTGTTGATGTGATGTCAATAAAACCAACATGTTGGTCCCACCTGATAGAAACTGGGTGTCAGGGTTTCTTGGCTGTTTTAAACAGCAACCCTTCCTTTCTCTGTGTCTGAGCTATTCAGATTATTTTAACAATCAGCCCCTATATTAATGTTGCCACGGTTACTCATCTGATTGTTAGTAACCAGCCCTGCTGCTAATCAGTGCAGCCTATTTAAGCAGCAAGTCCCAGTACCTCCTTCCCCTTGCGTGGTTTCCTGTTTCCCAGAAGACTTCCTGTTTAACTGTGAATTCCTGGTTCCTGACCTCTGGCCTTGTTCCTGACTCCGCTGCTCTCCGTTCTCCTGACCCTGGCTCGTCTGACTACACGCTTTGGTGCCTGACCCCTGCTTGACTCCTGGACTTTGCTAATGGGTTATTTCATTTTTTGCTATTTATTAATAAAGGTGTTTTGCATCTACGTTCTAGTTCCTGTCTCTGTCTAGTTCCTGGTCCCACTTCCTAACACCGGGAAAGTCTTTCAAAACATAGACTATTGAACTAATGTGTACCCCCACACAGTGCCTTGAGAAATAAATTACTCTCCTCTAATTTAGTGGTCAGAGGGTTCCTCACTGCAGCTCAGCTCCACATCTAGGTGACAAGCCACTGCTTCTCATAGAGAAGCATTCATACTAATGTTTCTCTACGAAAGTCCTCACATTCTCTTTGTGCTACAGCACTAAGGAGTGAGGAAAAGGACATTTGGCTGTCTGACAATCAGAATGGTGCAAATCATCTCTTTTATAAACTGAGAAAGAAGAAACACTCAACACTCTGTTAACATATAAAGCAATGTCCGTTTGGAGTAACAGTTTAAATGTAATTGGTTCTAAGAGGTTATGAGTGCATATCTTAAAAGGCCAACCTTTGGCGTTTGAGTGCCATGGGACTTCAGTGTGAGTTGTAGTTAATAAACACAGAGTTTCAGAATAGACAGAAATCTAGCTGAGCTGGAACCTGCCCAATTATGCTCGTACGGTCCACTGTTTGTAAGCTGAATGTCAACTCTCTGACTAGTGAAATAAGAAATATAAAATGTGCTTTAAATATAAGTTATATCGGACTATGGAAACCCCATTACAGTGTATTGGCATTTCATATGAGACTCCTGAAGAACTAACTATCTCCTTCATAACTTTATGAGAGAGAGTCTCTGCTGTAATTGCTACTTCCTCCATTCTTTAGAAAATTATGAACTGAGCTATTTGATGAGTCATTAGAAGCCACTTACATTATTTTGTGCAGTGGTTTCATTTACACCTTTTCATGAACAAAATTTGTGCCGAACTACATACCCTTCAAACTGTGTACGGTTTACACACTCCAAGTAAACGCAATGGGCGGATCAGGATTGCGTTTCAACTCATGTTTACTACTCAATTGCAGAATCTCTAAAGTGAGTATATTTTTATTTTATATGGTTTATTTATATGTATGTTTCGTAATGAATTATAGTTATCTAGAACATATAGCTACATAGAGTAACATTTACTTACTTCCGTTCATAGAAAAAGTCTCTAGAATTCACAATACGTTTAGTATTTGCATCAATGGCCATTCTTAACAAATGTAAGCTTAGAAAAGAACTCAAGGACAGGTAGAAAATACTAACTCAGTGATTATATTTTTAGACATGAACACGTGTGTTTTTCAACAATGACTGCAAAATTATTATTGCTGAGATATTGATTATCTATGTTGAGATAATTTACATTAAAGGAACAAGCTGGTTGGATACTAATTATTACATGGAAAAGAGGATTAAAGAGGAACTATTACTTTCAAAGAGACATTTCCTATACCTTAGTAAACGCTACAGCAACAAATAACGGGTAGAAAAATACAGCAGAGGTAAGTACAAAACTGTATGCAATCCCAACCATTTAAAACAAAAACATATGTACACCACATGAGCACTCAGCGTATTCTAAAGCTGTTCTGTATGGCACGGCCCAACAAATCATGTAAATTAAAAATAAATCTATAAAGATTAAATATATATATATATATATATATATATATATATATATACACATAAATATATACAGTATCTCACAAAACTGAGTACACATTTTGTAAATATTTTATTATATCTTTTCATGTGACAACACTGAAGAAATGACATTCTGCTACAATGTAAAGTAGTAAGTGTACATCCTGTATAACAGTGTAAATTTGTTGTCTCTTCAAAATAACTCAACACACAGCCATTAATGTCTAAACCGTTGGCAATAAAAGTGAGTTCACCCCTAAGTGGAAATGTCCAAATTGGGCCCAAAGTGTCAATGTTTTGTGTGGCCACCATTATTTTGCAGCCCTGCCTTAACCCTAACCCTCATGGGCATGGAGTTCACCAGAGCTTCACAGGTTGCCACTGGAGTCCTCTTCCACTCCTCCATGACGACATCACAGAGCTGGAAGATGTTAGAGACCTTGCACTCCCCCACCTTCCGTTTGAGGATGCCCCACAGATGCTCAATATATATATATTTTATATTTGATCCTGATGAAAGTCCTAAGAGAGGACTGAAACGTTGATCCTAGACCTTATGTTTAATTCTTGTTGAATAAAGAAGATTTTTAACCGAAGACCGTGAGTGCTACCATCACTACTTTTCATTTTCATTTATATATATATATATTAGAATCCTTTCATAAAGTTCTTAAAGGAAATATTTTTTATATGTAAAAAGAAATAGTGATTTGTGACTATAGAAAGTAAAAACAAAATGAAAACTTTGCCCATTATAATTTTATTTTCACTTTGTATAGTCATGGATCACTGTTCCCACTATGGAATATGCAGCAGTGTCTCTCCGTGGTTGTTAGCATGCTATCTAGAATTTGAGCTGGTATTCATATGTTTCCATTGTCATATTGCTAAGGTAAGGTATTAACCCATACCTTGGGTTGACTAGGATTTCTATTAGTTATGATTTCTGGCAGTCTCTAAACTCTCCATTACATAAAGCCATTGGGATGCTCAACACAGCTAAGAAGACTTGGAGAACATGTGTCAGTTGGACTTTATAAGAGGTCACTGATGTATTCCAGTGAGTTATTATTAGTAAGGTTATGGATGGGTGAGACACAGGATTATATGCTGATTTATATTTTCTGCTCTATATTTACTTCCATTTATGGAAACATAGAATGTGATGGCAGATAAGAACCATTCAGCCCATGTAGTCTGCCCAATTTTCTAAATACTTTCATTAGTCCCTGGCCTTATCTTATAGTTAGGATAGCCTTATGCCTATCCCACGCATGCTTAAACTCCTTTACTGTGTTAACCTCTACCACTTCAGCTGGAAGGCTATTCCATGCATCCACTACCCTCTCAGTAAAGTAATACTTCCTGATATTATTTTTAAACCTTTGTCCCTCTAATTTAAGACTATGTCCTCTTGTTGTGGTAGTTTTTCTTCTTTTAAGTATAGTCTCCTCCTTTACTGTGTTGATTCCCTTTATATATTTAAATGTTTCTATCATATCCCCCCTGTCTCGTCTTTCCTCCAAGCTATACATGTTAAGATCCTTTAACCTTTCCTGGTAAGTTTTATCCCGCAATCCATGAACCAGTTTAGTAGCCCTTCTCTGAACCCTCTCTAAGGTATCAATATCCTTCTGGAGATACGGTCTCCAGTACTGTGTACAATACTCCAAGTGAGGTCTCACCAGTGTTTTGTACAATTTCCTGCTGCTCTATTACATTGTCTGCCTACCTTTAGGTCATCCCAGCTTCTCTCTTCACTGATTGGGACCTGCATTGATCTACTTTGATTTAACCCTAAACCATTGCATATCTTGTCCTGAGAGCTAGTTATAAGTATTTTCACTTGTCTGGTCTTCTCTTTGATGATCTATCATTTATGTTAATAAGACCCTGAGGAGTAGCGGATATGATATTTACACCCAGAGTAAGCACCCTGTATATGATTCTATTTGCACACCTTCATGTAGAATTAGGTGTTTCTTTGTGTGTAAATGGATGGAAAAGGTTAGTATTATAAACCAAGCACCCAACACACATAAATAGTAGTGTTAAAGGATCACTATAGTATCAGGAAAACAAAGCGGTTTTCCTGACACTATAGTGCCCTGAGGGTGCCCCCACCCTCAGGGTCCCCCTCTCTTGTCACTGAAGGGGTTAAATGCTTACCTTAATCCAGCACCGGGCTCCCTCGGAGCTGGTGACCTCTCCTCCCCCGCCGACGTCAGCTCCCAAGTGGAGCGGAATGCGCATGCGTGGCAAGTGCCACGTGAGCATTCAAACTGTCTATAGGAAAGCACTTCTCAATGCTTTCCTATGGACGTTCTGCACGCTGGATGCAAATTTTGCATCCAGCGTTGCAGATGCGCCTCTAGCAGCTGTCAGGAAAGACAGCCACTAGAGGCTGGATTAAAAGGGTTAAAACCTGAGGGACCTGGCACCCAGACCACTTCATTGAGCTGAAGTGGTCTGGGTGACTATAGTGTCCCTTTAAGTGTGTATCCAGTTTCATATCTAGTGAAACCTGGCTGAGTAAAATATATCCAGAATTTGCTAAGTATTATATTCTGGTAATTTCAATTCCTGATTTAGCAGTGTTTTCTTAAGTGTTCTCTTCAGCAACGGACTAAATAACGCTGGGATGGAATCACTGTATCTATGAATTTACATCAACTGCTCAAGATTAATAACTAACAACCTTTTGTTACATTATCTTCACATTGTACAAAGTGTATCTGTATAGATTGAAACATTAAGGTTATTGTAGAAGTGTTAACATACCAGATTAGAGTGCTCTTTCTGAACCCTCCATATTTTCTATTCGGGATCCCGTTACAGGATCTAGAAAGGTAGGGATGGGATTTTCTCATTTTTATGTATATTCATTAATTTAATTTAAAAATATGTATATATTTCCTTTCAATACTTGATAAAAAGATTTTTTTATTTTTTAAAATAGTTTTGAGTCAAACGTTGTCTTTTAAATCGAGGTCTAAGAAAGCAATGTGGTTGTGATAATATTTTTGCAGTGACAGTTCCCTTAGGATATAATGTTTCACGAGTATAATTCAATGGAATATTCCTACTAAATACTTTAATGTTGACTACCTGTATTTGACACAAAGGAATAACTTATCCAGGTCATGGCCAATAATCTACTTGGGATACGTACCTTGTACCACCACAGTCAATGTATGACACACTGGCGGATCCAGGGGGGGGGCAACGGGGCAATTGCCCCCCCCCGAGAAATCCGCCGGTCTCCCTCCCCTGCCAGCACATGCAGGTGCCAGCCCTGCAATGTGCCTGCTGACCGGAGGGGAGATCAGAGATCTCCCTCCCCGGTCCGCAGGCACTGTGCTGGCGGCCGGCAGGGGAAGGAGAGGGAGGACCCGGGAGCTCAGTCTGCAGCTCCTCCGGGTCCTCCTCTCGCGAGATTTGGAGCGTTGCCGCGGTTACCACGGCAACGCTCCAAATCTCGCGAGAGTGAACTCTAGCCCGGGAGCGCGGGCTAGAGTTCACTGTAACCACTGGGACCACCAGGGAATCACCACTGGGACCACCAGGGAATCACCACTGGGACCACCAGGGATATGTCCCCCCTCCTCCTCAATAAAGGTAAGAAGGGAGGGGGGACATAGAATATTTGTTTTTTTTAATTAAATAAATAAAGATACATATTATAAAAAAAAAAGCCCCCCCCTACCCTTAACACACACACATAGCCCCCATACTGCCCCCCATACACACATACTGCCCCCCCATACACATACTACCCATACTGCCCCCCATGCACACATACTGCCCTCATACACACATACTGCCCTCATACACACATACTGCCCCCCATACACACACACTGCCCCCATACACACACATTGCCCACATTCACACACACACTGCAACTGTTACACACACATACTGTCCCACACATACACTGCATCCCTGACATACACTGCCCCGCCTACTCACACACTACAACCTTCACACACACACACACACACACTGCTCACACACTGTCCCCCTCACACACACACACACTGCACCCCTTACACATTGCACCACTCACACACACCACTGCTCCTATGCCCTACTACCGCCCCATTTCCCAGCAGACCTCAGGTAAGTTGTCAAACTGTTCTTAAACGGTTTGACTACTTACTCTAGGAGGGGGTCCCGGCACTATTGACACCATAACCACTACACTGAGCTGTAGTAGTTATTGTGTCTGGATTATTTCTTTAAATAATCTACAAGTGCCCCTCCCGAGATCAGGCTCTGGATCCGCCACTGGTATGACATGCTAAAAGAAAATAGTAATTCAGACTAAATTCACTCTAATTATTAATTCAAGAGAAGTTCTGATGTGTGCACGAAAATAAAGACGTTTTACTGAACCTTTATTGAACTTATTTTCATTCACTTCTTTCTACACTACTTAGTTCATGACTTACCGTAGATTTTTTTATTATCTGGAAAAGTAATTAGATTTTATGTGGAATTTTTTTTTTATTAATTTCCATAATTGTTCTTAATTGACATATAGTATCAATATGCAGAACACCAACCAAACATGGTGATGGAAACCAACACATCTACAATGCGGTGCGTGGAATATAAACCCTTTTGCGCACAATATAAACCGTTTTGCACACAGTGTGTTTGTGTCTCTTATTCTCTCTCTTCCTATTAAGAGCAGACAGGTTTCAAATGTTGTTTTCATTGAAGAGCTAATTATAAACAGGTAAAACAAACACTCAGTTAAGACCAACAGTGCACTTAAACCCTATATTAATGATATATCGTAACCGCTACGTATTTTATTGCAGAATTTGCCATTTCAATGTCAGTTCTCAACAATTTCTAATTTAGGATATAGACATACTTTGCACAATTAGATTACAGTTAAAAGTTTAGAGCAACATATTTAAGGGCCAATAAATGCTCCAAGACCACTCAATGAACCCAGCAGTGTAGTAAATACTGCAATCTTATGGGTGCAGGGTTACCATGCCTCTAGTGGCCGTTTTCCAGACAGCCACAAGAGCAGGACTACGCAGATTTAAGGAACTCCAGATGTTGTGGACTACATCTACCTTGATGCTTTGACAGCACTATGGTTGTAAAAGCATTATAGGAGTTGTAGTCCAAAACATCTGGAGTGCCCAAGATTGTCTACCCCAGCACTAGAGACACTTTACAAGCAACAACCAAGTAAAACTGATCATCTGACCCAGGCTTCCCCAAACTCTGGCACTCCAGATGTTGCTGAACTACAACTCCCATGATTTTATGAATGAAATACATAGGCTGAGAATCATGGGAGTTGTAGTTCAGCAACATCTGGAGGGCCGGAGTTTGGGGAAGCCTGATCTGACCAATGTAGCTCATAGGAAAGCATTGAATTCAAGAACCATTTGATTGGACGTCATCGCTCATGTGCATCTTGTCTCTAGTGCTCCTCCTCAAGCAATGAATGGGACGACCAGCAAAGGCATAATGACTTGAGCGAACCCGGACTGTAAGTGAGTGAGTGTGTGTCTGTTAATGTGTGTGTGTTTTGTTAGTGTGTGTGTGTGTCTGCTAGTGAGTGAGTGTGTGTCTGTTAGTGTGTGTCTGACTGTGTGTGTCTGTTAGTGTGTATGTGTGTCTGACCGTGTGTCAGTGAGTGTGTGTTTGCCTGTGAGTGTGTGTGGGTGTCTGTTAGTGTGTGTGTGTGTGTCTGTTAGTGTGTGTGTGTGTCTGTTAGTGTGAGTGTGTTTGCCTGTGAGTGTGTCAGTGAGTGTGTGTGTGAGTTTGTGTGTGTGTCTGCTAGTGAGTGTGTCTGTTAGTGTGTGTGTCTGACTGTGTTTGTCCGTTAGTGTGTATGTGTGTGTCTGACTGTGTGTCAGTGAGTGTGTGTGTGTCTGCTAGTGAGTGTGTGTGTCTGACTGTGTGTGTCTGTTAGTGTGAGTGTGTGTGTCAGTGAGTGTGTGTCTGTTAGTGAGTGTGAGTGTGTCTGTTAGTGTGTGTGTGTGTTTCTGTTAGCGAGTGTATGTGTATCTGTCAAGTGGGGAAAGGTTGGGGGCTAGCGCGGTGGGGTTGAGTTTTGTCCTGCCTAGGGCAGCACAAAACCAGGATACACCACTGGGTGGGGGCCCTAAATACCAATAAGGGGGGAACCCTGGGGGCCGGGAGGAAGACAGTAGATTCCCCCTTATTGTTATTTAGGGCCCCCACCCATCATGCAGAGGTGGGGGGCTGGAGGGAGGACATTAGGTCCCCTCCCCAATTTTAATTTATGGCCCCCACCCACTGCTCAGGGGTGGGGGCCGGGGAGAGGACAGTAGGTCCCCCCTTTTTGTTATTTAGGGCCCCTTCCCGCCATGCAGGGGTGGGGGCCAGGGGGTGGACAGTATGTCCCCCACACATTCTTATTTATGGACCCCACCCACCGCTCAGGGGTGGGGGATGGGGAGGACAGTAGGCCCCCCCTTATTGTTATTTATGGCCCCCACCCATCGCACAGGGGAGGGGGCAATAGGTTTTTTGTTTTTTTTACAGTGAGCAGCCACTGGCTGCTCACTGTTTACTAGACACGCCCCCACTCGCGGTATAGCGAGTAGGGGCTGAATTTACTAATATTAAGTAATCTGCAGGTTTGTATTCCAAATGCTACATTGTTCCTTTAAGAGAACCAGAAGCTGTACCAGTAAAATATAATGTGTGCGCTATAGTACGTTTTCCAAGTCTCTATTTAAATTTAAAGAAACACTAACTTAAAACATGATCAGATCTATTCACCGAGGGCCAACTTTAAATTACATTTGTCAACTGACCTCCTTAATTGTGAGTTGAAAAAGTGAATTGAGGATTGCTCAAACTTGCACTATTTACTAAATAGTGAAAAGTATAAACAAAAAAACAAACAAAAAAAACATGTGCATATAAATACATGTTTTCATAAATACATATGCTTGAGTTGTGTGATATGTGTATACATATGTAGAGGTGTATATGTGGATATGTGATGACTACACATTTAAGGCACGTGTATATGTTGCTCTATATGTAATGTTTGATGAGTACCATTAAATTGGGTAATAGTAACAACCCCTGGATGTTGGGCTTAGGGTAACATCCCGAGGATGTGCTTGAAAACCAAGAAAATCTGAATGTGCCTTTCCTGGTTAAATACTTTGTTGTTATTATTTGGAAGCTTTTTCTAACAGTATTGAATCATTTGGAAAGCGTATTAAATCGGGGACAAAGTGGATGCAGTTTGCGGTGCTACATCTGACAGTGGCCTCAATTTAATATTGTGGGATACGCTTTCCAAATCATTTACTACTTTTGGCTAAACTTTTCAACATATTAAATTATCAAAACACATTTTATTTATAAATATATCAATATATAAAACATATCAAAATATTAAAAAAATATATATTTTTTTTACAACACTTAATAATTTTAAAAGTTTATCCAAACAAAATGAAATTATTTGGAATGTTTAACCAACAATATTAAATCAAGGCCAGTGTCAAACATCGTGTAATTTGCAGACTGAATTTTTAAATCGATAAGATAAATATTTCCTGCTCTGAAACCAACCAAGGGGGTAAAGGAGAATCAGTTCTTCTGAATACACCTTTTGATGCTATATAATGACACATAAATTCATAAACAACAAACAGAGAGGAAGTGATGGACGATGACAGAAGGGGATTACAGTATCTTTGTGCTAAAGAAAACAAGTGAATCTCAGTTTAATGCATTTATTATTAAATATTAATAAATATTACAACATTTTAAATGGCTTTTTACCAAGAGCCTTAGCTGATTTCACATCATAATTTGAGAAAGGAATAAAGGATTTGTGAATTTGCTGAAAATATATAATACGTTTTAATCCATTTGCTTAGACATTACCTTTTGTGACTTTTTTGTCATGGCATTCAAAGAACATAGTGAGAGAGATTTTGTTACAATAAGAGTTAGGCTGAGTTCCTGCTGTGTAAAACAAAAATTAGGGAAAATCTCTCTTGAGAAATCCCTCTTAGGTATAAAGGGATGTATCCTGCTGTGTTCCGCACTTATAATCATCTTGTGCTTTTATGAGAAATCTCTTCTGGTCCTCTCCTGACTCAACCTTGCCTGGATGCCAGGGAGACAATGCAGAATTTGTAACCCAGATTGGAAATAAAAAGAGAGAACTATACACAGAGTTCGGCTTGAATGACCTATTGCCAGTTATAGCATTCTTCGTGTCACAAATACAGCTGCTGTTATTGCCACCGAAATCATGTCTGTTGCCGTGGGAACTGTGCACAGTATTCATTATACATGACTAATGTGTTTATCCCTATAAAACCACTGGATAAACAGCTCCATATAGAATCAATGAATGTAGTCATATAGACCCTGAACATGGTTTAAGTAACCTGCTGTAGCCTTGCTGCCCATGTACTGTTTGGATTTATTTTTGCTGTGCAGTGATACATTCACAGATGTTGGCTGTTGATAGAAGCGCAGGATGGGGAATATGGTAGTAGACACAGAATTATAACATTCAGAATGAGAGAAGAAAAGGCGTCCATCGGGTTAGTAACATATAGTAGACTGCACATTTTTAAATGACAGTATAAGAGAAAACATCCATTAGCTTAATTAAGGTGTAGACAAGTAAATGATTGGCGTCACTTATAACAATGCAAATAATGTAATAATGTAATATAACCACTGGGTTGGCTAGTTAGTGAGCGTTATAAAGGCAGCACTCCTAAAGGGAAACTATAGTCACCAAAACAACTTTAGCTTAATGAAGCAGTGTTGGTATATAGATCATGCCTCTGAGGTCTCACTGCTCAATTCTCTGACATTTATGTAGCCCTAGCCACACCTCCCCTGGCTGTGACTGGCACAGTCTGCATGAAAACAAAATGGTTTAATTTTAATTCAGATGTTAACATGCTTTAGACATTTTTATCTCCTGCTCTGTAAATTGAACTTTTATCACACACAGGAGGCTACTGCAAGGTCTAGCAAGCTATTAACAGTGCAGGAGATAAGACATTCAAAATTAAACATAATGTGTAATAAGGGAAATGTAAACATTAGATCTCTCTTTACAGAAAGTGTTTAGGAATGCTGTGTAAGTCACAGGAAGGGAGGTGTGACTATGGCTGTATAAACAATGTGATTTAACACAACAAAATTTAATCCATTCAAACTCCTAAATGGCAGAGAATTTAGCAGTGACACTGCAGAGGCATGATTTATACACCAAAACGGCTTCATTAATTTATTTTGTTTTTGGGACTATAGTGTCCCTTTAAATTAAAATAAAATAGAATGAAATCAACTGAAAAGAAAGGCATGGAGGCATGAAAATGGATTAATTTAACTACCATAAATCCTATACTATAATGTTCATACTCCAGTCCTGTATAACCAATAGCCAACTCCCCAGGAAAGCAAGATGCAGTCCAGCAATGTAGTGTGCATAACCAATTTCTTGATCAGGGAACTAGCAAACAACCCACTTCTGGATCCCTTCAGGCCAGCCATGGTTCCCAGGAGTGCTGGAAGCTGCCTCTCTTTGTCTGCATGATGTAAAGCACACTCGGTGCCCATAGCATTCAGGCCAAAAGATATCTGCGCCCTTAACACCATGCTAGGGAGAATGCAGACAATATTCTGGCATGAATCTCCTGAAGCACCTGGTAATTCCCCAGGAGTCCTTATCCCTGGTAAGTGGGGAGGAGCTCTGGCAGTTGTAGGAGTTTGAGATCTGCCTTATATACGATATACTCCCTGGGAGGCTATGAAGGCATCTAAGTCTCATTTTGTTGGTTTAATTTGGGCTAGAATCTGTCACATAAGGCATCAAAGGCGATTCTGCCAACCTTGCCGGTATGTGTGTAGCTCTCAAGGGTTCAGCGGCCATCTTGGTGTTAGTCTGCTTGCTTGGGATTTCAGCTGAAAGACAAGCTCCAGGGTAGAGTAGGGTGACCCCCACTGGTCCATAGGGGGAAACTAAGTCCAGAAATATTTGGTGTGCTGCAGTGACATAGTAGAGTAGGGTGGCAACCAGATAGGCCGCAATTAAGAGGGTTGCATTTTACTCATGGAGGGTCCCAACACCCAGGGACTAAGTTCAAATGTGATACCAGCACACCAGTAGCTACACAGCTATACAGTAAAATTATTTTAAAAGTCACAAGTTCATGAAGGTCAACCATTCCCGTGCCCATACTACTATCAGCTGAAAGAGAAGAACTCTAACTGATTTCAGAACATGCCCCAAACACAAATGAAATTCCTACTTGACTTCAACGTGTAAATCAGGTTTTTCCCATTCACTCTATGCCTTTGTAAACAAATAAAATACCCGTATTTGTTATAATAGGCCAACAAATAAATAAATAAAAATATCCATAACATCGAATTTCACTTTTATATTGTTTTTTTAGTGAATGACCATTTCCTCTGCTGTTGGTGATAAATTTTTCTCATATTTCAAAGGAAGATCTCTTGCCCTTTGTACAATCTCGTCCCCCGAGAGCTTTTTGTATAGCTCTATATATAAAGGGGACATATCGATGAACTATTTATTATAGGAAACTAATGCAATAGAGAGGTTCTGGAGATATTATAATAACACCATGTTACTCAATGTCAGGTGGATTATAAATATCTGAAGAACCTCCGACATAATATTATGTTCACCTGTTACATGAGTATGAATATGTATTTCATATATTGCATGCTATTTTTAGGCTTAAATTAGTGTGTGTGTGTGTGATTTTCCTAACAAAAGAGGCATTAGAAACTGACACAAACATAAAATATCCACACTTCAGGGTGGGGTGCCAATATAGATTTCTGTCCCAGTTGCTATGTAACCTAGGTATACGTCTGGAGTTTTGTAAAAATGCAGAAATCCCAAAAGTGAAAACACAGGTTTAGATGCTATTACAACCACAGTCTGAAATTGTCTTGTCTATAATTACTCCCCAGTCCTTATCGAGAGACTAAACACATATGCAGTTAAAGTATACGTTACACTTTTGTTGTTGGTTTCAAATACATACATTTGCTTTTACTCAAGTTAATTTTATCTGCCAACTATCTGTCCAGTTCCCTAAAGATCTCAAATCCGTTCATTAACAAATAAGATCTTTTTGCATTGCTCAGCTTGTTATTTGGTGTGGTGGAACAGGATGTTCGTAAAGGCAAGCACCCTATCCATGAGAAATACAGGAACCATCACTAGAAGTTTTAGTCACTGAGATTCAGAAGATGTTCAGCAGATTTGGACAGTAGCCAAGTATTAAACTACATTAATGCTAGTTTTTCAATGTTTGTTCCTACAGCTTATACAAAATTATGATTATTTTCATTATTATTATAATATTAATATTAGACTGAGGAATATGGAATAGTTTTTAAGTAGTTTTCTTTCTGAATTGGGACAGTAATTGTTTTCATTATTTAGCTCAGAGGGTGAGGACTGCAATAACTGAATAATAGAGCTGGACAATTATCCAGTTGTGCACCACCCAAAAAAAGCTATCGAGGTCTGGAATGTGATATTTGGGTCAAGGGGCCCAATTAAAAATAGAACTTTTGAACTTTCATAGAATATTCAGATATTTATCCAAATAAGCCTCCAATTGTTTTCCTATAAATGTGTATTCTAATGGTAGTATGTGATCTTCCTTGGTCTAAATATTACCATAGTCCACACGTTCTGACTGTAACTGGTGGTTCTCTCCATAGTATACTCTTAGATATTCTTCCGACTATCAGCTTTATCAGAAAAATTAACATAAATTGGCTCTGTCACCATAAATATACCTTGCTTCAATCTGTTCATCTTCTCTTCCTCACTGCTAATGTATTCTTCCTTTTCAAATTTTGTCTCGTAAAATACATGAGGAAAAGTAGGGACTACTGTCTCTGCTGTCACATTAGTTTGAGATCCTCCATAGACATTTGTGCTGTACTCTCTTGCATGTGTGAGTGCACAGTACTGATGTGGGCTCTTGGCAGATGAAGTTGCAAGAGCTAAAAATGGCAACATCCACTTGGGACAGCATCAGGTAAGTATATCTACCCTCAGCTGCCTCCCTGGGTTACAGCACACAAAGCAACAACGTCACCATTTGGGGTCTTCACAAAATAAGCAAAAAATCCAGACGATAAATTCCAGGTGATTGTGGCACTTTAAATATGACAGGAGAACATCTGTTATTGTAGATCAAAGTTGGATTGAGTCATCATGAATAATTTCTTATATTAAGCAGATCACCAGTTATTTATGCAGTTTATCTTGATGAAACGTAGAATGGAGGCTACAGCCAATAAATCAACAGCATGGAGCTTTCTATTCAAATCTGTTGACAGACACAACACCAAATACTGACAATGACAATGACCATTCACATATTGTTTGTAATTTGTGTTTCTTTAGCATATAATTTTTTTGTGCAGCTTTCTTAAAATGTTGAAATATTATATAGAATAATACCAAATAATAATAGAATATATGTGTATGTGAGTGTGTATGTAATTTGTGCATGTAGCAGTGGGTGTATGGATTTGACTGGTTGATAAAGATAACTGGGTTGGTTGGTGGATGTGTGAAGGTAGGAACAGGTGACTAGGTTAGCTGTTGTATTGACTGGGTAGTTAACAGTTTGTGACAAGGTGGGTGACTCTGTTTGGTGGTAAGTGACAGTATGTCATGGGGTATAATGTCTATGTCATGGTTAGAAGATGGACGTGAGCTATTTCTCCCATGATACATAGGCATATCCTAAGGATGCCTGAGCATCGTGGGAATGACAGTTCACAATCATTTACAGTACCTAGACAAGAGCGACTTATTTTTATCCTGTGTAATAGATCCCACACAAACCCACAGAGCCATACACATACACAAACCCACTGAGCCATACACATACACTCACATTGTGATACACTCACACTGATCCAAACACATATAACCATACATGCACGCACATACACAAACACACTGACCCATGCACACATACATACACTATGACCAATACACACATACATACACTATGACCAATACACACATACATACACTATGACCAATACACACATACATACACTATGACCAATACACACATACATACACTATGACCCATGCTCACATTCATACACTATGACCAATACACACATACATACACTATGACCAATACACACATACATACACTATGACCAATACACACATACATACACTATGACCAATACACACATACATACACTATGACCAATACACACATACATACACTATGACCACATACTCACATACATACACTATGACCAATACACACATACATACACTATGACCAATACACACATACATACACTATGACCAATACACACATACATACACTATGACCAATACACACATACATACACTATGACCCATGCTCACATTCATACACTATGACAATACACACATACATACACTATGACCAATACACACATACATACACTATGACCAATACACACATACATACACTATGACCAATACACACATACATACACTATGACCAATACACACATACATACACTATGACCAATACACACATTCATACACTATGACCAATACACACATATAGTATTACAAAGATGATTGTAGGAACTGCACTCAATCCCAGCAGCCACCAGTGCTCCGGAAAGGACCAGCAATCCCAACACGTCAAGGCAAAAAAGGAATTTCCAGGCACTCAAACTTTTGTTGCATAAAGAGCCAAAGCTCCAGGCCCTGAAATGGGTCCACTTGGACTCTTTCGAAAGTCCAGGCCCTAGGCTGATGCCTCATTGGTAATCCATCTCTGGTTATTATATGTTGCTAAGTATGCATCCCTTCTTAAAATACACGTTATGTTAATATCCTTTTTAATCAAACAGTTGGTAGTAAAGGGATTAATCTTACATTTCAACTTGTTTTTCCTATTTGATATATTTGCTTATTACCTACTCAGAAATAAAATGATTAACTGAAAAAGACACCCATAAAATATTGTCCCCCAATTTAATTATAGCAAAGTGTGTATTATAAATTCTGCCTTGGCTCATAACGAACAACTTTTAATCTTCTAATCTTGCTCTAGGTAAAATAACGTGAGCCTGCCCCCCAGAGAAACATTCATCTCTGTATATTCTCCAAGAGATGGGCTTAAATTTAATAAAGATGTAATATATGGTACATATTAAATTTCTCAGGTAATTTAAACTCAATCACAGTAAAGGATATTATTTTAGCTTAGGGGATTACCTATCCCTAGCATATTAATTATCAGAAGTGAAATTTAGGTTCATTTATAGTATAAAATGAAGAACCTATTAAATTGTAAATTTGATATAACAAAAAGGTTAACCAGTTTTACATAAAATAAGGTTATGCAAGGACATTCAAATTCTACAGCAATATAGAACGCAGTGGCCACCTGTTACTGGGAGATTAATAGAGAAGTCAATGAAGGTAACATTGTTTATCACAGAATGACTGAAATGACTAAATTAGATTGCATTCCGTAACACAGGAGCTCTGGATGCCCAGGGAACTGCTGTGAAAGAGTCACATTAAATCATTAAAGAGGCTCTCCGGGCTGCTGGGGATCTCCATATTAATGCATTATCTAGATCATGCCTTCAAAATATTCTAAAAAAATAAATATAATAATTAACAGAATTAAACAGATACCGTTAAAATGTATTAACTTGTAGTGGTTCTGGGATAAAGAGCATGTCCCTGCAGTGTGACAATTGTAAACAGTACTTTTTCTGAGAAAATGCAGTGTTTATATTGAACAAGAACAGCTCTGGTAGCAGTCCCTCAGACAGCCAAAAGAATGTCTTCTGGTTTCATTCCAGCAATCTTCACAGGAATGACGTTTGGTGTCTTCACACCTTGCATGAAGACCTGAAGACCTCCCATACAGATGCGTGGGAAAGCGCATCTCTACGAGGGGGTGCACATTAACCTCCCAATGCTGCCTTAAGTTTATAATGATGATCTAAGGAGTAGTGGCTGCGGTAAGACTAGCAAGCAATAAAAAGAAATGTGTGCAGAAAACTATTTATTTAACTATTTGTGGGAGCTCTTAATCTAAATCATTCCTAGATCACAACAATGTTACAGGTTTGTAATTCTAGAATTAAGAAGTGTTTGACTTTAAATAGTCTGTATTTGCTGCAAATCCCTATGGTTTGCAGCTTCCTACTTGAGCTTTGCCCAAAATAGAAAACTTGCTCGCTATCAGTCCATATTAGAATTCTTCCTTTTCTCAGTGGAAGCCAATCTTATCTCAAAAATTCCTGTAGAAAATTACCAGTAGAGATTTATGGGTTATACAGTAAAACACTCACAGAAGTTCAGTTCATCGGATCAAAGTAGTGAAATTGCTGCCTATGAAGATAGTGGCTGCAAGGCTTTGCTGACCATTGAATCCATCCATCAACCCACCCACCAACCCATGCACCCAACATTCTATCTACCCACCCATCCATTCATCCACCCACCCATCTGTCCATACACCCATCCATCCACCCAATGCATCTATCTATCCACCCATACATCCATCTATCCACCCAATCCCTCTATCTATTCAACAATTCATACATCCATCTATCCACCCAATCCATCTATCTATTCACCAATCAATACATCCACCTATCCATCCATTTGTCCATCTATCCACCCAGCCAACCACCTCCAACTATATATTTACCCATCCATACATCCATCTATCCACCTGCCCACCAATGCATCATCCTTCCATCCACCCACCCACCAACCCATCCATCCACTTACCCACCCATCTTTTCATTCACACACCCATCTATCTAATCACCCATACACCGACCCATCTATCCATCCATACACCCATCTATCTAATCACCCATACACCGACCCATCTATTCATCCACACACCCATCTATCTAATCACCCATACACCAACCCATCTATTCATCCACACACCCATCTATCTAATCACCCATACACCACCATCATCTCATCTATCTAATCACCCATACACAGACCCATCTATCCATCCACACACCCATCTATCTAATCACCCATACACCGACCCATCTATTCATCCACACACCCATCTATCTAATCACCCATACACCGACCCATCTATTCATCCACACACCCATCTATCTAATCACCCATACACCGACCCATCTATTCATCCACACACCCATCTATCTAATCACCCATACACCGACCCATCTATCCATCCATACACCCATCTATCTAATCACCCATACACCGACCCATCTATTCATCCACACACCCATCTATCTAATCACCCATACACACCCATCTATTCATCCACACACCCATCTATCTAATCACCCATACACCGACCCATCTATCATCCACACACCCATCTATCTAATCACCCATACACCGACCCATCTATTCATCCACACACCCATCTATCTAATCACCCATACACCGACCCATCTATCCATCCACACACCCATCTATCTAATCACCCATACACTGACCCATCTATTCATCCACACACCCATCTATCTAATCACCCATACACTGACCCATCTATTCATCCACACACCCATCTATCTAACCACCCATACACCGACCCAGCTATCCATCCACACACCCATCTATCTAATCACCCATACACCGACCCATCTATCCATCCATACACCCATCTATCTAATCACCCATACACCGACCCATCTATTCATCCACACACCCATCTATCTAATCACCCATACACCAACCCATCTATTCATCCACACACCCATCTATCTAATCACCCATACACCGACCCATCTATCCATCCACACACCCATCTATCTAATCACCCATACACTGACCCATCTATTCATCCACACACCCATCTATCTAATCACCCATACACTGACCCATCTATATCCATCCACACACCCATCTATCTAATAACCCATACACCGACCCATCTATTCATCCACACACCCATCTATCTAATCACCCATGCACTGACCCATCTATTCATCCACACACCCATCTATCTAATCACCCATACAACAACCCATCTATCCATCCACACACCCATCTATCTAATCACCCATACACCGACCCATCTATTCATCCACACACCCATCTATCCAATCACCCATACACTGACCCACCTATTCATCCACACACCCATCTATCTAATCACCCATACACCGACCCATCTATCCATCCACACACCCATCTATCTAATCACCCATACACCGACCCATCTATTCATCCACACACCCATCTATCTAATCACCCATACACCAACCCATCTATCCATCCACACACCCATCTATCTAATCACCCATACACGACCCATCTATACATCCACACACCCATCTATACACCCACTCATCCATACATCTATACATCCACCATCCACTCATCCACCCACCCACCCACCCACATATCAATCCTTCCTTCCTTTCTTTCATCCATTCACCAATCAATCCTTCCTTCCATCCATTCACCCACCAATCAATCAATCTTTCCTTCCACCCACCCATCCATCCATCCACCAAACAATCCTTCCATCCATCCATCCATCCATCCACCAAACAATCCTTCCATCCATCCGTCCATCCATCGACCCACCAATCAATCCTTCCTTCCATCCATCCATTCACCCATCCGTCTTTGTATTGTTAAGGGTGTCCTGTTTTAAACGTCTGTTTCCACGTGAAGAACATAATTAGCCCAGAATTTTCCACTCACGTTCTCCAATGCTTCAGAACTGATTTAACCCTTTAGAGAAATTAAATTCTTTGCCTGAAATCAATTCTGTCCATATGTATCCTTTTCCTTCCTCACTTTCTATGACAAGTTTTGAAGGTCAAACTTGATGATTTAATTGAAGCAGCCAGGGCGAAATGGCTCTGGGCACTGTGAGCTCACTACAGTTAATGTTTGCAGGTTGAAAAAGTGGTCTATGATGCTAAGCATTTTATAAAGCAATTTGCCAGGTTCCTGACAATACCCAGAATATATGTTCATTCATTTCCTGCATGTGATAAAAAGGGTATTCCTATTTCTATACTTATGTTTCCAACCCTGTCTGCTAAGGATATCATATAATGGCTAAAACGGTTTAACCCAAAAATATTTTAAAAAGCATGTCTAAATAAATAAGAAACTAAAATGATATAAATTTAGATAACTTTTCAGGCTTCCCTCTATTGCAATAAAAACAATAAACAATCTAGTTCTAAAGGGTCTGAGGGATCCCCTTTTAAAGGTTGCTGCCTATAAGTTACCTAGCGCTGTCTCATTCTTTTCTTTGTTTCCCTCTATTGCAATCTATACAGAAAAAAAACATGAACGATTGCTTTATCTTACATTTAAACATTTGTATTGTTTTAATATGAATCACCTGTTTTAAATAAATGTTACACTGGCGTTTTAAAAACAAAACAAACTTAGCAGTGAAGGGGTTAACGCTATATAACACTATATCTTTGTAAATGCATTGTAATGAATTTTAAAAGCAGTACAACCTGTTTGTTTTTATGTTTGTGTGGTTTTTTTTTGTTTTGTTATTATTGTATTTTTTTTTAATAATAATGTTGCTTTTCTTCTAACAGACAAACTCCTAAGGGAAAGATTAATTCTAGTGCTGTACAGATGTTACAGTGCTCTCGCAAACTCATAGGACATTCACCACTGCAAACATAGCAGTTTCAACAGCACGCAGTCATATCTGAATATTTATTTATCTGGTTATGTTTAAACTTGTGAAGTAAGAATTCTGAAATTCACTATGGTGATTTCATTCTAAACACATATAAACTGCTGATTATAAAAAAAAAAAAAATTTTAAATTCACTATTCTCAAAATTAAAACAGCAGCAGACATTTAATTAAATTAATATGGCATCAAGGGATATTTCCTTAGAATGCCCTATGGGATGCACTTGGGCTCAGGTGTATTTAAGAAAAGATTGTATAAGGATTATAGAAATTGAAAAGATGTTCACGTCAAGACTCCCATCTGATATGAACTGGAATTTTACAGAAGTAGACAGCAAACAGGGTAATTTAAAACATATACTAAATATCTTTCAGGAGAACAAGTTTTAATCTTATATTTAAACTAAAAAAAAATAAATGCTGATTTCTAGCTAAAATTAAATTAGAACAATTTATCGAATTTAATATTGTGATTGATATGCCAACATTAGATTATAGAGTGCTTGTTTAGATGGCACATTTTGACAGCAATTATTTGTGTGCAATGATTAAGATCATTCACAAATCCTTAAATATCTTAATAAAATCACACCAACACTCTGTATTGTAGCATGTAAATGGAACAAACACCCTCAGTACACGTTAATGCCATTATTATGAATGGTTCACCATCCAAACTGTTACCATCTCCAGTTTATTTGATACAGTATTGCTTCAATATTTTTCCGAAACAATGACAGTTATTGCAAGTAAATAATAATGACAGCTCTAAACCAAACATCCTTCATCCAGATGGGTTTTCATAACGAAATCAGTCATCACATAGTAACTATGATTCTGTATTTGCCCTACTTAGCATGACATCGCTGCAGCTGTTTATACATACGCATGCACGCACACACACACATACACATGCACATACACAAACGCACATACACACACACACATTATGCATCCGCAGGAAAAACATTAACACCCAGCTATAAGGAGGAAATACATTAGGTTCTATATATACACACAAATGTTACTATGTGTTACTCTCCTCTGCAATTCTGGAGAGTAGCTATCACATGGACTGGGGGTACATTTTTACTTGGATGGGCTGAATTTCCATTCACTAATGGCTAGTGGGTAGTGAAAATGTTAAATGGTGTGTGTAAGATAGAGAGAGACAGAGAGAGAAAGAACGACTTGTGTGTGTATGTGCTATAAATACACAAACGCACAGAGATGAATGTTAATTATGCCTCTGGCCAAGGGATACATAAGATTTCCATACAGAAAAACAATGACAATAACACACATTCAAAACACATCAAACAGATCATGAAAGCCAATAAAATCATAATTTATCATTGTAAATAAACAGCATGTGACACAATGTAAGCACTGTAATGGCTTCTTCTTGCTGAAAGGTTTATAATGTCAGGATTCCCATGGCGCAGTCTTTCCACTTTTAAAGTTTTAATTCTAAACAAGAGACCCAGGCAGCCCATCCCATTTGTGGTGATTAAGCTTATGAGCAAGTATTAGCTTAAAGCAGCAATGGGTGGCTGTGATTGGCTGAGATGGTCAGCTGACCACTTTCAGCCTCTCGTAATAGCCATTTCTGGTATGAATTGGTATGGTTAGAAGGAAGTTTGAAATCTCTACCTTAGTCATACCTCAAGTAGAGGCTGTGGGTGGTCAGGGTAATTTATTTAGTGTTAAACTGCTTGAAATTGGTTTAACAATGAATGGAAGCAGAGCCAGGGAATCCAGGCATTATTACCAATCCAAACAAATGAAATGGTTATAGTACAGTGCCTCATTTAGATGCATATAAATATGAAATATATAAATATCACATGACATACAAAATATTAGTCAGTCGTTTCCAGTATACACCATAAACCCCTTCAATACAAAGTTTGAATACACATAGGAAAAGCCTTCCCACTGGCCTCCTGACTCCAAAAATGCAGCTACAAATGTTGCCGTAGAACAGGGATAGGCAACCTTCGGCACTCCAGATGTTGTGGACTACATCGTCCCTGATGCTTTGCCAGCATTACGGCCCCAAGAGCAATATGGGAGATGCAGTCCACAACATCTGGAGTGACGAAGGTTGCCTACCCCTACAGTAGAGTGTGTAAAGAGGCTATTTCATTTACATTCCCTTTGCAGGGATGTAGAGGGGTTGAATAGCTGCTTTTTAAACTACACAACAGTATGCAATGCCAGTCTGCCATTGCAAAAGCTAGTAAGGTGTTGTCATTTATAAGGATCATGATCAAAATATAATTTTGCCTCTTTTCAAACCAATGTTAAGAACCCACCTTGATTATGCAGTGCCATTTTGGACACTAGTTTTAAAGAAGGTTATAGCAGAACTATCAAAAATGCAGAGGTGATCTACAAAATTAATAAGGGGAATGGAAAACATTAGTTATGAGGAAAGACTACAAAAACTGCATTTGGTTTCTTTAGAAACAAAGCACCTCAGTGGGGATATGATAGCACTATACAAATATATACAGGGTCAGTAATAACTAAGCTGGTCATTAACAGAAATATACAACAGACAGGAGATCACCCATTGAGACATTAAGAGAGGTGTTTTCACCAAATGTGGAATTATATCCCTAAAAAGGTTGTCTTCTCAAATTCTAAAGAAAAAATGGCACATTTGTTCTTATGAAAAACAAACAAACAGAATATTCAAGGACATCATTAAAATGTATGTGAACAGGTTGCTGACCCAAGGAGAAATATTTTGCCTTGGATCAACAACATAAAGGAATAGGTTTTAAATATATACTTATTAGACTTTAGTATTTTATCAACCTAGATTACTACGTAATTATCAGGGCTCTATACAACTGTTAATGATGCATAAGAAAAAGGTATAAGATCTTTATGACCATATTGTCATGATGGGTTTGTTATTGGTTTCTAAGGAGTTAACAATCAAAACAACAGACAACATTCCCCTTTGTTTCATATGCTGATCATTCATATATAAAGTATCTCCTTTTCAAGTATATCCCAGGACCGCATACATTTCAATGCACACTTTTCTTAAAATGTATGCTATCTCCCTAGGATATCACCATCTCAATGTCAGCATGTATATTAAGAGAATCAACCATGCAATTTAAACACTATGAGCTTAAATTTGTCAATGGGAATTGAGATAAGCATCAGAGTCCATTCATAAAATCCCAGGAAGCCATTCATTAGTAAAGGTATGAATATCTTTGTCAATATGCTTGTGCAATTTTGAATAGTAACAGTAGCACAAAAGAAATGTTTCAAGGACTAATGAATGTGGACGGCTTTGCTGTTTTGATTTTCTTAAAGCCTAGTCTTTGTGAGTTTGTGAGGGTAAAGCAGCACTGTCACCGTCTGGGGACCTTGCATCATTTGCAAAGACACCCTATGGTGACATCACCACTGGGGATCCGGTGGACAGGAGGAGCAGGCAGAAAGTGAATGTAACTTATTTGAACTTGTCACGTGGACGCTGCCATCTTCTTTAGGCCGGTCCTCTTCCGCCAGGAGCCGATTTCACTGCTGTACCCTAGCCCATGCGTAAGAGTACAGCATTGAGATCTATGGAGGGCCCTGTGAGACCGCGGGATCCTTCATAGACAGAGACAATTCCCTGCAGCCGTCACTGGTTTCTAGTGAGAGTGCCACTTTAAATTTGTTTTTGTTAATCAAGTAGTTTACATATGAAGCCTGATTTGTCTCTCTTCCTTCACTTTGCTGGCATAATCTCTCTGACATGACCTAATCTCTTTAAAGTGACAATAAAGCCTCATCTAAAATAGACACAATTTCAGAGGCAATGCTGGGACACACATGTATTACATCTGACAATTATTAGGAAACTAAGAGGGAATTTATCAAATCAAAACAGGTGTTGTTTTGGCTGCTAAGCCTAATTGTTGAGAGGCATTCTATTTAGTACCTTGTTCCAGAATAGCACTTGATTTTGCAAGGAGGCAAAATTACAGCTTAAAGGTCTCCCTAAACAAGGTAAAAGATATTGCTACTGATTCCAGGAATGCATAAAAGTGTCAAAATGTTCACACACATTCCAAATACTACCTACTGCAGTGTAACAACTCACCTAGATTACACAATACAACCACATACTGTATTTAGCTATCATGGGTAGGTGCTTATAGACAGAGATAAGGAGGATACAAAATATAGACAAAACGCTTTAATAAAGATACAAAAACGGTTCAGTAGCTTATATGGAGATGTCTAGTAGCTAGCTGTCATACAAACAAACGATGCTTTACAATGTAGGTGGATATGATCGCTTTTGTTAGAGAATCCACTTATATTTGTAAATACTACCACTGGGGATTAGCATGAACCACAAGGGGGAGCCAAAACAAAAACAGATTTTTAATCACAAAATATAAAACTGACATTCAGCACCCATGGAGGGTGGATAGCGCCTTCACTCTGAGAAGCAGATCTAAGACTCAGAACAGGGCAGAGTCCAGCTATTTCGGGGAGGGGGAGTGTGAGAGAGAGAGATGGGTGTGATTTATTGTATATATCTATTTAAATACCTATTGTACAAAATCTGCTTTGGAAGCATTGTATATATTTATATAATCTGACCTCTAAAATCCACAATAAATTATGTATTTTACTACTTTTGCTTCGTCTGTTTGACATATGTCTGCCTTTCAAAAAAATGTCCTTTACTGAGAATCGCAGGGCATCTACATAATGTACAGTACAATATGTTCTATTCTTTCCATTTAAATGCATATTACTGATCATAACTGAAATCACTGTAATTACAATGCCAATAATATTGATTTGTTTCTATTTTTAAGAGGAAATAAATACATTTATGATTAACCCTTACAAATATAGATGCATCACTAATAATTAAAATTTACACCATGTATAATATAATAAGGCAAATAGCCCATTGAAAACACATTCAGCTCCTAACATTTATATTGTTGTAACTATGTACTTTTATGTATCTCTGGGACTGAAGAACCAGTAATCAATCTACGTGTATCAGGCGCCAAGGTTTCAACTACAATAAACTGTGACAGGGCACCACTCCCCAAAATAACTTATTTTGTTCCTTCCACATAATACAAATGTAACCAGCAGTGATATGATGTAAGGGGTTATATTAGCACATTTATATTTAATGAAATAGATGAAAAATGATTATAGCAAGAGATCTGTGTATGTCATGTGTTCTCACTATAGCTTGATTCATAAAATCACATCACAAGCTTTTAGTCTGAATGTGATAAACTAGATTAATCTGAATGTAAGTAGTGTAGACTTATCAGGAAGGTGGCAGAAATTCTAGAGCAACTGTTTTTTTATGTGGACTCTGCTGGTAGACAAAGGAAATGAGTTTGCTGTGTGTGGACATTCCAAAGATTCACATGGATTATAGATGAAGAGAGCTTTATAGAAATACATAACTTGCAACAATTGATCTAATGCTGTCCTCTACAACATGCCATCAATCTGAAGAAGACATTAATTCACTGACCGTGTAGAAGTGAATGCTTGACTAACAATACACACAGGAAAACAGATTGCTTTTTCTAAGCAAACCTGCCAACCTCCCACATACATAGACACACTGATGAAATGTTACCTGGTTGATGGAAGTCACTGCCAGCCTTGGGATTACCAACTGCATGATGATTTGGAGAAGGGAAGTTACCAATCCAGCCAGAATAGCCCAGGTAAGGGGCAATGGAAGCATGCTATAGGTAGCAAAAAGAGTAAAAAGTACATAACCAATACCGTCCCCTAGAAGCCCATATCCAAGTCCAGCTGCCAAGATCTGAGTAGCCATGGCCACCCATGTCACAACTCCACTGAACTGGAGATAGGTGTAAGAGGTGGTGTCCTTCCTGACAACTACTAAGGCACATATGACCACTTCAATCCCAGTAAAAAAACCCAGCAAGATGCCTTTGATGGGGTCCATAGGGGCAGAGGCCAAGGTAAGGTGAAGAAGGAGAAGCGTGAGCTTGGTCAACACGTCCAGTATGTTCATGACTACCTCTGACTTGCGTCTTTGACCTAAAAAATAACGCTGGTAAAGCCTTTCAAGGTCCCTAGACTTGAACGAGTTCCTTAGTGTTGGGAAAATAACCCCTCTGTAGGTGTAGCCCCAGTTCAAAAAGAAATCTGAATTGCTAGGGGCACAATCTAGGTGGAGGAACCCCAGGTCACTGCTGGTCCTCTCTGGGAAGACTTTGGTGCCTCCATTGTTGTGTCTGTCCCCAGCAGAACCCTTGCCAGCATATTGCCTATTTGCATTGAGTGTATAGGGGTCTTCAGAGGCCAGGATCTTTGCACTGCTCTGCTCATGGATGAATCTTTGCTCAGTGATGTGCCTCACTGCAGTCTGCCAGAGAAGTCTTTTGGGTCGTGTGCTACTGTTGATGGTTGGAGTTCTGTTGATTGTGTATAGTTCCTCATTTGTGCTGGAACATCTTACCTCAGACAGCTCCATAGTCGATCTGTAGAGTTCTTGCTGTCTTTTTCTCTGAAGTTTACTGAAATACATCTGTGGTCATTTTACTGTCCAGCCTCATTGGCTAGTTAGGGTATTGTGCTTTTTGTATGTGTCAATGACTTTCTCCTGGGTGGCATGCTGACTTTATTGTCCCCATACTTAGACAATGATTCTTTTCAGAGAGGAAGCTTGAGAGAGACAGCATGGCTGTAAGCAAGCCCTAAGTCTATTTAGCCTTTAAACACAAACATCAATTGTCTGAAAGGGTTAACCTCCTATCCGGATTTAAATTCCAAAACAAGATCAGATTGGATGGATGGTGGCGGCAGCCTTGGAGTCAAAGATTCTAGACCGTTGATACATAGTCTCCTTCAGATGAATCAACATTCTAACTGTGAAGAATATGCAACCGATGGATTGCCACATTCCATTCGACCTGTATATAAAAAGTTTATCCTGGACTTGTTAATTTGACCTTGGGGTAGGGAGCACTGTGGACACATTGTAGTCAAAGGACCCTGTCAAGGTCTCTGCTAAGGTCATTACAAAATCCAGACTCCCCAGCGGTGAATAGGTAAGGGGAACGCCATGCTATAAATGACACAGACTATGTTCAATTCATCTATCCAGAGTGTTTTCTGGAAATCAGTGAGAAGTTAGATGATATGCAGGCTACACTAGGTCAGTCATGCTGCACAGGATCCAGCATAGCTCCAGTCCGGCTGCTTGTCAGATGCTTGCAATGTCCTCTCTATTTACTAAAGCCCAATCCATAGCAGGAGGCTGGGGGTAAAACCAGCGGAGATCTCCTTATTCCATGCTGGGCACAAGGGCATCACACTCAGCAATCCTCAAACTTCCCCCAGATCTCCCTCGGGCAGTGTGTGGGAGGCTGGGACCCCAGGAGCAGACCCCCAGTCACAGCTAGCTGCATAGCATCAGCTCTGGTGCAGAGATCAGCGTGCCCCCCTTGGTCTCCCCAGCCCCCTTTAATCCATGCCAGGGTTAAAGTTCAATGCCAGCTGCAGGGGATGCCAGCAGGACCAGCTTTAGCCTGTGCTGGGTGCCTGTGCTGGGAGTGGGAGCAGCAGCAGTTCCTTGCTCTCTCGCATGCAGCTGATATTAGAGAGCGGAGAGAATTGCAGCTCAGTATAGAGTGGATTACAGGAGTAAAGAACTGCTGGAAGAGGCAGAGCCAGCAGTCAGCTGACACAGGATGACGTCACAGCCAAGTGTGTTACCTTTAGCTTGAAGGCAATTCCAAGCACCCTGTGCATCCTGGAACCAAACTATCACTGACACCCTGTGCATACTGGATCCAATCTATCACTGACACCCTGTGCATCCTGGACCCAAACTATCACTGACACCCTGTGCATCCTGGATCCAATCTATCACTGACACCCTGTGCATCCTGGACCCAAACTATCACTGACACCCTGTGCATCCTGGACCCAAACTATCACTGACACCCTGTGCATCCTGGACCCAAACTATCACTGACACCCTGTGCATCCTGGATCCAATCTATCACTGACACCCTGTGCATCCTGGATCCAATCTATCACTGACACCCTGTGCATCCTGGACCCAAACTATCACTGACACCCTGTGCATCCTGGACCCAAACTATCACTGACACCCTGTGCATCCTGGAACCAAACTATCACTGACACCCTGTGCATCCTGGACCCAAACTATCACTGACACCCTGTGCATCCTGGACCCAAACTATCACTGACACCCTGTGCATCCTGGACCCAAACTATCACTGACACCCTGTGCATCCTTGACCCAAACTATCACTGACAGCCTGTGCATCCTGGACCCAAACTATCACTGACACCCTGTGCATCCTGGATCCAAACTATCACTGACACCCTGTGCATCCTGGACCCAAACTATCACTGACAGCCTGTGCATCCTGGACCCAATCTATCACTGACAGCCTGTGCATCCTGGACACAATCTATCACTGACACCCTGTGCATCCTGGACCCAAACTATCACTGACACCCTGTGCATCCTGGATCCAATCTATCACTGACACCCTGTGCATCCTGGACCCAAACTATCACTGACACCCTGTGCATCCTGGACCCAAACTATCACTGACACCCTGTGCATCCTTGACCCAAACTATCACTGACAGCCTGTGCATCCTGGACCCAAACTATCACTGACACCCTGTGCATCCTGGATCCAAACTATCACTGACACCCTGTGCATCCTGGACCCAAACTATCACTGACAGCCTGTGCATCCTGGACCCAATCTATCACTGACACCCTGTGCATCCTGGACACAATCTATCACTGACACCCTGTGCATCCTGGACACAATCTATCACTGACACCCTGTGCATCCTGGATCCGAACTATCACTGACACCCTGTGCATCCTGGATCCAAACTATCACTGACACCCTGTGCATCCTGGATCCAGAATATCACTGAATCTCTGTGCATCCCAGAGCCAAGATAATCCCCTTGTTTCTGGCATCCTATGTATCATGGAGTCAAATTGTTCATTGTGATCTAAAACGCACCTGCTTCCAGTTTTAGCCCTGTTTTCACAATTACTGTGAGAGCCAGTTTAACAAAATCTGAATCAGTTGACAGCAATGTGCATTTTTTAAAAAAAAAAGTATTCGTTACAATGCATACACTGAGAAACATTCTATATCAACAAATGTTATGTCTTTTTCTTTTCAAAACTGGCAGCAATATATATTAAAAATGACACTATAGTCACCACAACAACTTTAGCTTAATGAAGCAGTTTTGGCGTATAGTTCATGTTTCTGTAGTCTCACTACTCAATTCTCTGCCATTTAGGAGTTAAATCACTTATTTTATGAACTCTAGTCACACCTCCCTGCATGTGACTTGCACAGCCTCCCTAAACACTTCCTGTTAAGAGTAATCTAAAGTTTATCCTTCCTTTATTGCAAGTTCTGTTTAATTTCGATTTTCTTATCCCCTGCAATGTTAATAGCTTGCTAGGCCTGCAAGAGCCTCCTGTGTGTGATTAACGTTCAATTTACAGAGAAAGAGATAAAAAAATTTAAGGTAAATTACATCTGATTGAAAGTGAAACCAGTTTTTTTTTCTTCATGCAAGCTGTGTAAATCCGAGTCCGGGGAGGTGTGACAAGGGCTGCATAAACATAAACAGAGTGATTTAACTCCTAAATGGCAGAGAATTGAGCAGTGAAACCTTAGAAGCATGATCTACACACCAAAACTGCTTCATTAAGCTAAAGATGTTTAGGTGACTAAAGTGTCCCTTTAATGATATCAGAAATTCTAGAACGCAGCTGACTTACAAAAGTTAATATACAGTTTGGAAATGCACAATTTTATGCAAATGTAAAACTACACTACAGCATAGTTGTTTAAAGGACCACTCTAGGCACCCAGACCACTTCAGCTTAATGAAGTGGTCTGGGTGCCAGGTCCAGCTAGGATTAACCCATTCTTTTATAAACATAGCAGTTTCAGAGAAACTGCTATGTTTATGAATGGGTTAAGCCTTCCCCCTAATCTTCTAGTGGCTGTCTCATTGACAGCCGCTAGAGGCGCTTGCATGATTCTCACTGTGAAAATCACAGTGAGAGCACGCAAGCGTCCATAGGAAAGCATTGATAATGCTTTCCTATGCGACCGGCTGAATGCGCGCGCAGCTCTTGCTGCGCGTGCGCATTCAGCCGACGGGGAGGATCAGAAGAGGAGAGCTCCCCGCCCAGCGCTGGAAAAAAGTAAGTTTTACCCCTTTCTCCCTTCCAGAGCCGGGCGGGAGGGGGCACCCTCAGGGCACTATTGTGCCAAGAAAACAAGTATGTTTTCCTGGCACTATAGTGGTCCTTTAATAAAACACTGTTTTTGGTCAAACCCTACTGTCCTGTTATCCCTTCCAAATAAAAGATTAGAGCTAAAGTTTACCCATCTTCCAGTACTGAGACCAAGTTCTCCAGGCGACCTGAGAATCCTTTGGTGATGTCATTTCCAAACAACTTCAGACAGGGGAGAAGGAAAGACCTGATGATGTCGGCTGCCCAGGAGTATATGTATTGAAAGGGCAGATCATGTTTTTATACACCTCCTGGTCTGTCCAAGATTAGTGCGAGTTGCACTCCCCAGCTGAATTAATGGCAGTGTGACTGTATTCCCACTAATCTCAGGCAGTATTTGAATTTGTATGGCCCAGTGCTGCCCTAACACTAAATGGCTCCCCTTAACTCCTTCACTACCCTAATACTTACACTAACCCTTACTTCCCTAACCTCTACACCACTCTCATACTTACACTAACCCTTACTGCCTTAACCTCTACACTACTCTCATACTTACACTAACTCTTACTGCCCTAACCTCTACACTACTCTCATACTTACACTAACCCTTACTGCCTAACCTCTACACTACTCTCATACTTACACTAACCCTTACTGCCCTACCCTCTACACCACTCTCATACTTACACTAACCCTTACTGCCTTAACCTCTACACTACTCTCATACTTACACTAACCCTTACTGCCCTAACCTCTACACTACTCTCATACTTACACTAACCCTTACTGCCCTAACCTCTACACTACTCTCATACTTACACTAACCCTTACTGCCCTACCCTCTACACTACTCTCATAATTGCACTAATCCTTACTGCCCTAACTTCTACACTACTCTCATACTTACACTAACCCTTACTGCCTTAACCTCTACACTACTCTCATACTTACACTAACCCTTACTGCCCTAACCTCTACACTACTCTCATACTTACACTAACCCTTACTGCCCCTACCTACACTACTCTCATAATTGCACTAATCCTTACTGCCCTAACTTCTACACTACTCTCATACTTACACTAACCCTTACTGCCTTAACCTCTACACTACTCTCATACTTACACTAACCCTTACTGCCCTAACCTCTACACTACTCTCATACTTACACTAACCCTTACTGCCCTAACCTCTACACCACTCTCATACTTACACTAACCCTTACTGCCTTAACCTCTACACTACTCTCATACTTACACTAACCCTTACTGCCCTAACCTCTACACTACTCTCATACTTACACTAACCCTTACTGCCTTAACCTCTACACTACTCTCATAATTGCACTAACCCTTACTAGTTTAACCCCTTCAACACCCTAGGCCTCCACTAACAACACCCTAAGCCTTAACCCCTGCATTACCCAAACACTAACCTTTAAACCTTAAAATATTATCCTCACAGTGATACTAACCTTTCAGCCTACACTATCCTTAGCCCTTAATATAACTCTCCCATTACACCTACCTTGTAAACACTGCTCTGGCATGTCACAGTTTGATGATATCTTGGTGGAATTACTTTTGCATTAGCAGAAATTGATAATCAAACGTGTCATTTTAATTCATACACACACATTCATTTTAGAAAAAATATAAAAGTAATGGTTAAAACCAAACAGATTTTTCATTAATTGCATTTTGAAGATGCAGACATCTGGGCATCTTTAATAAATGCTAGCTGACATAAATGAACAATAACTTTTAAGTTTAAGATGACTTCATCTGATGTTTTCGATGTAGGAAGTATTCCATTTTGCTCATTACTTTTTAAGTTTTGTGACTCAAGACAATATTGGAAGACTATAAATATGCATTGCCAATTAAAGCAGCCCTATTATTATTTTTTTCCTTAGCTTTACTAACCTTATGCCTCTTGTATCTTAATAATTATATCCCCCTCACCTCACCCCCCTTGCCACTTGCCTTTATTTATATTTATTATAATTTCTTCCTTTGCCACATATCAGTATCTGGGTGCCGCCATTTTGTCCTCCTCTGTCCATGGTCAGGGGTGGACAGAGCAAATCAGTCATGGAGTAACAGGTCAGCTGGGGAGTTAAAAATCTCCCCAGCCAACCTGAAGTCTGTCATGGGCCCGCACGGCACTCTGCGGGCCCCTGCTAAAAAATGCATTCTCCCCTTGCTGGACACACTGAGAGACAGCTAATGGGTGCTCACAAAGACCCACTAGGCTGCCTCTCAGTGTGTCTGAAAGATCAACACAGCAGGAGAGCTGTATGAAACACAGATTAGGCATCTCCCTGCGGCTCGTTATAGAGGAAATTACTTCATGTGAAAAAGTTCAGGGAGCCATGCGGAGCTGCCTGATCACTGTTACAGGCAGCACTTCAGGGAGAGAAAGCATTCCCCTCCCCTCTGGTCAAAGGTAAGGCTCAGGGAGTGGGGAATAAATAATTTAATTTTTATTAAAAATGTATATAATGCCCCCCTCTTCTGCCCCATCACAGCTCATATCCCTTACTCCCTGCAGCCCCTCCGCCCACTACAGCCATCCATTCCTTTGCAGCCCCTTTACCTACTACAGCTCCACTACCCACTGCAACCCCTGTGCCCACTACAGCCCTTCTACCCCTGCAGCCTATTCACCCAATACAGCTCTGCAGCCCCACTACCCCCCGCAGCTCCATTACTCCCTGCAGCTCCACTACCCCCTGCAATCCCTCTGTCCACTACAGTACCCCATACAGCTCCTCTACCCCTTGCACCCACTACTGTCCCTATACCAACTACAGCTCTGCAGCCGCACTACCCCCTGCAGCCCCACCTCCCCACTACTACCCCTCTGCACACTACAGCCCCTCTACCCCTTTACCAACTACAACCTTGTAGCCACACTATACCTGCAACTCCACTACCCACTACAACCCCTCTGTCCTCCTACCCCCCCACATCTAACCCTACAGCTCATCTACCCACTACAGCCATTCTATCCTCTACCTCCTATGCCCACGATAGTCGCTTTACCCCCTACAGCCTCTCTAGCCTTTACAGCTCCTCTACCTCCTGTACCCACTACAGTCCCTATACCCACTACAGCTCTGCAGCCCCACTACTCCCTGCAGCTTCACTACACACAACAGCCCCTCTGCCTACTACAGGCCCTCTAGCCTGTGCACTGCAGCCCCTTTACCCCTTGCAGCCCATTTACCCACTACAACTCTGCTGCCCACTGCAACCCCTCTGCCCACTGCAGCCCCTATACCGCCTGCAGCCCCTAGACCCCCTGTATCCCTTACTGCCCCTATACCCCCAGCATCCAATAAAGCCCTATTACCCCCTGCACCCACTATAGACCCATACCCATTGCAGCCCTATGCCCACTACTGCCCTTTTCCCCCTGCACCCACTATTGCCTCTATTGGTCTTTGCACCCACTTCAGTCCCCATTTCCACTCCAGAGGCGGAGTCAGGGAATGGGAAGTGACATCAGTTCCTGTGCTCTCCCTGTGCGGTGCTCTGTGTGAGGGGAAGAGGCGGAGTCAGGGGATGGGAAGTGACATCACTTCCTGCCATCTCTGTGCCAGGTCTCCTCCATGATGTCCTGTGCGGTGCTCTGTGTGAAAGAGGTGGAGTCAGGGAATGGGAAGTGACATCAGTTCCTGTGCTCTCCTCCTCTCCTGTGAATGTTTTGAATGAGCAGCAGTCTGGCAGGGCAGGTGGGCTCCTTGAAGATATTTTATATTCCCCCCCACCCCCTCTCCACCCACCACAGCCAATATGCCCCCTCATACTCCATCCCTCCCTGTTACCACCACAGCCAATATGCCCCCTCATACTCCATCCCTCCCTGTTACCACCACAGCCAATATGGCCCCTCATACTCCATCCTTCCCTGTTACCACCACAGCCAATATGGCCCCTCATACTCCATCCCTCCCTGTTACCACCACAGCCAATATGGCCCCTCATACTCCATCCCTCCCTGTTACCACCACAGCCAATATGCCCCCTCATACTCCATCCCTCCCTGTTACCACCACAGCCAATATGCCCCCTCATACTCCATCCCTCCCTGTTACCACCACAGCCAATATGCCCCCTCATACCATCCCTCCCTGTTACCACCACAGCCAATATGCCCCCTCATACTCCATCCCTCCCTGTTACCACCACAGCCAATATGCCCCCTCCTACTCCATCCCTCCCTGTTACCACCACAGCCAATATGCCCCCTCATTCTCCATCCCTCCCTGTTACCACCACAGCCAATATGCCCCCTCATTCTCCATCCCTCCCTGTTACCACCACAGCCATTATGCCCCCTCATACTCCATCCCTCCCTGTTACCACCACACCCACTGCAGTCCCATACCCACCCTGCGCCTAGAACAGCCCCTCCGGCACACACCACAGCCCAAGTAACACCCAGGTACTTACTACAGCATCTATCCCATACACACCAACACAACCAGCCCTTTCCACTCACACACTACACTACAAACAGCCTCATCCTCCCTGTATGCACACAATTCAACACGCAGCGTCCCCACGCATTCAATACCAAATGCAGCCTCCCTGCACACATCACAAGCAGCATCTTTACCATTGCAATACTGCATACTGCCTCTTTACACACACTCACATGCAATTATTACAACCACTTATATAGCACCATGTTCTGCAACGCTGTATGATAGGGAAAACAAGACAAACTATTAATTCCAGCACAATGCTTTGACATACAGGAACACATCACAAACAGCATCCCAAAAAAGAAGAAAAGAGGATTGCACTCAATCATAAAAAATACAGGGTGCTAACTGAGCATAGGTCAGCATATCCCATGAGAGCAATTGTAAAAGGAAAAAAGTCGCAGGCACTCACTGTGATAGATTTAAGCAGGTTTATTGGACACTGCAACGTTTTGACATGTACCTTCATGCACCATGAGGGGGGCCCTTGATCTCCTATTGACCGAGGAGTCTGTGAACTGTCAGTCGCCCCTGGCTGTCAGTTTTCAAACACTGTCTAAATATCTATTTTCATTTAATACTTGATGAAAGGATTATTATATAAAAAAATATTTTTTAGGTAAAAGTTGTCCTTTAAAGCAGTGCTCCTCAACCCTCTCCTCAAGACACACCTAACAGTTCATGATTTTGGGATTACCCGGATGTGTCTAAGGCTGTGCTCATTGTATGAGTGTGCTCAGCTGACATTTTGAGCTAATGAACCAAAGCTGCAGAGGAGACGACAGTAGCACTTGGTGGACCTCAGGTAAGTTGTCCACTGCTTTCAAATTGTTTGACTACTTATACTGGAAGGGCACCAGGGCTGTAGTATGGTTATGGTGCTTGGAGTGTTAAATATCCCATCATTATTTTTCTTCACGCTTTACTTTTATTTTAGTGGTAATCAAAGTTGCAATTTTTACATTGTTTTTTTTTGTTTGTTTTTTAATGGTTTTTTTTTTTTTAATCGATTTTCTAGAAAAGTAGCCAGCTTTCTGCACAACAAGAAGACAGATCATCCTGCTTCTGAGTACAGTATACTCCAGCACAGAACAAGAAGGTAAGTGGAGTTCCTGAAGATGGGGTATGATGATCCGCTTTTATTTGCAGAGCTTTGCATGCACTAATGGAGAAAAGAAGCATATAAAGCAAGTATATATTTCTGCATCTTTAATACTGACTTCCTCATTTGCCACCTAAAACAGCCCCAACATTCCTCTGCTCACCTGCTCTCAGAGAGAATGAATAGAGCTGTTACTGGGACTGAATTACATATCACTTAAACCTATTGTAGAATAGGAAGTAGCTAATTGTAGGAGTCTTGTCCTACTCTGGATGGGGTCTGCCTGCTGGTGATACTTGCTTACATGGGTTCTTATAAATATGATGCCCTTTTGTATATTAAATATGTGCATTTATTTTCATATTTTGAATTCACTATCTAGAAAAATCCTATAAATGAGGATGTTTTAATAGAAATATAACTTGGAGGTGACGGGTTCAGAAAGTTGGGCTTTCATGCAGATAATATCGAGATAGACAGTACAGTCAGTATTTAAAGTGCATCTGTCATATAAAAATGACTTGGTTGCTCTTTGTAGAAAACAACATTCCATGAACTGTATAGAACAAATGTAAGAACATCAATATGTATTATATCATGGAGCATCCAGCAATGAGTTGGCACACACCAATTCTGGTTACTATTTCTGGGTGACATACTGGGTACACCTGCCATTATCTATGAATTTTGTGATATAGCATAAATGTCATCCTTTAAGGAGGGCCTAATGTCTTTGTTAGTTTGTGATTTAAATAGCACCTTTGTGTAATTTACATGACATAAAATCTTTGACCGCTTATCACATACACAGCCTCAGTCTGTGTATGATTCTGAAGCAATGCAAACTATGGGTATATCACTTAATCAAGAGAAATATATATAATGGCGACCCATATAATATAGGAAAGAATATAATATGGGTTTCTGTAGAATTCATAAAAATCAGCCAAAACATTTTTTTAAAGAGGTTTTTGTTTAGTGTTAGTGTGAGTGTTAGCGTTAAGATTTCTTTAACCTCAGGTCAACACTGGGACAAAAAATGTCTCACCGCCAATTCATAACTATGGCATTTTTTTAAATGTATGGTATGCATGCAGTGTGAATGCAGTGTTTATTTGTGTACAATGCTGTGAGTGGCTGTGATCTATTTGTAGTTGCATGTTTAATTCTACTTTGATTTATTAAGACATGAAGGGTGTCTTTGAAGCACGCACACAGTATATTTAACTGATATTCCATTAATAAAATATATATTTATGTAATAAGCACTTTTTGTCTCATGTAAAGTGAGTAAGGATGTTCTTAAAGGACCACTATAGTGCCAGGAAAACATACTCGTTTTCCTGGCACTATAGTGCCCTGAGGGTGCCCCCACCCTCAGGGTCCCCCTCCCGCCCGGCTCTGGAAGGGAGAAAGGGGTTAAAACTTACCTTTTTCCAGCGCTGGGCGGGGAGCTTTCTGCCTCCGATCCTCCTCCGTTCCTCCCCGTCGGCTCAAAGCGCACGCGCGCCAGGAGCTGCGCGCGCATTCAGCCGGTCGCATAGGAAAGCATTATCAATGCTTTCCTATGGACGCTTGCGTGCTGTCACTGTGATTTTCACAGTGAGAATCACGCAAGCGCCTCTAGCGCTTTGGGGGAAGGCTTAACCCATTGATAAACATAGCAGTTTCTCTGAAACTGCTATGTTTATAAAAGAATGGGTTAAGCCTAGCTGGACCTGGCACCCAGACCACTTCATTAAGCTGAAGTGGTCTGGGTGCCGGGAGTGGTCCTTTAAAATTGAAAAGTAATTTTCTACAGCAATCAGATGAGGCCGCGTTTCATTCAGATGAGCAAACTGTAATTCCTGCATTAGACTTGCACAGTTCTTTTTTTGGGGATGTGGGGGGGCCAGGGGGGCCGGGGTTGTAATGATGCAAATATAATCATTAAAAATGAGGAAAATTCGAAACATGCTATTAAACAGAGACCATGCCCCTTACCTATCTCTGGGCACAGTCATTAATCCCTGCTTATTGTGTCTTTAAAATGAACACTTAGCTGAGGATCATAGCATTGCATGTTGGACTGGATGGAGTGACAAGTCTCCAACTGACACACAAAGGATGTTTTTCATCCCACAATTCAAAGCATGCATTCTTTACAGTCTTTACCGTTGTAGATCCAGTCTTTCCTGTTATACATACATACGTATAAAGGTAATACTGTGTAATTGAGACAGTGGCAAGCCTGTGACAGAATAGTTTTACTGTTATTATGAAAATTATAAAAAAAAAAAGTGTTTATATATTACTTATTAATATAACAATAGGGTGAAAATATCTGTTCTGCAATTACAGCTGTGAAAGGACTGCTTGTCACTGTTTCCTTTTAACGCGGATATAATGACACTATTATTCAATGAAAATGGATCTAAATAATGAATGCACTTTGCGTTTGAGCAGTTGACATTTATTTTCAAAACCATATTTACACCCAGCAGTAAATACATCAATCAGCTGGTATTGGTGAGGCACAGTCAGAATACACGTCTGTAATCTCTTCTCAAGGTGCGTGCAGTTGGAAGCTGCACATTCGTTGAAACGTATTCCTGAATTCTCCATTTCCGAATTGAATCTCAACTCAATGGTTTCCAAAATGTGGGAATGTTGCAGGCAAGCATGCTGGTTAATGTACACATACATTGATAGTCCCAGATTTTGGAGTTTGTTAACGTGAAGTTGAGCTATATCCATTCTGAAAACAATTTGTACATTGTTAGGTTAAACAGATGGTTTAAATCTCAACTCAGTGGATTCTAGTTACACCTCTGGTCTGTGTGACGTTAGTGTTCCTCTAAAGGCAATGTTTCTATTTAAAAATAAATAGTGCAAAGACAGGTAGAGCTAAAGACAGGCTGGGGTTTCACGTTAGCCGACCAATGCTAGCCGAATTCTGGACACTTTTGGTATTGGTGGTTAGTCAAAAGCTAGCCAAGTGCATGGTTGCCATTGATTTTATGGGCATTCTTTTTGAATACATCTGCCATGTAGGAAAAGTATGTTGGAATGTTGCAAGCAAGTATGCTAGTTAATGTACACATACAGATTTTGGAGTTTGTTAACGTGAAGTTGCGCTATATCCATTCTGAAAACAATTTGCACATTGTTAGGTTAAACAGATGGTTTTGAAGAAAAATGCTTATTAAAGGGTAACTAAAAGGGAACCTACTCCTTATTTTAATGCATTATATAGACAATAGATTAAAAATTAATAAACAAAAAAACTTGTCTTTAAAGCTCCCTGCAGATACACTGTTTATCCCTTATGGGATAAGCAGTTTATCCCCCAAGAGCAGTTTTAATCATCACTTTGAATGAATGGAACTACTCTGTATGCTGACAGGAGCCATACTGTGGCTTTAATCTCTTTACACACAGCCTAAGCTAAACGCACTGATTTAGAGAGCTGTTTGTCCGTGCGTTCACAGTCTGTAGCTCACGTATGTCTTTTGGGAGTAGATAGAGTTCTGTTCAGGTGCTTGCACAAGTTGGACACAATTGATATCAGGCAAGCTGAACCTGAAAATTCTGACTGCCTACTTACCATTTCTAAGGAATCGGCTAAGAAGCACAGTGATTTTTATAATTATTAACAATTTTTTATTGCTTCTGATCTACGCCACTACCAGAGGTGATTTATTTTTTTGTTTTTTTTTTACTGCAGTTACACATCTCAAAAAACAGGGGAATAGTGGATACATCTATTATAATCTTCACCCTGCCAGCTAAGACTTGAAGGAATAGGGGTTCCTATCACCCGGAGTAAAAAGTGGTTTTGGGGAAGCTCCCTTGTTTTTCCCAGCCAGCAACCCATCGGGTATGGAGAATGGAGAAAGAGCCTTTTTATAGATTTCCATATTCACTGTTCAAGTCGTACCTATTCCTGCTGAAAGATCTGAAAGAGCAGGATTCATGTTAATGCAGGACTTCAAATGTTATAGACAATGAGTAACAATAGAAATTAGATAAAAACGATAGAAATAGCATAACTGCCACTTCCAACCAGAAAGTAGTTATGCAAAATGCTACAGTCTATATTCTATTCTATAACTTTGTACATATGTAACAGCTCCACCTACTGTAAAGTCTGACATACTCATTAAATATGTTGATTGATGTTGCTGTTCCAACAACAGCACCCGTGAAAAGAATGTGGTGTGAAATTGCACACAAGAGTAGAAGGATCTCAAAAGAGTTCAGTAGTTAGTTAAAGCGACACTGTCACTGTTAGGGGATTTTGACGAATTTGCATAGCCCCCCAAAGGTGACATCGCTGCTAAGGGTCCTGTGGCCAAAGGGCAAGTAAAGATAGAATTTACTTACCTGAACCTGTTAATTGCAGATTTGGCCATCTTTGTCTGGCAGGTCTTCTGCTGTGCTCTTGCGCATGCGCAAGAATACAGCATTAAGATCAATGGAGGATCCCGCGACACAGCCTAATCGTCCATAGACACATCCAATTCCCTGCTGCCTCCGCCTTGCGTCTAAGAAAGTCAGGTGGAGGAGAACTACAGTGACAAAGTAGTCCCTACACAGTCAAAATTAGTATTTCCTAAAGATTCTATTTTTATGAAATAATTTTTTCATGGTGGGGGGCAGGGGTGACAGTGCCGCTATAATATATATTACTTGACAGATGGATTGATTAGGATTGGGAACCAGAAAAATATTTACCAGCCCTATAAAGTATTTCTTAATGAAAGAGTAAGAATATGGAATGAGAGTAGGGACAACCAAGACCACAAGGGAAAAGGACAGATTATGTTGGGGTGACCTTGATACTGAGAATGGGGTGAACGTGACAAACCCAATGGAGATTTGTGTTAACAGGACACTATAAGCACTGTAACTGCTTCATCTCATTAAAGTGGCTGTAGTGTATGTAGTCTCCTGGCACCACTCTTCCATTCAGAGTTAAACCATTTTTAAATCTTTTAATGCTAAACCAGCGTTCTCAGTAGCTTATCCCCTCTGTGCTGCTTGGGCTTATGAAGACACATTTGTCACGGTTATGTAGGGGAACCCAATACACAGACACTAATCTGCTAAAAGAATTAAAACACGTATTACCAGGCCTTAGAGTTGCCAGATTTAACGTACAGAATAGTCAGAGAGAAAGCTGAGGTCAAGAGTAGGAGAAAACAGGACAAACGATAAACAAGCCAAGGTCAGGAACACAGAGAGTAGAGAAATGGTTAAACAAGACAAAGTCGATAACAAGGAATATAAATACAATATAAATGCTCTCTTGGGTAATCAAGAACCACAACAGGGCAACTCTCTACTGGAAGTCCTGGTGTTATAAAGCCATGGAACTAAAACTATTGGTTGGCATCACTTTGGAGTGCCTGAAGACCAAAATTCGGCCAGGGAACTTTTTCAGCAACTGTGGATGACTGAGTGTCAGCTGACTTCTGGTATAAATGGGTATGGCTAGAATGAAGTGTGTAATCTCTGCCTTAAATCCAGTGGGGGCTGGGCTGTGGGTAGCCAGTGACCCATATTTAGTTAAACTATAAACTATTTTTGAGCTACTTAACTATGAATGGAGGGACCCTAATTGAGATTAAACTTTGCATTGGTTTGTAGACTCATGCATGGTATAAAAAGTTGGATTGGCAATTTTTGTTGTGTTTTGGTTTGGACATATTTCATCTTTGTAAACGATTTGTAAAAATTATTTGGACAAACCAAAAGGGAGCTAATATGGGCCAAACAATGTACTGCAAAATATTTTGGATGTGTTTTGCAGTACACTGATAGATGCATTGTCCCTTACAGATTAGGAGAGACGTTATCAATAGAGAGAAAATGAGAAGGAGAAGTAACAATTCTATGTTTATATATTATATATTTATTAAAGTAGAGATTGTAGCCGTATTAGTCCAGTGATGTAGATGTAAAAAACAGATAAAATTTGTATCTTGTATTGGACAAACAGAATTTTTTAATGACAAGCTTTCGGGAGAAACTCCCTTTCTCAAGTCTGAAGCATTTCTGAGCAAGACGACACATAGAATTCAAAGTTGAGTTGTGATAAAGGGGTTAAAACTCCATGAGTGCAGATAAGACACAGGTTTGTTAGAAAATAGACACCATTTTGCAGAGGGTCATAAATATCTTTCTGAAGATCAGAATGAGGGGTGAAGAGGGGGAAACAAAAACCAAGCAGACAGTGCAGAAGATGGTACACTTTATACATACACACACACACACACACAAATATATATATATAGAAGGCGTATGCCTGAAGTTGTGGGAGGGACTATATAACCCAGTAAACCCCTTACTTACCTGTCTTCGTCGATTCTGGAAATTCCCACCTTCGCTTACGGTTCACGCAAACCTCTGACGTCACTTTGCTGCGACGCTCATAAAATTACTGTCAGGAACTCGCACGGCAAGCTTCATAAGTATAATCACACGAACGGAATCCATTCGGCAATTCCAACCTTAACTGTAAGTCTATACGAACAAACTTTTACAGACGCTTTCGTTTAAACAAACCTTTCGTGCACTTAAATCATTTGGCTGTATAACACTCAAGTTCGTGCAAAACATACTAACCAGTCAGTTCGGCAACCTTTTTAAACAGTTTCATTCAAATGTCTACTCAGTTACTTTGCCATTCACTATATAATGAGATAAATTTGTTTCACGTACGCTGTTCGGTTAAACTTTCACATTAAAGCTACATGTCAGGCAGTTGTATTCATATGGCTATTATGTACCATTACTGCAACAAGATTAATGTTGGTCTCTCATTTCGTTTGAAGGCTTTTAATAGTTTAATTCAGACCTAAAAGTAATTGATGGCTCAGCATGTTTTATTTATATTTTATCCTGTGTATATCTTCACTCAAAAAAAAAAAAAAAAAGTGTTAATTTGTATCTAAAAATTTACCTCTTGCGGGATTTCTCTCCTTTCCTTTCTAGGGATAAACTTTCGGCATACGCTACTACCAATTACATGTTTACGGTCCGGAAGTAATATCCCTTTCATTTAAAAAAAAAAAAACAACTTTCCCCACTCCTCCCCTCTAATTCATAGACTAATATACATTTAATGATGCAACAGCAGGATAATCATAAATTTTCAGACCAAGTGCCGAGTCACCCAGTCACTTTAATATAGGCACAGTTTAGTTACAAACATTTTTTTTTTTTAAATAGTTAAAAACTTTCTTATAATAAACGGAATTAAAATAGCTTTAGCCGATCTTATTTTATACACGGACCAGCCTTGAGTAATAATCTGCTACCGATTTCTTTTCTCTTATTTCTCACTCCCTTCCTCCTTCTTCCATTCTCCGCAAATTGGGGCTTCAGCTTGGGTAAAACCACCCTGCCAAACAACTTCACAAATAACTCCTTAGGGCATCTCAAGTACCTATTTCAAGTTCACATACAGGTAAGGATAGCGAGCATTTTTTTTTTAAATTTAATTTTATTTTATTTATTCATTCATTCATTTTATTACGTTCAGTCTCGCATGTATTGTCCCTCCCAGTTTAGGTGGCTGGCTGTCAGGGTCTCAGGAGCCCAATAGCGGTAATCTCCTCCCAGCTTCCTTGCCTTAAGTTAGCGGTACCGCAAGGCCAACACCCATTCTCAATTTGGAGGTACTACGTCCCTCGGGCCAAATCATAGTTAGCCGCCTCGCATGTGGTAAAGAGAGGGCCTCACCTGTCACCCCCATTCCATCTTATGCTTACTACTCACGAGAGGCCAACACTGCCACAACGTTCGGTGGCCACGAAATCACCTCCCGTCAACTCATAGATAGAGCCTCTCAAGCCTATTGGCACCTAGCAGGGCCTTACCAGTCACCAACCTAGTGTAATTGCTTCGCTGCGCAGCGCACTAGCTTGTCAGCCAGCACACACACATAAAAAAAATTTTTTCCTAACCTAAGCATTTCCTTTCACGCCCATAGCATGTCTAACGCTTCAGTACGAGACGATGAGCTATCGCTTGCCAGAACCCCATCCAGGTCTAGAGCTCAGCCAAGACAGTCCAGTACAACATCCAGGTACAGATCCTGGACTGTTCCAAAAATCACAGCCGAACTGAATAGAAGAAACATTCCCTTTCCGGCTACAGCCAGGAAAGCTGAACTTTTCCGTTTACTAAACACCCAAAACATTGGTGAATCACCGGGCCCTAGTTCTGAATGCACAATACAAAACAGTTTGGCAGAACTACGGAGTATGATGACCTCTCTGGTAGCTTCTGTAGCTACTATAAACAGGTTAGATAACCTGGAAACCACTAGTCAAACTAGCATTCCAGAAGTACAAATTCCACTAGGACAACCCGAAACAAGCTCAGGAGGTAACTCCACTCCTATTCCTGCCAAAACAACTAATATTATTAACCCAGTACATTTGATTTCACAAAATCTAAAACGTGACATACTAAAAGGGAACCATTTGATCTAGCTTCCCTCCTGTCACAGTTCCCACCATAACTTCCAGAGTGCCAGACGAGGTCACACCAGGAGTGCCCAGCAGTGGATTCGAACCTGGGTAAGCTGCATTCCTGGGGCTGCAATGTTACCTCTGAGCTACTATTCTGCTTTAGTAATGCTAGTATCTAGCCCTGTCTTGTATCCAGCACTAGGGGCTGGACGTGCATTGAAGTTTCTCCTGTCTCTCATGGTACACCTGATGTTGATGGCCTCATTAGCCAGATATAAAACAGTGCCTCTCCCAGAAGGCAGTGTCAGTTCCTTGACTCTAGTGATCATACTGCTGTTTCATGTTCTCCAGTTTACTACTGACCTTGGCTTGTTACTCCGTATATCCTGACTTCTGGCATCCTCTGACCTTGGCTTTCTTCTCGTTAATACTGAGTTCTGGCACCCTCTGACCTCTGGCTTACCCACGAAGATTCTCCTGCTTTATCCATTCCTGTACTGCGACTTGGAGAATTATCCTGCACAACCCCGTGCACCGACTCACAGGCCAGATGAATTCTTACCTACCACCTCGGCCTGTGTTTACTTGCAAGGGTGAGCATATATCTCTGCCTGCCGGACTCCCAACTCAGGTAAGCCCTGACACCTCCTCATTGCCTCACAGGATATAATTGAAAACAGGTCTTACACTTTCGACGATTTATCCATGGTAATGAAATCTAGAGATCCTAGGCTTAATAAGAAGCTGAATATTCCTGAATTCGTGTTAGCTTTTGGGTTATATAGGGATGTAATTTGCTCTTTCTTCCCACACCGTAGAGAAGAGCTGGATCTATATTTGCACAAGCTGGTGGAACTAGCTTACAAATATGGCGGTTACGCATTCTATGACTACCATAAGTCCTTTTCGGCCAGATCAGCCGCGTCACTGGCTCAGTACAACACTCCTACTGACTGGAGTCAGTTGGACACAGAATTGTTCTATAGACATTTCACGGGGCTTAAAACACCAGCATGTGCAATAGGTTCTTCAGCTTCTCAAACAGCAAATTTTTGTCATAGTAATATAGATGGTCTGTCTACTAGTAACGGCAATCCAACTATCTTGCTAACACAAGTCAGAGGGAAATGAAAGACAAGTTAGGGAGGACTATAGAGTTTCTTGAGAAAAAAAGTTTATAATAACTACAGTCTGCGATAACAGATCCAGTCTAAAAGATCTTCTCAACAAAGAAGTAGAATACGGTTTTATGATAGGACCCTTCCCCCTTTACCACCTTTCACTTCTTGGAGAACAAGCCCACTAGGTATAGCCACGGGCAAATTTAATAAGAAAAAGAGGTTAATAATCGATTTCTCAGCACCTCACTCTTCCACCTCCCCAAGTTTAAATTCCCTTATACCTTCAGATGACTTCTCACTACAATATGCAAAAATAGACGATGCCATACAATCCGCTGTCAACTTTGGAAAGGCAGCCTGGTTAAGCAAAACGGATATCACAAATGCTTTAAAACTTCTACCAATCAAGCAGTCACTCTGGCATCTACATGGTGTTAAGTGGGAAGAGAAATACTATTTTGCGACTAGGCTGACCTTCGGCTCCAAAAGCAGCCCAAACATTTTTGACATATTCGCAGAAACCTTGAATTGGCTACTACTTAACAAATCCAGGTGCCCAGTAGTAATCCACTACCTCGATGATTTTCTTTGTGTTGAGCCTCACCACTACACACCACGCAGTCTAAAAAATGCACTCTCCCCATTTAAGGAATTAGGAGTCCCGGTAGCACCAAATAAGACAGAAGGTCCCAGTACAGAAATAACTTTCCTAAGTATCACACTCAATTCTGTAACTATGCAAGCTAGCCTTCCTCAAGTCAAAGTAGACAGGATCCTAACTCACATCCACACCTGCACCAATCATGCACCAGGAAAGAATTAGTCACTTTTGGGTTCTCTTAACTTCGCCATGAGAATTATTCCTCAAGGCAGGGCTTTTATCTCTGTTTCTTTCTCTTCTACACGGCCTCCCTGACGACGACACTAAGATTAATCTAGATGATCCTGCAAGGATGGAATGGTAGGTCATTGTTCATTCCCCCCATCTCTGACGAATCCCCGGTTATCTGGACAGACACTGCAGCTACCGTCGGGTACGCTGTGATATTCGGGGACGAATGGCTCTATGACAGTTGGCCACCCGAAACAGCTACCCTAGAAAACTTTGACAAAACCTCAGCATTGTTCGAGATTGTGGCGAAACCAGCCTCGCCACTGTCCACTGGAGGAGCCTGGTTGCTCGCCTGCTCCCTTTAGACTATGGCCCGGCAGTTAAAACCTTGTATTTTCCCTGCAAAGCGTATTCGTGCCTTTCTGTAGACTGTTAAAGCCATGCTATCCCAGATAGCTATGCCATGGAGCCGAGCCGTATGTTGAAAGACTGTATGAAAGACTTTGGCTCCATGGCGATTGAACTGTATTTATGTGATCTGAGCGCCATTCGGTAGTAATGTGCACTCAGATCTGGGCATATGTAGAATGTCTGTTTTATGGAATAAATGTAACTGTATGTAATTTTATTGTCCTTTGTCTGACATGTGTTTAATGGAGTTTTGCCTCTGTCCTTGGAGAGAATTTGATTACTTCACAATTATCTCCAGGACAGAGAGGAGGGATTGTGATGTAATTGTGGGTGTGTTTTACGGTTCCCCTGTAACGATTGGTTGTACTGTGTCCCACCCTGTGGGATGTCCCCTTGCATGGGGACTTGCATAAAAGCCAGTGTGTGGCCATTACAGACAGTTCCTGCTTAACCCTCAAAGTGAAGTGTCGTCTCATTATTGGGGGAGGATTTACTGTATGCTGGTAGAGACTGATTGCCAGAAATGTAAGCCGCTTGGGGTCTTTTTCTGTTCGTCTGCTAGCAGCTGTTCGTGTGTATGCAGTTCGGGAGATTGGTGCTTGCAGTAGCTGTCTGTGCAGCTGAAAAAGGGGAATATCGCCTAAACAGTTTAACCCCTTTTGGGCAAAATGGTCCGTTATAATTGGTGGCAAGCGATGGGATCATTCCCACAGCCCAGAAGGACAGCTACAAGGTAACTCCATCCCCTGGACTTACAAATGGAGGGCAGCAGGGCAAGCATGGCACCCAGCTACACTCAGGAGCAGTATGACAGAATTTACCACGCGGATGGCTTTCTTTGGACCCAACCCCCCGGAGAGATGCGTGCAGCTTGTGAGGAGACATGTAGAAGAGTACCTGCAGGTCAGAGCAGGGCAGGCACGTAAGTTGGCAGGTTGGGAGAGTCCCCAGCGGCAGTGTGTGTCCCAGGGAGCTGAAGGTGTCGTCCTTCCTCCCCAGTGGCAGTGTGTGTCCCAGGGAGCTGAAGGTGTCGTCCTTCCTCCCCAGCGGCAGTGTGTGTCCCAGGGAGCTGAAGGTGTCGTCCTTCCTCCCCAGCGGCAGTGTGTGTCCCAGGGAGCTGAAGGTGCCGTCCTTCCTCCCCAGCGGCAGTGTGTGTCCCAGGGAGCTGAAGGTGCCGTCCTTCCTCCCCAGCGGCAGTGTGTATCCCAGGGAGCTGAAGGTGTCATCCTTCCTCCCCAGCGGCAGTGTGTGTCCCAGGGAGCTGAAGGTGCCATCCTTCCTCCCCAGCGGCAGTGTGTACCCCAGGGAGCTGAAGGTGTCGTCCTTCCTCCCCAGCGGCAGTGTGTATTACAGGGAGCTGAAGGTGCCGACCTTCCTCCCCAGTGGCATTGTGTGTTACAGGGAGCTGCAGGTGTCGTCCTTCCTCCCCAGCGGCAGTCTGTCTTACAGGGAGCTGAAAGCGCCATCCTTCCTCCCCAGCGGCAGGGTGTCCTGCAGGGAGCAGAGACCGTCGGTCTCGCACCCCAGCAGCAGGACAAAATATTGAAAGGGGAGACAGTCGGTCCTACCCTCCACCAGCAGAGATAGAGTCAGGGAGAAGAGCTTGTCATCCCCTCTCCCCGGCGACAGAAAGTGGGTAAGGGAGAGGAACTTGCTACCCCCTCTCCCCAATGGCAGCCTAGCCCACCAAGGGGAGAAGATAAGCCCCACACCAGTGCAGATGGGACCGTGGTCTCTGCACATGCCTCACAGGGGCTAGGGACAGTCGGTCTTGTTCTCCGGCAGCATGGATGTTCATCCAAAGGGGAGACAGCCTGTCTTGCCCTCCAGCAGCAGTACCAGGTCCAGAGTGAGGAGCCTATTACGCCATTCCCTCAACTGGGCTCCAACCAGGCTACTCCCGTGGTAGCGCTGGCAGCAGGGCAGAGTACCGCTGGTCTCTGCCCACTCAGCAACCCACTGATCCAGAACGCTAGTACCCCCCAGAGCCGAGGTGGAGCTCCTGGACATGGACAAACTACCCACTACCCCTGGTGTAGTAACCAATTCTGGTGGGTGGGTTATACTGCAGATTCTGTTTTGTGGGTGGGTTGCTGGACTAACCAGGGCACTGACCGACAGGAGGTCAGATACCCTGTTAGTCTGGATGGTAAAGGGGAGAAATGTGGCGAAACCAGCCTCGCCACTGTCCACTGGAGGAGCCTGGTTGCTCGCCTGCTCCCTTTAGACTATGGCCCGGCAGTTAAAACCTTGTATTTTCCCTGCAAAGCGTATTCGTGCCTTTCTGTAGACTGTTAAAGCCATGCTACCCCAGATAGCTATGGCATGGAGCCCAGCCGTATGTTGAAAGACTGTATGAAAGACTTTGGCTCCATGGCGATTGAACTGTATTTATGTGATCTGAGCGCCATTCGGTGGTAGTAATGTGCACTCAGATCTAAGCTATCTGGGCATATGTAGAATGTCTGTTTTATGGAATAAATGTAACTGTATGTAATTTTATGTCTTTTATTGTCCTTTGTCTGCCATGTGTTTAATGGAGTTTTGCCTCTGTCCTTGGAGAGAATTTGATTACTTCACAATTATCTCCAGGACAGAGAGGAGGGATTGTGATGTAATTGTGGGTGTGTTTTACGGTTCCCCTGTAACGATTGGTTGTACTGTGTCCCACCCTGTGGGATGTCCCCTTGCATGGAGACTTGCATAAAAGCCAGTGTGTGGCCATTACAGACAGTTCCTGCTTAACCCTCAAAGTGAAGTGTCGTCTCATTATTGGGGGAGGATTTACTGTATGCTGTTAGAGACTGATTGCCAGGAGTGTAAGCCGCTTGGGGTCTTTTCCCCGTCTGCTAGCAGCTGTTCGTGTGTATGCAGTTCGGGAGATTGGTGCTTGCAGTAGCTGTCTGTGCAGCTGAAAAAGGGGAATATCGCCTAAACAGTTTTTAACCCCTTTTGGTCAAAACGGTCCGTTACAGAGATCTTCCCAATAGTGGCAGCAGCACACATTTGGGGAGAAAATTGGAGGGGTAAAGCAGTTAGGTGTTTTTCTGAAAACTTAGCAACTTGTAACATAATTAACAAAGGCCGCTCTCAATCCCTGTCAATTATGAATCTAGTAAGGAAACTTACATGGTTGGCAGCAAATTTGCAGTTTTACATTTGTTGTATTCATGTTCCAGGCATTTTCAATAACGCAGCTGACGCTTTGTCACGTTTTAATTTACAGGAATTTTTCAGACTGCACCCTACAGCGAACAAGCAACCCAAAACTCCTCCTAAATTCAAAGACCTAATCATGCATTAAACCAGTTATTAGCTAACAGTAGAATTCTCGCACAGGCAGGGTTGTCAGTAAACACTAAAGCGTACGATAGGGCATTTGACATGTTCAAAAAATTTGTTCATGACTTTATCATAATAAATAATTTTTCTGTAGAAACCATGGTTGCATTTACAACTTTTTGCCACTTCTCGTTAAAACTAGCCTACAATACCATCAAACTATACTTGACGGGGATACAACATTTCATGCTTACTCTTTATCCAAACAAGACTCCTTTCTTATCCACATACCCCATAAAAAAAACATACTAAAAAGGTATCCAGAGACTAAAAATCCCCAAATCCCTCAAAAGACTCCCCATAGACAGCAACATCTTTAAAGAAATCTCCAAGTTATTAGATAAAAGTCCTTTTGAACATACCACTAACCTGGTAATTAAATCAGCAAATTACTTGGCCTTTTTCGGGTTTCTAAGACCCAAAGAATTTTCGGTAGAAAAATGATCTGACATTGACATTTGCCTTAAACAGAAAAACTTAACCAAAGTAAACAATCATTCCGTTCTATCGATTTCCCCCTCCCAAAAACAAACCAAGCAGGCCCCCCAGTGGAGATTAAGTATTTCCCTACCGGTTCCAAATGGTGCCCAGTTCAAGTGCTGGATAATTTGATAAAAAAATCAGCATATTAGAAATCCTAATGCCTCTGTTGTTCCTACAAGGAAAGCCACTTACTACTAAATAGTTCATGCTATATATATGTTCTTTATTACTCAGACTCGGCCTCAATCCGAACTCCTTCTCAGGACACTCATTCCGTATTGGGGCTGCCATTGCAGCCTCAAGTAGCCAGGTTCCGACACATATCATAAAGAAAATGGGTCGCTGGAAATCTTCTGCATACAACCGGTACATTCCAAACCCAGAAAAAGAAATCAGACTCGCTTTCTATAATATGTCTAAATAATGTTGTTGTTGTAATAAATAAACATGTTTACATACTTTTTGGCCCTCTTTTTTACAGGCCTAACCTCTTGTCGGTTTCTGCAGACCTCAACCGACTCTTGTTTAGCAAAACTATACTCACTTTAAGTGTACGCCCCCTTTCATAATCCTGTACACAAATAGAAGGCGTATGCCTGAAGTTGTAGGAGGGATTTTAGGCCTATATAACCCAGTAAACCACTTGCTTACCTGTCTTGTCGATTCCGGAAATTCCCCACCCAATTCTTTTCATATCAAGATATCCGGATGGGCCCTCTACGCAAACACATGAACACATATACATATACTTACACATATACATACATGCACATGAACTCATAAGCCCAGTATATAAGCATCCATGCATAAGCGTATGGGAAAGCATAGGTCTACACATAGTACTTTGTATATAGATAGAATAAACATATTGGAATGTGTTTTAAAGTGTTGATACATATGACAGAACAGTAAGATACTGCTGGGGGAGTGTTCATGTAAAGTGTTGGTAGTGGGACAGGAAACTTAAATCAATATTTAGTCCTCTATTCTTGCTGTTAAACAATTTGATCATTCTGACTTCAAAAGTTTCTCGCTGCAAACTGTTTTGTTTGGTGATTCCGTCATCCAGCAATTCGGAACAGTCAAAATTCAGATGAATCGCATTTCATTTAAAATCTAATGCGCAAATCTATTCATTTGATTCTATGGGGAGATTTGTCAAAGTGTTCTGAAAAGTGTCTTTTTCGGGGCAGGGTTTAAAAAAAAAAAATCTGTTTTAAAGTATTAATATATTTAAATGTTAACGAAAAAGTATCACTTTTCTTTTTTTGTATACTTTGACAGATTTTTGTGCCTCTACAATTATGTCCCACTAAGAATACTATGCGAATATACCACATGTATTCTGCCTTGATTTCTTTAAAACATTTGCTTGATTTCCTTAAAACTTTCTTGGTCAGAAAATAGAATACATTTTTGGTGCAAAAAAGAGGAATTATTTATAGATGGAAATCACTACATAAGTAATGCAAAAGAGAAAAAAAAAAAAATCGCAGAAAAGTTGCAATGATAATAAATAGTGGATGGTGCGGGAGCAGACTGGCATGGTGGAGAGACGTGCATTGAAGAAGCTCCTCAACTATGCTGGCAAAAAAAGCAGTTTTCTACTTTCTCAAGCTTGATATCGATCGCACCCAGTGACTTACCTGCTTCTTGGCCCAGCTGAGAATCCCTGTGAGGTTCAAAGATTCCACGAGAGCTCATTTTAAGCACTCCTTGAAACATCCGGCCTATAGCACACTGGGCGGGGCAAGCGGGGCAAGGCTGGAGATGCTCGTCTGCATTTAGCACTGTTAAAGTGCCCTGTTACGCCCCTCCTTGGACCGGTGGGGGTGATCCCCGTCCAACCCTAAACAAACAGAAACACCGGGTGAAACAATGTAGACTGTTGCAAACTATTGTGACACACCTAAGATGGCCGATGCCACGTGGACCCCTGACAACACAGAGGAACAGCAAAACATCTTGTCCAAGCTGGACACTTTTTTGAAACTTTTTGGAGAAGACTGGAAATCAGGATGCAGCAACTTGTCCCAAGGCAGTCAGAATACTCACCAACAATGAACAGGGTGTCAATATGGTGGCAGGGAAGGAAGCGCACATTGCCTCAATACAGGGCGGCATAGAGGAAGGAGCCACTGTGGTTCGGCGCGGGGACTCTAAAATAAGCAGAGGTACTGGGCGGAAACCTGATCGCAACATACAACGCTACCTGCCGGCATACATGGAGGCCTGACCTTCTTTAAGTTTCTGGACTCGGTTATGCCACTAATCGGCATAGGTTAATTTGAATTGATTGATTCAGCCCTTCAACCTCCCATCTCACCAAATAGTTTAAGATGCAGTTCCTGTGACACTGAACATCCTTTTTCTATCAATTTGTATTATCCCTGGCATATTCTCCTTGACATGCTACTAGCTGGGGGCCTCCTAAGGGAAATCTGTCTGCTACTTCTCTTGTTGATTTATGCCTGTCGATATTCAAAAAAAATGTGTGCAGTTTACTAGACTTTCTCCAGCTGAATTACTGATCACTGTTTCTTACACAAAGCAATGTCATGATTGCCAAAATAATACTTTTTACATGCACACCAAAAATAAAGAATTACAAAAAAAAGAAAATTCATCAATATTTTGAATAAACTTTGTTTAGCTTATAGTGGTTCGTTAAACTAATTTTTAAATAGTAATGAGCAGTGGCAGGTGGTGAAATTTTAAGATTTTGGTACACCAGACTTCGCCCCCAGAATTTTACTCCTCCTTATATAGTACAGAGGTGCTTATACAATACAGATAGCTGATCATAATACAGAGATGCTCATGTAATAAAAGAAGCTGGGCACACCATAAATATATATAGATAATACATAGAGCTGAGTACAATACAGAGGTCAACATAAAATAGACAGAGCTGAGAAAAGATTGTAAATAGTACACAAAGCTGGGCACAATACAAAGATACCTATACAATACACAGAGCTGAGTAGATTACAGAGATACCCATACAACAGGCAGAGCTGGGTAATATACAGAGAACTAATACACAGAGCTGACGTTTCCATCTCAAAAACCTAGCGCGCATCGACCCTATTTAACGCCACATACAGCAAAGGGGCTTTTCCATAACACTATCCCCTCTCGCCTTGACTACTGAAATCCACTTTTCAGTGGTCCTACGTGTTCCCAACTTGCCCTGTTACAGTCTATAGTGAATGCGGCAGAGAGGCTCATCTTCCTGTCCGCCAGCACCGTCCACACCTCCCCTCTCTCAGTCCCTACATTGGCTTCCCATAAGATATGGGACTCAATTTAAGATCCTGATACTTGCTTACAAATCTCTACACAATGCTGCTCTGACCTACTTATCCTCACTAATACACAAATATGTACCGCCTAGGCCCCTACACTCTGCTGGAGACCTACATCTAACCTCTGTTCCTACTCCTACCTCTGATGCTCGCCTTAAAGACTTCTCTAGGGCTGCACCATTCCTATGGAACACCCTTCCCCTCTCTGTTAGAATTTCACCCAGCCTCCACTCCTTCAAAAAATCTTTGAAAACTTACCTCTTTAGGAAAGCATATCAATTAAACTGTGAACAGCTTTCCCTCCCCGCACCTTGATTCCTCTCCTGCAACTGTCATCAAAACAAAACACTAAGCCCTCAATGAACACTATCCTAGCAACCCCAATTTTCAATCCTACCATTACCTTTTGTGTCACTATACCCCACTCCCCGTAGCATGTAAGCTCATTCAGCAGAGCCCTCAATCCCTCTGTTCCTGTGTCCAACTCGCCTGGTTACGAATATGTCTGTTAGTCCACCCATTGTACAGCGTGGAATTTGTTGGCGCTTTATAAATAATAATAAGATACTCATAACTATCCCACACAGCCAGGATCAGTGTGATGGATTACACAGAGCTGCAATACAGAGATCCCCACACAGTCACTGGTGTATTTCCCATGAGGCTAACAAGCTCTGACTGATTCCTCTCTTGCAACTGTCATTAGTCTAACACTATCCTTACCTTTTGTACCCCACTCCCTCTAGCATGTAAGCTCATTGAGCAGGGCCCTTAACCCCTCTGTTCCTGTGTGTCCAATTTGTCTGGTTACAACTACATGTTTGTTCGTCCACCCACTATAAAGCCCTGCGGAATTTGTCTGCGCTATATAAATAACATAATAATTTGTCTTGGGTGGCACTTTCAGGGTGGTGGCAAAAAAACAAACAAAACGCCCCCAAGTGCCCCAGCAGATGCCCTGTCATCCCTTGAGGCTTTCAGTTGATCACATAGCGGGCGCCCCACAGTAATGCCAGGAGCCAGAATATGATGTCACTCTGGCTCCCGGTATCACTAAGCAGCATCCCAGAGAGCTGAGCAGGAGGAATACAGACGGCTCCCTCGCTGCCTCCACTGTGCACCTGCCTGCCCGTACAGCCAGTTCAGCAGTAGCCAGCCCAACAAGCCCAGATGAACCAAAAATTAACCAATAGAGGGGAAAATTGGAGGAGCAGCAAGAAAATCTATAATTATATATTTACTGTTATAAATAATCTACTATATAAATCCAGAAAAACAAAATCAAACATGTTTTGCACTGCGCATGTCATTTGGTTAGTGAGTCAGTTTGGTGTGCGGCAGTTTGGCCTATCATCTGATTGGCTAAAATTTGGACGAATTGAAGTTCTACAAATCTAAAATAGCTCATAACTTGCATTAAAATGTTTATTACAGATCAATTAATATCCAGTTCAGTCACGGTAATACCAGGAACAGATTATGAACTTGATTTAATATTTTTGGATATTTTTTTTTCCCCCGAATATTACAATATATTAAATACATAAAAGAATATATTTTCAAAATATTCGATAATTTGAAAAGCTTTTCCAAAAATATTAAATCAAGGCTTTTATACTGAATAGGAGAAACAAAGCGACAATACTCCTCAAAGTGTGCTGAGAGGAAATGTCACCTGGAATACTAACAGTATTCTAATAAATGAAAGTAACAAGAGTTGTATAACCAGACATCCTACGGTCCCAAAACAATCCAAAGCCTGATAAGGCTAAACCTCTACCTGTTACCAGAATCCAGTCCAAACCAGGGTTAGAAAGTTGTTATACTAGCGCCAGCCTCCACTCTTTGGCTTTATTATGTATTGCCAAGGTGGAGGTAGTAATAAGAGGAGAGAGACAGAGCAGCGTAAATGTGCCCACACAGTACTCCAGTATCCACTTAAAGCCCCCAGGTAGGAGGGAGTCGGAGGGTCTTAGTGTCAAAAGTGTAAACCATAAGTGTATACCTATCCAAGGTATGTTCCGTGGAAGACACTAAAGTTACCCCCACATCATAGGTGGCAACCTGTGCCCATGAAATTAATATATGTACGACTATCCACAAAGCATGTGGTATAGTTGTCTACAGATACAGATAGAAAAACCTCTCTCCCTTGAAAAGTGACTTGATAGGTAAAGGAATAAAAATAAAATAAATAAACCAAAATTAACTAATAACCATCTCAAAGCCGCTAGGCTCGGATCACCAAGTGTAAAACACGTGCAGTTCAGTGGCCATTAAAATAAACGAATTGCCCAACTGTTAGTATTCCAGGTGACATTTCCTCTCAGCACACTTTGAGGAGTATTGTCGCTTTGTTTCACATATTTCATACCTATTGGCTTAAGCCCAGAGACACACCTGGAGTGTCTCCCTGGTGCATAGACTCAGTGGAGGATTGCATGCTGATGCATGCTCCCCACCACTGACTTTTTTTGTGTTATGTTGAATAGGAAGCTTCTGGGGAAATTTATCTGAAAGTGTATTTTTGAACTGTAAACTATAATATATTAAATAGTTCTAAAAATGGTCTAAAAAAAGTGTAAACCTTTCTATGCCTAAATCACTAAATTGTTAGCAGAAATGTTTATTTTACAAAAAAAACACTTAATAAATAAGTAAACATGATAATACTGAAAACCCTGAGATGTGACAGTTTGCCTTTAAACATAATTTATCATAATGTGCTGAATCAACCGAGATTAAAGTACAGTGGATATCGAGTGTTCCACACACCATTAACCTTTAAACATGATGGTCCAGACAAAGAACAGTCTTTCAATACTGGATGACCTCCACAAAGCAGAGATGGTGAAAGATTAATGAGAATATCCATTATACATGTAAAATGCATGATTACTAGTGTCAGATAAAGAGACAGAATGGGATGATAAACTGGGTCCTGATACATTGTAAACACCTTTCAATCCAATACAAATATAATAGAAATGACAAACACTCCAACAAAGCAAATATGCTGAGTATTTACCTTTCATTAACATAAGGGACTTACTTCTTTTTTTTTTTTTTATTGTAACTCTGACACATCAAGGAGTTAGTAAAGACTTGTCACCTATTAGGTAAATTCACTCAAGTATGAATTGTCTAGGATCCAAAGTGAATTTCAAACTGAAAACAGTTGACTTCCAACTCAGCTGATTTGGAGTGAAATTTTAAATACACTTTACATTTTTGTGTTCAATAGTTTTTTTTATTTCGTATGCAAAGTATTAGCAGACATAAAACGGGTTTAACAAATTACCACTCTGTTGCCTGCGCAGAGGGTTAGTATGTCAAACAAAAGTAACGCAAATGACATTTCACATCAGTTTCGACATGTGCAATGGTAAGCTATTCGCAACGTCTGGATATCCAGCCTGCGTGTGTATGCAGCAAGGGTTTAAGCTATCTACGTATATATTATGTGGAGCATGGGAAAACAAAATCAGAACAACACGCTGTCGTATTAAGCGCATGCAGCCAAGGTGTTATAGCGGCCAGACAGCGTGGGTCAGCTCAATAAATCCTAGATGGGTGCAGTATAACAACGCCTATTTAAGCATAAGCAGGTATGTCACCTGCATTCTTGCTTAGCTGAGAAAAGGCATTATACGTTGCTGCGTAATTAAGTTATGTCTATCTAAGCAAGCGATAAAGCTTACATCAAAGTTAATCATAGTGATAATGAGAGAACATTGTTATTCCATTGTAAGCTAGTAAGGGTCAAGGGGTAAACAGCAGGTCACAGCAGTGTAAAAGTATCAGTATCTTATGAACTAAATAAGGGCAACCAGATACATTGTAGTCATGTTGGTAGGCATATGTTATAAGGGGAAGATGCCAGTAGCATGCATTTTCAACTAATGCAATAATGAAAGCAGAGCTTTAGATGAGGCATGCAATTTACTGTGTGCAATTAGGACTTCAGATCGTGCCCTTTGGTAAACGGTAGCAGGGGTCAATAAGCTAAGGCCGACGGATGCAATAAAACGGTCATATTTGAGCTGGATCATAAGTATGAGGTTATAAGTCCATTGGACGCAGTGATGTATTTTGGACTTGTGCTGCCCTAGGCACGACTAAATTCGGGCATCCCCAAAATCTAAATTTGCCCCCCCCAATTCATGTCAGGGCCACTTTTTTGACTGACATGCACATGCCCTCATTGATACATGCACTGATATACTCTCACTGACAGATACAGTCATTGGCACACACTGTTTAACCAACACACACTTTCACTGACAGACACACACTGACACACCCACTCACTGACAAGCACACACTCTCAGATACACATAAAATGACATACACACACTCACGGGCACACCCATTCTCACTGAAAGACACACACACTTTTTCACCAACTCACTCACAGACACACACAGTGACAGCTTCACTCACTCACAGTAAGGTGGACAGCCCCAGAACACGAGGCAAACAAGGCATTTGGCATTTTTTGGCGCCCCCTCCCCTCCCAGAAGTGCACACTAGGCAAATGCCTTGTTTGCCTTGTGGTAAATACATACCTGATAGGACGGCATAAGACACGTGAAATGAGGTGTTGAAAGCAATGACCAAAAAATATAAAATAAAGTCCAGCCAATCTTAGCCAGTGTCAAATGAGAAAGTGAGTCACTTCACTGTAGATGGCAATATATTGCGCAGTGCTGGGAACTGTTCAGCATAAGTGCTGTAGTCTTCTGGATAATGCATTTATATACCCCCCTCATGTATTGTATCTGAGCCGGGTGACACAAAGTATGTAAGCTTACGAAAGAAAGGGCCATTGACACCTGGGCTCCATGGACATCTACGTGGCGGCAAACTCCCTTCTGCCCCCTCCCAGAAGTCAGAAGTCAGTCCATCGGTGGATAGTTCCATAGTGTCGTGGGCACTCGGAGGCATGGGCAGTCTAGCAGGACCCCCCCCAAGTAGAATCCGCAGGCCGCTCGCCTCCTGCACCTCCCCGGTTCCTCCAGTACCACCTTGAAGCTCCTGCCAGGGCATGCCTCACCTGGTTCCGGTCACATACATGGCACCAGCGCGCACCCCCCCCCCCGGCCACCGGTACGCCAGAGGGTCCACTTACCCTGGCTCCACAGGGCTCAGAGTCAGGGGAATGTCCTCTGGACAACCACCAAATCCAAAGGGTCTGGCCGGCTCCTTTACGACACACCAGTCACCCAGAGGAGGATATCTGCCACCGCAAGAGCTCTGGGGTATCTGGATGTGGTCACCCCTGGGTGCATGTGAAGGGCATTGGAAGGGCACTTGTCGCCCATCCAGTTTCCATGAGGTAAGGGACAGCACACTGGGCAGGGTCCCCATATGCAGTATCCAAAGTTGGGATTCTTGGTTAGGATAACCCCCACCAGCTGGGGGCGCGGGGCAAGGCCACCCATCGTCCTGACTGTCATGAGGCAGTCCTGCAGGTCATGGCCTACATTTGATCTGGGCGCGAGGCTGCGCTTCCTAGGCCTCAACGACTTGCCGTGCTTAAGGTGTGCCGTGAGGGGGTTGAGAGCTGGGTCTGTTCGTTCCTGGGGGTCTCCCCACCTTGCGGTCATTTTTTTTTATCGGTTCTGATGGGCTCTAAATGTGGTAGTTAATCATTTTTTAGGGGCTTAATGCCGGAGCTGGCGAAGATGGCTGCTGCTCAGCTTGGCGGCCCGGCCCCGTGCCCCCCACTTTAAATTTTTTAAGTCTTTCCAATTCACACTTTGGTGAATAACCATTTCAATATAAATACATATTCATTACCTCTGCTCCCTGTACTCTGTAAAAGGCTGTCAGTCAGCTCAAACACCACCACGCAAGGGATACAATATAAAATGATATTTCACTTCTATGCAGAAAATTAATTAAAGTGATACTGTAGTCACCAAAACAACTTTAGCTAAATAGACACAGTTTTAGTGTATAGACCATATCCCTGCAGTCTCACTGCTCAGTTCTCTGCCATTTAGGAGTTAAATCACTTTGTTAATACAGCCCTAGTCACACCTCCCTGCATGTGACTTGCATAGCCTTCCTGAACACTTCCTGTAAAAAGAGATCTAATTTTTAATCTATCTTTATTGTAAATTAAGTTTAATTTAGCTTTTTTTTTTATCTCAGGTTTTGTTAATAGCCTTCCAGATCCTGAAGGAAAACCCTGTGTGTGATTAAACTTCAATTTACAGAGCAGGATATAACAACTTCTAAAGCAAGTGGCATAGAATATCTGGCACAGCACAAGGGCAAATGCTCTTATGAATCACATTAAAACCAACAGAGTTATTTCAGGGCCGTCTTTAACACAGGACAAAAGGGGCAGTTAATTCTGGTGGGCTCAAAGCAGCTGCCCCATGCGATTGCAATTGTGCAGCTGCGGAACTACCACTGGTGCGTTGCACCGGCGCCGGCAGACCGTAAGGGCCCATTGGATAACACATGGATTTAGGGTCATTCACTGGTTATTGTTGAACATGGGCCCAGTCCAGCGCTGTAGCCTTTTAAGAGCCAGATTGGGGCAATGTATTATTGGCTGGCTGGGAGGAGGTGACCAGCTGTCACCTCCCAGTTTAAATAAAGAGCCGTGTGGGAGGGAGAAGGAGGCACAAACAACAGCGGGTAGTGAGCTGCTGCAGACAGCCACACATCAGCCTCAGCCAGCAGCACCCCTAGCAAATCGCCCTCCTGCACACAAATGTATGCTAACAGGAGGATGGCTGCAAATATAAAAATTACAACATGTGTGTATCTGTGTGCATATGGACCAGTGTATGTATCTGTGTGTCAGTGTGTGGACGTGACAGTGTATGTATCTGTGTGTCAGTCTGTGTATCTGCGTCTGTGTATTTGCCAGTGTGTGTATCTGTGTGTATGTGCCAGTGTCTGTATCTGTGTGTCAGTGTGCATATCTGCATGCCAGAGTGTATCTTTGTGTGTCAGTGTGTGTATCTGTGTGCCATTATGTGTGTGTGTGTGTGTGTGTGTGTGTGGATGTGCCAGTATGTGTATCTCTGCATTGTGCCAGTGTGTGTTTCTGTGTGTCAGAATGTGTATCTGAGTGTGCGCATGTGTATCTGTGTGTCAGGGTGTGGTGTGTATGTTCCACTTTGTGTATTGGAGTGTATGTGCCAGTGTGTAAATCTGTACGTCAAGGCGTGCGTATGTGCCACTGTGCACATCTGACTGTTTGTGCAAGTGCCTGTGTATGTATACGCCAGTGTGTTTGTGTCAGTGTGTATCTGTGTATCAAGGTGTGTGCATGTGTCAGTGTGTTTATATGTGTGTATCTGTGTGTTAAAATTTATTTATATCTGTGTAAGTATGTATGTGCATACACCCCAGCAATCAAACATGCAAAAACACCCCTGTAAACACAAACATTACATACACACCTCTGAATTCAGACTCCCAAATGATATGAAAAACACACCTTTCACCCAAACTCCAGAACTGCACACAAATGTTCATCCACATTTGAAAGACAGCACTACCTCCAAACACACCCCTGCATTGAAATGAAACCATTACACCCTGTTCCAAATTATTATGCAAATTCTATTTAAGTGTCACAAAGATTAAATATTTGTTTTTCAGTTTAACTCATAGCATTGTGTCTCAGGGCTCTTTTGATCACTGAAAACAATCTCGGACACCTGTGATAATTAGATTGCCAGGTGAGCCCAATTTAGGAAAAACTACTAAAGGAGGGTGTTCCACATTATTAAGCAGAGCACCATTTTCATGCAATATGGGGAAGAAAAGGGATCTCTCTGCTGCTGAAAAGAGTGAAATAGTTCAATGCCTTGGACAAGGTATGAAAACATTAGATATTTCACGAAAACTTAATCGTGATCATCACACTATTAAGAGATTTGTGGCTGATTCAGAACACAGACGGGTTCGTGCAGAAAAAGGCTCATTGAGGTAGATTTCTGCCAGATCCATGCATCGGATCAAGAGAGCAACTGCTAAAATACCATTACATAGCAACAAACAGATATTTGAAGCTGCTAGTGCCTCTGGAGTCCCACAGACATCAAGGTGTAGAGTCCTCCAGAGTCTTGCAACTGTGCATAAACCTTCTATTAGGCCACCACTAACCAATGCTCACAAGCATAAACGGCTGGATTGGGCAGAAAAATACACAAAGACTAATTTTCAAACAGTCCCGTTTACTGATGAGTGCCGTGCAACCCTGGATGGTCCAGATGGATGAAGTAGTGGATGGTTGGTGGACGGTCACCCTGTTCCAACAAGGCTGCGACGTCAGCAAGGCGGTGGAGTCATGTTTTGGGCCGGAATCATGGGAAGAGTGCTGGTTGGCCCCATTAGGGTCCCCAAAGGTGTAAAGATGACCTCTGCAAAGTATGTGGAGTTTCTGACTGACCACTTTCTTCCCTGGTACAGAAGGAAGAACTATGCTTTCCGTAACAAAATCATCTTCATGCATGACAATGCACCATCTCATGCTGCAAAGAATACCTCTGCATCAATGGCTGCTATGGGGATAAAAGGAGAGAAAGTCATGGTGTGGCCTCCATCCTCCCCTGACCTCAATCCTATTGAGAACCTTTGGAGCATCCTGAAGCAAAAGATCTGTGAGGGTGGGAGGCAGTTTACATCCAAACAGCAGCGCTGGGAGGCTATATTGCAAACAAATTCAAGCAGAAACTGTCCAAAAACAAAGTTCAATGGATGCAAGACTTGTGAAGCTGCTATCAAATAAGGGGTCCTATGTTAAAATGTAATGTGACCTGTTAAAATGTTTAAAAAGTTAAACTGTTATAGGTTTGATTGAAATAGCTTTTGATTTCAGTAAATATGCTGCAAACACAACAAATGACAATTTTCAGTTCTTTACAACCTATAAAGGGTTTTGAAACTTACTGTGCATAATAATTTGGAACAGTGCATTGTACGTTTTTTGTGTTTAAAAAAAAAATACTGTTATCATTAGGAGGTTGTTCAATAAAATTTGAATTGCACTCTTAATAGTTGTTAACATGAGAATTATGCTGCCTGCTATTTACATCAATTATTTAGGTAAATGAGAAAAATATAATTTGCATAATAATTTGGAACAGGGTGTACATATAAACACACCCCTATATTAAAACACTAACATTATATTTCATAGCTGACAGATACTTTTCCTAGTTTGGCTATTTTGAACTTAAATTTAAACCTTACTTTCAATTCTCACTTTATTGAATAACCCTATTAATCTTAAATAATTCAGAACATTATATAAACGTATATGAAATGGGGCTAAAATTAGACTGACAGATGAAGTCAGATAAAGGGCTATATTTATAACAGCAAAACAGGTGATAATATGGGGAATAGTGCTAAAAGATAAAACGTATTGGATTTCATTGTGATTGCACTATGTTTAGCACTTTTGTCTTGATAAATACTTAAAAAAAAAAAAAATCTAGGACAATGGTTCCCAAACTGCATGCCACAGTGCCCTGAGGCAAAATCTTTCCCTGGGAAATATTTCTGCACAGCAGGGGCCCAGTCAGGCCGTTACCCTTTAATTATATATATCAGTGTGCTTCTGTGGGTGCATATGTCAGTGTGTGTATCTGTGTGTCTGTGTGTTTGCGCACACATCTGTGTGTCAGGGTGTGCATCAGTGTGTCAGGACGTGTATGTTTTTATGTCAGTGTGTGTATATGTGTCAGAGTGTGTGTATTTGTCTGTGTGCGTATCTGTGTGCATGTGTCAGTGTCTATATGAATTTGTGTGTTTGTGTCAGAGTATTTATATGTATCTGTGCTAATGTGTATGTATATTATTGCACAACATACAAACACACTCCTGCAATCTAACACAAATATTACGTACAAATACACCCCTGCATTCAAACTCCAAAATTATATACAAACACACTCCTTCACTCAAAAACCAATACTACACACACACATGTACATCCACATTCAAAAGCCAACATTATATCCAAACACACCCCTACAATCAAACGTAACATTACATACAAACACCCTGTATTAAAACACTAAAGTTATATACAAGCATCCCTTCAAACACCAACACTATACATTCTATTAAAGTGCCAGTATACGCCACAGCTCTGTACAGATCTACAACCTAGAAATTTGTTTTGAATTCGGGCGCCTTGGAAAAATAATGAAATATTAAGGGCGCCTCAAACCTAAAAATTTGGGGAACCACTGATCTAGGAGGAAAAAAACTCCTATGTAACTACTCACAGTGAGTCAGTTACACCATTGCACATCTGTAACCAACCTATAATACCATCTAACTTTTCCTTATCATTAATTGTTTTGTGGGATTATAGCAGCATTGTGAAACTGTGTTATGGTCGCCTTTATGATATTATTGGACATTTCATTTGCAATCATGTGTCCCATTAATGTTTCACCATGCCTTATTACTTACTGCAAGAGGGATGTCCAAACATTTTTGCCCTTAATGGTATTCTATAAATAATTAGATTGTCAGGCGACATCCTTCCCATGTCTCTCATTATTATATTGCAGGGACTCTATATCTACAAAACTGTATTCCTAACACTATAATGTCCCTATTTCTAATTGAACAGGTCCCCCTCACCATTTGTTAATTAAAGGGTTAAAAATAATTTTGCACTTACCTCTTTCTTTTGCAGAGGTTTCATTGGTGCTGGTTAGGTCTACTCCACCTGCAACAAAAGGTGATCGTGAGACCTAATGCACATGCACGGCTTTGTTTTCCTGGCTCTATAGGATCCTTTTAAAGCTCCAAATTTTTAAGCTCAGGGTGATACAGTCCCCACCTAAGCATATATCCACTTCTCAGTTTGTTGATATAATTACCTTGTTATCTCTAGTTATCTCTAGTTAATAACTATTTTTATATATTGTGCAACTGTTTTCTATATAACAATTTCTGTTTTGTGTGGTCTAGAGGGATCCCTGAGTTTGCTGCCCAAGGTGACTTTCTTCTGAACTTTTAGTGCTTATACATCCTAGTTACACACCTTCTTCCATTGCTTCGTGGTCCAGTTCTGATGCTCACATCCCCATTGCAGACACTTTCGGCAGTAGACAGGGGTCATCGTGGGCACTCTGACCCATCTGCGGCTACGCAGCAAGCTGCGATGCACTGTGTGTTCTGACACCTTTCTGTCAAGGCCAGTATTATGTTTTTCAGTAAATTGTGCTACAGTAGCTCTTCTGTGTGATGGAACCATCACCATCACCAGGTGGGCTAGCCTTTGCTTCCCACATGCATCATTGAGCCTTGGAGACCCATGACACTGATGCCGATTTACTGGTTGTCCTTCCTTGCACCACTTTTGGTATATGCTAACCACTGCATTCCGAGAACATACCACAAGACTTGCCATTTTGGAGATCCTCTGACCCACTCATCTAGCCATTGCTATTTGGCCCTTGTTAAAGTCACTCAGATCTTTTTGTTTGCTCATTTTTGTGCTTCCAACATATGAAGTTCAAGAACTGACTGTGCACCTGTTGCCTTATATATCACACCACGAGACAGGTACCATTGTAACATTACAATCAAAGCTATTCACTTCACCTGTTAGTGGTTTTAATGTTGTGGCTGATCAGTGTACATTTTTTTTTAAAGTCTGATGAGGGGAAGTGATACAGCATAGACAGCGAATGATGCAGATACAAACGTGTGAAGAATAAGTGTTAATTTATCCACAGCAAAATTGTGCTCATTTGCATTAGCTTTGGAATAGTTTGCAAAGCTTATAAATAGTCCATAATCACACATTCAAATATCTGTAAGGCATGCACTTACTTCCTTACATGCCGTCTTTATCATCATAATTTCTTCCAAAAGCATGTTATGATCAAAATGAATAAAAATATGAGTTTTACCCCCCAAAAATTTAAATATCATTTAATGGGTATAGTACACGATAATTTGCACAGGAATAGGAGAATAGTACTTTGATATGAACATATGGTAAGAGAAATAAATTAATGTTCTTTACAAAAGTAAATGTACTTCTGTAAACAACATGTGCATGTACTGTTTACAGTTGGGTTGATGCATGGATAGACAGACAGGCAGACATACAGGTATCTTCTTGTGATACAGCCTATTGGTGGTTACAATTTACACAAAAAAACACAGATGGTTTGTGTAAGTATTCTTCTCTCTTCAAACAGCATCTCTCTGGTACCAACTTCCTCCTCGTTCCTTTTAAGATGCTAACCTAATTTATTTCAATGGGTATATATAATCTTTCATCTTAAAAGAGTATAAGAAACGCTATTGAGAAGAATACACAAATAAATTCATGTTTATAACTTGTAGGGGGATTTTTATTTAAGGATGTTCAAAGAGTGGGGAAGATAGAGGATGAGTCAGGGTTTATAGAGACTGGAATTACTTTGTATTTAATGAAAGTTAAATGTTGATGTATTAGCAAGGAGAATAAGCATAGTATTTGTCTCTGTGTTTTTTATCTTAACTTTCTTTCAGTTAGAATTATGCTCCATATATTTTATTACTTTATATATCTTAGAGCATCTGGAAAATAGAACTGAGAAAATATCAATGATCTATGCCTACTCTTTCCGGAGAATAGAAGTGATCAATATTTGGTACACAAATGGTCAACTTTCGATCCATATTGAAAATCTGTTTAAGTGCTATATATTTCATGCAAGATGTGTGCTGGGTATTAAGATGTGACATTTAGAAGGAAGCTAAACATTAATGATACAGTGCCACTTCAGAGAACGCCAATGCTAAAACATTCTTTCAAATCCTAGTGCGGTTTGTCACAATACAATATTATTCTCTCCCTGTTAGCTGCCAGAAAATGCTGCTATGCCCTAACAGAGCAATTATGTTTTCTGAGCTAATGGATGACCAACTAAAATTTTTATATTTGCCTTCTGTCAATAAATATGCCCTTTGAAGACATTTGCCAGTATTTCTTGCAATTCATTAAAAAAAATAAACCATTGTTTTTAAGAAAGAAAAAAGGGAAACCATATAAATAAATGAACTGTATGAAAAAGTGCATGAAGCTGCTACTCTATAAAGGTCCAGGAATGGGATGTTGCTATCAATATACTTTACAGCAGTGAGCTAGAGTGACAATAATTTAATAACTTGACGGTGGCTTTGCTAACGTTATCACTGTATGTACTGGTTACCAAAGAAAAGCTTTGGTTAGTGGAGAAGAGTACTGATAGAGTATACAGTCTTCTGGTCTAAGGTATTCTTCACCATCCGACGGATGTCTACTGTGAGTAGAGTCATCAGGTATGTGGATTTGCTGATGGTCAACCTAAATTCCTAAAAAAACTAGTTCTCAGGTACAGAAAAAATCTAAACCAGAAGATTGTGGAATCAGGATATTGAGAGGGTGAAGCAAAAATTAAAATAGTAAAATTATAGAATAGTAGATACTGAAACATATAATATACACACCATCAGTGGAGCAAAACAGACTATTTGAATGACAATGGTGCATTGCAAGCACATATCCTAAATGACAACATTGGCGCACACATCCAGTGTAAATTATCCTGCCATGTGCCCCCACATTTGAACTCTGTCGGCGAGTCAGGAAGTACAATTATGAAAAACAAGATAGAAAGCTGAATGGCCCAAAACACAAGGCTTTTTTGAAAGGCCTGGTGATCAAAGAGTTTTAAGTAACAAATGTTTTGCGCACAATCAGTTTAAGGTAGTAGAAAAAATATAGGAGATAGAACATTAAACCATCCTGTAAGATATACTATAGTCTCTAGTTGAATGGTCTAAAGGATGGAAGATGATCTCCGAGCACACTAAGAATAAATTCAAAAAATGCACTCCATTTCTTACTCACTCCTAGCAACTAACAAAAACAAACAAACTGATTTTAATGTTTGGTGTTGGTGGCCTGTTGGGATATTCTGAAAGCCCAATATTTGTTAAAACCCTTAAGGACGGAGGTAATTGTCTAAGCTCTGAACCAAAACAAAACCTATAATTTAAACCATGTATTTCTTGTATTGTAATTTAAGGGTTTTTCCTTAAGTGCCTACATACTATATATTGTTTTTTTAAAGTAGAGGAAGGGAGTGAAAGATCCAAACAATGCACGACATTTCTTATTCACTCCTAGCAACAAACAAAAACAAACACTGATTTGAACATGTTTGGTGTTGGTGGCCTATTGGGATATTCTAAAAGCCCAATATTTTTTTAAACCCTTAAGGGAGGAGGTAATTGTCTAAGCTCTGAACCAAAACAAGACCTATAATTTAAACCATGTATTTATTCTATTGTAATTTAAGGGTTTCTCTTTATGTGCCTACATACTATATAATGTTTTTTAAAGGAGAGAAAGGGATTTTGTTTTAATATCCTATATATAGGGCTCAAAATTTCCACTTGTTAATAAAAATCTAGGCCTGACAATTAGAAATGAACATATCCAAAAATTCCACCCACAGAACACCGTGAAAAGTGAAAGATCAAACAAATAACTTAATCAACAGAATAAATCTCCCAATGTTACTTCCCAGGCGGTAACCATTAACAAGACCAAATATATGCAGAAACAAGTATAGAATACACCCGGTAAATCTAAAAATAAAATAAATAATACAAAGTGTAATATGTCAAATCACATCTAACAAGTAAACCTATGGCACTAAAAACTACCAAAAATACATAGAGATAGTTAGAAGCTGCACCTTACCTAGTGTAGTAGTTAATAAAACCAGCATAAAATACCAATTGACGTACCTTTTTCTGTTTATTTATAGTGTAATATGTGACAACATATAAGACTTTTTATAGTTTTTATAACTGTAAGTAAGAGGAGTGGACAAATGAGTCCTGAAAAGAGATGATTCAGAGTTTGTAATTAGTGAAGCAGAGGAGATGAGAGCTATAAGATAGACAGACTGGGTTGAGAGGTAGAAAAAAGAGATTGACATAGGGCATGTATATCCTTAAAAATGTCCTTCCAGCACTACCTCCACCAGATACCAGACATTACCATACCTGGTTAGAACTCTTCTCCAAATCATTGGACATGTTGTGGAGGAAGATGGGAGGCCATTTTGTAGAGCAGCTCTAAAAGATATGTGAGAGGATTGACCACCGTTCTCTTATTACATGCTGGGTCTCATAGGTGTCAGTATATATTACTTCAAGAGGTTTGCTTTCTCTTTTAACTCCACAAAAGAGAGCAGTGCATTATATAGCATTTATGACAAAAGAAAAAATAGCCTTTTTATAACGGTAAAACTAATTCCGTCCAGTAAATAGTTAAGATTATATGGTTTAGTATGGATCAACTCTTCTCTGGTCAGAAACCTTTTCTTTTTGATGTTGTAACTGTATTACCACCAAAAACTTTGGGCTGTATTAAATTATCAGGGGGTGGAGCTTAGCAGTCAACCTAAGTAGTCACATGTTCTCCGAGCTCTGTGCAGGTTTGCCTGAAAAGCTGTATTTACGGGTGGTAACCTGCAATACCAAAGATACTTGATACCCACTTGCATGGTGGAACCAACATGGCTCACAAAAATAAAATCCCAGAGCCGATAAGGGTCTTCTGGGCCAGCAGCTCACAGAGGGCCGCTTGGGACACAATGGCACACCAGGGCCGGCTTTAGGCCATTAGGCGCTCTTTGTGAAAAATCATCTCAATGCCCCCCCATCTTCCCTGGTTTTACACTTTCATCTACGTATGTGTGTGTGTGTGTATAGTGGTGTAGTGTTTGTATAGGGGATTTATTAAATTAATATTAAAAAAATATATTAATTCCCCCTTCCCTGTTACTTTGTAGTGAGGGGGGAATTCTGATCTCTGGTGATTTAGTGTGCTGGGAATCTGGTCTGCTCCTTCATCGGGTGCAGACTATGAGTAACTGTCTTGCATGTTCAGGCATTTACAGTGTCAGAACTTTCTTCTAGTAATCCGTAGCAATTGATTGATTGGCCGGAGCACGGAAGACAGCTACTTATGGTCTGCAGCCAATAGGAGTGCAGACTGCCTCCCCTGCAATACACATGGGCAGACTAAGTATACATAATACTGTGAGGCCTCTCACAGTACGCATGATATCAGACTCTCCACAGTTGGAGGAGCTCCATTGACAACAGAAGACTGCTGCATATAGGGTTGAAGCCCTTGAAGACCAGCGGAGGCGGTACAACCTCAAGGTTTGAGTAGTACTGGAGACCCGGGGTCCAGTGGACTTACCTCACTTTGTCTGGCAGTTACTTGCTGCCCTCTTACCAGGGCTGTGAAGCTGGAAGGCATATTACGCCTCCCCAAACTGGCGGCCACACCAACAACGACCACAGCGGACCTAATAGTCCTGTGGTCCGGAACCTTTCTAAGCCCTAGGCCCTATGCAGTCGCTTTATGGGTGATTTAGATATGTGCTGTTAATCCATGTTTTCATATAAAATTTAAAACCTTTAGTCATTTTAAATGAATCTTATGTAGCTGAATATAGCAATCTGAATAATCTAAAAAAAAATACAATGGCATTAGGTGATGGCCTTTATGTCGTATATTGTACAGCGCTATGGAATCTGATTGCGCTATATAAATAATAAAATAATATCAGTCTCCGGTAGTGATGTCCCGAACTGTTCGCGAACTGTTCACCACGAACGGTTCGCCACGGACTCCTGTCAGCTGACACATTCCAGCCGATCAGCAGCAGACCCTCCCTCCCAGACCCTCCCACCTCCTGGACAGTATCCATTTTGAAGCTGCATTCTTAGTGAGCTGTCCAGGAGGTGGGAGGGTCTGGGAGGGAGGGTCTGCTGCTGATTGGCTGGAATGTGTCAGCTGACTGGAGTCTGCGCGAAACGTTCGTGGCGAACAGTTCGCGAACCGTTCGGGACATCACTAGTCTCCGGCAATGTCAAAACTAAGGGGAATAGAAAAGAAAAGGGGAATAAGAAAACATGTTTTATACATTCTTTACATAAGGAGATTTAAATGTTTCATGTGAAATTTGCAAGATTGACTTAACTTGAGATTTAGTATTTACCTATGAATGAGAGCATATAAAAAAAAAAGAATTCTTCACCCTGCTTTAACTGCAGTTATATAGCTGCTCACAGCCCCTACAGGTGAGGCTAATGACCTCGTTAGGCAGTGAGCCAGAACTCTATGGGAAACCTGGGCTGGACTCATGCACAACCACTCTGACAGTGGGTGGAGAATCGGCCCACCCTGCTCTTCCGAATACTCCACCCCAGGGACCCAAATAACAACAGAGGAAAAAAAACTACATTTAAACTTAACTTTCCCTGGGGCTGCATGTGCTTACCCACATGTCAGGATAGTGGCTGTGCAAAAGTCTGGGTGCCAGATGTACACCCCTGACCACCATCCCCAACACTCTGTTACAATATATATATATATATATATATATATATATGTGTGTGTGTGTAAACCTCTTAATTTCTTCAGAATTCAAGGCTATTAAATCAACTCTTTAGAATGTTAAGCATAGCTTATCATAAAAGCTTTCCTTTTAATAGGGATGTTTCTTTAAATTCACTTTCTTCTCTTACAAAAACTCTCTGGCTCTGCTAGTTTAGACATTAATATATCATGACAACTCTGCTTTACATTCTTTGAACTAACACAACCTGACAATAGTAAACAGCGAACCTTACAATGTAATGCACCAGAAGCTATGCGAACAACGGTACAGAAACTTCCTAGCAACGAGAAATATAACCAAAACAAACTCTGATATCTAATGTTAGTGTTTGATGGTCTACTGCTGATTGCTATACAAAAAATAATATATAGTAAAGAACCTTATTCACAAAATTATTTTATATCATATAATAATTAAATAGTATGGATAATTATTTTTTGTTGTTTTTTTATATCATATAATAGTTAAATAGTATGGATAACTAATGTTTTTTTATATTTTATAATAAATACTACGGATAATTAATGTTTGTTTTTAAATCATAAAATAATTAAATAGTATGGATAATTATTTTTTTTTGGTTCTTTTTTTGTAAATCTGTGAAATGAAAAATTCACTTTTGTAAGTTTCATAAATTATAAGCAGATACAAAAACACTAAATATTAAAAATAAAAACACAGGTTTATCACCACAAACAAAACACATTATGGTGCAGCAGAGACCAGATCATAAACTCCTTGGGGCACTGCACCCCACGCTCCCCCTTTCTTTGGTGATACAGTGTAACGGGCCAGATAGATTTCCTTACTCTCGTTCCCAATCTGGCTTTTCTGTTATTGGCATAGATTATAAAAGCATGTTTGCTGGTACTGAGCATGTTAGACACCACCAAGCACACTTTTTCTATTCTTTATTCTTACTTATTACTTTTTTTTATTTCTTAATAAAGATTTCCAACCAAACATATAACATAAAGAACCCCTATTATAAACATTTAATGTATTTATAGGTACTGCCCATAGCAATGCTGTCATTAAATAGTAATAGTTGTCCATAAACGTTATATCAAATAATTCAAAATATAACTCACTTGTATCTTTTTCCAACATGTTATAACCTACACCAACAAAGTATTAAAAGTTTGAAGAAAATGTCATCTCTCTCTTTGGACCAACAGGAGCACAAGATATATGAAAATTCAACGAGGGTTCTCTTAGACTATTTTATAGAATATGGTGCTAGCACTGAACAGGCCATGGTGTGATAATGAGCACATGAGTAGATGATGCATATCATGTCATGTGTGCTGAATGCCAGTGCTTTCACATGGCATGTCAATTCTGCTATCCGTGTGTGTATTAACATTGTAGGAAGTGTTGGCTCAGTACTGCGTTTGCAAATACCATATTTTACAGCTGTATTCATGATCAGTTTTCTTTTTAAAACAGATGATGTTAAAGCTAAATTTATTTGCTCAAAACCTGGACAACTGCCATCATGCATTTTAATCGAGTAACCTTAATTTAAGCGTGATATGCATGAAATTATACAGGTGGTCAGGTGTTTCCAACTCAAAATTTGCTTTAAAAAAATTATGTAAATGACCAGAGCATTTTCTTTTCATGAATTTTTAACTGCCTGTGACACTATATGGCTAAATGTAGAATTTGACTAACACAGATGCATTTTGAGAGTGCACATATTTACCAAAAATGAAACCGCATCACTTAATAGACAATAAAACGCCACCTATATGTTGTACCAGTCGAATTTCTAGAAAACAAATAAATGCTATTTTGGCTTGAAGTTTCCATCCTATACCGCTAAGCCGAGTTTTGTTCGAGTCGCAGATTTCTGTTAATTCCCTCTTGGTAAGTTTGTAGATTCGTAGACATATTCCTTGGGTGTTAAGTAGAGTTTATTTTAGCTAGCAAACATTCTGTCGAAATATAAATGGAGTAAGCAAATAAAATTGTTGTAATGTATTAAAAAAGACATCAAAGTAAAAGAAAATTAAAACAAAATGAAAAAAGTCAAACGCAGGGTTAAGTGTTTTCAATATTTTCTCCCTGACATATCAAGAATATTCACACGCACATTATACAATAAATTCTCTCATTGCCTTAGGTTAGGCAGTTTTGACATGTGTTAAATTGGGTGGTGTTGTCATCTGAAAACAACAGGAATGATAATGTGTGATAACTGTGATCGTACTTTGAACAAGCGGTGCCTGCTTTAATCTCCTTCGTATATATTATGAAACAAGCATGGCTTTATAGAGAAGGCCTTGTAATGACAAAAGGATATATTGGTACTAGCAGGTGTACATTTGTGCCTGTTCACAAATAATGACATTTCCTCAAAAATGCTATTCATCAGTTGAGGAAATAGTAACTAACAGAAATTAAACTCTCATCACCTCTGACGTGTACGCTATTTTAAAAAAAATTTTTTAAATGCAACATGAATGCTGCTGTGGGGGGGAACTAGGTTCCACCGTCTAATAATAAATATGCCTGTTGTCATGCAGACGTGTAGTTAACAAAATGTGTTAAACATCTGAGTTGTGATGCATTTTATGATACATGCAACCATTCACGCATAGATTGCTTGTTCCTGTTCTGTTAGTGGGAAGTTAATATCACTTTAAAGGAAGCAATGAATTCATGTTATTGAGGGAAGTTTCAGGCACATCAACCTTCTGGACATATGAAGGGTACAGTTTGTTTCCATAAATGTAAGGGTTTGTATTAGAACTCACTCCATGAATAAGAAATGTGTAAAAAAAAAACAAAAAAACACATATGTTAAGTTTATTTTGATATTCTACATATCACTGTTCACCCCTTGCCCCCACTTATGGCCAGAGGGTGGGGGCTATTAATATAAAGAAAAAATGGTCAGTGGGTGGGTGCTACGCGTTATTAAGCAGAGGGATCTGATATCTCCCTAGCCACCACCCATGGACAGGAAATCAATGCTCTAATTATAATACAAGGGGCACATAGTGTCCCCCCCCCCTCCCACCCATATGTGGCAGGTAGGGGTCTAATATTTATAAAAGTGTATAAATTGAGTTTTATTACAAGTTATCCCGAGGATATTAAACCAAGCCTGATTTAGCTGTAAGATGGAACTCTAAACCCAGTAAATGTTTAGTAGATAATTCTAATAATATCAAATCATAATCTAGATCATTGACATTATTGCTATTTCAGACTTGTTTTGCAAGGATACTCTCAGCTAGCAGTTTAGTAAATAGAGCCTGGTGACTAATAGATAAATAATCTCATGATGAATAGGAACTCCTGGTGTAAAAGATTGGTAATTTATAGAGGTCCCTAATAACATAGGCTTACATCTCATTTAAAAACGTTGCCCTGAGAATAGAGTTAAAATAAAAAAAATGTAAACTTGGATAGAGGATAAAAATGGGTTGCGTAAGGTTCATAATGCATGCACAATATGCAATATATAGTTGTGAACTTAACATTTTTCATACTGGTTGCTGTAGCACAACATATAGCCAAAAGAAAAAAAAGAATTTTAAAAAGATTTGCTGCAAGAGGAAGCTGAAAATAGTATATGTCGAGGTTAATTCAAGAGCTATAATATCCAAGTGTTAATATATAGAAAAAGAGCCTCAGACCGAGCTGAGAGAGCTAGAGTGCAAACTCAAAAGTGTCAATTACAAGATAAATGCTGGACTAAGGCCTTGATTTAATATGCTTTCTCTATGATTGAATACTGCTAGAAGAGTTTCACAGTGATTTATCCACAGAAGTCACCATTAAAGTCTAAGGGAAGTTTTGTAGATAAATAATTTGGAAATCTGTCTGACAGCATTAAATCATTTGGAAAGCTTATCCAACAATGTAAACGTTCATTCTCATATTGTAATTATGCCAGAAAACACTAATAAATCGGAAAAGAGCACATAATATCCTTTATACATAGTTTTAACATCTTCTGTCAGCACCAGAATGTGCACATACACAATTAATTTAAATTGTTCAATGTAATTTTAAATAAAGAGGGCCTCTGAAGAAGTGGTGTCAGGAAACACCGTTATTGTCTTAAAGAGAACATAATGTTCCACAACCATTTCATCTTGATTGGACACACTGGTTTGGTGAGTTAAAGGAGCACTATAGTATACTGTGCATTGGTGGCCGTTTTGGTGACCACCCCCTTATCTGCAAGGAGAAAAAAATAACTTTTGCTTCTCTTTACTCTCTCTCAGCGCCGGTCTCGGTCATTCTGGCATGCCTCCTTGGATGAGCTCATGGAGATCAATGATCTCAGCCAATCCAATGCTTTCACATTATTTGTTCTTATTCTTTTTTCTTGGTCCTGAACATTATTTTAACTTAATGCTGTTTTACTTAGTCTGAAATTTGACTTGAAATGTGCCCAGATTTCTAACTTCTCTTTGTGGTTCTCTAATCCTTCATGTGCACAAAATATATCCAATCCTATATCTGTTGTAGGGTTTTGTTTCTGGTTAAAGGCAACTTATATACGTGGTAAAAATGATTGTTTCTGAATGGTTAGTTTTTTTTTTTTTTTTTTATATTCTTTATTTTGCTCAGCTCACAAGTGTGAGAGGGCAAATGCAGATAATACAAAAGTAGACATTGCGTTAATTGCTTAACACAAAGCAGACATAATATCACCATGTCCTGAAAAAAATTACCCCACGAGCTGAGGGTTTTATATGTGTTGTATCATTGATAGGGTGGCCTCGAGCTAATGTTTCCCATTGTATGAACAAGTGGCTGATGTGACCGTGCTAGGAGTTAACTTGAATAAGCCAGCCTATGATGAGAAATGAAAATAAAAACAATTAAACAAAGCCAGATGTAGGCAAACGACTCTTTATAGTGAGTTGGATGATAATATCTGATGGGGCATTCCGTTGGGGTAGGAGCCAGACTTCTGGCTGAGTAGTAGGGTGAGGAGGACTAAAGAGCCCAAGATGTTCCTCTGTGGCTTATATATATTAACGCTTCATGTCTTAGTGAAGCTAAGCATGTGAGCCTAACACTTTTTGAGGCGGGGGGAAGGAGAAGGTGTACAAGAGTGTTCAGGGCCTAAGGATGGCAGTCTAAGGTTCTCACAAAAGAATTTCAGAAAAACACTATAAGAAATTGATAGTCCCAGCTTAATAAAAATTACTAAACATTACAATAACATTAAGTGGCAAGACATGTTACAGATGAGTCTTGCGTTTAGCAGGAATGTGTATCGTCAAGCCCTTGGCCCAGAGCTTCAGATGGTAGCCACTGCGTAGTTATCTGGTGTTGATCCCTGCAGAGTGATGGGTGTAATGAATGCTGGATCCCATCTGTGTGCTGCTGGGGGGTTGAGGTTTTGGGTTTGATAGTGAATCCTGCGGTAGACCCAGAGTTCCAAGGAGGGCAGCCACCTTTTGTAGGTCAGTAGCGGTATGGGTCACATCACCCTGCAGGATTTGAATGGCCTGTGGTGAACTTGTATCTGATGCCATGGCTAAGTAGTAGGACGTTGAAAGGCTGCATATTTCTCCTCTGTTGTAGAGTTGTTCCTGATAGGTCAGCGTAGAGTGACATGTTTATGTTCTCGAAGGCGTATGTTACTTTCACTTTAAGTGCAGCTATTACCTCCATCTTATTAGCTTGATTGCGGAATTTCACCACTAGGTTCCTGGGTGCTGTCTCCACGTGTGGAAGTTCGGCCTCCGGGGTCTCCTCCCGGACACCTTGTACCTTAAGATTATTTTGTCTCCGTAGGTCTCTAAGTGCATAGGACAGATCATGCTGTTGCTTGAGTCGGCTGACTTCTAGTAGAAGCTCAGTAATTTGAAACTAAAAAAACTACCTCTACTAGGAGGTAGTGTGTGATACAAGAAAGTGTTTTGGTGATGAGCAGCTCAAATACAGTACTGAAGTGTACTTGAAGATACATAAAATGACAAAAAAACATAGCAAAAAATAATAGTACAGATGGTAGAGAAAAGTTCTAATCTAGTGTTAAACGAAAAGCTAGAACCACTCACATGTTCTGCTGCCTCTATAGTATTGGCTCCGTAAGATGGACCTTTTTGCTCTTAGGGCAGCAACACACCACTCTCACAATGTCGTCTGCTCCAAAGGGGATATAGGAAGAAAAACAACCAATGTGTAGTATTGTAAAGTGGTGAACTTAAATCTAATGGTAAGTATTAAGCTCAACGTTGCTAGAGCCTTCAGATCCTGGCTCTAAGGGTAATAAGAAAAGTGCCAATTTTCTGGGGATGGCACCACCCCAATGAAGATTCTCTAAGGCTTCAGAGGACTTTGTTGGAATAATATTAAACATTTATTACTGATTAAAACATATATAGTAAGTGCTATAGAAAATAAAGTCCAATAAAAAGTCCAAATCTACTGAAAGGCTTTTCGCTCTTTCCATTAGCTTCCTCAGTCAGCTGTGATGTAGCCTCTGAAATCTTCTTCCTTTTAAATGTCCTGTGGGTCTTCTAGACCCTCCTTCTTTGGTTACATGTAATGGAATTATCCAATCCAAAGTTCCTATTGCACACCCTCCCTTCAAATAATTATTTTCATCTGAGTGAAAGATCCTGTATAGGGTAATCGTATATCCCGCCTTTTATGTTAGCGTTACCATTGGTGATCAGAGATGCCAGTCTGGACGTGTCACATCCTGTGTGTGGCTGGTGGAAGTGACATCGCGGACTTGGATGTGTGCCGCCACCTTTCCCCAACTATCTTCATTGGTGGCTGCCCGCCGCGCCAGCCAGCCTATGAAATGGGCACCGCGCCACCCACGGATCAGGACAACCCCCAGCTCACTTAGGGAGTTGGTTCGAGTGGGAGGATACCTTTGAATATTTTCTATCAGCCATAGGCTGAAAGGGTAACCGTAATGATATCACAATAGTGTGCGTCAGCCCTAACCCTTCCAGCATTAGCCGTGCAAATTTTTGCTGTATTGGATGTGGGCATCCAGGAAATAAGGGTGAATGGAAGTGTGGGAAAGGAAAGGGGGAACAAAAAAACGGGAAAGAAAAAATGTATTCAAGACATTTGTTGCAAATCTAAATACAATTGTATATGCATATTTACAAATAAAAAATTGATATTCTTAAACCATAATCACAGGATTACAAAATTATTTAAATTTTTAGGGGAAAAAGTGTGTAGTCCCGAATTAATTTGGAAAAGGATATTAAAAATAGATGGATAAAAAACGGCTCTTAATGTGGGGTGTATATACACAGGAGTGAAAAGGGATCCATATAAAATTATACTAAATTAAAAGGAAAATTATATTATGAGAATAGGGTGAGAAATGTGTAATATAAAAATGGGGTTTTATAAGAAATGGCATAGTTCAAAGTCAATATTTAGACCTGGGGGCTGTAAAGGCCCAAGGTTAAATATCTATCTCATTTAATTTTGACCTAAAATCTTATTAAAATCCCCCCTCACCAATTCCCTAAAACCTTGTGAATTCCTAAAAATTGTAGTCACTGTTGTGTTTGGTTTTTAAATGGTGTGACACACTATGTCCTTCATATCCTATTTTAATTGTCCTTATGTGTTCTTCCACTCTAGTAATAGCTTGAACTTGTGTCTCTGTTCAGGCTACCACCATGCTTACTCGGCCTACCAGGCCCATGAGGTCTGTGCGGAGCAGCGCCATATCTGCCTGGATGGACTTCTGGAGATCCGCCAGCATGGCTTTAAGTGTAGCTGCCACCACCAGTTTAGACTCTCCAGGTGTTGGAGTCTTCTTAGGCTGTAGCCTATGTGTCAATTCCTGTCTGCCCTTTTTTTCAAGTTCTCCTGAGGAATCTGAAAATTCCTCGTTGTCGTTGGCCAAAAGGTGATCTTCATTTCTGTCAGCCGCCGGGTCCGCTCTGATTGCCAGCACTTTGTACACTTCCGGGTCTATGTTCACATGACCAAACAACCAAATAGTGCGTCCCGATTGGACAGACACATCACGTTAATGTAATATCCCACGTCGCTGGAGCAACCATAGACGCCTATGTCTCATTGGCTGCTCCCGCATGTGCTGGCGCCGGTTAGGGACAAGCTTCAATAGACTTCCCAGCCTTACTGTTAAACACAGCGTTGCCATGGCAACCGAAACGCGCCCCAGTGGCTAGGAGGGAAATGACAGATTAAAAAATATACACAAAACAGGAGATAAGCAACCACAGGGATAAAAAAAAAAAAAAAAAATGACTAAAGTACCTACAAATATCACTGGTGAATGAGAGTGAAAAGTGTAAACACTTTTTAAATGTAAAAAGTGTCTGCAGTTTGGCTAAGTCCCCAAACTGGAGGGAAAAAGGGGGGCAAACTGACCTTCTCATCCAAAGTGTCTAATATATGAGTAGACTTACCCAATGTATAATAATGTAATTAATAGTTACTGAAGTAGTAAAAGAGTGCTTGTACCTGTGCAAGCTGCAAATTCCCCAAAAATGGGAAAAGAGTATAGTAAACAATCAATATTAGTGAAGATAGACAAGAAATGGTTAAAAGTCCATGAGGTTAGAATCCATCCTGTTAAGTCACCCAAACGATAGTACCTACATATGTACAATAAAATTTACAACTACAATCCAACAGCGCATCCATTGCCGGACTGACTTTGTTATTTATAAACTGACATGCCCATGTAGCCTTAATTACATAGGCAAAACAGAGACGGCTCTCTGTGAAAGAATCAGAGGCCACAGGTCTAGCATCCGGCTTGCCTATCGTGATGGCAAGTCGGACAAACCAGTGGCCAGACATTTTTTGGAGCTTCGACACCAACTTTAATCTTTAAGATGTGTTGCTATTGAGCATGTTCCCATTCCTGCCCATGGGGGTGACAGAGGCAAACTCCTACTACAAAGAGAGTCCTACAGGATTTTTCAGTTGAGGACTAGAGTTGAGCGGACACCTGGATGTTTGGGTTCACCAAGTTCGGCTGAACTTTGCCAAAAAGTTTGAGTTCGGGCTCGAACTTGACCCCGAACCCGAATCCCATTGAAGTCAATGGGGACCCGATCTTTTGGGCACTAAAAAAGTCCTGGAAAGGGCTAGAGGGCTGCAAAAGGAAGTAAAATGGGGGTAAGAGTGCCCTGCAAACAAATGTGGATAGGGAAATCACTTAAAATAACATAAAATACATAAAATTAAAAATACAGCTGAGCCATAAAATAGCACTAGATGGAATCTTTGATTTTAGCTTTGGAAGAACATAAATCAAAATCTAAAGCATGGCTGTCAGGAGGATCACCAGAATTATCCATTTGAGAGAGGATTGGAGTGCAGGGTATTCTCTTTCATTGTTCAAACTGAGCTCAACTCCTGATGCATGGAGAAAAGGTCTTCACAAGCCTTTGCTATTGTGTACATAGTTTATACTAAGTAACCCATAGGTTGAGGAGGCGGTGACTGTGGCGGTGTAGGTGGAAGCAGCGGTGGAGGAGGAGGAGGTGACCAAAACTGTTTTTTATTTGTTTGTTTTGTTTTTTTTGTTGTATTTATTTATTTTTATATTGGGGTTGCCCCAAAAATATTGGGACATATAAAAAAAGAAAACAAAGAATAAGTGCACTTAAGTTTAACAATGGCTGGGTGAGGCCGGTATAAATGTCTATTCTGCACAAGGTACAGACACGTTTGGTGGGATCCATGCCTGGTTCATTTTAATAAACGTGAGCTTGTCCACGTTGGCTGTGGACAGGCGGCTGCGCTTGTCTGTGATAACGCCCCCTGCCATGCTAAACACACGTTCAGACAATACACTGGCTGCAGGGCAGGCCAGCACCTCCAAGGCACAAAGGGCAAGTTCAGGCCATGTGTCCAATTTGGAGACCCAGAAGTTGAATGGGGCAGACCCATCAGTCAGTACGTGTAGGCATGTGCACTCATACTGTTCTACCATGTTGCTGAAATGCTGCCTCCTGCTAAGACGTTCCATATCAGATGGTGATGCTGGTTGTTGTGGCGTGCTGACAAAGCTTTTCCACATTTCGGCCATGCTAACCTTGCCTTCTGAGGTGCTGGCGGTGCCCCAGCTGCGTTGGCGACCTCTTCCTCCTCCTCTGCCTTCGCCTTGTGCTTCCACTGAGCCCCCGGTGTCAGTTGTGAATGCCCTCAGCAGCACGTCTACCAGCGTGCGCTTGTAGTCGCGCATCTTTCGATCACGCTCCAGTGAGGGAATTAAGGACGGCATGTTGTCCTTGTAACGGGGATCCAGCAGGGTGGCCACCCAGTAATCAGCACAAGTTAGAATGTGGGCAACTCAGCAGTCGTTGCGCAGGCACTGCAGCATGTAGTCGCTCATGTGTGCCAGGCTGCCCAGAGGCAAGGACAAGCTGTCCTCTGTGGGAAGTGTATCGTCTGTGTCCTCCGTATCCCCCCAGCCACGCTCCAGTGATGCCCACGAGCTGCGTTGGGTGCCACCCTGCTGTGAACACAGTTCCTCCTCATCCTCCAGAACTGTGCCCTGGCTGGACAATGGTGTACCTGGCCTATGCTGGTGCAGGAACCCATTCTGCAAGCCACTTGTGAATGACTGGCCTGATAACCATGGAAATGACCCCTCTTCCTCCTCCTCTTCCTCCTGTGCCACATCCTCTTCCATCGACGCCCGAAGCATTTTTTCAAGGAGACATAGAAGCAGGATAGTAAGGCTGAGAATGGCGTCATCAGCACTGGCCATGTTGGTGGTGTACTCGAAACAGTGCAAAATGGCACACAGGTCTCGCATGGAGGCCCACTCATTGGTGGTGAAGTGGTGCTGTTCCACAGAGCGACTGACGTGTGCGTGCTGCAGCTGAAGCCACTATCGCCTGCTGCTGCTCGCACAGTCTCTCCAGCATGTGCAAGGTGGAGTTCCACCTTGTGGGCACGTCGCATATGAGGTGGTGAGCGGGAAGGTCGAAGTTATGCTGCAGCGCAGACAGGCGAGCAGCAGCAGGGTGAGAACGCCAAAAGCGCGCACAGACAGCCCGCACTTTCTGCAGCAGCTCTGATATATCTGGGTAGTTTTTCAGGAATTTCTGCACCAACAAATTCAGCACATGCGCCAGGCAAGGGATGTGCGTCAAACCGGCTAGGCCCAGAGCTGCTACGAGATTTCGCCCATTATCGCACACCACCAGGCCGGGCTTGAGGCTCAGTGGCAACAACCACTCATTGGTCTGTTGTTCCATGCCTGTCCGCAGCTCCTGTGCGGTGTGGGATTTCCCCCCCAAACATATGAGTTTTAAAACAGCCTGCTGTTGTTTCCCCCTGGCTGTGCTGAAGTTGGTGTTGAAGGTGTTACGCTGCCTGGATGAGGTGGTGGTAGAGGAGGAGGAAGCGGATGAGGCAACACGAGGCAAACGAAATGCCCTGCAATCCGCGGTGGCGGAAGGACATGCGCCAAACTGCTAGCCGCTTCAGGCCCAGCCGCCACTAAGTTTGCTCAGTGTGCAGTTAGGGAGCTATAGCATCCCTGCCCGTGCTTACTGGTCCACGTATCTGTGGTTTTGTGGACCTTGCCATAGATGGCATTGCGCAGTGCACACCTGATTTTGTCCGCCAATTGGTTGCGCCTGGAAAAATAGTGGTCGGCTGGGAACCACGTACTGTTGGACAGCCACCGCCATCAGGTTTTTAAAACTGTCCGTCTCCACCAGACGGAATGACAGCATTTCAAAGGCCACAAATTTTGAAATGCTGACATTCAGGGCCAGGGCCAGGGATCGCGGGTGGCTAGGGGGGTATTTCCTCTTTCTCTCCAGTGTCTGGGAGATGGACAGCTGAACGCTTCCATGGGACAGTGTGGAGACCTAAAAAATTAGAATTTTTAAAACTGCGCTGTAACCACAGTATTTGACGGTTCTATTTGACTCTCAGATATAAAGTGCACCGCAGGCTGCAAATGTACTATTTAGCACCAAAACAATTTGAATGTTTAAAAATGCGCTGTAACCACAATATTTGACGGTTCTATTTGACTCTCAGATATGAAGTGCAGGCCCCAAAGGTACTATTTAGCACCTAAAAAATTAGAATTTTTAAAACTGCATTATAACCACAGTATTTGATGGTTCTATTTGACTTTCAGATATGAAGTGCACTGCAGGCCGCAAATGTACTATTTAGCACCCAAAAAATTGGAATTTTGAAAACTGTGCTGTAACCACAGTATTTGATGGTTCTATTTGACTCTCAGATATGAAGTGCACACCCCAAATGTACTATTTAGCACCTAAAGAATTAGAATTTTTAAAACTGCTATGTCACCGCAGTATTTGACAGTTCTATTTGACTCTCAGATATGAAGTGCAGGCCCTAAATGTACTATTTAGCACCAAAACAATTTGAATGTTTAAAAATGCGCTGTAACCACATTATTTGACGGTTCTATTTGACTCTCACATATTAAGTGCACACACCAAATGTACTAGTTAGCACCATTAAAAAATTGCGGTATTTAAAAATGCCTAGATGTTGCCCACTGAGCTACCAGAACAGGATTAAAGTAATGTGCCTGACACACATGCAGTTGCAAGTGCACTGCACTCTCTGTGGCACTGGGCTCAGGGCAGGGTACATAAATGTAGCTATAGCACCCACAAAAATAATCGCTGTAGTTTGCAGATTCAACACCAGAATTCTTTCCTAATCTGTCCCTCACAGCTGCAGCATCCTCTCCCTACACTAATAAGAGCTCATGTGCGTGCGGCGCTACTTGACTCCAGCTTATATATAGAGGCTGGGTCACATGCTGCACTGGCCAATCACAGCCATGCCATTAGTAGGCATGGCTGTGATGGCTTCTAAGGGCACACGAGTCAAACGCTTGTTGATTGGCTGCCCTGCAGCTTTTCAAAACGCGCCATTAAATCTCCGAACACCGAACTCGAACCCGAATATACACTGATATGTCCGTGTTTGGGTCCAGGGTCCAAAAACCATAATGTTCGGTACGAACTTTACAGTTCGGGTTCGCTCAACTCTATTGAGGACCTTGTCACCCAGGGGCCTGAATGAAAAATGCTCATTTTTAGTTTTCTTGTAAACAGTTTTTCTTTGAAGATTATATAGTAAATTTGTTTGGACTCTGAGTTATTTTTCTTGATCTATCCACGGAGGAGAAATGCCAACAAACAGCCCTCCTACATTTACGGAGGAAACATGCCAGTAAACATCCCCCCCCATGGTCCAAAGATTCGAAACTTCTCCTTTAATTTTTTCTGTTGACTGTTAATTTTAAAATAATTGTAAATTTTATTGTAGACATGTAGGTACTTTCCTTTGGGTGACTTAACAGGATGGATTCTAACCTCATGGACTTTTAACCATTTTTTGTCTATCTTCACTAATATTGATTGTTTACTATACTCTTTTCCCATTTTTGGGGAATTTGCAGCTTGCACAGGTACATGCACTCTTTTACTACTTCAGTAACTATTAATTACATTATTATACATTGGGTAAGTCTACTCATATATTAGACACTTTGGATGAGAGGGTCAGTTTGCCCCCCTCTTTCCCTCCAGTTTGGGGACTTAGCCAAACTGCAGACACTTTTTACATTTAAACCTCTGCTCTATACGTGTTTACACTTTTCACTCTCATTCGCCAGTGATATTTGTAGGTACTTTTGTCAGGTTTTTTTTATTTATGTGGTTGCTTGTTGCTCCTGTCTTGTGTATATTTTTTAATCTGTCATTTCCCTCCTAGCCACCGGGGCGCGCTTCGGTTGCCATGGCAACGCTATGTTTAAAGGACCACTCTAGGCACCCAGACCATTTCAGCTTAATGAAGTGGTCTGGGTGCCAGGTCCAGCTAGGGTTAACCCATTTTTTCATAATTATAGCAGTTTCAGAGAAACTGCTATGTTTATGAATGGGTTAAGCCTTCCCCCTAATCCTCTAGTGGCTGTCTCATTGACAGCCACTAGAGGCGCTTGCGTGCTCCTCACTGTGATTTTCACAGTGAGAGCACGCAAGCGTCCATAGGAAAGCATTGTAAATGCTTTCCTATGCGACGGGCTGAATGCGCACGCAGCTCTTGCCGCGCGTGCGCATTCAGCCGGCGGGGCGGGGCGGATCGGAGGCGGAGAGGAGGAGGAGAGCTCTCCGCCCATCGCTGGAAAAAGGTAAGTTTTTACCCCTTTCCCCCTTCCAGAGCCGGGCGGGAGGGGGACCCTGAGGGTGGATGCACCCTCAGGGCACTATAGTGCCAGGAAAACGAGTATGTTTTCCTGGCACTATAGTGGTCCTTTAACACTAAGGCTGGGAAATCTATTGAAGCTTGTCCCTAACCGGCGCCAGTACATGCGGGAGCAGCCAATGAGACGTAGGCCCAAGTGACGCGATGTGTCTGTCCAATCGGGACGCACTATTTGGTTGTTTGGTCATGTGAACATAGACCCGGAAGTGTACAAAGTGCTGGCGATCAGAGCGGACTCGGCGGCTGACGGAAATGAAGATCACCTGTCTGTAAGTACCTATCTTAATTGATTGTGTGTCCTATATACGCTTTTTTCATTTACATGTTGTGAGTGTCCTGATGAAAGCTCCTTAGGGGAGCTGAAACGTTGATGTACCATTCAGAATAAAGAATTGGAAAACCTTGGAGTGCCGGTATTTTTTCAGTTTTATATATATATATATGTAAATATATATTATTAATACTACTCTATTTGGCATTATTATTTATATAAGGGATGGAGTAAACCGTTTAATATTTTTAAAATAACAACTTCAGGAAGGTAAATATCAATAAATAGAATAAACAAAGTCTGGTATATGTTGAGAAAAAGTTATTTTTTCTGCTTTCATAGCATTTCACACAATTTGTGAACATTGACAAACTGTTAAATACAAGAATTTTAATGGCAGCGCACAAAAGCCAGAAGTGTGACTGTGTTAAAACTGTTATTACGCTTACTATTTTTTTTTTTTTTTTACTGGATCCTGTAACTCTCACTGCATATTTCCCATACAATCCTACGCCCCGGCATACTATCTTTTGTGTAATTAGAAACTGTTCTGTCTATTGCACAAATAATTAACTGGCTTTATAAATAGCAAGTTTAAAGGTACCTGTCCTGTCAAGACAAACCTCTGTCTCATTAGCGATATTAGTGTAAAGCAGCAAGGTACATTGTTAGTGTAAGCCTTACCTAAGATGATTGCCTTGAGTGGCCAGGTGAGCTTACAGTTTAATGGCCATTGGAGTTATACGAAATACAATCTGCAACGGGGTTTGGGTTAGTGAGCAGGTAACTTTATATGTTTTGCTTTTCTTAGGTGTATTTGTGTTTATGAATACAAGAGTAGTGGGAGTTAACGTGCATATTGTGTGTTTGTTTCTATACGACACAGCCATGTGTATCCTTGTAAGGCTGCTCACTGTTTAGTGGACACGTCCCTACCCGTGGCCCACACTACTGGCTGACCTGTCAATCTTGCAGCTGGCTCCTCCCCTTCATGTCTGAGCTCTGGGTGTGATGTCATCAGAGGATGTCAGTCTGCAGCCAATCAGAGAGCTTGTAAGAATGAGGCTGGTGTGGGCATGTTGTTGGAGGCTGCAGGGAGGCGAGGAATACATAAACCCCCCCCTCCCCCATGGTAAGTTATTAAACATTTACTCACTGTAACTACATGGCCCTCCGTGAGCTACAGCCACCATCATGCTGAGCCTGGATATGGCTGGGAGTGATGAGAGTTGCATTGGTTGAGATAAGATCATTGTAAAATGGATTTATAAAGTACATCTCCAATCTCAGTCAGGGGAGGGTCGGAGAAGATGGGATATAGTGTGTTTCCATACTATTACATTAATGTGCAATGTGTACTGGGATATTACATTAATGTGCAGTGTGTGCTGGGATATTACATTAATGTGCAATGTGCTGGGATATTACATTAATGTGCAGTGTGCCGGGATATTACATTAATGTGCAGTGTGCCGGGATATTACATTAATGTGCAATGTGCTGGGATATTATATTAATGTGCAGTGTGTGCTGGGATATCACAATGTGCAGTGTGTGCTGGGATATCACAATGTGCAGTGTGTACTGGGATATTACATTAATGTGCAGTGTGCCGGGATATTACATTAATGTGCAGTGTGCCGGGATATTACATTAATGTGCAGTGTGTGCTGGGATATTATATTAATGTGCAGTGTGTGCTGGGATATTACATTAATGTGCAATGTGTTGGGCTATTACATTAATGTGCAATGTGTGCTGGGATATTACATTAATGTGCAGTGTGTGCTGGGATATTACATTAATGTGCAATGTGTTGGGCTATTACATTAATGTGCAGTGTGCCGGGATATTACATTAATGTGCAATGTGCTGGGCTATTACATTAATGTGCAATGTGTGCTGGGATATTACATTAATGTGCAGTGTGTGCTGGGATATTACATTAATGTGCAGTGTGCCGGGATATTACATTAATGTGCAGTGTGCCGGGATATTACATTAATGTGCAATGTGCTGGGCTATTACATTAATGTGCAATGTGTGCTGGGATATTACATTAATGTGCAGTGTGTGCTGGGATATTACATTAATGTGCAATGTGTTGGGCTATTACATTAATGTGCAATGTGTGCTGGGATATTACATTAATGTGCAGTGTGTGCTGGGATATTACATTAATGTGCAATGTGTTGGGCTATTACATTAATGTGCAGTGTGCCGGGATATTACATTAATGTGCAATGTGCTGGGCTATTACATTAATGTGCAATGTGTGCTGGGATATTACATTAATGTGCAGTGTGTGCTGGGATATTACATTAATGTGCAGTGTGTGCTGGAATATTACATTAATGTGCAGTGTGTACTGGGATATTACATTAATGTGCAGTGTGTGTGCTGGAATATTACATTAATGTGCAGTGTGTACTGGGATATTACATTAATGTGCAATCTGTACTGGGATATTACATTAATGTGCAGTGTGTGCTGGAATATTACATTAATGTGCAGTGTGTGCTGGAATATTACATTAATGTGCAATCTGTACTGGGATATTACATTAATGTGCAGTGTGTGCTGGAATATTACATTAATGTGCAGTGTGTGCTGGGATATTACAGTAATGTGCAGTGTGTGCTGGAATATTACATTAATGTGCAATCTGTACTGGGATATTACATTAATGTGCAGTGTGTGCTGGGATATTACATTAATGTGCAGTGTGCTGGGATATCACATTAATGTGCAGTGTGTGTGCTCGGATATTACATTAATGTGCAATGTGTGCTGGGATATTACATTAATGTGCAATGTGTGCTGGGATATTACATTAATGTGCAATGTGCTGGGATATTACATTAATGTGCAGTGTGTGCTGGGATATTACATTAATGTGCAGTGTGTGCTGGGATATTACATGAATGTGCAATGTGCTGGGATATTACATTAATGTGCAATGTGTGCTGGGATATTACATTAATGTGCAATCTGTACTGGGATATTACATTAATGTGCAGTGTGTGCTGGAATATTACATTAATGTGCAATCTGTACTGGGATATTACATTAATGTGCAGTGTGTGCTGGGATATTACATTAATGTGCAATGTGCTGGGATATTACATTAATGTGCAGTGTGTGCTGGGATATTACATTAATGTGCAATGTGCTGGGATATTACATTAATGTGCAGTGTGTGCTGGAATATTACATTAATGTGCAATGTGCTGGGATATTACATTAATGTGCAGTGTGTGCTGGGATATTACATTAATGTGCAATGTGTGCTGGGATATTACATTAATGTGCAGTGTGTGCTGGGATATTACAGTAATGTGCAGTGTGCTGGGATATTACATTAATGTGCAGTGTGTGCTGGGATATTACAGTAATGTGCAGTGTGCTGGGATATTACATTAATGTGCAGTGTGTGCTGGGATATTACAGTAATGTGCAATGTGTGCTGGGATATCACAATGTGCAGTGTGTGCTGGGATATTACATTAATGTGCATTGTGTGCTGGGATATTACATTAATGTGCAATGTGCTGGGATATTACATTAATGTGCAGTGTGTGCTGGGATATCTCAATGTGCATTGTGTACTGGGATATTACAGTAATGTGCAATGTGTGCTGGGATATCACAATGTGCAGTGTGTACTGGGATATTACATTAATGTGCAGTGTGCTGGGATATTACATTAATGTGCAGTGTGTGCTGGGATATTACATTAATGTGCAATGTGCTGGGATATTACATTAATGTGTGTGCTGGGATATTACATTAATGTGGGATATTACATTAATGTGTGCTGGGATATTACATTAATGTGCAGTGTGTACTGGGATATTACATTAATGTGCAGTATGCTGGGATATTACATTAATGTGCAGTCTGTACTGGGATATTACATTAATGTGCAGTGTGTGTTCTGGGATATTACATTAATGTGCAATGTGTGCTGGGATATGACATTACTGTGCAGTGGGTGCTGGGATATGACATTAATGTGCAGTGTGTACTGGGATATTACATTAATGTGCAGTGTGTGCTGGGATATTACATTAATGTGCAGTGTGTGCTGGGATATTACATTAATGTGCAGTCTGTACTGGGATATTACATTAATGTGCAGTGTGTGTTCTGGGATATTACATTAATGTGCAATGTGTGCTGGGATATGACATTACTGTGCAGTGGGTGCTGGGTGTGCTGGGATATTACATTAATGTGCAGTCTGTACTGGGATATTACATTAATGTGCAGTGTGTGTTCTGGGATATTACATTAATGTGCAATGTGTGCTGGGATATGACATTACTGTGCAGTGGGTGCTGGGATATTACATTAATGTTCAGTGTGTGCTGGGATATTACATTAATGTGCAGTCTGTACTGGGATATTACATTAATGTGCCATGTGCTGGGATATTAATGTGCAGTGTGTGCTGGGATATTACATTAATGTGCAGTGTGTGTTCTGGGATTTTACATGACTGCTGACTAGGTGGAATGCCCCCAACCCACAGCTTTATTGATTTTACATGCCAGCAAGTCTTTACTGTCAGCTGTTGGGGTGATTCACCAACAGACAGGTCTATCCCATCAAACCATGAGTCCAGAGCAGCCTACCTCCGCCATCAGCTCCCAGCAGGCTGCGACTCCCCAAGCCTCCTCGGCACCTTCTTCCACTTCTGCCTGCGCTGGCCAGGACTCCTGCCATCGCGATGACGATGTTAATTCACGCCCCTTGTGCTCATCGCACCCCCGCAGACAGTGCAGCTTCGATCCCGTTCTGTAACCCCGCGTTAAAAATATCCAAGCAGATCTCGTTCAAGTGTACCCCGTCCTTCCTCATCAAACTGAGGTTGTTTCACATGCCGGACAACGACCCCACCCAGCCGACGCACAAACTTCCCCATTGCAATATTCAGCTTGCGCTGGCTCTTCTCCAATCCACGTGCATGCGGTAACGCGCGCCAGCATGGCCTGGAGACTACCTCTGACCGAACCAAGGTCATGTCCGGAAAAAGAGCTGCATCGCGTGGAGAAGGTCCACCGTTCTAGCCCTCCCTAAATCATTCCCACCCGCGTGGACAACTAACACCACCAGCCCGGAAACAAAATTACACAGCGCCACGCACTCAGGATATACCTGCTGCCAGAGAAGGCCCCTAATGCCCTTCCAATGGACCCGAGCTACCTCAAATGAGAACCCCAAAGTTCGCCCATAGGGTCGTTCCTCTGCTCGCCGTGCTGCCCAGTATACGTAGGAGTGCCCCATAATCCACACATACCGGGGCCGAGCACCTATAACGAGAAGAGGATTATAACATTTGAGGACGGTCATAAAACTTAAAGCGCCCTGACTCCCACCTACTAATGCGCCTAATGCCTGTTGCCGAGTAACCCAACACACTCGCCTGAGTGGTGGCCCCGATCCGAAAGGAATGAGCCGAAAACTCTTGGACATCCACCCCTCCGGCCGCCAACGCCCTGCATAGCACGGTAGTGAACTGGTACCGTGTCAGGGGTGACCCACCGCGTGCACCAGTAATGGGCCCCACAGAACTTCAGACAGAGCCAACCGTCGGCAAGGCAGCTAGGATGCGACGCAGAGTGTCCACCGAAATAGGGCGACGCCGGTCCGGGCACCTACCAAGCCTCCAACCCCGCAGAACCGTCTGTATCCCAATTTAATTTCTGAGATCACGCCATCACATAAAGCGAAAAAGAAAGGACAGCGCAGCCAACGGCTTCTCCTCCGCAGCACAAGACCTACCTCGCTTGAGCATTCCGTCCAACAACAACGTCGCCTCGAGACGCCTGGGTTCTGATGACATGCCCCCGTCCTGGCCCGTTGCTGACAGCCATTGTCCCTACACAATCTGGTACGCCCTCCTGGAAGACACTGCCAAGGAATCAGTCACCAAGCCCATCAGGCCTCGAAATTGAGATTCCATAAGGACTCTGGACAGGTCAGTCCGATCCGCCGGGCTTCTGGCGCTGCCTCCCGCAACTAATCCCACTGCAATCGAGACAAGGTGTCAGCCACCACATTTTCCATGCTCGGCACATGAGACGCCTGAACCCACACATTAAATTGCAAACTGAGCAGGACCAGCCGTCGCAGCAGCGCCAAAATCAGAGCAGAGGAAGAGGACGACCAAGTAATCACATGGACCACACTCAGTCCGTGTGAAAGACCACCGTATGGTTTCTGAGGTCCTCGCCCCAAAGTTCCAGAGCGACTACTATGCTCCAGAAAGGTCAGGTTCCGTGCGAGCGCAGAGGTCCGTCACTCGGCGGGCCATGTTTCCGCACACCATTGACCCGAAAGTATGCCCCAAAGACGATGGACCCCGAGGCATCCGTGAATAGATCCGACGCTGAGTTCGGGGTGGCATCCCTCAGCCAGCAGGAGTGCCCGTTGAAACAGCGGAGGAAGGAACTCCACACCACCAGGTCAGCCCGCAAGCGCCGCGTGATCCGGATGTAGTGGAAAGGCTCCCTCACACCGTTGATAATGACATCCTGCGACAGAATGCTCGACCCATCTGTAATACTCTACACGCGAACACCAAGTGGCCCTAAAGACCCTGCATCTGACGCAGCTGGACCTTTTTGGAACCCTTGACTAAGTCAACCAGACGCAACAAAACCACGAGCTTGTCCTCCGGGAGACGAAAAACCATCCGAACAGCGTCTATTTCGATGCCCAAAAAAGACAAAACTGACACCGGCCCGACCGTTTTCTGCTTCAAAACCGGAACCCTGAAGTCCAAAGCCACACGTCGGAAAGCCTGCAACATGGGATCACAATCCGGTCCGACGAACAGAAAATCATCGAGGTAGTGGGTCAAGAATCCCAGACCCGACACGCGTCACAGTCACCCACTTCAAAAAGGACGCAAACAGTTCAAAATAATAACAGGAAATTGTGCAGCCCATAGGCATGCACATGTCATAATAGTAAAATCCGTTGGCGAAACACCCCAACAAATGAAAACAATCCGGATGAACCGGTAACAGGCGAAAAGCGGACTCGATGTCCGATTTCGCTAACAACGCCCCCTGTCCTGCCCGCCGGAGAAGTCGCAACGCCGAGTCAAAAGAAGCAACGCCGATATCGTCGTTGACCGATGAACCCGCGGGGTATGACAGATGATGAATCAACCTGAAAGCCCCAGGTACCTTTTTGGGAACCAAACCTAGAGGGGCCCCCTCAAATTGGGAAAATATTCCCTACCCCGAATAGAACACAGGTTCATGGCAAACTTACCCTCGTCTGACGCCACAAAAGGGATCCAAAAACCCAACGTAAACCCGTCGAACAGCAAGCCCACGACATCCCGTTTAGGAGACCGGTCGAGCAACGGGCGCATCCTTTCCGCGTTCACCGGCGTTCTCTCTGCGAGAAACATTGTCCCGACTAACGCCCTTTGCGGCGGAGGGCCTGCCCTTTTTGAAACAACGTAGCGCAGGTTGTGCTCCCCCGCAGTCGGCACACTCATGCCGGAGTCCTGGAAAGGGAGATGGACGGCACGGGGTCATCAGTAGCAACCACAGGCTGCCGTCCTGTACCCCAAAATCCATGCCCGGGCACGCCGCCATCTTCTGACGGAATTGCTGGTCATATTTACCCAAATAACGAGGGGACCCGCTCAGGGAAGCGACGCACTAGAATACTAGCAAAAATGGTAAATCCCGGAAACCAGTTCCCAAACGTACACGGGATTGCCTTACCCTTCTCCCCTTCCAACTGTTCGCCACGCCGTATTAGTTTCACAGTGAGAAGCGCCTCTAGCAGCTGTCAATGAGACAGCCACTAGAGGCTGGATTAACCCTAATATAATATATACAATAGATACAAATACACCAGTGTGCAGGCAGAAAACACACCTAGTGGGTAATAGGTGATAATACACAAAAATTGCCCTTATTTAGTAGTGTAGTAGATGAAAGGACTCCTCATATGTCCTCAAAACAATATTAGTATGCTACCAAAAGGCAATCTACAACACAAAAATAAGAGACGGACATAGCATAGTAATGTAATATAATGGGGATTATAGAGGTAAATGATTACACTCACAGACCCAATTTGATTGAAGGCATATCATAAATGACGATGAATAAACTTCAGGACTTGTGGAACGTCAATAACATGCATAGGAGGAAGAAGAAAAATAATAGTGCAGAGTATCTTAAATAAAAGTCACACAATTTATTACAAGATACACTTACAGGAAGGTAGTATCAAAAAGGCACATCAAGCTCCGCTGAAACTGTAACCCAGTAGCAGGATCAGATGGGCAGGAAAGCCAAGTAAAATAACACGTAAAAATATACAAATAAACAAATAAATACTCTGTACATAAAACAGGCCCTATTCGTTTCGTTCATAGAAGAACCTTTTTTTTCTACGTAGGGTTAGATGCCCCTGAGGTAGTTCTTCTATGAACGAAACGCGTAGGGCCTGTTTTATGTACAGAGTATTTATTTGTTTATTTGTATATTTTTACGTGTTATTTTACTTGGCTTTCCTGCCCATCTGATCCTGCTACTGGGTTACAGTTTCAGCGGAGCTTGATGTGCCTTTTTGATATTACCTTCCTGTAAGTGTATCTTGTAATAAATTGTGTGACTTTTATTTAAGATACTCTGCACTATTATTTTTCTTCTTCCTCCTATGCATGTTATTGACGTTCCACAAGTCCTGAAGTTTATTCATCGTCATTTATGATATGCCTTCAATCAAATTGGGTCTGTGAGTGTAATCATTAACCTCTATAATCCCCATTAGATTACATTACTACGCTATGTCCGTCTCTATTATTTTTGTGTTGTAGATTGCCTTTTGGTAGCACACTAACCCTAATATAAACATATATAAAAAAGGGTTAAACCTAGCTGGACCAGGCACCCAGACCACTTCATTGGTCCATTAATGTGCAGTGTGCTGGGATATTACATTAATGTGCAATCTGTACTTGGATATTACATTAAAGGGACACTATAGTCACGTGAACAACTTTAGCTTAAAGAAGCAGTTTTGGTGTATAGAACATGCCCCTGCAGCCTCACTGCTCAATCCTCTGCAATTTAGGAGTTAAATCCCTTTGTTTATGAACCCTAGTCACACCTCCCTGCATGTGACTTGCACAGCCTTCCATTAACACTTCCTGTAAAGAGATCCCTATTTAGGATGTCTTTATTGCAAGTTCTGTTTAATTAAGATTTTAGTATCCCCTGCTATGTTAATAGCTTGCTAGACCCTGCAAGAGCCTCCTGTATGTGATTAAAGTTCAATTTAGAGATTGAGATACAATTATTTAAGGTAAATTACATCTTTTTGACAGTGAAACCATTTTTTTTTTTCATGCAGGCTCTGTCAATCATAGCCAGGGGAGGTGTGACAAAGGTTGCATAAACAGAAACAAAGTGATTTAACTCCTAAATGACAGTGAATTGAGCAGTGAAATTGTAGGGGAATGATCTATACACTAAAACTGCTTTATTTAGCTAAAGTAATTTAGGTGACTATAGTGTTCCTTTAACCCCTTAAGGACCAAACTTCTGGAATAAAAGGGAATCATGACATGTCACACATGTCATGTGTCCTTAAGGGGTTAATGTGCAATCTGTACTTGGATATTACATTAATGTGCAGTGTGTGCTGGGATATTACATTAATGTGCAATGTGCTGGGATATTACATTAATGTGCAGTGTGTGCTGGGATAGTACATCAATGTGCAGTGTGCTGGGATATTACAGTAATGTGCAATCTGTACTGGGATATCACATTAAAGGGACACTATAGTCAACCAGACCACTTCAGCTCAATGAAGTGGTCTGGGTGCCAGGTCCCTCAGGCTTTAACCCTGCAGCTGAAAACATAGTTTCAGAGAAAGTTCTATGTTTACATTTTGGTTTAAGCCAGCCCCTAGTGGCTGTCCTCTGGACAGCCACTAGAGGCGCATCTGCGACGCTGGAGGCATATTATGCCTCCATCGCGCAGAGCGTCCATAGGAAGTGTGATGTATGAGCAGTTGGGCTGTGTGTGTGTGTGTGTGTGAGTGTATGTATTGTGATGTATAGGCGGTTGGACTGCGTATGAGTGTGTGAGTGTATGGGTGTATGTATTGTGATGTATAGGCGGTTGGGCTGCGTATGAGTGTGTGAGTGTATGTATTGTAAATTATTGGCAGTTGGGCTGTGTATGAGTGTTGTGTATGAGTGTGTGAGTGTATGTATTGTGATGTATGAGCAGTTGGGCTGTGTATGTGAGTGTATGAGTGTATGTATTGTGATGTATAGGCGGTTGGGCTGCGTATGAGTGTATGTATTGGGATGTATAGGCGGTTGGGCTACGTATGAGTGTGTGAGTGTATGTATTGTGATGTATGGGCGGTTGGACTGTGTATGAGTGTGTGAGTGTATGTATTGTGATGTATAGGCGGTTGGGCTGTGTGTGAGTGTATGAGTGTATGTATTCTGATGTATGTGCATTGGGCAGTTGGGCTGTTGTTGGCTGTGAATGATGCACTTCCTTTCTTGTGGCTCTTTACTTCCTGTTACTGTTGGCAGTTGGTGGAATGTTCGAGGGATTTGAAACCCTGTGTAACAAGGTTGCAATATGAAGATTCTGTTATATATGTATTAATAAAGTGAGTACTTCGTTATACAGGAATTATTGACTGATTTGTACAAAACATCACAGTGGCGACGAGGCTGTAGAACCCTAACTGACATGGCAGCCATTGGCACTATAAAGGACTTTGATCCTGACTTGGATTTATGGGCCTCTTCGGTTGAAAGGCTTGAACAATATTTTGCAGCTAATGATATTCCTGACAATAAACAGGTCACTGTTTTCCTAACAGTTTTATAGGAGCCAGAACGTATGATACGCTAAGGAGCCTCTTACACCCAGAGAAACCTGCCAGCATGCCATTGGCAAGCCTGATTACTCTGTTAACTAGCCATTTCCAACCAAAACCACTAGAGATCACATATGCCATTGCGTTTCGGAAACTCGCCAGCACCTGCTGTTTTGGGGACTACCTGCCCACTGCTCTGCGAGACCAGTTTGTAATGGGCATTGCAAGTGATGCAGTGCTAAGGAGACTGCTTACAGAAGAAGATTTAACATTTAAAAAGGCAATGAACATGGCAAGCATTATAGAACAAGCTTCTAAGGATGCTAATCTATTACACAGCAGACTGGACAACACACAGGAGGCAGAGCTAGAAGTTTTAAAATTAGACGCTAGAGCACGGAGTATACCACAGGGAAAGAGACATTCAAAACAGGAACATTTACAAATGTTATCGCTGCGGAGCTGCTACACATGTTGCAACTGCATGCAGATTCAAGGATGCCACGTGTCATGCTTGTGGTAAAATGGGCCACCTACAAAGAGTGTGTAAATCCACAGCAGAGAGAGGCAGTAATCGCTTGAGAGACAGAGCAAAGAATGCCTATAGAGTACAAACGCAGGAGTCTTCTGAGGATTCGGATGAACAATTTCCTGTCTGAAATTTAAAAATATATAAAATAGGTTCTAATCTGGCTGCATTCACAGTTCAGTTTGTTGTAAATGGAAAGGAACGGACTATGGATTTGGACACAGGTGCAGCTGTATCAGTGATTTCTTTGACAGACTGGAAACGCCTTAAATACATAGGCCAATAATTCAGACAACAGCGAGACTGCAAACATATTCTAAAGAGTTGTTAATACCAGTAGGTTGTGTGACAGTCACAGTTACATTCAACAAGTGTAAGAAGAAACTACCTCTCTATATCTTAGAGAATGGAGGACCTCCACTTTTTAGTAGGGAGTGGATAAAGGCTCTCGGGATGCCTCAAGTGCATAAGTATCCATGTAATGAGTTGAATGAAAATCAGACCAGACTTGACTGGATTAGAGAATTACATGAAAAGTATGCACCAGTGTTTGATGGCCAATTGGGGAATGTAAAGGGACAACAAGTTTCCTTAGAATTAAAGGAAGGAGCAACACCAAAATGTTTTAAAGCAAGAAGTGTGCCTTTTGCTCTAAGGGCTGGAGTGGAGGCAGAATTGAGGAGATTAGAGGAGCTGAATATCATCTCCCAGGTTCACAATAGTGAGTGGGCTTCGCCCATTGTTCCTGTGAGAAAACGAAATGGGGAGATACGGATTTGTGGGGATTTCCGCATGGCTCTTAACACACAGCTTAAAATAAATAAGTATCCCCTTCCTAGGGTAGATTATCTTTTTGCATCATTGGCAGGTGGCCAGAAATTCGCTAAAATTGACATGAAAAATGCATACCTACAGTTATCTGTACATCCAGATTCTCGACAACTACTTATGATTAATACCCATTGGGGGCTATTCAGGTATAACCATATGGTTTTTGGCATTTCACCTGCACCAGCAGTCTGGCAGCGAACAATGGACAAGCTGTTAGCTGGAATTCCTGGGACACAGTGCCTGTTAGATGACATGCTGGTGACGGGTAAATCAGAGGAGGAACATAAACAGAATGTAGAGGCAGTTTTGCAAAGACTTATGGAATATGGATTGAAGGTAAATTTGGATAAATGCCAATTCATGCAGGATCGTCTTGAATTTTGTGCTCATGTAATTGACAAACATGGGCTGCATACAACAGATGAGAAGGTCAAGGCATTACAGGATGCTCCAACTCCACAAAATGTGACACGACTAAGGCCCTATCTTGGTCTGTAAAATTATTACAACCGTTTTTTGCCTAATTTAGCTCATGTCCTGTACCCTTTACATCGTCTTCTAGAGAGTAAATGACAATGGCACTGGACAGTAGAATGTGCTTCAGCTTTCCATAAGTCAAAAGAACTAGTTCGTAGTTCACGTCTTTTAGTACACTACAACTTGGAAAAGTCTGTTTCCATTGCTTGTGATGCATCACCTTACGGACTTGGTTTTGGACCATAAACCTTTATTGACAATTTTTAACCCACAGAAAGGTATTTCAATCATGACAGCAGCAAGACTTCAGAGGTATGCCTTAACTCTGGTGGGGTTATCAGTATCAGATACAATATCGTCCAAACGCTCTGCATTCTAAAAAATAGGGCATAATCTGCTAAATTGAGATAAACAAAATCACATAGCATATAACTGTGTGTATAAGTGAACTGCAAATTATATGACAAATGGCCACTCACATTCTCACAGTTGTAAAAAGGCTTGAACAAGAATTATTTCTTGGAGGTCAGCTTGGTTCTTCCATCACATATTTCCCAAAGATATATAAGCTCAGGAAAAAATTAAAATAGAATTGAAGTAGACTATCCAGAGTATAAAAAAGGAAATTTAATAACTTGCATTCAAGTTAAAAACAATCTGTGTCACCACTATGCGTCCTACGCGTTTCATCCAATAGCAGGACTTCCTCAGGGACTTTTGTGGTGTATCAGCAATTACCAAATACAATAAAAAATCCTTTCCCTCCCCAGTCCTTTACACACCCCCCAATAAGTTCATAATTGATGAAATTCCTCACTGGTGGGCTTCTCCTGTGCCGGTGATCTCCGTGATTATGCATGCTTCCCGTGATGCGTGCGTTCCAGGCGTGCGTTCCATTACGAACTCCCGGAAGTTCGTGCGTTCCATCGTGCGTTTCATCTTGAAATCCGGAAATAAAGGTCTCTGTAGATGAGGTTCTTTATCTCAATGTATATGGAGAATAGAAAGGGTGTAAAAGAAGGGGGAGGGAGGGTGGTTAAAAAAACTCTGGATAGTAGATCTGCTAAACTCATATACATATGGGCTGGAATTGCCCAAACAGTAACGACAATTTGAACACATATATACTCTCCTATTTATAAATATACAGGCAAATATCAAACTAAAAATAAGAATGGAAGGTAGTGCAATTATATCTTAGTTCCACATTACTTTTATAACACACATCAGAAATATGTACATTAAGGGAATACATGTCAATTAATACATTTATACCACATCTTCTAAGCATATGTGCTAGGAGGATACATGCCAATAAATGCATGTTTATTGAAGAGTTCCAATAATACTATTTAACTGGTGTCTCTCATCCAAAAATTATAAAAATAAAAATGAAAATATGAAAAGTTTATCCATAGCATAGGTTTTGAAATGTATTTTTATAACTCTAACAAAAATTGTAGATTGAAAGCACATATACCAACAGATGTGTGTGCATTCAAAAATATTAATTAAATTTTAACAGAAAAAGAGAGGTTTTCAGAAATCGATGTTGTGAAGTACAAAAGAAAAGTTGGATACCCCAATATTGCATTCTTTCACTTTACTTAATATATACACAAAGGTGGCATTATATAAAACCCTTTTAAAAGGGAAAAGGATTAATTTAATATAATTTGGTTCATATTTATTCATTTATAGGAATCCCATTCCGAGTAGAATCTTAAAGAGACAGATACCTCTGATTTAAGTTGGCAGACCCTTCTATAATAAAAGGGTATATTCTACTTCTATATACCTATAATTAGATGCGCTAATTATCAAAAACAAGAGGGTTGAATTTAACCACATCCATTCCACATGAAGGAAGGAAGTTCTTTGAATTTTAATTTTCTTGATTTTATACAGATCATTCTAAAAAAAAAAACAAAAAAAAAATATATAAAAATAAAAAAATCTGTCTAAAAGATGCGTAATGGGAAAAATGCAACATTTTTACAAATGACCTCTTAAAGGGACACTATAGTGTCAGGAAAACCGCTTGGTTTTCCTGACACTATAGTACCCGGAGGGTGCCCCAACCCTCGAGGTCCCCCAGCCACGGCGCTGAATGGGTTAAAACCCCTTCAGCTACTCACCCTTTTCCCCCGCCGGGCTCCCTTACCTCTCCTCCCCCGCCGACGTCAGCATCCTTGTCTGACGTCACCGGCGCTGAATGCTCATGCGCGGCACTGCCGCACACGCATTCAAAATGTCCGTAGGAAAGCATTTTTCAATGCTTTCCTATGGACGCTCTGCAATCATTGCCGATGCGCCTCTAGTGGCTGTCCAGAAGACAGCCACTAGAGGCTGGCTTAACCCCAGATGTAAACATAGCAGTTTCTCACCCAGACCAATTCATTGAGCTGACCAATTCATTGAGCTGAAGTGGTCTGGGTAACTATAGTGTACCTTTAATACACTTTCTAATCCTCAAAAAAACACCATAGATCAATATCTAGATTCAATCCATGGGGTTGTAATGTTTTTAATTTGTTTATCCAAAAGGTTTCTCTCTGAGAGAGCTTCTTAACTAAATGTCCTCCTCTCCAATACGAATCAACATGTTCTATACCCATAAAGAAAAAGCCTTGCCAATTAAATTTATTACAGTTGTTACAATGAATTGGTATAATGTGTTTTGTTGAGTTTTTTTCTAATATTATTTTGATGTTCCAATATTCTCTCTTTAAGTTTGTTCTTACCACGTATTGTTTCCCACATGGGCATTGTAACATATACACAACATTTGTAGTGTTGCAATTAATATTAAACTTTATTTTACATTTTTCTTTAGTGGTTGAGCTAATAAATTCTCTTTTTTGTATATATCTTTGGTTCCTACACGCTTTACAAGAATTGCAGGGATTAAAGCCATGAATATTTGATGTTGTACTCTTTTTTGGGATCTTTAATGCATAGCTTGGTGCTAGTATGTTTTTAAAATAGTTTGATTTAAAAAAAATAAAAATAATGGGTGCCTTTTTTGGGAGAACTTTACCTAATATGGGATCCTTACATAGGATATCCCAGTGTCTATTAAGAATCTTTTTATTTTCCAATGCTGTGTACTATATTGTGTGATGAAGCAACATTTGTAATTCTTTTTGGGAGCTTTTTTAAGTTTGGGTGTCATTAAGTCCTTTCTATCCCTTTTTTCCAATTTCTCTAATCTCTTTTTCAAGTAATGTGGGCTCATACTTTTTTTTTTAACAAAAAAGTATTTTTCAGATGTTTTGCCTGTTCCTTATAATCTGCATCCCTTGTACAGTTCCTTCTGATTCGTGTTAACTGACCTCTTGGAATGGTTTTCAACCAATTTTCATGGTGGCAACTTTTGCGATGAATATAACTATTGCCATCAGTTTTTTTGAAATGGCATTTAGTGTGAATGATTCCATTTTCAACGAAAAAACAAACATCAAGAAAATTTAGTTATGGAATTAATCTCATATGTAAATTTCAAACCATAATCATTTTTATTTATATATTCAAGAAAGTTTTGCAATTCATCTCGTGGCCCTTGCCAGATTAATAAAACATTGTCAATAAAATGTTTCCAAAGGACCAGGTTCGCTGCCTAGCTATGCCCACTCCATACGTGGTTGGACTCCCAATCCTGCATATTTATGTTTGCATAGCTGGGGGCGAACCTGGTCCCCATTGTTGTCCCTGTGATCTGAAGGTAGAATGAATTATAAAAGACAAAGTAATTGTGCTTTAAAATATAATGTATGCTCTCCAGTATGAAGTTTCGGAAATCAGATGGGATCTCCTTATCTCTCTCCATGATCCGTTCAACTGCGTTTAAACCCTTATTGTGTTTAATGATTGTATATAAAGAAGTAACATCTATAGTTACCCAAAGGAAATCTTGTTTCCAATTTATATCTTCCACAATTCTCAATATATATGAAGTATCTTTGAGATATGAAGGAGCTTCCTAAACATATTTTTGGAGGCTGTGATCAACAAAGTCCGACAGATGGGCAGATACAGAATTAATACCACTAATTACTTGGGGGTTATTGAGTTTTTATGTAATTTAGGCAGGAAATAAATAATAATTTTTTTGAATGCTTTGTACTGACGACAAGAGGAAATCTTTGGGGAAACTTGTGGATAATTTACCCTATACAGGAAAGTTCCTCTCTGCTAATATCTATTAAGCACTTTTTTTCACTGTGGTTTGTGCACACCTCTTGTTTGTTCTTGTTTGCTCTGCATTCTAATGCAGATGCATTCTCTAGACTACCACAGAAAGATCTACAATATGTTTTAATGAGGTGATAACAGCCAGAGAAATTGCACAGGCGACAGCCAAGGACTCTTTGCTGAGGTAAATACTTGTTTTTGTACGTAAGGGTTGGCCACTAAAAACTCCAATACATCTCAAGTCATTACAAACAAGGGCTCAGGAGTTATCAATTCAAAATGGCTGCTTAATCTGGGGAGAAAGGGTGGTTATTCCTTTTGTTTTACAACAACAGATTCTTGAAATTTTACATGCAGGTCATCCTGGCATAGTCTTCATGTGTTACGGTTATCACCGCAACATAGAAAACAGAAAGCGAGACGTGGTCGCCCTGGAAGAGCCAAAGAGGGGACTTGAACCTGAGGTCTTGTGCATTCCAGGTCTGTGTCTCCGCCTCTGAACCACATTCAGTTCTTGCTTTCAGCCTGGAAGTTCATTCCTGCCCTGTTGTAATGTCAGGATTACAGAATGATCCAGCACGTAGAATTGTGTAACACAGAGGACTGATAGGTAACGTATAGCGGACCTTAGAATGGCCGGACTAACTTACCAAAGAATAGTCAGGAATAGCCGAGGTCAAGGGAAGCAGAAAGAGACACAACGATAAGGAAAAGTCAGGAGTCAGCGATGCCAGAAAACAGGGAAGTCAAAAGCAATGCCAAAGTCGAATAACCAGAATCAATAACGCGCTCTCGGAAAACCACAACAAAAAAAGCTAAACAAGGATTGTAAAAAGAGTACTGGATAACAGAAGCCAAGACCAGACATCTCCATAGAACAGAGCAGGATGTGACAGCATGAAGCAGAAGGCAAGAGGTCATGTATGGTGGACCACCATTGATAAGGATATTGCCCGTTGTGTTTCAGGTTGCACTGGTTGTGCACAAGCACAGCATGACTTGCCACATGGTGCCGTACAACCTTGGACCTGGCCCCTATCACCATGGCAGAGAATTCACATAGACTTTGCTGGACCAGTGGAAAATAAAATGTATGTGATTGTGGTAGATGCACATTCTAAATGGCCAGAAGATCTATTCATGTCACAGACCACTGCAGAAGCTATCACAGAAAGCATTGAGAAATGCTTTCCTATTGACAGCTTGAATGCGCGCGCTTTGGCTCCGCTGACGTCGGCATAGGTAGCTGATGTAGGCGGGGCAAGAGAGGTCACCAGGGCCGAAGGAGCCCGGCGCTGGAATAAGGTAAGTGGCTGAAGAGGTTTTAACCCCTTCAGCACCACGGGAGGGAGCCCCTGAGGGTGGGGGCACCCTCAGGGAACTATAGTGTCAAGAAAACCACTTTGTTTTCCGGACACTATAGTGATCCTTTAATATGCAGTATGTGCTGGGCTATTACATTAATGTGCAATGGGCAGGGATATTACATTTAATGTGCAGTGTGTACTGGGATATCACATTAATGTGCAGTGTGCTGGGATATTACATTAATGTGCAATGTGTGCTGGGATTTTACAGTAACGAGCAGTGTGTTGGGATTTTACAGTAATGTGCAGTGTGTACTGGGATATTACATTAATGTGCAGTGTGTACTGGGAAATCACATTAATGTGCAATGTGCTGGGATATTACATTAATGTGCAATGTGTGCTGGGATTTTACAGTAACGTGCAGTGTGTTGGGATTTTACAGTAATGTGCAGTGTGCTGGGATATTACTGAGCTCCCAGCAATGTGTGCTGGGATATTACATTAATGTGCAGTGTGTGCTGGGATATTACATTAATGTGCAGTGTGTGCTGGGATATTACATTAATGTGCAGTGAGCTGGGATATTACAGTACTGTGCAGTGTGTTGTAATGTTACATTAATGTGCACTGTGTATTGAGGTGTTCAGAGCTCCCAGCAGTGTGCTGGGATATTACAGAGCCCCCAGTAATGTGCAGTGTGTACTGGGACCTCCCTGTAATGTGCAGTGTGTGCTGGGATATTACAGAGCCCCCAGTAATGTGCAGTGTATATTACAGAGCCCCCAGTAATGTGCATTGTGTACTAGGATATTACAGAGCCCCCAGTAATGTGCAGTGTATATTACAGAGCCCCCAGTAATGTGCAGTGTGTACTAGGATATTACAGAGCCCCAGTAATGTGCAGCATGTACTGGAATATTGCAGAGCCTCCAGTAATGTGCAGGGTATACTGGGATATTACAGAGCCCCCCCAGTAATGTGCAGGGTGTACTGGGATATTACAGAGCCCCCCCAGTAATGTGCAGGGTATACTGGGACATTGCAGAACCCCCCGGTAATGTGCAGGGTATACTGGGATATTACAGAGCCCCCAGTAATGTGTAGCGTGTACTGGGATATTACAACAAAACTTGAACTTTCGGCTCTCTGGCTGAGGTAGTGAAGTCAGGCAATGACGTTCTAAAATGGTTTTACTACTTACCAAGAGGCATTTGTGGCATCATAACCACTAGAGTGCCTTTCAAATGCAGGCCCAAGAGGCCCTTTATCCGTACCTGGCAGGTGGGAGCATAATGAAGCTAGTAAACCTCCCTTACTCTAATTTGGGAGTCATATAGACCTCCATTGGCTGAATTAAATTTTTTCCCATTTCAATAGATTTTATATTGTTCAGGACTGAGTGAAAGTCCAGTTGACATTCCTGAACATCTCCTGCACTGTTACATTCCTTGTTCCTCTGGAGGGATTAAGATCCTCTAAGGCAGGGGTTCCCAATTAAAATTTCCAGTGGAACCCTTTGACATAGTGTATCAACATCGGGGAGCCCCGCCCTCCATCCATAATTTTTATTTTTTTTACATTTGCGCTGTTTTTGTATGTGTTGGTGTGAATCTGTGTGTCAATGTTTATCTGTGTCTGTGTGTGTATATGTATCTGACATACAGATACACATAGTGGCACACATACACACACACACTAAGATACACACAGTGACACATACACACATCTTTATTCACAAATACACACACTCAGATACACACAGTGGCATATACACACACTTGAACACACAGATAAACTCACTGGCACATACACACACTCAGATACACACATTGACACAGATACTATGTCATATACAGATACACACACACACACACACACACACTGACATACACAAACACACTGATATACACTGGCACATACACACACACACCAATACACACATACTGACATACACACACACACACACTCAGATACACACGGTGACAACTACACATCCCTTGACACACAGATACACACATACTCTTTGACAGACACATATACAAACACATATACACTCTCACTGACAAGCACACATACATTCTCACTGACAAGCACACACATACACTCTCACTGGCACACACATACACACACGCTCACTGACAAACACACATACACACGCTCCTTAACAGACACATACACTTTTTTTTTTCTTTTTTTTTCTCTTTCACTCCACCCAGCCTCCCTACCTTTGGGCTGCTGGGCTGAGTGGCTTGCGTGCAGTCCCTGGGGTCCAGTGGGGCTGCTGGGCTGGTGTGCATGTGTACAGTGCGGGCGGCAAGGGAGCAGTGATCTTCCTGCTCAGCTCCCTCGCGCGCCTCTAAGTGATGCAGGAGCTGGAGTGACGTCATGTTCTGGCTCCGGCATCACTGCTGTGCGCGCGAGGAAGCTGAGCCGGGGATAGTGCTCCCTTGCCATTTGCGGCCATTTTGTTTCCTGAAATTCTGGCAGAACCCCATTTGTGTTGGGAAACGCTGCTCTAAGGTAAACTCATCATTGAAATTGCTAATATTATCGAGTCCTCTGATAGCTGATGTAATGGGGGGCTTCACATTCTTTGATAATAAGGCAACCCAATATATCTCTTTAATGAATGAACTATGGTAGTTTAAATCTTCTGTGTCATCCTCCGGTGACTTTAGATGCTCATCTGGATTTTTATTTAAAAGATTTCTTAATATTATGGAGGCTTCCAAAGACATGATCTAGACAGATGAGTCTGTCATTGATAATGTTATCAGTCTTTTTATCATAATCATTGCATTCGAAGAGGGTGGTAGTAGTCAGCATTGCGTAAATGACCACACTGAGACTCCACCACTCAACGGCTCTGGCCTAACTTTCTCTCAATGATTTCAGAAGGCATGTAATCTAGTGTTCTGCAATTGTTGTTGGTTCGGTCTCCATATACGATTCAATCATTATTTTGAAGTATATTTTCCAACTTCAGATCTCTGACAATCTAGTAATATTTTGTTTATGTAAATATTCCAGGCTAGGCACAATACAAGGAGCCTAAGATACAGCTCTGGGTTCTGAATATTCACCCATGTTATTGCAAACGTTTGAAGGTCCCCACTAGGACTATATTCCATGACAAAGCAGGCATAATGCTGGTTTGGAAACACCCAAACAGGTTCACCAGATATAAGTGCTGTTGGTGCTCATGGTTTGAAATATGTGCTTATAAGGTTATAGACCGTATCTGTTGAAACTCTTTCTTAAGGCTTTTATGGCATAGATTTTCTTTTGTGTCATTGTGTTTAGCAAGAAGCACTTTTCCATAATTCCCTCTACCCATCAGATAATGAAGCTGGAACCCCTGCTGGCTGCGGGGCTGTCGTTGAATACTAGATCTTCAGGTGCTTAAAGGACACCATTGTTTTACATAGTACATTTGGATTCATGATTTTAGTTTAGCAAGCATATTCAAGACTTACTCTGGAATCCTCAGTATGTCTGGGATGTGATTGTATCCGGAATACGGACGTAGATCTCCACATCAACGTGCGATGGAACAGGAGGTGTTTCCACAAGTGTAACAGCAGTCTCTGGAACTGGTAGAGTTGTTTCATATTTATAAATAGACTTTTCTTGATCAATTACTATAAATGTCCTATTTTATTCTGGTTGTCTTGAAGCTTTTCTTGAAATGTAGCAAGATATTTGCAGTTTTTGAAAGGGTCTTTAGAATATGCCTTGATCATATTCTCTTCCACTAATTTCACCCTAAACTTAATTTCCAGCTGTTTCTGCAGAACAGGAACATTCCCTCTGTCTGCGTGGACACTGGTGTCACCTTCATATGATGTATTGGAACATTATGGAAGTTCCTCTGCTCTTTGCTCAACATCACCAGAGTTTGGAGCCACATGACATTTGGAAGTACAAACATTAAAAACATAATCAAATATTTTTATTTGCCATCTTTAGCTATTTCATCACCACAACAGCTAAGCAGTATCTACTGTTTCAATACAATAAGGTTATTCATTAAAAAAACACATTGATGTGCTCCCCATACAAATGAATCTTTATTTTCTTTTTCGAGCTGCTTGAATTTCTGCTGTTACGAAATCCTGGCAAAGTTTGATAACAAACCAAGAAAAATAAATCAAGGCCTTAGCTGGCCCCTGTTCCATTCACACATGTACAAAAAGATGGCGGTTCAGGTGGCAATTGAGAAAAACCACACACAACATATTGAAGAACAAAGCAGGTGCCTCAGCATATTCACATGTGCCATGGATGTCTGCTAAAGTCAATATTGCCTGTATTCACTTATACAACCAATACTCACATTCAAACAATAGCATCATTACACCTTTGTTTCTAATAAAAATCCTATTCTTGATTTCTTTACAATAACCATATTTATATGATTCATTCAGCCAAGGGAAATGAAACGCACATGAATTCTTGAAATCAATATTTGAGTCACCTAAGGTGTCTAATTGCCAAAACACTGGACAACCATAAATCAAATATATCAGCTCAATGACTTGAAGAAATCCCATTCATCTTTTATTGTCACTGTATGTTTTTCAAGTGCAGATTTGAAGGTTATTTAATCTCATTATTCTCAAGTACATTTTACAATAGTCTGTTCACTGTGCAAAACGTTATCTTTGCTTTGTACTGAAAATCCGAAAATACTTCCTCATTGAAGCAAGTCTTTTAAATTCATACTCTAGGTGAAAACATGTGCCTTTTCAATCATCCGGTATTCTTTGTGTATTAGGTTGCTCATACTGTACTTTCTATTGCTTTGTTGTAATCCTTCCAAAATTCTTTTATCCTTTGAATTACATTTGTTATGTTGAGGAACCCATGGGGACTTGGAAGGTTGGCGTCTTTGTGATATGGATGAGGGTCGTACACAAGTTTATTCAAACGGAAAATCTGCTTATTGCATGTTATGACTTCGCTGATCTCTCAATCAACCTTTTGTAAACTTATATTGTCAAATTGTAAAGAAAAAAAAAATAGAAACTTTTCTGTAGTTCCTAGACTTGAGACTTGACAATTACATTCTTTAGGTTTCTGGGTTTTTTTTTTAGCTGTAGACAATATCCCCTGGGCCCTAAAAATAGAAAAAAGATAGGTTTTTTTTGAGAAGGCAACAGTCGAAACGTTGGGGTGTTTTGGTCTCCAGCCCTAGGTTATTACATTAGATAGAACACTTTTTGGGTGTTTTTTCACCTTATAGATATTTACTATTGGTGATGGTATCTGGTATGTTACGCACTTTACATCTATGCACTTGTTACTTACATTATGTATTATACTTGTTTACTTTATATATTGAATACAATCTTTTTTTGCAGCAATCGGTGTGCTTTGGGCTCTTTTATTTATATATATATATATATATATATATATATAAATGCCAATTTTTTTTTCTCTGTAAGATTATACGCAAAATAAAAATGTTTGTAATAACTGGTTTTAAAGTAGGTTTTTTTGGGGATCCTCCTTAAAGCAAATATACAAATATATACATACCTAGGAGGATAATATAGACACTGTAACCTATATATACTCATATCTATGTTCATGCGTTAATAGATTCATTTTGAGTAATACATTTAAAGTTGTAAATGGGGTATCAACTATCCTACTAGTTCTTTAGTGCCAAATTTGTCTTTCTTGAATTCACTCTACCCTGTATATACTAAAACCCACTTACCCCTAAAACACTCTGTTGCCAAGTTAAAGATGCCCTACCACAGTGCACTGTAGTGGTTATGGTGCTTGGAGTGTTTGTTTAACTGCTTTCATGGTGGACTCCTAACATAAGTTCTACAGCCTACAGATTTCATTAAAAGTATTAAATGTAGTTACAACGTATAATTAATGTTAGAAAAAACAAACAAGGAAAAAAAAAGTTTAAAAGCACAAAAATAAAAATAGGCTATTATTTAAGCTTCATACCACTCTTTACTGGTTCAAATTCCCTACACACATTGAATTTCATAGTTTTAATGTGTACTTTAATTTTTGAATAGAGACTGTGAGACCCCAGGATGAATAAGAGAGAGTCAATTGTTTTAAAAACAAATAAATGAAAACATACAATCTATTAGGCTCTGCTATTGTAGTTTGAAAGAATAGTTTATATATAATTATGTAATGTTCCACCTAACACATATAAAACCAGATACTTTCAAATCTAACCTGTGTGAAGGACTGCCTAAAACATAAATATTGTAATATTTATTTACCTATTTTAGAAACAGTCATTTTTGATTTTTCTAATTTTGTTTACTTAATTTGTATGTTGTCCCATATTTTTAAATGTGTTTCTTGTAAATTATAGCATGGATCTAATTTTTTTACAAACGCACTAAGGAAAAAAAGAATGTAATTGCTTTAGTAATGTAACAATTTGTGTCATATCCATGATTTATGTCTCATTTCTAAGTAATTGCTGTGCTGAATTTTGAAATCTGAATTTTTCTTTGATAGGTGATAACAGTTTTATTATGTTTGCAAAAATGACATGCATAAAAACTTTACCCATAAAATCTTGATAGAAAGTAATACTGTACCTGAGAGAAAAAAAAATCGAATTCTTTTTACTGTAAAATGCCAGGGATATTTTACTCCACGGTTGTGAAGTTACAATTTTTTTTCTCTGACATAATTATGAGATATAGTCCTCAATTTAATATCTTTGGATACACTTTTCAAATGCTTTCAGACTTTAGAATAAATGTTTAAACTGAGTTCATATTTTGAAAAGTATTTTAACGTTTTGATTTTTTTTTATATTTTAATCATTTGAAAAATATAATAAAAAATTGTATTCAAAAACAGTAGATCATTTGAAAAGCTTATAAAATCATACAAAATTAAGTTCTGCACGCAAACTCCCACTACTTCTGGGCAACAGCAATGACTATAGTAAAAATCAGCCCCAATACATACAATAAAAACCAAAATAAAAAGTTACTCGTGCACTATCCTAAATCCCTATGCACATTGAAATAACATCCAGTTCTTAGTATCACTCCAATTGCCAGTGTAAGCTCACTTGCCACGTTAAGGCAAAAACTCTTAGATAAGTCCTATAATAATAATAATTTGCCTTGCTGTGTATGTTGGGACTTTTTCCTGATGATCAATTCTGTGTATCTCTGTTATCCTAGACCTCTGCCTCTCTTCTTTTCTATCTTAGGCACTAGCCCGGCCACTCTAAGGACCGGTATGTGTTCGTTACTATTTTCTTTAGGCTTGCGTTAGGGTATCTCCATTTCTGACACTTGAAATGGCTTCACAAAAACTGGGATTGCATTGAAAGTCTCCTTAAAAAAAGGAAGCCATTTTTAATAGTATAACAAAATGTAAACATAGACTTTAGATTAAATAACATATTTTATGGTAAAAACTACCCCAAAAATCAAATGTAAATTACATAGCACATATTCAATGCATTATTAAATAAATACTTTTACATTTTTGGGTGTTAGTGTTCCTTTAAGAATTTCTGTTCTGCATCATATTTCCTTGAGAATCCATGGGGTAATGTGAGTTTAGAACTGACTCCTGTTTCAGGCAGGTTCTTTTTCATGCTAACTAGCATGGTGCCACATTGTTTATTCTCTTGATCTACTATTTGTTTTCCTGTTCTGCTGGCTCCTTGTGGGTGGTCTTTGCAATCACCCAGTCTGGGGCTCTTATTCTGATTGGTGGCTTATTTGAGTAGCTTTGTCGAGTAAGCCTCACCACAGTCTGGTATTGCACAGAGCATCATTTTCACTGAGAATCAAATTGATTTTAGTTTTTTTTGCCAGAAAATCCACTGTGGAGCTAATGTGGTTATTGCATAACCATTAATAGTGACATGTTCCTTCACACAGCTGCCTACACTACACAAACAGTCTAATGAATTTCATGCCAAATGGCACTTAATTGGCATGGAATACGTTAGGCGGTTTGCGTGGAGTTATTTTTTTATTTCTGTGTTTTATTAGAGCTGTCTGAAATGCAGTGTATTACTATTTATTTTTGTATCTTTTGAATAAAATATGTTTTAACTTTTCCAACTTATTAGAGCATTTTTTCATCTTATGTTTTTGTTCACTATGACTGTGGACATTGTTAGTGGGCAATTCCACCTTTTGTTTTGCTGAAAGCCAGATGGAATAAGACAGGGCATTCATAGTTGCATAGTTACAAAGGATGACAAGAAACTTGTGTTCAAGTTCAGCGTTTCTCACATTCTGTCGATCCAAAAGAACCAGTTTGAAGCGCTTACTAATTTTGCAACAAATTGCCTGTGCACTACAGAGACTATTATTCTTCTACTGGCGGATGTCCTTTAATAAATCTTTTTTTTTTTTTTTTTTTATTGCAACAAACTAGGAAAAAATTCCAAACTCTGCCTTTGCCTTATACTAAATCTCCTTTCTTCCAGTCTAAATGGGTGACCTTGCATCCTAGGTATAGTCCTGTTTATGAATAGATTTTCAGACAATGGTATGTATTGGTCCTGAATACATGTGTATAATGCTATCCTATACCCTCTGAGGCGCCGTTTTTCTAAACTAAGGTGTGAGAGATGGAGATATAGGTGTAGACAGAAGACAAGTGGAGGTCACTGATGGAGCATTCACAAATCTGAATTGTTTTTTGTCCTCTGTCACTACTATGGCTAAAGCTATTCTACTTTTTATGATACATGATTCAACCCCTTAAATGCCAATGGTGGTCTACTGTATCATTCTTTAAAACAAAGCATCCCAATCATGTAACTAAAACATGACAGGCACCAATGCTTAATAAGCAACACATTCTAACCAGATTGTAACAGCAAATGAAACTATTGGTTGTTAAATGGTTAATTCATTTTGCAAACTACAGTATAAAATGATGAATCAACGCGTAAACTATCTCTGCATTGTTACTTTCCTATGGAATCTCCACATTGTTGAATATATATATATATTTTTTTAAATACTCTAGTAGATTGAAAGCTTAGAAAATCTGAAAAGTGTTATCGTGCATTAAAAAGACAATTTTCAGAATGCTGCAAACATACATTTTCTTTCAGTATGAGTCACCAGCACTATAATTATATCTCTCACCTTCTTAGAAAGCATTATTTAAATTGAATGAACTACATCAGATTTGACATCCCGAGGCATTCCTATGGAGTATCATGTACCACATTTATGATAATATGCAGAACACATTAAACAAATTAAGCATAATTCTGAAATTTAAAGACACATTTAGTTTATGTTACGATACACGTACATCTAAAAGAAGCTATTCCGACTGATTTTTTTATTTTTTTTTATTAAAATTAGACATTATGGTAACACTGATGTGTACTGAGAAATGAAAAAGCAATAGCAAACATTTACAAACATTTAAATATACAACATGTCTGTTTTATACTTGCATGTACTATGTTTTTCAGTGTATTAAATTTGAAAATAATATATATCTATGAGATACATGGGGTTCGATATTCCAGTTACTATAAAAACGAACAAAGCTCAGAAAATGAGTTAGGCTAGGTAGTCAGAAACAAAATGTATTCTCTTAGACTAAATTTCTTTGTAGTCTGACTTTTGAGCATAACTCACTATTTACATTACTTGATTTTATTTCCGATGTATCTGTTGGGTGAGTGAGAACTTTAGAAAAAATATGGTGAAAGTCATAGAAGAATAGAATGTGACGGCAGATAAGAACCATTCGACCCATCTAGTCTGCCCAATTTTCTAAATACTTTAATTAGTCCCTGGTCTTATCTTATAGTTAGGAGCCTTATGCCTATCCCACGCATGCTTAAACTCCTTTACTGTGTTAACCTCTACCACTTCAGCAGGAAGGCTATTCCATGCATCCACTACCCTCTCAGTAAAGTAATACTTTCTGATGATATTTTTAAACCTTTGTCCCTCTAACTTAAGACTCTGTCCTCTTGTTGTGGTAGTTTTCCATCTATAGATACAAAGAGCGAAACGTTGTTACTGGTAACTTACAGTCATAATGTCACCATTCAAAAAGATAAATACAATTAAACATGTTCAACTGGCTCTCTCTCCTGTGCAGTGAAGAGAATGTACATGTTCAGAGACCAGTGATTGAACTCTTATTTAGCACATATAAAATGAATGGTAATAATTGAAATTGGACATGGGTGCCTTATAAAAAAATGTACTCACCCACACTCCTTACCCAATATAGGTCTACAGGAAGCCCATACCCTGGTCCTACCACATACTCTTACTCAACAAAAATATTATAATTGTTACCTATTCTACCAATTTCTAATCATATGGTGAGCAGTGTACCTAAATATATGAAATCCCTGTAAAAGAAAATATTGACATATCGATGTATTTCTTGAAGATCTTTCATTTTCTTTCTTTGCCTAAATAACTTGGTAATATAAAAAAAAAAGGCCCAAAACAAACAACCCCCTCACCCCCCAATAAATTAGACTCATCTGACTAAATGAATGAATTGAGACCTTCCAGGTTAAATGGTTTGAGTTGTATGCCTCCCGTCTTTCCTGGTGAATTAATTGGGTTGATTATGATGGACTGTTTGTTTTTGATATGTCTGTTTAGATATTATAATTTCTTAGTGGCTGTAATCATGAAAGGCTGGGGTAATGATTTTAGGGTTTGTGGCCAATGGGGGGTGGTTTTCATTACATGGACCGGGTTATTAAACATCATCATGGTCTGTCTGGATTTGAGCACTTCCTGTCACACTTATAATTAGGCATGTTGTCTTATTATTATTACCTTCTAGCTCACTTGGGGTCCAAGACACCACATATTTTAATACCAACTCAACATGCTACCTAGTACTGCGGTATAACATATATCAAGCAAGCATTGAAAACATTTGTATGAATAGGACCTGCATGATGGATTCCACGTGTATACGTATAGATGATTTTCTCCATGGCCAAGCAGTGACTGACCATAGTGCAGGGAATCTGCCAGAGGGCCAGAATAATTTTCTCTATTTTTCTAGTGCAAATAGGAGTTTGAATGGTTTACCGTAAGCAAAGTTACACCATGCATCTGTACGAAATAGGATATAGCAACCTGTACTAAGTGAATACAAATACAAAAACATAAGCTCCCGAGCTCACTCCCATTACTCCTGGGCGGCAGCAACGACCACAGTACACATCAGCCCCAATACATACAGTAAAAAACAAAGAAAAAGTTACCTGCACTCTCTCCTAAGCACGGTGAAAGGTCAGTGTAGGACCCACCTGAGGGGGTCTGCCCTGACGTTGGTAGGCAGGCAATCCCACCAATGGTCATTGGAGTAACTAAATGACCTCCATTTGTTTAAAATATACATAGGGTTGTTGGATTGCAGATATGGATTGTGACCAACAAAGGTTGTACAGAATAGAAGAAGAGATAAGATATTTATAGACTCCACAAACAGATTCAGATGGACAACGCAGCGTTATGGCAAATGAACATGTCTCTCAGCTAGATGAAACCAAAACTAGAGGAAAGAGTGGAGCTAAGATGGACTGTAATTTATTTTAATTTGCACACTGGGTTGTATGGAAAAGGGGTTAATCAGTCTGTTATTGTTAGGGTGTATGTCTAAAGAGCCATATCCATTTATAACATTAATCATTTCAGAAAATAAATCTTTCAAGCTGGCTAACAAGCCATTTCATTTGATACATTCAAGTTCCCTTTAAATTTAAGTGAGATGTGTCATTGATTCTGAAACACGGCAATTAACTGTAACTATATTTGGAAAATCGAGCATCTGCTTTGAATATTGCCACCTGCAGCATTTAACAACTTCATACTTACAGGGCATTTGCATTCCTGAAAGAAACCCAATGCTTACAGTTTTTAATTTAGGACATCTTGATTCAGAATTTATAAATAGGAGTATACGTAACAAAATTTATTCCATTTAAAATGTAAAAACTAAATGCTGCAAAAGTTTAACAATGTTCAATCGTAGCCTGTCATGCATATTTAAACTATCTTTTGTCGATGCCGGATTGAAAAAATGTAAAATTATGGTTTCTTTATAATAATTAGTACTTTGAGAACATTTGAAAGAACACAGAATGCAAAAAAAAAATCTTCACTTTTATCATCATAAAGGGCAGACTGCGATAAAGCTTTGGCAACATGACATCATAACCCATATCTTTAGAGTGAATTGGTGTTTGTCCTCTGTCACTACTATGGTTAACATAAAATACACAAAAACAGGTTGTGCCAATGGATGGAAATAAAGATAAAATTAATAAAGAAATATATATGGAATAAATAATACAAAAGGGTATAAAGTTCATTATTCACAGTCCAATGATCACAATCCCAACTGCTTTTAAATTCTTGATAGGCATCAGTTCTTGATTAAGGTGCTTGTCAACTTATGTAAAAAAAAATACAACATGAAAGATAATAGTGCAGGAAGAAAAAACTCTCATTAATGATAATTGGAATTGCACTCACATTTCATAAAGCTTAAACTAGCTCTGAGTAAAATTGCTTGCAGCTGTTAGAGTGACAAAATATACCAATGTTCCAGTTATTAATTCTGAGATAAAGCGAGTAAATAAACCAAATGACAAAATGATAAACTAGAGGAGTGAGGTTAAACCGTGAGTGAGTAATAAGTTAGGAAACCTCCAGTTTAAGAGACACAGCAATCTGCACTCAATGCACGTTTCATGGGATCATGAGGAGTTCTGGATTCTATCTTGGCATTCTTTTTGTGGAAATTTTTTTTTTTTTTTCTGGTTGTCAAAGTTCTTGATTTTTCACCTGGTTGGCCTTCACATAAATTTATCTGACTGAACCCTGGTGAGTCCGTCCTCTAAGTCTCATTTCATAGATGGTTGGCTTTGCTTTCAAGCTCTGTTGACAATTGTTCCCTTCATTAGCTACTCTTAACCTCATGGTGTCACAACCGCTTCTCTTTGCACCCATGTATATGCTTGGAATTAAATTGTCTTACAAGGTTTCCCTTCTGGTTATTTTCTTTTTATTGTGTATGTTCTGTCTTTTCTTTTCCTCCTCGTGTTTTTTTTATCTTTCATCTGTGGTCCCTTGTAATTCCTTCGCGAAGTAGTCCTTGGTAATAAACCAATAAATAATAGTTTCTTCTTTTTAGCTAAAGACCAAGTTCAGAAAGGAGAGTTTTCTCTATACTTTAAGTATTACAGAAAGACAATCAAGAACACACTTACGATTGTTCTTATCCATTCCCCATGACAGAGATGGGTCAAAAAGTGACATCACCCATCATTGCTTGATCAGAATCCAATAGGATCCGTAAGACCATCAGGAATATAACCTTTTCTCAAAAACTTTTATTAAAAACAATTACTGAGACTGCAGCTACATGTGTTTTAATGGATTGTAATTCTGAAAATGGATTTATTATGAAATGTATTTAATGATAACATCTGACAGATTCTGGAAATTGTCTTAGTGACTCTTGTCTAAATTTCGAGTAAAGATGACTCATTGTTTTGATTTTTTTTTTTTTTTGGAAGAGCTTGATATGCTAATTATGTTACTCTCTATACAATGAGACCGATTTTTATCTTGCTAATATATTCACGGACTGTTACTTATCAATGTCAAACTTCTGAAGGCATACTATCAAACTTGTGTCTGTGTGACAAACCGTTTGTCCTAATTTTGCTTTTCATGTTGAAATTTATTTACAAATATTGCGTACTGTGGACAGACTCATTGGCATAAAAAGAAAATGAGCGGTTTGTACAGTAGAATGTTGCTGTTTGCTCCACATTGTTGCTGATATTCTTCAAAACATGTATTCAAACATGTATTCAAATTGTAAAATGAAACTTCAATGAACAAATATTTAAGCTGCATTCTAATACACTAGATTTTCTAAGCAGGAGAAATGCATTTACTAAGATTATAATATATCCATCCGGCAATCTTAGCTGTTTGAACGTCAGTCACTAATATATCAATAATAATTATGACAGTAAAATGCTGCAATTATGGGCTTTAGAATGAAAATTGTTCTGTTGCACAACATATAATACGTTTATGTTACATAAAATACAATATACATTTAGTAAAATAATAGATATGACTGGGAAGAAACATACATTTTGTATCCACAGATTTTTGTATGCTTGTGAAAAACTCCAACAAAAAAAAACACATTATTCTAGACTTGAAAATGCAATTATTTTGTGGAAAAAGCCAATCTTTTTCAAAAACATAACAGTAAATGTAAAATTAAATTAAAAAAAAAAAACATAAGGAATGCAAACAAGAAAGTAATTATCGTCTTTACCCTTTATGCATAAATAAAATTGGTGTAATTGTTAGTCAGATTACGACAGGTGATCATTTTTCCTGGGTCGTGAAAACTTACTGCAGCCACTGATTACCAGTTGTTAACCGTTATGTTTCGTAGCATAAAAATAGCCGGTAATTGCTAATATTAGCAGCTGCTATTCTAGAGATTATTGATTGGTTTGTAACTGATTGCAACAAGCACAGAAACAAGTCACTCCTATGGTAAGAAATTGAAACATAAGCTAAAGTTTGTTTGTCTATGAAGGTCTGCACATCACACCGTGAGCTAGAATATATCATTATATCAATATATCATTACTAATTTTAATCTTTAGACAGTATACATTGATCTGAAAAGTTAGCATAATAGCAAAAATCTGATTTTTCTCACCTATAGAAAGTGCAGGCCTCCCAACTATGACGATTTTGGTGGTCCTATCCCACCATCAAGGGTTTGTTCCCTGGTGGTACACTTTTGAGAACACCAGGAAACTGTCTCGAAAAAGCGTAGCAAAATCGCATCAATAGAAATGCTACACCAAACAATGCTCCCTGCATGGTCTGCTCTCAATTTATTTATAAAATATTTTACCAGGATGGATACATTGAGATTTCTCTTGTTTTCAAGTATGTCCTGGGTTCAGTTAGCTGGCCTGTTTGATTGGCAGGCAGCTTGTGCATTCAGTAACAGTCAGGATAGCATACAGCCCTTACAATCCATCCAGCCTTTGTTTCCTTTAAAAAATATTATATAATATGTATAGGGTCATATTAACCCCTTAAGGACCAAACCTCTAGAATAAAAGGGAATCATGACATGTCACACATGTCATGTGTCCTTAAGGGGTTAAACCCTTAAATTCCTTTTAAAGTTTTTTGATTCAGAACTTGAACAATTACCACCGTCATTAAGGGGTTAAAAAAAAGAACAAAAGCTAATTTGGTACAAAATGCATTAGATGAGTGGGTGGGGGGTTCCCTCTGGTTACTGAACATGTTTAACCCCTTAAGGACGAGTGACGGACAAGGTCCGTCACTCAGGGGAAAGAGTTACTAACGAGTGACGGACCTTGTCCGCCACGCGTTAAAATTAACCCCTGATCGCCGCAGTGCCGGCGATAGCGGGGTTAACGCTGTTGCTGGGTGCCTCCGAGTCAGGGGCAGACCAGCAACAGCAAATCCCGGTATCCCAGCCCATGTGATCGCTGTGACAACCAGTCACAGCGGTCACAATGCTGCTGGGACATCTGATCCGCCTCCCTCCACCTCTTGTGGGTTTGTGAAGTGGAGAGAGACGGATCGGTGCTACATTGTGTCCCTGAAGAATAGTTAAGTTACATTAAAAAGTTCCTAGTCCCTTTCCCCTTTATTAAAAAAAATTAACCCTTTCCCTGCTGCTTGATCACTGCTAGCAGTGATCAATATACATGTCACAGTACTTTACTGTGATCTATTTTTTTTTTACTTTCAAGGGTTAAATTTTATGTTTTTTTGTAACCCTAAGGGGTTAAATTGTATTATTTGATTTTATTAGTTTATGATTTAGTTACTTGGGTGGGTGGAATTTAGTGGGAATTAGGGAATTAAAAAAAAAAAAAAAAAGTTTAGTTATTTAGTTAAAGTTTTGTTAGCTGTGTTAACTATATTTAACAATGTTCAGGAAGTATAGTGCAGAGGAGGCTTATGCCCTGTTAGCGGCCGACTCAGAGGCGACAGACGCAGGGGACAGGGACTATGTGCCAGATACTGCAGGACCATCAGGGGAAATCGATGATTCCCCTAATGCTGAACATGGCGCAGATGACTGGGTACCCCCTAATAATTTTTCCCCAGACATCCCAGTGTTTACAGCCAATCCTGGCATACAGGCTGACCTGTCTGGCTATAGTGCGCTGGATGTTATGCAGCTGTTCTTGGGGGATGAGATTTTTGGGGAGATAGTCACCCAGACTAATCTCAATGCGGAGCAGTATCTGGCACGCAATCCAGACTCTCTTATCTCCAGGAAAGAGAGATAGAACCCAACCAGTGTGCCAGAATTGAAACAATTCTGGGCACTGATCATGTTAATGGGGCTAATTAAAAAGCCAGCAATTAGGATGTATTGGTCTAAACATCCTATTTGCAATACCCCCATTTTTGCCGAGACATTGCCGAGGGAAAGATATGAAGACTGCGATTTATGCACTTTAGTGACAATAACAAGTGCCCCCCAAAAGGTGATCTGCAGTAAGATCTTCTTTATAAAATACAGCCTTTAATTGCCCACTTTAACAGTAAATTTGCCACTATATATACCCCCAATAAAAACATTTCCATTGACGAGTCGCTCATGAAGTTTAAGGGAAGACTGGGATTTAGACAATATATCCCATCCAAAAGATCCCGATATGGGATCAAATTTTATAAACTGTGTGAAAGTGGCAGTGGCTACGTATACACCTTCCGTGTATACGAAGGAAGGGATAGCAACCGTGATCCCCCAGGTTGCCCAGATATAGTAGGGACAAGAGGGAAAATTGTCTGGGAAGGTTATAATTTATACATCGATAACTTTTATAACAGCATCCCACTGTTAAAAATGTTATACTGCTTCGAGACTATTCTGAAGAGTCGCACAGGTTTCCCAAAGGCTCTAACGAACAAAAAAATGAAAAGGGGGGAAACAGCAGCTCTCTGCCAGAATGAACTGCTGGCACTCAAGTACAGGGATAAAAAGGATGTTTTCATCTTAACCACCATTCATGGTGAAAACACTCGGAGGGTCGCAGTTCGTGGCAGAGAGGAATGTAAATGAGTGCCAGTCTGCATACGGCAATATAATCGGCATATGGGGGGCGTTGACCTGTCCAATCAACTAATGCAGCCGTATTTGATCATGCGTAAGACCAGGGCATTGTATAAAAAAGTGGGCATATATCTGATGCAAATGGCAATCCACAATGCCTTTGTCATTTTTAAAAAGGCAAATACTGGGCTGAAAAGCACTTTTCTTTCATTCCAGTTTGAGCTTATTTCTGGGCTACTTGAGTGCCACACAAGGAGACCATCAGTGGAGCCTAGCAGAAGAATGGAGGCAGGTCACTTCTGCTTTAAGATTCCACCAACCCCTAAAAAACAAAACCCCCAGAAAAGGTGCAGGGTGTGTAACAGGAGGGGCGTAAGAGCTGAGACCAGCTATTACTGCCCTGATTGCCCCTCTCAACCCAGCCTATCTATTGGCCACTGTTTTAAAAATTTTCACTCCCAGACCGAATAAGTAGACCAGTTTTGGGGTGTGATTTTTTTTTTTAGTCATCTATCTGATTGGTTACCGAATCTTGGCTTTGTCTCCCGCTTATCCTGTCTTCTCTGATCCTTGACCTCGGCTTGTCCTATCGTTGTTCCGTTTCTCTTTACTCCTTTGACCTCGGCTTGTACCTTGACAATTCTCTGCTTGTATAGCCCGGCCATTCTAAGGACCGGTATTACAAGTTTCTCTCTGTGTTCTCTCTCTTTGTGGTCTGTCTGTGTTTTGATTTCGGAATCCATGACAGCTTTGCCCGGTATGCAGATGACTGGGTACTACCCCTGGATAAGTTTACCCCAACTATTCCCCCTTTTCACAGCAAATAGTATGCACTTGTTCATAATTTGAATTGATGAGCTGCTAATACTTAAAAATATATGTGGCCTTTGAGAGGTAATTTGCAGTCCTTGGCTGCTACAATGAGACTTGGGCCCAGCATCCACTTTTGAAAAATATGGAATTGGTGTGTCTCCAATGTGCCCCTTCAGGTCTCCTATATGGCACTGTAGCTTCACGAAATAGTGCCAAAGACATACAATGGGGGTGTCATTTTACTCAGCAGATTACAGGAATAGCACACACCAACTTTACAAAATACACACAAGAAGTTCTTTGTTATAAGTTTGTGTGCCAAAAACTAAATAAAACACAATTGTACTCCAATATTTAGCAGAGGTTGGCAGTGAAATGGCTGCGTAGAAAGTGTCAAAACAACCCTAGGTAAATAGCCTGTGATGTTTACTTTATATAAATATATACTTTTGTGTGACAATTTAGTTTTCTTTTATGGCTATTAAGCTTACAAGACAAACATACCAAATTCTAAAATCGATCCACATTAAAGGTTTATTTTACTCCTTGTGCTTTGTGACCTGTAACTACCAAAAAAAACTTAAAATCCCAGACACATTATATATTCTGTAAATCAGAACAAAAAAAAATATTTTAATTACTTTCTTTAACCTGCACTAGTTATGCACACATTATTATTGCAAAAACTGTACAAATTTTTTCTTTTTTTTGTCTTTTTCTGTATTTTTTTTAATAATAAATAAGCATTTATATATATATATATATATATATATATATATATATATATATATATATATATATATATATATATATATATATATATATATATATATATATATATATATATATATATATATATATATATGTTACATCAAATTAAAGCCCTTTCTGTCCTTTAAAAAAACGATATATAATATGTGTCGGTGCAATAAATTAGTAAAATGCAAATTGCAGTTGAACGCAAACAGCAAAAAATGCTGTTGTCATTAAGTGAAAGACAAGCTTCTGAAGCTCTGTCCTAAAGGGGTTAAGGTCTTATTCCCACTGATTGAAATCCCCAAACTGCAATATTGCATTCTAACATGCACAGTATTGCAGTAAGCTATGCCATGCATGCCTGTTTTCACATGCTGTACTATAATTCCTGTAAAAAAGCTTTAACAGGGTTATTCACTAACGTGTAAATTCATAACGAATTCCACATTTTAGGCCAAATTAGTTAAACTTGAAGCATAGCTAGCTTTATTATTCCAGTTTCGATACATTGACCTTAAATTTCAAAAGCACTTTGAAAAAAAAAATATATCACTTTTCATTTCCTGATTGTTCTAGTTTTGGTGTGATCTGTAAAGAGTTAAATATTTACTGTTTCTTTTTTCTGCAATTTAATAATGTGCATATCAGTAGCTTCAGATCTAGTGAAACTGTCTGCTTAAAATCCAGGATTTAAAACAAGTTTTCTATAAAACCTCTGATGTAAGCTGATTGCATTTCTAAACCAGGATAGTGTCTCAGACAGCTGCAGTTGCAGCTGCCATTAATTGCAAACCCCAAAGTATATAAACCCACATAAAACACATGTTATAGGACGGCAATGGCTAATTTGGGAGCTACAGATGTTTGGTAACTTCATTTCCCATAATGCAAAGCCACCCTATATTTAGTTCCCAAACACCTGTAGTGCTGTAGAGTGACCTGTTTGGGATATTATTTCAACAGAAAGTTATATTCTGGGATTTGTAGATTGCTTCATATTATCTCAGTTTAGAAAACTAAAACATTGCTGTATGAGTTTTTATTTATTATTGTATTTTAACCAGTTTTCCTACATGAAGAAATAGAACGTCTAAAATCTATAGGCAATGATTTCCTAAAAACTTATCGTTTTATGCAACTGTGCTCTGTGCTTGAATTGTTCCTATTTAAATGTATGATATGTATATTTCATTATTAATTATGGAATACTCCAAGTACCATACCCAATACAGAGTATTATAATAGTTATAGTGTTAAGAGTGACCTGGCACCCACGCCCCCACTCCCCTGCCTCCCCTCCCATTGTAAGTAGGCAATCCATTTAGAAAGGTTTGACTCTGTACCTGAGGTGTCTTTCTTTACTTCAGACACAGAGCTTCTGGGTCTCTGTTTGAGTTTAGCCCTGTTCCACTGGGATTAACTGAGGAGTGCTAATGAAAGATTCAGTTTAGCAGATTCCAACTCTTCGACTGTAGTGGAGGTGGGCAGCACAACACATCAGACCCCACGAAGTCAAAACATTCTAAAGTGGTGTGACTGCTTACATTGGGCAGGCACCAAAACACTCCTGGCACCATAACCACTACAACCTGCTGCAGTGGTTATCGTGCACGGAGTGTTCCTTTAATTGTTTTATCAATCATATTTGCTGTTATTAAATATCTAACAGGAACTTGAAATGGATAAACTGATAAGCCATAAATGATAGATACAAAATAAAAATGAACTGCTATTTGCATTCTAATGCTGGAGAATGGGAAACTGCAAACAGCAATGTGGACATGTATTTATAAATGATTCATGTTTAAAATGTAGCTCGGCAGATGTTGGATCTGGCCTAGGGCGAGGAGGATTTATAAAATCCTAGATAGGATACAGATAATAGAAACATAAACTTTATCTAAACCGCTTCTATGTAGCCCCCTGTCTATCAGTCTCACTTTATATTTATTACCGAGCGATCTAGTTTTCATAAAATATAAATGGGGGCGGGGGGAAGGATTATTTTTCATTATGTCCAACAGTCAAGTCGAGAAAACGTTGCAATGGGCAGAGCTTAGGGCAAGGTTCTGTTTCAGTTGCCAATCAAATATGAAAGGTATTAATGTTTGGTACAAGGAAGAAAAGATATTACATGTAAACACAGACAAGTGACTGGGGGGTGGAGAGGGCATGATCATTGGCATACAGGGGGCATAAGAAAAGGAAAACCACTTGACACTGACTTTTTTTATCAGATCCTCTGTAATTGTGTAATATGGGTTATGTTTCCAGTTCTTGGACCAACATAAATCAGAATTTGTCTCTTGGTTAGTACAATACCTTCTCTTTGATTTTAATATGAGTAATCTAAATCTAGTTAAGATATTTTATGCTGTAGATAATTTGTTACATTATTTCTTACATGGATAAATATCTTGTTATTTATTTATTTTTAAGCGCCTTGCCACAAATGTACAGCGGAAAAACATGATAAAAAAAAATAGAAGATTGTATTATCAGTAGTGACATGCCGTAGCGTGAGATTTTTATTTCTGGCTGTCTTGATGGCTTGGGTACAAATCCCTTTGTGTTTTGGTATATCTGACATCGCCAACGTTATCATTTTATAAGTTGCTCAAGGGTGAACTGAGAGCTTACTGCAAATGTATGAGTAAGACATTACTGAAAAGTTATTATCCATTTACGCTGAATGCTTTTTGTGATAATGTGCTTGACACATTTATAACACTGCTTTCAGAGCTTGAGTTTATGAAACAAAAAAATGATGTTTTTCAAGTGCTTTGAAAAAGCAGATTCTCATTTTCTTTCTGAAATTCCATAGGAATATTTGTAAGGGTTACTCCAAGCACTGCGACCGCTTGTGAAATGATGTGCTCATGGTGCCTCGAGTCTGTATGTGCAGCGTTTCTCTATAAACATTGCACATACTGGATTTAACCTTTGCTACCAAAGTTTTAACTCTAGCTTGAACGGCTTTACTGGGGTGTCTTTAGTCAGCCTGGATCAAGAGTTTCCTGTCTGGCTACGGCTAATTGTGTGCATATTTCTATGCACAGAGTTGCATTCATTGACTGAGAAAGGCCAGCTGAAGCTCTGAGCCAATGAATGAGTGAAAGGATCAGCATTCAGTCTATGCAGTTGTGCATAAGCTACATGTCGTAAACCTGCTTGAGAAGAGACCAGGTGCTCGGAAGGGAGCCAGGTAAAAATGCAAACCATTCTAAAATGGTTTACCGCAATACTCGGGAACGGTACCATGGTACTCTAACCATCAGAACCATTACAGCCGGCTACATGGAGTAATCCTTTAATGTATATTAATAAACTAATCCAGTAGCTTGATAAAATGGTGGTAGAATCCATGTATATAAATATTTTGTGGTCCTACTTCTTTGCATGAAACCCTCCCTCAGTCTTATCTTCAATAAATTAAATATGGTATCATCCAGTCCTCAGAAAATATGACCCTATTCACTTGTATTAAGAGATAAAAGAAAAAACAATGGGACATATAGACTAATCATTGGATCCATGTAAATGATCCTCATCTTTATTTAAGGGACAGGGGATGGGGGGACAGGAACACTAAGGGACAGGAGAGGGGGGAGAGGAACACTAAGGGACATAGGAGGGGAGAGGAACACTAAGGGACAGTGAAGAGGACCACTAATGTATTGGAAGAGGAGAGAACCACTAAGGGACGGGAGGAGGGGAGAGGAACACTAAGGGACTATGGAGGGGAGAGTGGCACATGGGGCCTGAGTGGGAAAAAGATACACAGAGAGACATGAGGGGCAAGAAAGACACACAGATGGCCCTGGGGGTGTGAAAGATGCACAGAGGGGCTGGGATGAAATAGACACACAGAAGGGCCTGGGAATGGAAATACAAAGGGGATGGGGGATGAAAGAGACACAGATGGGCTGGAGAAGAGAAAAAAGAGACAGAGTGGGGCTGGAGGGAGTTAGATACACAAACGGGGGTTGTAAGATACACAAGGGAATTATAAGACACACAATGGGGAAAAATAGGGGAGAAGATGCACTAAAGGGGGTAAGACATTTCAAAAAGTTGATAAGAAACAAAAGGCAGGTTAAGAGGCATACAGGTGAAGATGCTTTTTTTTGGGTGGGGTACTTCGCCTGTGTACCCCAAAATCCTTGCACTGGCCCTCTCTATGCACCAAAACTTAATTAATCTAAAGTTGTTTTGATGCCTATAGTATCTCTTTAAGTCCGCTTTCCTAGCACCAGTTCGGATTTTAAATATGAATGGAAATCTCGCTAGGCAAAACAGATGCTGCTTTGAGTGCAGAGTGCTAAAGTTGAGGGACATTATATTAGTTCAAAAACAAACGGAAAAGAAACAGAAATCTGGGTGTATACCCCTGCACTCTCCCCTACAGACAAGAGGGGAACAGTGTCAGAGTTATCCCCAGAAAGCTGTGTACCGCACCGGGACTCCAGGGATCCCAAAAGGGGCTTAACCCCTAGCAAACAAAACTAGAAATGAAGAGAAAAGATACTGCAAGTACTCAGTGCATACACACCCCTGAGACCTGCTGCATCGCCTGGAAATCAAAGTATAGCTATGTAGTCCTCTATATAAACTGGCTAATGATATAAGGACTACTAGAAATCAGGTATTGCTAGTATACCATACATACATATTGGATAATCCTATAGCAGTGAAAATAATACTCCCATGTCACCCAAAGTACAGAACCCCATGAATAGATACCTAAAGTACATGAATACTGGACAAACAGCCCTATCTCTATAAACACTTTATTAGAAAAAATATATTAAGTTGGGATGAGTCCAGTAAGAAGAATTAAAGTAAAAATAAATATAGAAGATATCTATAACAGGACTGTCTCTAGGTATGCATACCTAATACCTGACTACCATTAGTAGGCTGAGTATTGTAATAGAATTGTATAGGTGCCACATAAAACCCCTATCTAGGGCAGAGACAGTAAATAACAAGGATACAGAACACCTCCAGTTACATACAGGACAGGATTAGGTGTAGAGCACAGAGAGAGAGGGAAAATAGTAATGCAAATGTACAGTTTCTAAAAAACTGACAATAGTAATTAGAAAAGCCTCTCTCCCTGGTAAGCTAACTAAATAGACATAGGAGCAGAAGAAAATATGGTGAAAAATATATTAAACCAAAAGAAATCCCATGAAAATCGTGCCAAACATGGTGCTATAAACACCAGTGCCCAGTGCTCATAAAGGATGGGAAAAACGCCCGACGCGCGTTTCGGTGCCTTAGGAGATGCACCTTCGTCAGGGGCCAACAGGAGACTAGTCTGATTTCCCTTAAGTACAGAAATGCCAGAAGGGCATGAATACCTGTGTCCAATTGGGAGATGACTCGCACGTGTATCCAATAGGGTAATGAAGATGACGTCCACATCACAGTCACGTGGTCCAGATGGGGAGGGGCCAAGTGACGTACGGGCAAGACTGACATGTATACTATGTTGCCGTCTAGCTTAAGGTTCACTCCGTATCCACATATTGACAAGTGGGCGGAGTAAAGGGGGTGTCGGCTTATATGCTGAAGCTAAACACACATCCAATAGGTAGATAGTATGTGGGTCCGACGGACTGGCTAAAGTAGCCATCACATAGAGAACGGTACAAGTAAATATATGTAGAATGGGATACAGATTCCCTAGAAATAATATAACTAAATCGACTGATGTCCAACAGGTGTCTTACCACGTATGAGACAGATAAAGTATAATATCTGTTCCCACAGAGAAAAACAGTATCGGTGCACATAATATGTTATGCTTAAGGAGACCACCCATCCACTTTGATACCGTTCAAATCTTGTTCTCAATACCTCTATTGTACCTACACATAGAGTCTGTAAAGCCATCAATAGATCAACGTACCGAGAGTTAAATCCCAATTAAGGAGATAGCGATATATAGACAAATAATAATAATAATAATACTGATCATAATAATAAATACAAAATAGTAATACCCACAAGGGGGTAATATATCCAACTAAATCAAAATATCTCCCCAAAAGGCATTCATGTCCAGAATCTTATTATAAATCATAAAGAAACAAATGTACAAATGAAATAAAAGAGCAAAAAGTAATAATGAATAGTAAGCCAAATAACAAGTAAATAATAATAGGTAAATATGTCTAATATTCAGACTACTACATAAGCTATAAATATACAATATATACAAGAGAATCAGGCATAGATAACAATCTACATATATGGAGAATATAGATGCATGGTGCCAACCAGGTATACGGGGACAAGAGTAAGAATTACATTAAATATTAGTCTGATATAAAGGGGGTATATGAAAAACCTTCATTGAGACCAAGAGGTGAAAGTGATTTGAGTTTGTAAATCCAAGAGCTTTCCCTTTGTAAAAGTCTTTTGTCTAGATCACCGCCTCTTGGTCCCAGTGAGACCCTTTCAATGCCGCAGAATTTAATCCCTGCAGAGGAGCCTCCATGGTGTAGCTTTAAATGTTTAGAGACTGGAGTGTCTATTAGTCTCTTGGGGTTTACTGAGTTAACGTGTTCCCCTATTCTCAGCTTGAAGTTACGAGATGTTTTACCTACGTAAACTTTCTTGCAGGAACATATAAGTAAATAGACCAAGCCTTTTGATTGGCAATTAAAGAAATGTTTAACCTTAAATTCCTGAGTGTATGATGAATCTGGAAAGGTTTTAGACGGTCGACGTATAAACTTACACGCCTTACACTTTCCACATTGGTATGTACCACTGACTGAGGATTTTAACCAGGTTTGTTTCTGAGAATCATTCTTTAAGTGGCTGGGGACCAGTATATCCTTGATATTTCGTCCCCTTCTTGCTGTCACTGATGCCCTTGGTGTAATCACCTTATGTATATGTGGATCTTGATGCAACAGGGGCCAGAATCTTTCTAGAATATTCATGATCTCATTCCACCCAGCATCGAAATTTCCTATACATCTAATGAGCGTTTGTGATGATTCTAGATTAGGCTCTTCAATTAGGAGATCTTTTCGGTCTACCAGTAGAGCACGTTTATATGCATTTTTTAGGCACCTATTCGGATAGCCTTTTTGTTTGAACTGATACTGTAAGGCTTTGGCCTTAAGTTTGAAATCTTCCACGGTGGAACAATTGCGTCTAAGGCGCAGATATTGTCCAATTGGTATACCTTTTTTCAACGAGGGAGGATGATGGCTTGTCCAATTTAATAAGTTGTTGGTTGCTGTTGGTTTGCGAAAAAGTGTTGAGCTAAGCTCACCATCTTCTGTTAGTGTAATGGTAATATCCAAAAAAATAATTTGCTTACCACCGATTTCACTAGTTAATCTCAAATTGATGTCATTAGTTTCACTGCTATAGGATTATCCAATATGTATGTATGGTATACTAGCAATACCTGATTTCTAGTAGTCCTTATATCATTAGCCAGTTTATATAGAGGACTACATAGCTATACTTTGATTTCCAGGCGATGCAGCAGGTCTCAGGGGTGTTTATGCACTGAGTACTTGCAGTATCTTTTCTCTTCATTTCTACATTATATTAGTTGCCATGGTGATTGCTCTTTATTTAGCACTTTGCCGAAGACTAAAACCTGTTTTTTTCTCGATAAATCTCTGTCTCAATGTCTCGGCACTTCTGACCTTTCCTATTACATTACAAAATGCTTCATAGTTTCCCGAGAGGTTTAATTCAGGGAAAAGAGCCAGTAAGTATTGGTGAAATGCACTACCCCCTGGGCATCTTTCTGTTTGCAAATGTGACTAGATTATAAATGTGAGTCTACTCTAGCTCGTTCAGGATGTACCTTGGAAAGTAAAAGATATGATACAAAAATCAATAGTAGACATTATCATGCTTACACATTTCTGAAACTTCTAAAATCGTAACAATTCTGATTTACAAATCCAATTTACTGAACTAGAGTTTTCTAGCAGAAAATGATTGCATGTTCTGAGTATGGTTTTAAGTCCATGTTAAAATCAATATTTTTTTTTTCTCTTACTGTAATTTAACAAATGCACCTCAATTTAACAAAATAAATATTTAACAAAAAAGATGCACTCGTCTATGATATATTATTACCATGCAAAAAACTGGTCACCAATAACATTTACAGATTCAACTGGACCTTTTGCCTCTAAACCTATAATTCCACTAACATGTAATTTATTAATATATAATTCACTGGTTAACACTTACAGATTATTGCATCTCTCATATATTAACCAAACCTACTATTATTAAGAGCCGTTACATTTTAACTCATGAACTGTGTATGACGAAATAAAAAAATATATTCTCTTAATAAATCTTAATAAAATCTAAAAAAAAAAAATCTAATAAAAACTATTAATATTAAAAAAGAATATACTGAAAAATTACTTTTAAACAATTCTTCAGTGTTTTAATAAATGTTCTGCAGAAAAATACAACAAGTTATACATATGCAGTGGAGTTTGATACATATCCTATTAGTATTAAAAAAAGAAATTAATCGGAGAAGCAAGGAAGTATATTTAGATTTTGATTTCATTAATGTAATACTTTTATAAACCAAACTTTGTTTTCATTTCACTCTGTCCTAGTTTTTAGTGTTTAGTCTCTTCTATGTTTTTTTTAGTCTTTCACTGTGATACATTGGTATGGTTTTTACATATTTTATGTCTTTACTCAATTTGTTCAAAGTTCTTTCTCTGTCAACAGCAAGCAAAATAGAAGAGGAGTGAATTGTAGTAAACCTAGTCCTTGATACAAGATTTCTATTCAACCAAAATTACATTCTGGTAGAGTTTGGAAATGATAAAAAACACATGGAGCTTGAGGCATTGCTTATGTTCTAATACCCAAAGAGGTTTGATGTATGGTTTTACAACCATTTGGTGTAGTATTGTGGGATAGAGAGACTATCATATAAAAAATGAAAGTGCACAACATTTTATTTAGTTTTCTCCTTTAACAACAAAATGTGTTTTATTACAAAAGGGATACGTTTTGAAGATAAAGAGTAATTATCTCTGATTTTAATAACGAATACTGTATTACAAAGTTGTTGAGTAGTGATGGGTACAAACTTTGCTCATCTTATTTATGGCCTATTAAGAGGATCACGATTACCCTCTTTTAGGTTCAATAGTAAATGTGATTTTCCTCTTGAATCCTTTGTTCATGCTGATTGTATTAAATACACAGCTTAGGTGTAGTTGTAATAAATTGAAGGCTTATTTTCCGTGGCAAATAGTTTCTTGCAGTTACGTAGCGTGCCTTGTAATTTTTCTGATAGCATGGTGAATTCATCTGGAAACACAGGGAAGGCTTCCACTTTGTTAGAGTGAAACTGCATAACTTGTGGAAATAGTTGTGGAAAAGTGCTCTAGTTCAAACATATTGTAAACCTGTGAAGTGAAGAACTGGCCATCATGATGTCAGCTGCACACCTTCAGATCATGAGGAATGAATTCTTGACCCGGATGATGCTTTGTAGAGGTTGCAGGAAGATATGAGCCGCATCTCTACACCATCTCCTGATCCAGATATTTGTTTTACTCAAAATACTCCAAACTTAAACTACACTCTAGTTCATTGCTGGCATTGATTACGGACCTAAATATAGCAAGTATGAACAGGAACATCCACACACAATAGAGAAAAAATCTGAAACTGTAAAATTACTTGTGAATTTAGTATTTAACTTAAATGCATTTATTTTATGTAGGCATTGTGCAACGAACTTGTTGTCCTTGCATATTGTTTTTTACAATAACTGAGAATCTTTTTGAAATACCTAAAAGCAGCAAGTTAGGTTAAAAAAAAAAACCTCTACCGTTATAAATTGCTATATTCATTGAGCTAATTTGCATAATAAACTCATCACTGGGAAATGTATCACTAGGTTAATTTACACGTCTATGAAATATTTTTTAAGAAAATGAAGACTATAAGAATGCAGAATGGGTATAATAAATAAAAATATGTAAATAGCGTCAAAGCATGTCGTCTGGATAACAGTATCCTACTGATATACAGAGAAATAGATCAGAAGAGATTAAAATTCCTTTTAGTATTTAATTATAGTAAAAATAGCAGAAAAATAAAAGATCTCATTGACCATTTCTCAAGAAAAGGTATAATCCTTAATCCTTTAATACCAGTCAAACTTCATGTTATCATAAGAAGGGCTCACACTATAAAAAAGAGACGTGTTAGGTGTCATTTAACAGCGAAAAACAATGTGCAGAACACGTTTAGTATTCAAAAATTGTAGAACGCCAATAAGGCAAGAACATTAATTAAAATCACGTTGAGTTCAAAATATGGGATTACATAATTAACAATATGCTACACTCAAATAGGTATATAGTTTTATTATTATATGCCTTTGTGGTTATTAGTGCATAGAAAATACATCTGGGCCATTAAAAACTGAGCAAATATATAACACACATACTTTCTCTCACTCTCTGTCACTCTCCCTCATTTAAAAAAAGGATGTGTAAATATATATATTTTCTGAAAGAATATGGTGTATATTATTTAATTCTCAAAAGTAGAATTCATGGGAAAATCAAATTGAAAGATTAGCAAACAGGGGCGTGAGAAGGTGCTTTAAAAGAAAATGTAGACCAGTTTGCAGGAGCTTCCGGACTCTAAAGGAAGAGGTGACTGGCATCCATCCGACCCCAAATAATTGTCATATTTTTTGCAAATGGTTTGAGTAGTTTTAGAGAGAGAGCCTGCAGTGGTGGCACCAAAGCCACCACTGCAGGCTGTGGTGGTTACGGTGCTTGACCTGTTCTTTAAATAAATAAAAGTTATCACAGAATTAAATAATACAGATTTAAAAAAAAAAAAACTTAAATGTATGACAGGCTGAGTTTACTCTGCCATGCGGAGAATAAAAGATAATACAATGACCTCTGTAGGAACATTTTATTAATGATCTGATTGATTGCCCAAATTGTATTTAATTTGTTTTGTCTTTTTAGCCTATCACATTACTTTTGCTCCATACGTATACTTATAAAATACTCTCTCCATCTTGTACAGTTTCACTTTAATTTATAAAAGTGGTTTGAATAGTTTTGGCATACAGCGATACGTGTTATGCATAAATTAAGAAAAAAACACCTTTGCGTGTGTTAATGAACAGTTAATATAAACAGCATGGAAAAATAACAAAAATAGCTCATTTTTCACACGGAACATTTTAAGAGCTGGCAAAGTGTGCTGTAGTTTTGTATTTTATATGTTCACTTTTGTTCTAAGAGTAACCTTATTTATTTATTTTTACTTGGCACAGGTCATACGTTGGCTTTTAAAGGTGTACTCCAGGTATTCACATATGTGAAGCCTAGGTTTTTTACAATTTTTTTCATATATATTAGATTCCCAGACGGTTTTAAAACTGTAACTCCCATGATGCTTTGACATTCTAGAGCTTTCTTTTTTTTTTTATTCTTTATTTGTCATACGATAGGTATAGCAAGTACAATATAATTTACAGGCTTACGCAGAAGCCAATAGCAAATATAACATTCTTGGACGTACAAAGTGTATTACGAGCACACATTGACAAGCCATTTAGAAACCTTTTGTGCCTTGCTTCCCATCGAGGATTTTAAGATAACTTTATGCTTCCACTCACCGGGTGAAACAACTGCACAGAAACGTTCGGGCTTACGCAGAAGCCAACATAAACATTGCAAGTGGCTAAACTATACAGATCAAGTAGGCCATGCGAGTCCTACCTGCGTCCCCGTACAATCGTTGCCCCATCAAGGGAACTTTCACCTGTCTTTCAGGCATATTGGCTATAGTTGGGGCCCCGTCTGTAACCCTACATTTTATAGTTACTTCTGTTCATGGGCATCCCAGCACCTCCGACAGCTTGATTAAGCCTGGCGTATAGAAATACTAGTCTCTTGATAATCAAGAGATAAAATGAGAGAAAGGAAAAAAGAAAAAGATATATAGCAGGAAAAGGAACAGGAATCAGGAATACAATATAGAAGAAAAGTGAGGGGAAAAACTAAGTCATGAGAAAAGGAAGAAAGAAGGGAGAGGAGAAAACACTGAAGTGCAATAATGTGTGGGATAAGTCAAGCCCTGCTATAGAAAGTTAGTGATTGGTTGGTTAATATCCTGGGATAAGGAGAGCTTGCTGCAGAAGCTTCATAGTATGGGGACAGCAAATGCATGAACTTCAAATTTGATTATCTCTTTCATGTCTCTTTTTTTAAAGTCATGCTGGGCTTCTGAAATCCTCCATTATCAATATAAACTACAGACATCCCAACATGCAAAAACTAATTTCAGGGAGGTGGCGTCACCAGCAACATACACTGACACACAGATACTCACACTGGCACATACACTCAGATGCACACACTGCTACATAGACACACACACACCCACATATACCCACACTGGCACATACACTTAGATACACACACTGACATACACAAACACATGTTATAATAATTTGATTTGCAACCACCCTCCTGTTAGCTTACCTTTTGTGTCCTGGAGGGTGGCTTGCTTGGTGCCCTTGCTGAGGCTGATGGGAGTGAGCATGTGGGAGCTCACTCCAGCCTTTCCTCTGCCTCCATGCTGCCTTGGATGGTGCTACTTCCCTGCTCTCCATCCCGCGCGATACTCTGTGAAGCTGGGAGGAAACTGTCACTTCCTCTCAGCCGGCTGATATCACAAGGGCCCAGTCAGACTCTTAAAGGTCCGAGGCACCCGACTGGGCCCCAAGTCATTGATACCTAACTGGTAGGGGGTATTTATCATATATAATATCCCAGTAATCACACTTACAATATTACATACATTGTGTGTGTATGGTTTCCTGGTTATTCTATATGACTTGCAGGTGTCAGGGAGCCTCATTAAAATTACATGACTCTCCTGGAACTACCCAAAGACTTGGGATGTCTTAAAACTACCTTAATATTAATCAGTGCCTGTAGCCCGTCATTGACCTGTAACTCTACATTGTTTGTTTTATGCTTCAAGAAATTATATCTTGTAAAAGGGTCCACAGCAACACAGGAACTTCTCCAGAGCGATGTTCCTGGTCGTGAGTCACTTAGGAGGTTCCAACATGCAGTGACACCACTTAAGAATCCCAGCTTACAGTAATGAATAAATACAGATAAAATATAAACCCTACGGGTTTCGTCCACTAATGCGTGGACTTCCTCAGGGGTCCTAATGTAACTTTGCAGCCTGGACAACTCATATCACCCACCAGACTTTAAATATCCCGGCTGGCACCATCTACGGACCGCTCTCGGCCAATCCGTTTGGAGTCCTAGAGTTCTCCACGGATATAAGTTGCAACACAAATGTTTGAAGAAATAAAACCTCATTCTAGAAAAATGTATCTACAACTTGAACCAGCTGGCTCTCCATTTATTTAGGGGAAATAACATCTATCCCCCAGGACATGCTTGATCATGGAAAGAAAACTAACATGTTAATTCCTAATGAAATTATTATTATAATTAAAGGCCAAGTTTTAGAAAATTGGAACACAGTGTCAAGACTTATAGAACGTCTAGGATAGCAACCCATACTTCATCTGAAATTGCTGTTTTGTATGGCTATTAATTAGATTGTTGAAAAAACGATTTGCAGCCTTTTTGTAACTTTTCAATAGAGGGAGTTTAATATTATGATGCTTTTACAAGGGATTTAAGATTCCTGTCGTGTTTACCATCTGCTTTACCTAGATTATTTGATTTAATTATCCCTCTCAGTGCATACCAATATATGCTCACATTACTAGAATACCAATTACAAAAACTCTTCTGCTGTATGTGAGAGGGTCATAAAACCTGAAAAACATTATACCGACCTGTTTAGTAATGTGCGAAAGGGATGATGCATTTGCTGTTTGCAGAGACATTCTACATTATAAACGTGCCGAAAACAACCAAACTGGCACCTCCAGCAATTTGCAGGTCACAACGACAATATAAAATCCTAATATTTTAGCAAGCAGAGGTGAGTTAAAACTTTATATTTTTTTATTGCAAAAAATGAGATGTTCTGTTCTTTGCTGTAAATGATGTGAAGTACGTGTTGCGTCTTTATTCATTTATGGGAAAGAAACTGGCCAGCCAGAGCTTGTTAACCCCTTCAGGACGGAGTCAATAGTACACGTTCTGATCAAAACAAAACGTAAACAAAAACTGGAATATGCGCTATATGTCTGTTCACCCTTAATTCACCGCTGTCACATTAACTGCACCAACACTTATTATATATCATTTTGTTCAGGAGAAACAGGGCTTTAATTTATCATTAACTATTCATATATGGAACATCATTTATTATGAATAAAATAAAAAAAAATAAAAAATAAGATTTTTTTTAAAATTTGTATTTCCGTATGACATTTTAGCTGTTAATGTCATAACACTGTTAGGTATTACTGCAAAAAAATGCACATATTTGTAATCAGCGATGTCTCACGAGTATAACAGTATCCCCCATTAACAGGTGTTTTGGTGTCTTGGAAAGTTACAGGGTCAAATATAAAACGTTCCATTTTCAAATTGAAATTTGCCAGATTAGTAATGTTACCTTTGAGACGGTGTGGTAGCCCAGGGATGAGAATTACCCCCATAATGGCATACCATTTGAAAAAGTAGACAACCCAAGGTATTGAACGTGGGGTATGTTTAGTCTTTTTTAGTAGCCACTTAGTCACAAACACTGGCCAAAGTTAGCGTTCATATTTGTTTTTGTGTGAAAAAAGCAAAAAACTAATATTTGGCCAGTGTTTGTGACTAAGTGGCTACTAAAAATGACTGGACATACCCCATTTGCAATACCTTGGGTTGTCTACTTTTGCAAATGGTATGCCATCATGGGGTAATTCTTATTCCTGGGCTACCATACGCTCTCAAAGGCAACATAATCAATCTGGCAAATTTCAATGTCAAAAAAATGAAATGCAAGCCTTATATGTGACTCTCTAACTTTCCAAAACACAATAAAACCTGTACATGGGGGGTATTGTTATTCTCGGGAGACTTCACTAAACACAAATATTAGTGTTTTAAAACAGTAAAACATATTACAACAATAATATAGTCCATAAAAGTGCCGTTTGTTTGTAAAAAATGTAAAAAAACGTCACTTTTACTTAAAATATCATCGTTGTAATACAATTTACCAGTTTGAAACACTAATATTTGAGTTCAGCGAAGTCTCTCGAGTAAAACAGTACCCCCTATGTACAGGTTTTATGGTGTCTTGGAGAGTTACAGGGTCAAATATAGTGCTTGCGAATTAAATTCTCTGCACTTTCTCCCTGTGTTGTCAGGCATGTCAATCAAATTTTAATTAATCAAATCACATAATTATGTTAAAAGATTACTTAAATATACACGTAGAATTTTAATATATATGCACTTATAGGTATTTAAATGCTACATGTATACTAATGTAATCTTTTATGTAATTATATGTATTTATTTATATATATATATGTTTGCGGTTATTTGTATTTTATATATAGATAGATATATATAGAATGTCATTCTAAGTGTATTTTGTTATCATTATATATATATATTAATAACAAAATACAGTTAGAATGAAATTACATATGAATATATAATTTTAATAAAATTTTGTTTCAATATTTTATTTATTTTATTATTTTATTTATTAATTATACGTATATATATATATATATATATATATAATATCTGTGTATATATCTATTATATATATATAATATATATATATTATATATATGTAACGTCATTCTAAGTGTATTTTAATATTAATATATACTAATATTAGTATTAAAATACACAACGTATGACGTTATATATGTATATATATTATATATATATATATATATATATATATATATATATATATATATATATATATAAAAATACAAATGGATGGTTGCACTCACGTTTTTTTTTAAAAGTCCAGAGTTTATTATCAAGTAGTAAAAGCTGTGATCAACGTTTCAGTCCTTCCATTAGGACTTTCCTCAGGATCATATAAACAGACATGGTACATACAACATATTTATATACAACATACTTAATTAAATTAAACTATTATTAGGTGAATCAGCTTACCCCCAACGAATCCTACTGCCTGACCGGCGTCTCTGTGCCTCGAGTGCGCATGCGTGACATAGCTCCGCCCCGCATAGTGTCATCACCCTGCGTCGACGTGCCCAACCGTAACCATAGCGACGCGGGTATATACACCCGTCGCTATGGGGATAAAGTGCAAACAGATAGAAAGATCGTGAGTTACCAACAATACTATGGTCGCAATAACCAATATATTTAATTGTGTAAAGTGTATTGGAACCAGTGAACAAATTAGTTGGTGATATTATCTCCATTACGGCCGTGCCACATTATAAAAGTATGGCTGAATGCCGTTAAGTAGAAAAGTGCTGTGTGCAAATAAGGTGCCAGTGAAGATTATTCAGTAGCATCTAGTAAAATATAGTGATTAAATGCATATATAATATAAGTGAAGGTTTAAATGCAAATACAAAGTGACAGTGCAAAGTATTGGTAAGCAATTAAAGTGACAAAGTGCTGCAATGATTATATACATACTGTGCACAAGACTATATACAATAAAAACACTAATTAAGTTCACTAATACACACACAAAGGAATTCAATCTGAGAAATGTAAACCAGGGTGCCATAAAACTCCTCGTTATTTTTATGATAATAATAATAATTATTATAATAATCCCCAACTTGTGATTAACATTATCTCAAAATGTATCCTTTTATTAAAACCTTTAAAAATAATATAACAAGCTGAAATAAATTTGATCTGGTTACAAAGACATTATTTCACTACCTATAAGCAGCAACATATATGTAAATCTTCTCTCCAAATAAACTTTGTTTATAGGATCCTCTTAAAGAAATTATTGTGTATAACCTAATGTGCACCCTAGTTTATTGAGGCAGACATATTATAGGTTTCTAAGAAAAAAAATTTGGTACTACCCAATTATGGATCTACAACCACTTTTTTAGATAAATATTGCGTGAGATAAATTGATATTACAAAAAAGAATGGAACGAGATATGTTCATTTAAGCCTTTCGGTAATACCGTGTCCAATTCAAAAATCCAAAATGTCTCTCTGTTTAACAGAAATTTTCCTCGATCCCCCGCTCTATTTGATGCTGAAACATGTTCAATTGCCACAAATTTTAAAGTAGCCAATGAGTGTCCCATCTGTAAAAAATGTTTGGCAACTGGTTTGTCCGACTCTCCATCCCTGTATGCCAATCGAATACTTGATCGGTGTCCTCTTATCCTTTCGCATAACGCCGTTTTTCCTATATACACTAGGCCACATGGACACATTAATTTGTAAATAACGTGTGTAGTTTTACACGTTATGGTGCTCTTAATAGGGTATTGTTTGTTCGTGTGTGGGTGAAAAAAACTTTTTGCTGGCGTCATGTGTCCACATGTAACGCACCCAAGACATCGAACACAACCTCGATTTTGAATAAACGTGTTGTCTGAGTAGCTTAAAATAGGATCCGTGTGTACTAGTAAGTCTTTTAGATTTTTGTTTCTCTTATAACAGATAAGCGTTTTTTCACGAAATACTTTGGGAAGGGTGTCGTCCGTTGCCAAGATTCTCCAGTTCTTTCTTATCGCAGAGGAAATAGACTGAGTGGATTTATGGTACGTGGTAGGGAAGACCAATCTTTGAGTTGATGTTTGGTCTCTAGGTATCCGAGGTTTCTTAGCTTCTTTCAATGCTTGATCTAACGCCAAGCGTTGATATCCTCGTTGTAGAAACTTTTGTGTCATCTCTGCTAATTGTCTCTCCTTGGTAGTCTCATCAGAGTTATTCCTCATCACCCTTAAGTATTGCGCTTTGGGGAGTGATTTTATCAATGATTGTGGGTGGGCACTGCTGGCATGCAGTAGAGTATTTCTATCCGTCATCTTGGTGTAAAGACTACACTCTATCCTGCCATTGCCGACCATTAACTCTACATCTAGGTATTGAACTTGTTCAGGACTGATGTGTGCCGTTAGTCTTATAGGCACCGGAAGTTGGTTAAGACCCTCCACCATCTCATGTGCCTGCATCGCTTTACCTTTCCAGATGATCAGAAGATCATCTATATAGCGATAATATCCCTGGATTAAGTGGCTATACGGTGTCAAAATATAACGTTTTTCATACATATACATATATGCATTAGCGTACATGGGGGCCATTGCCGCCCCCATTGATGTGCCAGACACCTGTAAATACCACGAATTTTCAAAACGAAAATAGTTATTTTCCAAGGCTAAAGTAAGGATTTCCAAGACAAATTCGATGGGAGGTCCCTTATACACCATTGAGGCTAACAATACCTGACGCATAGCCTCTATTCCCTCCTCATGTGGGATCACCGTGTATAGACTACTCACATCCATAGTAATGAGTAGAGGTTGATGTCCTCCAAATTCAATATCACCAATTCTGTTCAGTAATGTAGGTGTGTCTTTGATACAGGTTTCCAATTGTTCTACTGTATCTTTAAACAAGTAGTCGAGCCATTTGGCTAAGGGTTCAATGATTCCATTGATTGCGGACACTATGGGCCGGCCTGGGGGATGTTGAGCGTTCGTGTGTATTTTTGGGATGCTGTAAATTATAGGGCTCCGCGGATTTTGCTGGTTGAGGAACTGAAACAACTCCATGTCGATAAAGCCAGCTCTTAGACCCATAGACAGTGTGTCGTGTATCATACGTTGAAATTCCACTGTAGGGTCATGTTCTAATGGCAAATACGTATCTATATCCTGTAGTTGGTTTTTCATTTCCCGCGCATAGTCCACGTAATCCATTATAACAATCCCTCCTCCCTTGTCCGCAGCCCGTATAACAATGGAATGGTCCTCTGACAGATTCCTAATAAGTTTTCTCTGATGTTTCGTGATATTATGCCTCTTACATTTGGGTTTGGATATTGTTTTATGTACTTCCTTATTACTTAGTGACAAGAAGGTCTTAATAGACGATTTGTTGGTTACCGGATCAAAAGTTGATGTAGGTCGAAATTTATGCTGTATTGTATGTTTGGCTGTATTATCAATACTATCCTGTTTATTAAAATGATCTTTTAGACGAAGATTCCTTCCGAATTTGAACCATTCAACTTCCCACTTGAATTGATCAGCATGAGCCGTAGGAACAAAAGACAGTCCCAAACTTAATAGATCTATTTCTTCTTGTGATAACGGCCTGTGAGAAAGGTTAAATATAGGAATTATTTCCTGAGAGGCGGCTTGCCTCTTGGCATCACTTTTTGCTTGACCACCTCTTCTAGATCTGCGCTTCCTTTTGCACGACTTCTGGTAGAAGCGCCCGTTTCTGCCGTCTCTAAAAAAAAGTTGGGGAGATTGTGAAGTGGTTGCACCTTGTTCATTATCGGAAGCCGATTCTCCAGATGTAATGTCTATGGTAGCTATTCTGGGCTTAATGATCCTCTTACGGGGCCTTCTTGGTCTTTGTGTACTATTGCCACTTAGCCATCTATAGACTCGATGGTCCAGATAATCCTGGTGGACTTTTTCAAATTTCAATTTTTTGAACTTAATTAATTCATTTTTGTATTTCAATAAATCTTCCTGTAGTTTACATAACAATCTCTGTCCTTCTGGAGAAGCCAACAGTAAAGCATATTCAGTTTCCACTTCCAGGATTTTTTTGTCAACATCTACAAGATCCTCTTTAACGTCTTTAATAATGATAAGCATCATATCCAACGATGCTTTATTTAATACCATAGTCCATTCTTTACACACCTTAGCCTTGCCCCTACCAATAGTGGGAACATTTAGGATTCTAAACCCTCTAGGAATTCTCTTTGCTTTATAGTAGTCTGAAAGAAATAATCCATGCAAATCCAGATCAATCCTTTTTCTCCGTAGTCTTGAAAGCTTAAAATAGACGTCCTTAGCAGTAAAATTATCGGGCAATAATTTTCTGTTTGCTCCCATAATATCGTTTCTGCTTGTTCTGATGTAAATTGCATAACGTCTGCTTGTTCAGAGTAAGCTCCAGCTTGAAACAAAAATTCATCCATACTGATAGTTTAGTAGATAAGCCACCAGAAAAAAATAGTTCCCAATTTAAAAAAATGTCTCAATTTAATCAAATAGGTTAGGGGTTACCACACCACTAAATGGTGATTTAATTCCAATATTTAGGAAAAAGCTGGTGCATGGAACAGGTTACAGCCAATAACCGTATGACGTTATATGTGTATATATATATATATATATATATATATATAAATATATTATATATATATAAATGTATTTAATTTATTTTAAAACATGTCTAATTTTATTTTTTATTTTTTTTACATTTCCCACCAGCAGGGGGACTGTCTGATATTTTAGACAGTCCTCCTGCTGGCAGATCCACAGCCAGCTATAGGGGGCCATGTGATCGCTCTTTGAGAGCGATCACATGGCCCCCGGGGGCCTCATTCGCCGTAGGAGGGCTGCCTGGGCGGTCAGGCAGCCCTCCAGAAGATGATCGCAGCGGAGGTAAGTAGCTGCGATCCCCTGGGGCAGAAAGCCGTTATGGCGTTCTATGCCGCCGCAACGGCTTTAAAGCCCTTTAAAGCCGCGACGGCATAGAACGTCGTAACGGCGTTAAGGGGTTAATGCATGTAAGTAAACAAACTATGTAACCTACTGGCCATTCCATAGTCTGACCTACATGTAATTTGAAATTAATATTAATATTCCATTACATTCTGTAAATATTATACTGGCATAGTATTTATCAGGACTGTTTATCCCATTGGCCATGTGGACGATTACCCAGTACTGTTTGTGGGGAGGTTAACAATATAAAAGGCTGGGAGGTTTTTGAGACAGGTTCCCCCAAAGACTGAGCTATGCTGTGCACCTATAACTTCATTTCTGTTTTTGAGGTTTATAAGTTCTCATCAATTAAAGTGTCAGGCCAACCACCATAACCAGTACAGCCCACAGGAGCTCTGCAGCCTTTTCAATCTGGTTTTAGCTATGCCTAAAATAAAAAAATGGATAATTAAATACATAATGAAATAAATACTAAAGAGTATTTTTGTTTTTGCTTTTTTTACTTTGTCAGTGGAGGGTCCCTATAGGACAATTGACAATTATTATAGGACAATTGTCACCTCAACACCATTTTTTTGTATAATCTCTAATTTCTTATTAGGTTTAAAAGGAAATTTATATTTTTAAATAAAGCATATGTAAAAAAGAAAAATTAAATTAAAAACTCATAGCTTTATTATATGACAAGATCCATTAGCCATATTCATACACCTTGAGTCAAACGGTTTGAAAACCGACCGTCAGACTCTATGGTCTTCACTCCGTCTCTTTCCCTTTGAAAATGCCAGGGGTAGGCAGCCTTCGGCACTTTGGATATTCTGAACCACATCTCCCGTGATGCTTTGCTGGCATTATAGCTGTAAGGACATTATGGAAGATGTAGTCCACAACCTCTGGAGTACCGAAGGTTGCCTACTCCTGTTCAACGTTTTACCTTCTATTGAGGTGCCTGCTAGTCTCTCACAGGGATTTACATGAAGTAGACTCACTCATCTTTATCGAAACAGTACAAGTTGCTCTCTCTTCCTGTAATAGAGAAGGGACTCAGACAGCAAGTCCAGCTGTCGGCCCCAGTATCTGTAGATTTACTACAAGCTGAGCACCACAGCTTGATAAGAAAAGAAGACACATTTTAATTGTAACAGCTGGTTTAGCACTGGGTTCAATGTAGAAATACATTTGTTGGAAAGCACTCTATAATGAGACAGCACTCTATAATGAGACCGCACTCTTGCAGAATTCATTTTACTAAACTAAGAATTCAATGTGAATTTTAAATTTAATTCCAAAGTAACCAAACTGAAAGCAGAGCCAACATAAAGAATATTTTCAATTTGGCAACTTTGAACTTAAAGGGGTGACATCCCACCGGTGAACTGTCTAAACCCTGATGGCCAGCCGAGATAGCATAACGACATAAATTAATGGTGCGATAAGCCTTCCCAGATTCAAACAAAACGGTAAGGAATTCCATGATCATATGCAGAGGGGCAGATACGGGATCCACTGTCCGTCCCATGCACCAACTAGACCAGATGCGCCAGGCGGATCGGTATGTCACTCGAGTACCCGGTGCCCATGCATTGTTGAGGAGGTCGAGAGTTGTCTGCAGAACTCCCGCGATAGATCCAGGTCCCCGGAAAGGGGCCATGCCATCAGCTGGAGGAGGCCACGAACCTCTAACTCGTGTGAGTTGCCATCCGGATCCCTTAGGAGATTCGGAAAGGTCGGTATCAGTCGTGGATAATCTGTGGTCAACTCCAGTAGCCGAGGGAACCAAGGCCGTGACCGCCACAGGGGTTCAATCAGTACCATCGAACAGCCGTGTCGAGTCATTTTCGATAGTGTGCGAGCTATGAGATTGAACGGGGGACAAGCGTCAATTCAAGTCTTTGGCCACTCCTGAGGGAATGCGTCCGTCGCCATTGCTGCCGGATCCGGCCTCCAACTGAAGAACTTGGACACCTGTGTGTTGAGATGGGAAGCGAAGAGGTCCATTTCGAATGGGCCCCGTAGTTGATTCAGTCCCTGGAACGCTGCAGCGTGCAAGTGCCAATCTCCAGAGTCTTTTAAATAACGCGAATTCCAATCGGCCGTCAGGTTGTCCAGACCCCGTATATGTTCTGCTTGCACAGAAATATTGTTGTGAAGGCAGAACCGCCAGAAATCCTTCGCCAGGAGGGCTAGCATGCGTGATTTCGTGCCCCATAGGTGGTTGATGTAACGCACTGCCGAGACATTGTCCATCCTGAGCATCACGCAACAATTCGCACGTTCTGGTGTAAGGCTGCGAATGGCGAACGCCGCTCCCAATAGTTCTAGGCAGTTGATATGGAGCGTTTGCTCTTGGTCTGACCATCTGCCTCCGTTAGATGCGGTACCACAACTCACACCCCAGCCGTGTAAGCTGGCATTCGATTCTATCACCACGTCTGGAATGGAGCCGAAAATAGCTCTCCCGTTCCAGGCGTCCATGTGGGCTAACCACCAGGTCAATTCGTCCTTGGACTCCTCGTCCAGTTTCACTCTCATCTCGTAGGACTGGCCTGCACGCAGATGAGAGCCCTTCAGACGTTAAACGGCCCGATAGTGGAGTGGTCCAGGGAATATTGCCTGTATCGAAGCGGCCAGCAGACTGATCACTCTTGCCAGATGACGGAGTGAGATATCGTCTGCCCGTAGTGTACGCCTGATTTGCTTCCTGATGGCCTTCATTTTGGCCTCCGGAAGAAACAAGAACTGTTGGATGGAGTCCACGGTAAACCCCAGGAACTCCAGAGAATGAGTGGGAACTAACATCGACTTCTCCCAATTGATGAGGAAACCTAGGTTCTGGAGTATATATAATCAGCCGTACTCCACGGCTTCGGAGGAAGGACACCGCCGGTTTCATGACCTTGGTGAAACACCAGGGAGCCGAAGAGAGCACGAATGGCAGGCATGTAAACTTCCATCGTCTTCCCTTCAAGGTGAACTGGAGGAAATCCCTGTGTCCCTCGGTTATAAGGACCGTGAAATAGGCGTCCTTCAGGTCCAGTTTGGCCAACCAGTCGGATTCCTGTAGGAGAGCCCGAATGCAATGTATGCCCTCCATTTGGAAGTGCTGATACTGAATGAAGGCGTTGAGAGGATGGAGGTTGATGACGGGACGCACACCTCCTCCCTTCTTCAGTACCAAAAAGAGGTTGCTCGTAAACACTTGCTGAGTGAACGGAACCTCTTGTATCGCCCCTTTGGCGTAAAGTTCTACGATCTCCGAGGAGATCAATTCTTCCTGGTCTCGAGCGAGAGAGAGTTCCCTTGGGACAGAAATCTGAACAGGCATGGACACAAAGTCTATGTGATAACCCCTTACTGTGTGGAGAACCCACGCATCTGTCGTTAAGGCGGCCCACGCCCTGTAAAACTTTGCCAATCTGCTTGCCACCCGCTCCTGAACATAAGGAGAAACAGGGGTACTCACCATAAGGGCGTCTGCCGGACGTGGCCCTTCTCGGATAGCGGGGATTCCATGGCCTCCCCCTGGATGGGAAGAACGGAGCCGGTCTGGAATCCTGGAAGGTTCTAGAAGGGAAGAAGGAGCCTCTTTGCGCCCAAAACAAGCCCCTGAAACCACGGCCGGGTGGACGGCTCCAGTTGCGCCCGGCCCCTCCAAAAACCTTAGGGGAAAACACCCTCTTCATATTAGCCTGGGCCTTATCGATGGCGGTGAATGTCTTTACATAAGATCCCAAGTCCTTGACGAGGGTCCTGGTTCTGATATGGCCATGGTAGCCAACTTCGGGTCTGTCTTAAGCAGGATAGCTTTCCTGCGCTCGGCTGATACTGCCATATTGGCGTTGCCGAGTAAACAGACGGCCCGTTGTATCCAGCCAATCGCTACGTCCAGGTTGAGTTCAGACTCGCCCGATTTTGCGGACTCTAACAGCTCGTAGGCCTTAGATAATGGGCCGAGCATGTCCATGATTTTATCTTGGCAACTCCTTAGGTAAAAGTCCTTTTTTTCGGTTTCCAACCTGACTTATTTAGAAACTGTGCGATCTATGGATCGACCTCGGGCGTCTTGCACGCCGATCCTGGCACTGAAGGTCGAGGGCATTCTGCCCGCAATTTATTACGACCTTCTTTAGAAAGTGGTGTGCGCATCCTGTGCGTGATATAACGGGCAATGTGTTCAGGTGGCTCCCACTCAGCCGAGCGGGGATGACGTAGGTCATCCGGGTCAAACAGGGGGTTACCCTGGGGATCCAGAAGCACTGCGCCACTGCCCGTTCCCTGAGCAGCAACGCCTGGGGCAGGGGCAGCACCCCCAGTACGGCAGGGGAAGCTCCCTCCTCCGAGCCGGCCTCGTCATAAGAGGCATAATCCATCTCCTCAGGCTCATCCCCCTCACCCTGGTTGCTCTCCGACCCTTCTTCACGGGATCTAGCCCGTTTCCATAATCTGGCCGTTTTTGCCCAACCAGGGGCTCTTTTGCGCGGTGGTAGCGTGCCATTTGTGACTGCCAGAGGCGAGTCCGTCAAGGCAGGTACAACCTGCGTCATGGAGTGGGAGGAGAGGTGTTTGCTCTTCACCACGGCCACGGGCTATAGGTGAGGCGGGGTTAAGGGCAGGACCCGCTCCCTGTAGGGTAGGGGTAGCCAGCTGGGGTAGTAATATGGACTGAGCCAGCGTTTGAGAAAAAGAGGAGGACATGGCTCCCATAGCAGAGGCGAGCGCTCTCTGTAGAGAGGACGCCATGGTGGAGTCCAACAGGGCTTGGAACTCCTCAGATACAGCGTGTTCCTCAGGGGCCCCCATAGGGAACTCGTCACTGTGGCCCTCAGGCCCATCACATTTATCCTGCATAATGCAGGTGATGTACAAGTTAAGGGCAGAGAAAAAACAGTCAGTCTTCAATAGAAAAAACTAATGGCGAAAATAAGTAACCAGTAAAAGAAAATGTCAGGGTTTAGTAACCCAAAGTAACAGAAAAGTAAAGGTTAAGTGTATAAAACAGAAACTTTATAATGAATAACCACAGAAAAATTAATATACCAGTGAATACACACAAAAAACATGTATATATAAGAATATGGCATAAATACATAACACAACATGTGATAGCAATATGTGTGATGTGCCCAGGGAGAGGGGAAGACAGAGCAGGGAGTCTGCCCTGCGTTCCGACCGAAAACGAGGGCGGGGAGGAGAACAAAGATGGCCGCTGCACGAGCAGCACTGTGAGGCAGAGAGCCGGGGGAGGGATGGGCGAACACGCGGCAGCCGTGCTGCCCCACCCTAACACGCTCGGGAGCCGCCGCCGAGCTAAGCGGAGGCTCCCCGGCGTGTACCCGAGCAGGTCGGGTGAAAAAACACTCCCCGCGATTGCCGTGACCGGTGGGGGGAAGGAGGGATGGAATGAGGGAACAACGAGCGGTCTAAATGCAGCTCGCAGGCAGCAACAGGATCTGGGGCACACCACAGAGGAGAAGCAACACAATTAAAGCAAAATGAAACGTTAAATAAACACAAGTCCATGCTAAGCCACTAGGGCTAGAGAGAAAAGGGACCAAAAGGCAAAGAATAGTTATAAGAAACATAGTAATCACAGAGCACAAACAAATAGTACTTAACTGGTCTGAGAGCAGCAAAGAAAGAGGAGGATTGTGGGTGCATCAAGCATATTATAGTCACTTCCTGTGTTATGTGATTGGCTGTTTGAGCACTATGTTTTTTGTTCATTTCAGTTACTTATTCATCTCTATTTCTTTGCTGCTGAGAATAATAAAGAAAGAGATATGCATAATAGGAGCCTCCGTGTCTTTAATAAAATTTGAAATTCACTTTGGATTCTCACTTTAGTAAATATTCTTGTAGAACTATTTGTATCATTCAATACTAAATGTTTTTTGAGATCCATATTAAAATTCCTATCACAGAAGTAGAAAAATGTGTAAAAGACAGTCTTTTCATTGTGTTGCCCTCAGAATTAGTTCTATTGGAATCTGTGTTGAAGAGTCAGGGGGCTGGATCTAAAGAACGTTGATTATGGTAACACCATAATTTACTTCTGTAGTGTATTTGAGGCTTTATAATATATATTTAATAATATTTTGTGTATGTATGCTTTTGCTTGGAAAAGTATTATAATGTTTCTTGATTAAACATTGATTTGATGTGATTTTATACAGAAGGAAATTAAGGTTTTAAAGATTACAAATTACATTTTTTTTTTTTTTTTTAATATTTAAAATTTTTATTGTAAATAAAAGTGAAAGGGATACAGAAGAGAAAAAAAGGGGGAGGTGGGGGGAGAGAAACACCACAAAAATGCATGACAATACGAGCACAGCCCATACAAGTGACAAATAAAATACGTTACCTAGTTATTACATCATATATAGTATCAAATAGGCAAAATGAAGCATTGGAACTAGAGTCAGGATGGAAAATGTTAAATACTCAAAAATTCTGTAAATTCAATAAACTACAGTGCGAGGGACTATCGAGAAATAACCTATGTAGTCTAGTCGGGACCCTATACCATCTGTATAGAATTTTGTGCTGTTGATTTGATTAAACCTTTCGATATTGTAATAATGCAGGTCCGTTGTTTTGGTGGTATCTTACTTTTGAGATCTGTTTCCCATTGCTGTGCAGTTTTAGATTGATAATAGGGTGTATGCATGGGTATCAGAATGCAGCACATGGAGATCCGTTTACAACCAGGAGTAATTTTTTCCATGTATTCATATTTGTTCCTGAGGTATGATATTAATGGTAGATTAACCTTGAGTTAGAAGAGAACGTAATTGCAGGTAGCAGTAGAGGGAACTATCTGGGGGTAGTTTCATTACTTTCACTTTCTCAAAGTCCATCAGGGAGTCTAGATGGAACAGGTGGTAGAGATGTGTAACTTTTTTATCGTTCCAAGGTTTTGCATTAAAAGTGGGAATGTGATAAGGTAGTGCAGCTCTTGGGGTTGCGTGAGAGAGGTGGTCAGCATTGCACAATTTTATTCCGAGTGCCATTTTCAGTTATTGCACATTATATTCACATTGGGACTGCTGGTTATCTCTCTCTGAACGTCATACTCATTTCAGGTAACACTGATGTTTCTGCTGATAATACTGATATGCGTCTGAAACCTGCAGCTTCTGTTTCCGCTCCGGAGTTGCTGCTGTCACTGTTCACCATATGGGTCAGGTTTACAGCTGTACAGACTACTCAAGAGGTGCCAGTTTTATTATAGACAAACTTTTTTTTATTTTCTGAAGGAGCAACTGTGCAATATCTTGAACCAAACTTCCTCTGAGACTGATATTTACCCTCTTCTATTTCTCCTTCTGTGGTGTCAGTGTCACATGGGGTTTGTATTGTGCTCCATATTTCTTCGACTTCTATGGGCACTGCCAAACTCTTGGGGGATGGCTTTCTGCATGAAGGCACCTGTGACCAACAGAAGTTATATATGAAACATACAGTGTCATGATCATCAAACAAAACTAAAATTCTAAAACTCCTAGCACTATAATTTATAATTAATTCATCTGTCCATCATACCTGGCAGCTAACTCTATCTATCCTTAGTATTAGAGACTATTCAGAACTTTCTCTAGGATTTTGACTGCTGTCATGTCTCTCCAGGGAAAGGGGAGTCTTGGGCTCTTGTCTTAATATTATTCGCTGCCATGAATAACTAATAAATCTAAACAATAAGGCCTAATATAAACATTGCTGAGAGTCTTACCTGGTCCAGGTACTCCATGAACTTATCATGAACCCCTTTTACAAGGTGTGATGGAATCACAACTGTTTCACCGGCGTGCTGACTCTGCTTATCAGAATGTAGAGCTGCGCATTGTATTACTCCAGCAATTTGAGTATGCTACATGATAAAAGAAACCAAAATGTGAGAATTTACTAATTCAAGGATCCCATTGTACAATGCTATACACTCACATTTACTTGGCCTTTTGGAAACTGGCACACATATACTAGATGTAGCGGAGCTGCAATATTAAATCCCAAAATCCTCTGCTGGTACAGAAAGTAATCCAAAGTAAAGCGCTGGAAATGCAGGCAATATCCTAAATCCACCAGTAACTGGACGAAACACAGTTCCTGGAGTCAACTGACGAGTTTATTCACAAGCTCCAGTATTTATGTGATTCCCCATGCTCTAACAACAGCAATTGTCTTAACTCCTCCATGGTGGTAGCCTGGCTGGCTTGTATCCACCCCTGGGAGGCTTGGTCCAGTTTGTGTGCCCACTCTGCGTGGGAGTCTTTCTCCGGTTTGCGCAACCCTCAAAACCTTCGCCGGTATGCCTCCGGGGTAATGGCGTATCTCTCTAGTATAGCCTGTTTTACCCTAGCATAATCTTTGCTGTCCTCTCTGGGTACGGCCCGATAGGCTTCTGCTCCCTGACCTGACAGTTTGCCTGCCAAAAGGTACCCACACCGTCTGCTCCAAATCATGCAGGTCACATAGCCGCTCAAAGTCTTGCAGATACCCATAAATCTCGTCTTTATCTTCGCAAAACAATTTAAAAGTATGGTATGGGATCTTGGGTTTTACCTGGCTGATGACTGAAGCAGCAGTAGATTCTGCTCTGGAGGGTGAATCTTGCGGTCTGTGTGCCATCACATACTCCGGCACATCCGCCATCAGTACTGTCAGTATTTCCAGGGGTACTGGCTGGGGTAAGAATTCCATCCTGGTCCTCATTTCCTTTTGGAAGGGAGTTTCTTCCATGGCTGGTGGGGGTGTAACGCTGCGAGCTCTGTGTCCCTCCATCAGTTCGCAATAAGCACAGCTTTTGACTTATTGCTGGCTATCTTACCCCTGGCTTCCAGTAGTTCCTTTAACTTCTGCCGTTTCAATGCAGTGTAATCTGTCTTCATTCACCTCTGTGTTCGGTTCTTTGTTGCATCCGAATTGCCATTCACTTTCCTGTTCGGTAGTTTCAATTACCCGAACACCGCTTTTCGGCTGTAAGGTTGGATCCCGTCGCTTGCCACCAATTGTAGCGGAGCTGCAATATTAAATCCCCAAATCTCCGATGGTACAGAAAGTAATCCAAAGTAAAGCGCTGGAAATGCAGGCAATATCCCAAATCCCCCAGTAACCGGACGAAACACAATTCTGGGAGTCAACTGACGAGTTTATTCACAAGCTCCAGTATTTATGTGATTCCCCATGCACGGGGTTTTCTTAGTCACTTTACAGGGGTATTACAGTAGAGGACTACATGGGGAACCGAACATACACTGCTGTACGTGAGGGATACTCCCACTAGAATATCCTGTTAAGTGGATTATCCCTCCGTACAGCTGAACCGTATTTTAACACAAAAATATATAACTTTAACATTATTCGTGTGATTCTACTAACTGACCGTTTGGTAGATAGCTGGGGTCTGAGCGCACACTTCGTGAAAGTACCACTCAGATCCCCGTACAAATAACCGAACGCCGCATGAAACACACTTTATTTTACATTCTCATTAAAAGTACCGAATACACATTAGGGAATAAACTACCGAAGGACCGGTGCTTCCGAACGGCCTGGAAGTCCAGCTGTGTTCGCGCCGTCGAGTAGCTGATTTTAGTTCCAGGCGCTCGACGACTAAACACCGCTCGGCTAACAAAGGATCCAAGATGGCCGACCGCCGTGTGGTCGGTAGCCGAACAACGGCCACCCAGGAAAGCACTTAACCACCGATTGCTACAATGTTGCAATTGGTTAATGGGAGCCACACGACCCTCTATGTGTGGGCTCCCATTCGGTACTTTATTCATTTCACAAACAGTGTGTAAAGTCACTGTTCGTGAAACTACCATATGAATGCTAGCGGCTTTCGGCCGTTAGCATACGAATACTCTGTATTGCAAAAATACACGAATACATTCATACACAAAATAACAGCAGCTTTTACAGACAACCTTCAGATTTTACACAGTAGGACCTAAAGTGGCTAGGTTTGCCACAGTAGAATTTTACAAAAACTCTGCTGCTGTACGTGAGATGGTCATAAACCCTGAAAAACATTATACCGTCCTGTTTAGTAATGTGTGAAAGGGATGATGCATTTGCTGGTTGCAGGAACATTCTACATTATAAACGTGCCAAAAACAACCAAACTGGCACCTCCAGCAATTTGCAAGTCACAGCAAAACTGTAAAATCCTAAAATTTTAGAAAGTAGAGAGGTGAGTAAAAACTTTATTTTGTTTTATAAAAATAAGGGAAATAGTAATATTAGAATTGCAAAAAATGAGATGTTCTGTTCTTTGCTGTAAATGATGTGAAGTACGTGTTACGTCTTTATTCATTTATGGGAAAGAAACTGGCCAGCCAGAGCTTGTTACTGCATGTAAGTAAACAAACTATGTTACCTACTGGCCATTCCATAGTCTGACCTACATGAACTTTGAAATTAATATTAATATTCCATTACATTCTGTAAATATTATACGGGAATAGTATTTATCAGGACTGTTTATCCCATTGGCCATGTGGAAGTTTATCCAGTACTGTTTGTGGGAGGTTCACAATATAAAAGACTGGGAGGATTTTGAGGTTCCCCCAAAGACTGAGCTATGCCGTGCACCTATAACTTCATTTCTGTTTTTGAGGTTTATAAGTTCTTACCAATTAAAATGTCAGGCCAACCATCATAACCAGTACAGCACACAGGAGATCTGCAGCATTTTCAATCTGGTTTTAGATATACCTAAAATAAAAATACATAATTAAATTAAGTATTAATCAGTGATTTTTATTATTTTTTTTTACTTTGGCAGTGGAGGGTCCCTTTATATGTTTTTTAATATAATCTTTTCTACGCGGTTTGAAATGAAATAGATGTAAATGAAGTATAATGTAAAAATACAAAAAAACCACAGCTTTAGTATATGACAGGATCCTTTAGCCATATACATACACCGTGAGTCAGACAGTTTGAAATCCCACCTTTAGTATATGACCCGATCCTTTAGCCATATACATACACAGTGAGTCAGACAGTTAGAAAACCGACCATTAGACTCTATGGTCTTACTTGTTTAACTCCCTCTCTTTCCCTTTGTAGAAAAAATTAAATATTCTACACCAGGGGTAGGCAGCCTTTGGCACTTCCGATGTTTCGGACTACATCTCCTATGATGCGTTGCTAGCATTATAGCTGTAAGGACATTATGGGAGATGTAGTCCACAACATCTGGAGTGCCAAAGGTTGCCTACCCCTATTCTATGCCTTCCACGTTGTCTTTACTTTTCTTAGATTCTCGTTCTTTCCCAGTAACTGTCTCTTACCTTCTATTGAGGTGCCTGCTAGTCTCTCACAGGACAGGATTTTCGTGAAGTAGAATCACGCAGCTTTATTGAAAAGTACAAGTCGCTCTCTTAATGCTGTAGAGAAGGGACTAAGTCCAGCTGCCGAACATCACTCTTTGATAAGGAAAGAAGACACATTTTAATTGTAGCAGCTGGCTTAACACTGGGTTCAATGATAAAATACATTTGTTGGTAAACACTCTATAATAAGACAGCACTCTGTAATGAAACGGTATTCTATAATGAGACAGCACTCTATAATAAGACAGCACTCTAGCAGTCTTTTTTTTTTTACTAACGTGAGAATTCAACGTGAATTTCACATTTAATTCCAAAGTACCTGAACTGAAAGCATAGCGAACAGAGAGAATGTTTCCATTTTGGTAACTTTGAACTTAAATTTGAAATTCACTTTATATTCACCTTGGATTCTCACTGTAGTAAATAATCGTGTAGAACTTCTTGTATCATTCAATACTGACCACATATGTCTATTTTTTGAAGCAGCGACTGCGCAGACGTCGCAGGATACATCCCAGTCTTGAGATGGTCTTCTTCTGAGACTCATTTTGGCTTTTTTTAGCCTCTTCTATTTCTCCCTCTGTGGTCTCGGTCTCACAGGGAGTTTGGATTGTGCTCCATATTCCTTGGACTTCTATGGGCACTGCCAAACCCTCGGGGGATGGCTTTCTGCATGGAGGCACCTGTGGCCAACAGAAGTTATATGAAACACAGTATCGTCATCAAACAAAACTAAAGTTATACAAGTTCTAGCACTGGAATTTATAATTAATCCATCTGTCCCTCATACCTGGCAGCCAACTCTATCTATTCGTAGTATTAAAGACTATTCAGAACTTTCTCTGGGATTTTGAGTGCGGTCATGTCTTCTCCTGGGAAAGGAGAGTCTTGGGCTCTTGTGTTAATATAATTCTCTACCATTAATAACTAGAGAATCTAAACATTAAGGCCTAATATATACATTGCTGAGAGTCTTACCTGGTCCAGGTACTCCATGAACTTATCATGAACCCCTTTCACAAGGTGTGATGGAATCACAACCGTTTCACCCTCGTATTCACTCTTCTTATCAGCATGTAGAGCTACGTGGTGTATCACTCCAGCAATCCGAGTATGCTACATGTTAAAAGAAACCAAAATGTGAGAATTTACTAACTGAAGATCCCAGTGTACATTGCTATACATTGTCATTGATAGGAAGGATGTGGCCCCTACTCACCGCTCTCAGCAGCCAAGCATCGTGTTCTTTCTGCCTTTCCAGCAGCTCATTTCGGAGCTGTCCCAGCTGTTCTTCTATTTGCTGAGCCATTATCGCTCCTGTGATTAGCTCCTTTCGTTTCTCCTGGTTTAATCCTTTCTTTATAAATGTTAGAAAGGTGTTTAAACTCATGGTGGCAAACTCACTCAGTAATTCTGAGAATGTAATATGTAGAAAATAAATGGCTTATTCGCAATGATCGCCAGGTGTATACACTGCAGATGCTGAATATACACTGGTGAAGGCACTAGGCAGAGATAGGTATTGAAAGGATTATGTCTATGACATCACAGACAGTGTCTTACATCAATGAATGTGGGTGTGGCTAGTTAGAGTAGATGTAATCCAGACACACCCATTTAATTGTTAATGTAACCCCGCCCACTTGACCATATAAGGTGTTAACCCTTAGAGTACCAAACGTGATAATGTGGCCTTATCTGGTAATATACATACTAAAATACATCACATAATTTGTTTGCTGACCCTTACTTTTTTATTTTCTTTTTTAAGCAGTAATAAACCTTTATTAAGAAATAAGTTTTCTAACTAATATCTTGGGAGCATCATTGGTTCGAAGAAGAATTTCTTCCACTTTGCTTCTCCAACTTTTTGTTTCATTTTCTTTCTATGTATGCTTGAGAGGAACTCCCTGTATTCATTATACTCTTTTAAAGTGCAAACAACCTAAACAAGAGATTTTTTTTTATTCAGTGTCATTCAGTTAAATTTATGTATGCAATATGTTAGTGTAAAATGAAATGGTAGTGGCATGTTGATTGTTTTTGTTTTTTTTATCCTACCTTATCATCACTGATGATAAATCCCTGCTGACGCATACGTTGTAGAGGTACCTTACCCTGGTATTACACATGTAAGAACAATGATCACATTAATACTACTGCAAGTAATGAACGAAACAATGTTGCACTTATTACATGTAATATTAGAAACAATTATAGGTTTATTTTTACATTTAATGATTCAGTCTTTATATGACCATTTAAAGGACCACTATAGTTTTCCTGGCACTATAGTGCCCTGAGGGTGTCCCCACCCTCACGGTACCCCTCCCGCCGGGTTCTAGGGGGAGGAAGGGGTTAAATTTACCTCTTTCTCCTGCTCCGGGCGGGGAACTCTCCGCCTCCTCTCCTCCTCCTCGTCTGAATGCGCATGCGCGGCAAGAGCCATGCGCATATTCAGCCAGTCTCATAGGAATGCATTCACAATGCTTTCCTATGGACGCTGGCGTCTTCTCACTGTGATTTTCACAGTGAGAAGCACGCAAGCGCCTCTAGCGGCTGTCAATGAGACAGCCACTAGAGGCTGGATTAACCCTAATATAAACATAGCAGTTTCTCTGAAACTGCTATGTTTATAGACAAAAGGGTTAAACCTAGCTGGACCTGGCACCCAGACCACTTCATTAAGCTGAACATAACATACCAATGTTTGTTTATTTTATGATTTATTTATTTTAATATGACTTTGGGAATTAATATTACAAATAATGGGGATTTGCACTGATCTTAACTTTGCTGTACTTTTATTATACTTAATTAGTTTTTTCCCATCAATCTGTTTAATCTAATTAGATTGTTTCTTTACTATCCTTTCTTCATAGACTATTTAATGAAATTATTATTATTTTTTAAATATCAGATTGTTCTAAAAATGAATTCTCATCCTTACAATTTCTGTTAAATTTAAAAAAAAATTGTCCCTTAGGAATATGTTTTCAGCTATGGCTGTAAATGACAGTTCTCCATATTAATGTAGATGTTTTCGGGGATATTTGTTTAAGAACGGCCATTATCTTCAACAAAAATTTCTAAATCTAATAAATTGGCTTTACTATAGCTGACATCGTCGGTCAATTAAATCCCCCCAATTGTTAAAATTCTAAAACTTCAAAAATAGCTGAAAGGCAGTCTGGTTGACCCTTCAAATAAAATAAAATTATTAATAAATCCAATAAATCTTTTACATAGGACCAAATATGCGCTCCAGTCATGCTCAGAAAGAAAACTAAAACATTTTCCTAAAAGAAAAAGTGTGAGTATCGGGAATTAAGGAGCAGAATAAACTGGTATCATGAAGAGGAAGGATAGACACCTTAGAAAAACATTCCACTGTCGACATGCGTTGTCTGCTTTTGTGTGATTATATCTGTGTATGGAAGCAATATATGCATATTCACTAACATGTAAGCAATTTTGTTATTTTTGAATACATTTATTATACTTTGATTTCATTGGTAGGATATCTCCTTTCCTTTGTGGTTACTTGCCTCTTTTGTGACAACCTATTTGGAGGAACTTAAGTGGCCCTTTACCTGCATGCCAGATTGAAACATCTCTTACCCTACTTCTATACTTGAGCCAGTATTATACAAACATACTGTGCTATGATTTTGTATAATTGTGCCTTTAACAGTAATAAGGTTATATGCATTTATATCCTTATCTATATATTATTGGTGAGCTATTTATTTAGGAGGGGTTTGTGGTTGTTTGGTGCGATTTGTGTTAAATCAGTTTCACCGGTGATCTTAGCAACACTGATTTACTTTTGATTCACATTTTTGTTTGAGTGCCCACCGTAATAAATTTTTTGGATGTTTGAAAAGCGGAAAAGTACTTGTAAATGACAATCAGTCAATGCTGACTATGTTTGCTTGCTGACCAGCTAGTGTATGTGCAGGTTATAACTCTATCTGCCATGGACGGACAGGTGTCTGGAAGCTGAACATTATGCCTTTTAAAATGTCATATTATTTTCACTGTGCAGAGCAGTAAGAGGCTAATGCTGCATCTGGCACAATTTGGGTCAGTGTGTAATGGATTACCATTCACATGCAGCAGATGCATGTCTCTTTCACATGCTCTCTGTGCATCTGCAAACATTTCTAATACCGGTGGATGACTGTAATCATTGCAATACCATTATTGGATTAGTAGCAGTCTGGTACATGAGTATAAGAGGAAAGCTGAGAGTGACACAATTGTTGGCATGGCATGGCAATCTGCATGACAAATAGCACTGGAATTGCAGGTAGAGTCGATGGTGCAGTGGTATTTTGAGCAAGTGTAGTGAAAACTATAGTAGATGATTGTATAATTGGTGTTTTTAGCTGAAGGTTCTCTAGTAGATGTTGTAGCTAGTGCTTTTCCAATAGATGCGGCAACTGGTGGTTCTCCAGTAGGTGTTATAGCTGATAGTTCTCCAGCAGATGTAGCTTTTGGTTCTCCAGTAGATGTTATAGCTGGTGTTTCTCTAGGAGATGTAGTAGCTGATGGTTCTCCAGTATATGTTGTTGCTGGTGGTTCTCCAGTAGATGTTATAGCTGATGGTTCTCCAGTAGATTCTGTAGCTGATGGTTCTCCAGTAGATTTTATAGCTGGTGTTTCTCTAGAACAGGGATAGGCAACCTTTGGCACTCCAGATGATTTCGACATGGCATCATGGGAGGTGTAGTCCAAAACATCTGGAGTGCCAAAGGTTGCCTATGCCTGCTCTAGAAGATGTAGTATCTGATGGTTCTCCAGTAGATGTTATAGCTAGTGGTTCTCCATTAGATGTTGTAGCTGATGGTTCTCTGGTAGATTTTGTTGCTGGTGGCAATACAGTCAGTATCAGATGTTCAGGGGAGCAGGAGGTTTTATTTAAGCTCTATCACAGAAACCTGCACCATCCTGATGTGGCTAATAACTTTTTCAGCAGCCTTACTTATTATTCGTAATCAGTGACATAAACACCTACCCAGGCCTGTCTTTGTTTTAAAAGGCCCCAAGCAAGCCCCTTCTTATGAGATATTGAGCATAATAAAAGACCCACAAGTAGCAGCTTACTTGGCTCTTACATACCATTTTCTGCTCTCTGTTTCTGTTATCTGGTAATTTTAATGTGTATGGATTGGCATTTGATGTATGATTTGCTACTTTGTCTCAGGACAACATTTCCTTATTATCTTCTAATATTTTACAGGTAATAATTACCTTTCTTTCCCAAGACTCCACCCATGATATTGTGGAAAGTACTTGAGCCATACTAATAATGGGCTATTGACAACATACTGAGCTTTGAACACGCTTTAAATAGAAATGTTAACCCCTTAAGGACTGAGCCAAATGTACACGTTGTGAACGAAACAAAATGTAAACAAAACCTGGCATTTGCGTTACATGTCTGTCCAACCGTAATTCACCTCTTTCATATTAAATGCACCCACCCTTATTATATATCATTTTATTCAGGGGAAACAGGGCTTTCATTTAATATCAAATATTTAGCTATGAAACATAATTTAATATGAAAAGAATTGGAGAAAATAAGATTTTTTTTATTTTTTTAGTTCTACATGACATTTTAACTGTCAATGTCATAATACTGTTTGCTTTTACTGCAATAAAATACACATATTTGTATTCAGCAAAGTCTCACGTGTAAAACAGTACCCCCTATGTACAGGTTTTATGGCGTTTTGGGAAGTTACAGGGTCAAATATAGCACGTTACATTTGAAATTGAAATTCGCCAGATTGGTTACGTTGCCTTTGGGACTTTATAGTAGCCCAGGAATGAAATTTACACCCATAATGGCATACCATTTGCAATAGTAGACAACCCAAGGTATTGCAAATGGGGTATGTCCAGTCTTTTTTAGTAGCCATTTGGTCACAAACGCTGGCCAAAGTTAGCGTTATTATTTGTTTGTGAAAAATTCAAAAAAACGCCAATTTTGGCCAGTGTTTGTGACTAAGTGGCTACTAAAAAAGACTAGACATACCCCGTTTGCAATACCTTGGGTTGTCTACTATTGCAAATGGTATGCCATCATAGGGGTAATTTTCATTCTTGGGCTACCATAGGGTCTCAAAGGCACTGTAACTAATCTGGCAAATTTTAATGTGAAAAAAATGAACCGCAAGCCTTATATTTGACACTGTAACTTTTGAAAACACCATAAAACCTGTACATGAGGGGTACTTTTACTGGCGATATCATTGTTGTAATACATTTTACTGTTTTGAAACACTAATATTTGTATTCAGTGAAGTCTCCCGAGTAGAACAGTACCCCCCATGTACAGGTTTTATGGTGTCTTGGAAAGTTATAGGGTTAAATATAGTGCTAGCAAATTAAATTCCCTTTACTTTCGGCATGGGTTGTCAGGCAGGTCCCGCTAATTGTAATTAATTAAGATACCTAATTATGTAAAAATATTACATAAATATATGTAAAATCAATATATGTGTATATATATATACCTATGTGAATCTATATGTTTGTATATATATAATTTTTAAAAAATATTTTTATTTATATATAGGTATATATATAGTGATATATACGTATATATTTATGTATGTAGATATATATTATTTCGTTCTACGTGTATTTTGATATAAATATATATATATTAATATCACAATACAGTTAGAACGAAATAACACACATCCATATATTTTTTAATTATTTTTTTAAATTATTTTTTAATTTTATTTTTTAACGTATTTACATATTTAATTTTTTTATATTATATATAAATATATATATAACAATAATTATATTTAATCAGTATCAGTCTATGTGTAATTTGATATTAATATATATATATATATATATATATATATATATATATAATTATAGATATATTAATAGTAAAATACACCTAGACAGTGTGTGTGTGTGTATATGTGTATGTATATATATGATCTAAGTATAATTTTTTTATTTTTTTTTACACTTATTAATTTTATTTTAATTTTATTTCTAGCCAGCAGGGGGACCACCTGCTGGCAATACAGAAGCCAGCTATCCCGGCCATGTGATTGTGAGGTCGCAAGGACCTCACTCTCACATGGCCGGGGGACACCGGAGGAGGAGGATCTGCCGCGGGGGGGCTCCCTGGGAGTCCCCCCCACCGCGATCGCCGGCGTGGGACCACTGGCAACCAGGTAAGTAAACAAAAACCGGAGGGCATACAATTACGCCCGGCGGCGTTTAGAGCCGCCTAAAATAGGGCGTAATTGTATGCCCTCCGGTCTTAAGGGGTTAAACTACTATTCAAATTAGTATAGCTACATTTATGTCAGTGGTCCTGATTTAATCCTTTGTTCAACTATTCCAGTATTGTTATTAATTAAATGTCTCTTGTTCTTAGTCTTGACTATATTTGAATTATGTCTTTATTCGTACAGTTTGTGACATCCCTGCTTTGTGTGCAACTTCTTAAGGTAGTTATACTTACACAAAGCTTTCCCCGTGCCACACCATCATCTTTTTTCTTCAGCTTCTGGTGTTTTAACTGTCAGCAGCATTCATCAGTACTGTACACCTGCACATGTTTTTGAGTACAGCAAAGAGGTCTATTGAGGATCCAACTAGACCACTGGATACTCCATGGGCCAACTCTCACAATAAGTGAAAAAAATGCCAGAGAGTATTAATTAACAAATGCTGATGGCAGAAGCTTCTTCTTTTGTCAACATTTGTTAACCTGAACTTTGCATACTTTGTCGTATGATTATGTCCAGTTGATTTCTTATATGAAAGACCTTAAATGAGCAAAACATTGTTAGGTCTACTTTTGATGGTGGAATAAAAAAAACATCACTTCTAAACTAAAGTTGGTATTATGACACTTTTCTTTACATATTGACAACAATAAAATCCCAATGTAGCCTTATGAATATTTTATAAATATTCTATCTTTATGAAATACTAAAACATTATGGTTTCCTTGTGTATTTACTCCAACTATTTTATGTAAAAGGTGAAGGAAAGGCCAGAAGTCAAAGAGCTATGATAGCTGTAATGTCCTCAAGGGAAACTGGCACATATATAAAGAGCTCTTGGAGAGGTTGATTTCTAGGACTCAAGAAGTCAACTAGTCAGATACAGATAGGCAGCCAGTAATAAGGTCCAGCAGACAGGGAGAAAGATCAGGCAAGGAGAGGTAGATTTGGGTATAATCAGTGTGCAGGTAATATTGCAAACAATAGGATGATATCAGGTCATTAAGAAAGGTAGTGTAAATTGAGAAGAAAATAGGTCTCTGTACAGAGCCTTGAGGAACTCCAACTGACAGAGGTACAGAAGGGGAGGAAGAATTAGAGAAAGAGATTCTGTAGGAGTGGCCATAGAGATAGGAAGAGAACTAGGAGAGAGCTGCAAACTTCCTCCAGTAAGGTTCTGCCATCCTGATCACCTTGGGAAGTACAAACAGACAATAGGTGTGTACACAAACCACAGTGCAAAAAAAGTGATCAGTTGGTAATAAGCAGAAAAAAACCTCCTTGGCCGGGTGGAATTCCCCAAAGACTTCCTCTTGTCTTCAACAGTATAAACACAAAATAGGGGGGAAATCTTCAACAGTATAAACACAAAATAGGGGGAAAATCTCAACAGTATAAACACAAAATAGGGGGAAAATCTCAACAGTGTAAACACAAAATAGGGGGAAAATCCTTGGGAGGTATTGGCTGGATTTGGTATGCCACAGTTGGCTTTTAGTTTTATGGATCGGGTGCGCAGTGATTGGACATAGTTTATCTAGAGTACTTGAGAGGATAGAGTTGTAGAGGATAGTTGCTGTAGAAGCACATGTGGTAATAGAGATTGAGGTTGAATGTCAAGGGACTTCAGGTTTCTGCAGAGTGTTTGGGTGGGGGCAAGATCAGATTACAGCATAGGAGGTGGGGATCAGAGAGAGGGAGAGGTTGGAGGAGATAAGGTCTATAGTGTTGAGGTCGATGGGTATGAGAATCAGACCACTGTGTGCGTCCTATAGAGAGGAATTTGGAGGGCTTGGAGGTAGTTGGTGCATCTGTTAAAATCTGCAGTATAATTGAGGAAATGCCAGAGGACAAGAAGTGTGGAAGCTACAGGGAGTGCAGAATTATTAGGCAAATGAGTATTTTGACCACATCATCCTCTTTATGCATGTTGTCTTACTCCAAGCTGTATAGGCTCGAAAGCCTACTACCAATTAAGCATATTAGGTGATGTGCATCTCTGATAATGAGAAGGGGTGTGGTCTAATGACATCAACACCCTATATCAGGTGTGCATAATTATTAGGCAACTTCCTTTCCTTTGGCAAAATGGGTCAAAAGAAGGACTTGACAGGCTCAGAAAAGTCAAAAATAGTGAGATATCTTGCAGAGGGATGTAGCACTCTTAAAATTGCAAAGCTTCTGAAGCGTGATCATCGAACAATCAAGCGTTTCATTCAAAATAGTCAACAGGGTCGCAAGAAGCGTGTGGAAAAACCAAGGCGCAAAATAACTGCCCATGAACTGAGAAAAGTCAAGCGTGCAGCTGCCACGATGCCACTTGCCACCAGTTTGGCCATATTTCAGAGCTGCAACATCACTGGAGTGCCCAAAAGCACAAGGTGTGCAATACTCAGAGACATGGCCAAGGTAAGAAAGGCTGAAAGACGACCACCACTGAACAAGACACACAAGCTGAAACGTCAAGACTGGGCCAAGAAATATCTCAAGACTGATTTTTCTAAGGTTTTATGGACTGATGAAATGAGAGTGAGTCTTGATGGGCCAGATGGATGGGCCCGTGGCTGGATTGGTAAAGGGCAGAGAGCTCCAGTCCGACTCAGACGCCAGCAAGGTGGAGGTGGAGTACTGGTTTGGGCTGGTATCATCAAAGATGAGCTTGTGGGGCCTTTTCGGGTTGAGGATGGAGTCGAGCTCAACTCCCAGTCCTACTGCCAGTTCCTGGAAGACACCTTCTTCAAGCAGTGGTACAGGAAGAAGTCTGCATCCTTCAAGAAAAACATGATTTTCATGCAGGACAATGCTCCATCACACGCGTCCAAGTACTCCACAGCGTGGCTGGCAAGAAAGGGTATAAAAGAAGAAAATCTAATGACATGGCCTCCTTGTTCACCTGATCTGAACCCCATTGAGAACCTGTGGTCCATCATCAAATGTGAGATTTACAAGGAGGGAAAACAGTACACCTCTCTGAACAGTGTCTGGGAGGCTGTGGTTGCTGCTGCACGCAATGTTGATGGTGAACAGATCAAAACACTGACAGAATCCATGGATGGCAGGCTTTTGAGTGTCCTTGCAAAGAAAGGTGGCTATATTGGTCACTGATTTGTTTTTGTTTTGTTTTTGAATGTCAGAAATGTATATTTGTGAATGTTGAGATGTTATATTGGTTTCACTGGTAATAATAAATAATTGAAATGGGTATATATTTGTTTTTTGTTAAGTTGCCTAATAATTATGCACAGTAATAGTCACCTGCACACACAGATATCCCCCTAACATAGCTATAACTAAAAACAAACTAAAAACTACTTCCAAAAATATTCAGCTTTGATATTAATGAGTTTTTTGGGTTCATCGAGAACATGATTGTTGTTCAATAATAAAATTAATCCTCAAAAATACAACTTGCCTAATAATTCTGCACTCCCTGTAGACAGAGAAGTGTTCCAGGAAGTAGCTAGGGTGACCAGGAGGGTGGTAGATAAATGCAAATTGTAGTGAGAAGGGTTGAAAAAAAAAAAGGCAAATGGCATGGACCTCAAAAGCATGATTTATACCTAACTGTGCAAATATATATATATATCAATGATAAATGCATTTAATAATGTATTTTTGTCTTTAAACTATTTAAAGTATTGTTCAGTTATTTTGTTCATTTCAACGAGATTATTTCAGTTTCATGGTGCGTGTTTAAACTGCCAATTATGCATGGTAATAGCTTTCTAGGTTTTATTGCACCAACATCTTAAAATTCTCTTTGTGCCTTTAGGTTCCTGTCTGTTCAATTATATAATAACATTTTACATAAGCACAAAATCAAAATATGTCCAGGGAAATAAATACTTGTTAAATCTTTGGATATTGCTCTGCTTTTTCAATAAAACAGAAGAACAATAGCTGAGATAGGCTTAAATGGAAAATATAGGGACACAGCCATTTTATGTTTTATTATAATTATTAACTTATTGTAAAATATGCAAAGCGGTAATTGCCTGTTACTTTCCTTACTGTTGTAATAAGTAGCTTTTTTGCATCTTTCACGTACACATTTAATGTTCAGGTTAATTCCACAGACTTTATGTGTCTACTACTGTAAGACATTAGATTTGTATTCTGATATTGCAGATCAGTAAAAAAAAATATCCAATGTAGACCTTTAACTTGTCAAAAATCTGACATGTCATAGGATCCAATTGCAGACATCTCAATTTCAGTTTTCAAATTTTAAAATGTCACATGTTTATTTAATAAGACCATGTCCCTCTTGGGAAAAAAAAAAAATAATAGCAGCCACAAACTGCACTTTACCACACTATTGCTATACCATTTACAGAAAAACAAAATGGGCATTTTAGATCTTTTCAACAGGAGCTTTCACCATAAATGTCTGACACATTTTGCATTGAATTAAATTTCTCTTTTTTCACATATGTGTTGGTTTTTATTGGTGAATGTCACAAGTCTCAAGTACCGAAATACCCCAAATGTATACCTTTGCCAGGTTTTAGAAATCCCTATGGTCAAATTAGAGACGCTAATGTGGACATGAATCTTTGCCTGCTTCCCAGAGGTGTTATTTGGTATAGTCACACAATTCGCATCACCATACTGACCTGTATCAAACTTTGACGGAGGTTATAACCAGGGCTGGACTGGCCCACTGGGATACTAGCCCGGTGGGCTGCAGTACCTGGTGCTGGCAGGAAGCCCTAATGTGTAATTTAAATAATTTAATCACATGGCCGGGGGTAGCTGGCTGCAGCATTGCCAGCAGGGGGGGCTGCCTGTAGTGACAGGTGGTCCCCCTGCTGGCTGAAAATAAAAATGAATAAAATAAGTAGTGTAAAAAGAAAATAATACATACTTAGATCATATATATATATTATATATATATGATCTAAGTATATATATACACATATACATACACACACGTACAGCGTCTAGGTGTATTTTACTATTAATATATATATAATTATATATATATATTAATATCAAATTACACGTAGACTGATACTGATTAAATATATATATAATTATTGTTATATATATTTATATATAATATAAAAATGTAAATACGTTAAAAAATAAAATTAAAAAAATAATTAAAAATAAATAATTAAAAAATATATAGATGTGTGTTATTTCGTTCTAACTGTATTGTGAAATTAATATATATATATATATATCAAAATACACGTAGAACGAAATAATATATATATCTATATACATAAATATATACGTATATATCACTATATATATATATATACACCTATATATAAATAAAAATATTTAAAAAAAATTATATAGATATATACATAGATATACACATATATATATATATACATATATTAATTCTACATATATATTTATGTAATATTTTTACATAATTAGTTATCTTAATTAATTACAATTAGCAGGACCTGCCTGACAACCCATGCCGAAAGTAAAGGGAATTTAATTTGCGAGCACTATATTTAACCCTATAACTTTCCGAGACACCATAAAACCTGTACATGGGGGGTACTGTTCTACTCAGGAGACTTCGCTGAACACAAATATTAGTGTTTCAAAACAGTAAAATGTATTACAACGATGATACCGCCAGTAAAAGTGACGTGTTTTGCATTTTTCACGCACAAACAGCACTTACACGGGCGATATTATTGCTGTGATACTTTTTGCTGTTTTGAAACACATTTGTGTTCAGCGAAGTTTCCCGAGTACACAAACAGCATTACACGGACAATATTATTGCTGTGATACTTTTTACTGTTTTGAAACACAAATATTTGTGTTCAGCGAAGTCTCCCGAGTACAACAGTACCCTCATGTACAGGTTTTATGGTGTTTTCAAAAGTTACAGCGTCAAATATAAGGCTTGCGTTTCATTTTTTTCACATTAAAATTTGCCAGATTGGTTACGTTGCCTTTGAGACCCTATGGTAGCCCAAGAATGAAAATTACCCCTATGATGGCATACCTTTTGCAATAGTAGACAACCTAAGGTATTGCAAACAGGGTATGTCCAGTCTTTTTTAGTAGCCACTTAGTCACAAACACTGGCCAAAATTGGCGTTTTTTGCATTTTTCACACACAAGCAAATACTAACGCTAACTTTGGCCAGTGTTTGTGACCAAATGGCTACTAAAAAAGACTGGACATACCCCATTTGCAATACCTTGGGTTGTCTACTATTGCAAATGATATGCCATTATGGGTGTAAATTTCTTTCCTGGGCTACTATAAAGTCCCAAAGGCAACGTAACCAATCTGGCGAATTTCAATTTCAAATATAACGTGCTATATTTGACCCTGTAACTTCCCAAAATGCCATAAAACCTGTACATAGGGGGTACTGTCTTACACGTGAGACTTTACTGAATACAAATATGTGTATTTTATTGCAGTAAAAGCAAACAGTATTATGACATTGACCGTTAAAATGTCATGTAGAACTAAAAAAATCAAAAAAATCGTATTTTCTCCCATTTTTTTCATATTAAATTATGTTTCATAGCTAAATATTTGATATTAAATGAAAGCCCTGTTTCCCCTGAATAAAATGATATATAATAAGGGTGGGTGCATTTACTATGAAAGAGGTGAATTACGGTTGGACAGACATGTAGCGCAAATGCCAGGTTTTGTTTACATTTTGTTTTGTTCACATGTACATTTGGCTCCGTCCTTAAGGCGTTAAACTTATGATATGCCATGCCCTGGTTAAACCAAGTTGCGACTACAGTCATCAATAAAGAGGAGTGAGTAAGCTGCAAATATAATCATGCTAGACACATGTTTTCCTAACACACACTTATCAGTAGTCTTTACAATGCCAATAAATTAGATTGTTGTGTGTGTATTTGCCCCACCTGCTCCTATGGGCCAACCGAATATCACACGATTTAGTAGATCAAAGGGCCAAAAACAAACATAGTAAATATTTTCTCTATGTGTTTGGTTTTTCTCTTATTTTTACATGCATGAATCCATTTGATGGGAAAATAAGATTTAAATACAATCATTGGGTTATACAGTTATAATTAATGATAATTTTGTGAGTGCAACATATGTAATCACATTGTGGTATACAGACAGTACTGCTCTATTCCCTGTATTTAATTCTGTAGGTATTTTTTGTTTGCTTATGTATTTATGAAGGACAGGAGGAGTCTTTTTATCTACAGAGAGAATGTATAAAGGGTAATTCCATTCCCCGCTTTGCACATTTTTCCACTGGCTTACTGATTTGTCAGTTTGGTTTTGTTGACTGGAAACCAACCGGGGAGCATTGTCTCATTGCAATCAGATGTCAGAGGCAGCATGATGGGGAGGTCAATAACCAGGTCTTGACATGATTAGTAGTGATGTCCCGAACGGTTCGCCGCAGACTCCAGTCAGAAGACCCATTCCAGCCAATCAGCAGCAGACCATCCCACCTCCTGGACAGCATCCATTTTGAAGCTGCATTTTTAGTGAGCTGTCCAGGAGGTGGGAGGGAGGGTCTGCTGCCAGGGCCGGACTGGGAATTAAAAGCAGCCCTGGAAAAAAAAATATTTACCAGCCCCATAATGCATCGCGCCAGCATAGTGTGCAGATACAGAGTTAGAACAGATAACTTAAAATTAAAAAGTACTTCAACGTAAAAAGAGCACTCATAGGCTTCAAAATAAACAAAAGTGCAGATTTATTTTAAGCAGACGTGCCTTTGCATGTAATCAATGTTTCAGTCCAACTACCTTGACATATTAAAGAAAGCTTGTTAATGGGACTGAAATGGTGAATGTATGTAGGGCACAACTGTAAAAAATGTTTATTTTGAAGTCCTGTAGGTGTGCTCTTCACTTTAAATATGTTATTGTGCTGGAGTATGCACCTAGCAACAAGACTGGGCCAATATCTGCTCATTACATATGGTACATATTAATGAAATTTCTCTGTGTATTATGCATTTATAAATGTACATTAATATGTGTAAATATAATAGGTGTATATATATATATATATATATAACACACACATTAATATACATGTCATATACTAGTGGCGGATCCAGAGCCTGAGCCTGAGAGGGGCACTTGTAGATTATTTAAAGAAATATTCCATGCACAATAACCACTACTCCTCTGTGTAGTGGTTATGGTGCCAGGAGCGTCGGCACCCCCTTCCAGAGTAAGTCGTCAAACCGTTTAAGAACAGTTTGACAACTTACCTGGAGTCTGCTGGGATATGGGGCCGTAGTAGGGTATAGGAGCAGTGGTGCAATGTGTGTGAAAGGTTCAGTGTGTGGGTGGGCAGTGTGTAAATGTGTATGGTGTGTGTGGGGGCAGTGTGTGAATGTGTATGGTGTGTGTGTGTGTGTGTGTGTGCCTTTTTGTCTCCCCCAGTCACTCTGTATGTTTCTTTCTCCCCCTCACTGCTCCTCTGTGTCAATGTCTCCCCTCTCCTTCCCAGTCTCTCTCTCCCCCCCTCTGCCTCTTTCTTCCCCTCCCCTTGTGTGTCTCTCTCTCATTTCTCCCTCTTTGTCTCTCTCTTCCCCCTCTGCCTCTTTCACCCCTTTTCCCTGTGTCTCTTCCTCCCCCCTTTCCCTGTGTCTCTCCCCATCTCTCTCTCCCCCCTTTCCCTGTGTCTCTCCCCATCTCTCTCCCTCCCCCCTTTCCCTGTGTCTCTCCTCCCCTCCCATCTCTCTCCCTCCCCTTTCCTGTGTCTCCCTCCTCCCGTCTCTCATTTTATACCCCCTTTCCTATGTCTCTCCCCTCCCCTTTTCCCTGTGTCCCTCCCCATCTCTCTCCCTCCCCTTTCCTGTGTCTCTCCCCTCCCTTCCTGTGTCTCTACATCTCTCTCCCTCCCCCTTTCCTGTGTCTCTCCCATCTCTCTCCCTCCCCTTTCCGGTGTCTCTCCCATCTCTCTCCCTCCCCCTTTCCCTGTGTCTCTCCCCTCCTCCCCATCTCTCTCCCAGCACCACCAATGTCTCTCCTCCTCCCCATCTCTCTCCCCCCCTTCCCTGTGTCTCTCCCTCCTCCCTCTATTCCCCTCTCCCCACCCCCACCCTTTACCTGGAGAAGTCAGGGGGCCGGCCGGTTCCTGGCTGGAGCCGCCGGGCCGGGTGGCAGCTTCCCCGGTCCGGCGGCCCTGCTCCTGTCACTGCTGTGGCTGATGGAGGAGGAGCATGTCTCTGTGCCGTGAACCGCTAGGGAGCATGGTACAGAGACAGGCTCCTCCTCCATCAGCCACAGCAGTGAGTGGAGTGCAGCCGGACCGGGGAAGGTAACACATATTATTAAGAAAACATATTTAAAGGTTAGCTTGAACACATTTAGTTTCCATCAGCTTATAGTTTATCACACTATTGAATGCTTTATTTAAAAAACAAACAAAAAAAAACAACAAAACAACATACCTCCTTAATGTGTTGTTGGGTGTATAAGTGTTTTTTTTTTGTTTTTTTTTGTTATATCTCGGGAAATGTTAGGTGTGGGTGCAGCAATTGTAAATATACTCTACCTGACACATTTATGGAAATGTATTTTTATTATCACTTAAGTCTTGTGGAAATAAATTGATTTGTGCTTCAGAACATGTGTTATTGCTCACAATAAGATTACAGAATTCTAAGAAATAATATGATCACATGATCTCAGAAGCAGAAAAAGTAATGAGTGTTTCATATATATATATATATAAATAAAAAAAAATATATGAGTTAAGTAGTTGACAAATTCTCAAATTAATGTACTCTGACATTCACTGTAAAATATTTCGAGAACTGATCTAGAAATTGACCACTAACTGGATTAAAACAGCTTGATCTGTGAAGGCTTATGTAAGATACAGGGCTCAATTTAAAATTCTGGTTCTTTCTTCCAAATCTCTACATAATGCTCCCTAATACACAAGTATGTCCCTTCTAGGCCCTTATGCTTTGCTGAAGACTTACATCTATCTTCTGTCCGTACTTCCACCTCTGATGCTCGCCTTCAAGACTTCTCGAGGGCTGTACCGTTCCTGTGGAACTCACTTCCCTCCTCCGTTAGATACTCACCCAGTCTCCACTCCTTCAAAAAATCATTAAAAACCCACTTCGTCATAAAGCGTATCAGTTAAACTGTTAATAGCTCCAGACTGATTCCTATCTTGCAATTGTCATTAGTCTAATATTATCCTTACCTTTTGTGTCACTTTACCCCACTCCCTCTAGCATGTAAGCTCATTGAGCAGGGCCCTCAACCCCTCTGTTCCTGTGTTTCCAACTTGTCTGGTTACAACTACAGTTTGTTCGTCCACCCATTGCGGAATTTGTTGGCGCTATATAAATAACATAATAATAATAATGATGTAGAATCTTTCCTGTAATCTAATTTGGTGGTGTCTTTGTTTTTGGTTATGCCCGGGGGGTTCTTTTAATAGGTGCAATATGAACCTAGAAAATGTGGAAATCTGCTAACTGCTAACTCATAACCAAATGTGAAACAAAACAAAAAGGAGGTGAAAATATAAAATAAACTGGGGCGTGACTAGCTGCGCACAATAGCCATTAACAACAAATTTACTGACAGACACCGGGCACAAACGCATCTTGCAGTAAATACTCACACTTGTAACTCCCAATGTCACCATCCAAAGTGATGCGGCAATGAGAAGCCAACAGCTTGGGGAACAAAGATAGGCCCTGAGGACAATCAAGATGGCACCGGAAACACAGCTTATTCACCATCATCTTATGGTTCCTTCGAACCGGAGCCTCTACCCATCCCTGGCTTACTCACCATAGTCTGATGGTTCCTCCAAACTGGAGCCTCTAGCCATCCTTGGTGTTTATAACCCCTTAACAGAATGCATGATGCACTCCCTACTGCAAAATCTGCATTCCACAATCCAGTTGGATTTCAGGAGCATTACAGCAGATATTCATAAGGAACTCTGAGACCTGTGGGAGAGGACAATTATTCCAGAACGTAAAATAGATGACATCTGTATGGCCCACAATGAGTTCACAGACAGAATTCATAAAATGGAGGCAGATAGGCAGCACTACTCAACAAAGTAGCAGACATGGAGGACCGCTCCAGAAGAAACAATCTAAGGATCAGGGGAGTTCCAGCTTCAGTACCACTAGGCGGACTGCCACACTATTTTTGCAAGACCTATTCTAATCCATTCTACCAGCAGTGGAGGCTTCCCAAGTGCTGATAGACAGGGTCCACAGGCTAGTTTAGAGTTTTCCAACAACTCCTAGACCCTACGTTAACATAAAATTGCTTTCTGGAACTTACAAGCAACCTCCTCAACACGGCTTTTTTATTTGGTGTGGAGAAAATGCATCCCCCAAACTTAGGTCCTACAAACAGAAAGGCTCATATGGCTGAGAGCCGGGAGCCCTATTACATACATCTGATTAAAGAGGAGACCATCTCTACTCGTTCATAAAATTCACAGCTGACACCAGTGGCACCTGAGCCCTGAACTAGAACCCCTGTGTCCCTGTGTTGTCTTGGTAAAAGTCAAATGTTGAGGTTATATACATTATGTCTTGCATATATACGGTTGCTTGTTTATGTACAATTGTTATTGTATAATTGTTAGAACACATTTTAATAACCGAATAAGGAAATTATTTACAGATGCTTATATTACCTGGCCTCCTGAGGAACATTGCTGCCAAAGTCAATGTTCAGACATTCAGTAATAGCAATGTAGTCAAATTAGATATGAGTTAATTGAGGGCATATTCATTGTATTAGTATGGTCCCTAAAACATTACACATGCCAACCTGCTACACATCTTTCAAGTTTCTATATATGATCAAGTGGCACAAAACCACTTAGCACTTACTGGCCGGGAGATAAATCTGTTGCCATTGTGGTGACATTCTGTCATCAAACTAATATGGTGACCAGGGGTCATGTGACCAAGCTTACAGTGGGATAAGCTTTACCCTTTTGAAATGGTAATTGGGTAATTCAATACCTTTACAAGTCAGGAAAGAGATAACTACTTCCCCCTTTCTCCATTCCTCTCTGTTCCTTCTTGGCTTTGCTGCAGAGCAGATGAGCAGACGCCATGTGCTAGCATGGTGAACCATGTTACACTCTGTTGCTTCCTTTTCTTCCTTGGTGGATGTGATGTTGAACTTGCAGCAGTGAGCCATTACTAGATGTGAAGGCCTAACCGTGGGTGAGATCAAGCGTGTGGGGAAGGGATTACTATATAGATAGATAGATTTAAAAAGGGTTGTTGCTCCGTGGGTCTGGGCTGTGTGTTTGTGATACATTTATAGTATTGTGTTGTTGCCTTTTAATAAATACCTTTTAATGTAGACGAACCTTGTGTAATATATATATATTAATTTGGTGATACACCACAGCCATTATCACACATCAGACCTTCAGCATTAGGCATGCTTCGGTAAAGTTACACAACTAAGCTGGACAATGATTGTGCATGACTAGAAGAGATCTTTCCAGAGAACTCTCTCCAGACACAGTTTTGCATGCTGTGCTTGGGGCTTTAAACATTTTTTCATTTGGGCTATTTGTTTATTCTATAGGTTGCCCACACACATAACTATGCTCAAGCTTTATTACATGTCTTTTGAAACAAGATTGCATGGTTATGTCTATTTACTATACTTTTTTTGGTTCAGTTCTTTTATTTTGTTAAAATTGCTGAATTGGGCTTTAAGCACTCTTTGATCCAAGGGTACGATTACGCTGTACCCGTGGTCCCCATGGGAGTGCCGTGGGCAGTTGTGCCCCACTAATATATCAGCCCACTAAGACAAGTGTTCAGGAAGTCTCGGGGTGCTTATTCCTGAGCGTGCTTACTTACCATGACAGAGTCCATCCACCTATGATACAAAATTACAGGGTATTTTGAGTGACTCAACTCACCACGTAACAGGAGGTTAGCTCTAGGAGCATTCCACAAAACAAGCCCTGCTATAGCGTGCCAGCAGTAGGCCCATTTCTGCAGTCGCAACATGGTGCAGATTTGATTCCAGAAATACCTCCTTGCTTTCCACACCTATTTTACAATTAAATCAAAGGTGGTGTCCATTCTAATACATAATGACTGGGCATTCTAGTTAGATAAACAATACTCTGATAATGATGGGAGAACACTCATGATTAGAAGTACATTCAACAATTTACAGTGGGCAACTGCAAATATCTATACCCCCAATACAGGGCAGGTAGATTTTCTAACCAAAAAAGGAAAATTGGGAAATTCCTAGCAAGCCAATTGATCCTATTTGGAGACTTTAACTGCACCCTACATTCTGTCAGGGATGAGCAGCAAGCCCACAAATGCCCAGAAAACTGTGATCTTGAGCCACAGGGTATAATCCTTGCTAGAAACGCATAACTTATATGATGCCTGGTGGGGACACACAATCCTTTTTCCATATATTCTGGTACTGCCCACTGCTAGAACTATACTGGCAACGGATTCAGTCCCTAATCGTAAAAGTGGAAGAAAAGAAAGACTCAGACTTGATAAAGGCTAAGAGACTGACTTTTAGAACAAACCTCAGGTGCACCAGGATATTTATTTTCTTCCATTTGATGTCTTCAGGGATTCGCCCTCCCTTTCTGGAGCACCCTGAAGGAAGTAGTCCCCCTTTCTAGTGTGTGCATTACACTCTTGCTCTTCTTAGATAGTCAAGGAGGCGGGGGCGGGGCCAAACGCAGGCCTGGCCAATCAACATCTCATACAGAGTCATGCAGAGCGTGGAGACGCTGAATGGCAATGCTGCACACATTGCACAGCCCCAGAAAGCACCTCTAGTGGACTAACAGACATGTAGTTGTAACCAGACAACTAAACGTACAGGAACAGAGAGGTGGAGGGCCCTGCTCAATGAGCTTACATTATAGAGGGAGTGGGGTATAGTGACACAAAGGGTAAAAGTAGGGGAACGAAGCAGGGTGTTAGAAAAGTATTCACTGAGGGCTTAGTAGGTAATTTTTGACAGTTGCAGGAGAGGAGTCATGGGGTGCAGGGAATAAAGACCTTCTAACAGTTTAATTGATATGCTTTCTTGAAGTGAGTTTTCAGTGATTTTTTTGAATGAGTGGAGACTGGGTGAAATTCTTACGGAGAAGGGAAGGGAGTTCCACAGAAGTGGTGCAGGCCTGGAGAAATCTTGGAGGCGAGCATTACAGGTGGGAGTACGGACAAAGGATATACGTAGGTCTTTGGCAGAGCGTAGGGGCCTCGATGGGACATACTTGTGTATTAGGGAGGATAGGTAGGTTGGAGCAGCATTATGTAGGGATTTGTAAGCAAGAACCAGAATTTTAAATTGAGCCCTATACCTAACTGGAAGCCAATGCAGGGACTGACAGAGCGGAGAGTTGTGGGAGGTGCGAGCGGTCAGGAAAATGAGCTTTGCCTCCGCATTCATTATAGATTTCAGCAGTGCACTCTGAGAACATGTAGGACCACTGTATTGCAGTAGTCAAGGTGATAGAGAACAAGAGCATGGACCAGCACCTTGGCTGCATCCGGGGTTAAATATGGGCGGATGCGCGCTATGTTTTTGAGATGGAAGCGACAGAATTTGGCGATTGATTGGATATGAGGGGTGAAGGAGAGGTTGGAGTTAAAAAGAACACTCAGGCAGCGAGCCTGCGAGGTAGAGGTGATGGTAGTGACGTTGACTTGGAGGGAGACAGACACGGGAGTAGTAACACTTGAGGGAGGAAAGACCAGAAGTTCTGTTTTGGACAGGTTGAGTTTAAGGAAGTGAGCAGCCATCAAGTTGGAAACTGATGAGTATACCAAGGGAGGCCATATAGATAGAGAAGAGAAAGGGACCAAGGACAGAACCTGTAACCATTTCTCTGAAAAGGGATTTCTCTAAAACCTTTTCTCTGAAAAGGCAGTATTTACAGCTAAATGCTTGCAGGGACAGGCTATAGACACCAGAACAACTACATTAAGCTGTAGTTGTTCTGGATACTCTAGTGTCCCTTTAATTTTGCAAGCTGGTTAAAAATAACAAAACTTGCTATAACAAGCACAACTGACATTATATTGTTTCCTGCCTCAGTCCTCTAAGTACATCAGCTTGTATGTATACATTTGTAACTGTTAGTGTGCCTTAAGGATTTTGTTAGGAACCACTGCTATAATTTATAGTAGAATTGTTAATGATGAATCATTATCAGTTATTAACCAGATAAAGCATGAAGAACAAATTTTAATATTTTTAGTCGTCTAACAAATTATGTATACATTTCTAGCGTAGTTAGCCTCAATTCTTTACATGGACAGATTTAAATTTAAATATAACTAGTGAAGTCCCTCTAATACTATTTTTTTCCAGTGAAAACAGTCTTGTTTTAACAATCCAGTTGCGACAACTATATTTAAACATATCCTCATTAAATTTTTGCATGATAAAGATTAAAATGATACATGTCAGGATTTAGTTGTGGTTCATACTGCGTTTTTTATAAAAATAGAATCAAATCAAATTACCAGAATTTACACTTAAGTTGATCGCTACCAGCTTAGATCAAGATGTACAAGACATATCCTGTCGTAGTCACTTAGTTTGTTCCAATTTCTAAAACAATTAAAGTGTCGTCTGGTGCCAAATGTAATACTCATCCATTTTACACTTCAATAACTTCAAGAATCAAGTGGACTAATTCCTACTTGGTTAAAGCTGATTGTAGATTTTGTCTGAACAGATTAAATGCATACATCTCTTTTAGATATTTCCAATCGTAATTCAGTTTAGTATTTCAACATCTTGTATCTGGAATCAAATTCTGCCTTTCTAGTGGATATTTTATAATCATTTATGCAAGTAGTGAATTTCAGAAAATCTAATCTATGTTGATAGCTTGTTATACGAATGTACTAATTGTTTCCCTATCAGCAGATTTGTTTGTTTTTCATTTTCTAATTCAATTTTTCAGAAGCTTATCATACACTTGAATTTGAATAATAAATCTTCAGTCCATATGATTATTTAGCTCACAATTTAATTTTTAGCTTTTATATATATATATATATATATATATATATATATATATATATGTATATGTATATATATATCTATCAGCACTTTGCCTTCATTTAGTTTTCAATGTTTATCATAGGATATCAATATTCATAGTATTTTATTTTAGGTTTGTGTGATGCTGTATCTGTGCCCTTATTTATTTGCCTGTTTAAAAAATATATATATATTGCAATACTCACAAGCCAGAGAAACTACCCACATACAGTTTGAAACTCATAATAAATAAGCAATGGTCACTCTTACATTACCTTATTGTGGATATTAGGACAAACTGCTCCTAACCTCATCCAATGACACCATCTCCCCTTGTCCTGTCTCGGTTGTACCCCAAGGCTTGGTTCATGGTCCCCTTTATTTCTCTCTCTTGGCAATGTCTGCTACCACCTGTACGTTGATGACACCCAGATATATCTCTCCTCCCCGGTCTCTCTCCCGCTGTCCTACTACCTGTCACCACTTGTCTTTCTGCCATTTCTGACTGGATGTCCCCTCGCTTTCTGAAACTCAATCTCTGAAAAACGGAGCTTCTTGGTTTTGTCCTCCTCGTAACACTGATCCTCTTTCGCTCTCCCTGCAGATTGATGGTACCTGCATTAGCCCATCCTTGCAAGCTCGCTGTCTAGTTGTTGTCTTTGATCCTGGCCTCACCTTTGCTCCTCATGTCCAGTCTGTTGCCAAAACCTGTTGATTTCACCTTAAAAACATTGCCCGCATCTGATCCTTTATTACGCAAGATACTGCCAAGTAGCTTGTTCATGCTCTAGTTTTCTGTCCCATTAATTACTGAAATTCTCTCCTAACTGTCGCACTGCCCGCCTACAATCTGTAATAAATGCTGCTGCCAGGCAGGCTAATTTTTCTCTCCTGTCGCTCCTCTCAGACCTCATCCATCTGTTGATCCTTACATTGGCTTCCTGTACTCTACAGGTGTCAATTCAAAATACTAAGCCTTTCCTATAAATCTCTAAACAATTCTAACCCCTGTTATAGTCCATCACTGATTCGTAGGTCTGCCGCTTCTCGGTCGCTCTGCTCTGTTGGTGACCTTCTCCTGTCCGCTGCTAGCACCCTTACTGCTAATTTGCACTTGCAGTACTTCTCACAGGCGGTTCCTTTCCTTTGGAACAGCCTGCCTTCCCCATCAGACTCTTCCCTAGTCTTCAATCACTTAAGAAGTCCATCAAAACCCATCTTTTCAGAAATGCTAGTGGCCTCCAAGAGTAACTTCTTTTTTTTACAAATCTATCTCATGCCCTCTCCTTAAGGGCAACACTCCATTCTCACCTCCAGTTCTGTTATTTCCCAACATTATTGTTTAATTGCTGTCCCCCTTGAGGCCCTTCCAATGGTTTGGAAGGTATATCCCACCTCCTCTAGGCTATACGCTTGTCGGGGCAGGGTCCTCATCTACCTATTGTTCGTGTAACATTTTGTAACTGTCATATTTAAAAGTAAAGTTATGCGGAATTATTCTTCCCTTCATGCTCGCATAATATTGTCCAAATAGAATGCTGTTCAGTATCTTGGACAGCTTAGTCTCCGTTAACATATTTTGCATTGTGATCGTTGTGTGCATATGTTCTATCAGTAAGATATACAGAAGGACAAATGGATAGATAGATAGATGGAGAGATAGAAAGAATGTAACTCTTCCCCCATTATTCCCGAACACTTGTCGCTTGCTATAATTTAAAGTTTAAATAATACTTTACATAAAGTGATTGGTTATGCACTTCTTAAACTGTATCCACTCTTCTGCTACTCTAACACTCTAACATGCTTTACGTTAATGAATTGACGAAAGATGCATAATGACACAAAGTAATCGAGGCTTCCGAACTCACAGACACTACATTATAGTGCATTATGCATCAGCAATTGTGATTGATAACAGCTCTTCACAGTGCTATCATTTCAGAAGGTTATACTGTATCTTTGAATGAATAAACCATAATTAACTGTTCTAATCCTTACACAATTGTACGAATTGATTCCAAAAGCTTAGCTGGATACATCCGTATAACTTATAAATGCAATATAATAAATAACATTCTGAAAGGAACTGTATTATAGGGTAAATACCATAAATGATTGTTCCAGGGCATGACTAATATCTGTATAATAATGTAATGCAATCTGCCTTGGATCACTTTGATATTCCACTGGAGTGCATTATTATCTATCGATATGTAAATAGTCAAATTACTAAGATTTTTTTAAATGTATTTCTTTTAAATTCCCACACACAAAAGAGTTGAATTGTCAGAAGAACCTACATGGTTATTTGCTACACTCTGAATAGCTAATTGAAGTCCTTATGGCAAAACTCAGGCTAAAATAGTCCAGCTGTGACAATCGCTGAATTGGAGAATTTTAAGTTCAAACGACAACTGAAGCTTGTGGACACTTGTAATTACTTGTTTTATATTTTTTAAGTTTTAATTATCAATAAATGCTATATCTCTTTTGCAGATTATGTCCTTTGGCTTTAGTACTTATCTGCCTCTGAAAGAAGGGTTGTGCTCCCTTGACCTGGCAAAGAGTGTGTACACCCAGAGCCAGGTCTTTTTAGGCCATGGAAAAGGTGAACAATTTCCTATAGTTTGTAAATAATATACTTTTACTGGATATACTACACTAGAAGCTGTGGTTTTATCCTATGTCTAATTTGAGTTAACCTGGTAAGAACATAGGAAGCACACTCCTGCACAAGTGATTTGAGCCTGTCTCTATTGGCTTAAATTCATGTGAATGTGACTACTGTATTTAATACTCATTAGGAGTTATCTGGCATACCACACTAGATTTGATTTCCTTTTTTTCTCTTCCCTTATGTACAACACTGGACAGATTTTAATCTACACAAGGGTAAGTTTGTATTATACTAAGCGCTCCACTAGTGGATTTTGTTGGTGGAGATCACTTTGCCCTCAATGCCCTACATTTTTTACTTTGGATTGAATAGGTGGGAGGGAGAGCAATCCACAACAGTGTATAGCAGCTGTCTAATTTTCTGTATATGTATCTTTAAGCGCCTTTGGTACATAGAGCATTTTTTGGTTATAAAAGTTTTAATCTAAACCGAAATGTTGACCCCCTAGTGCTGCCAAAACAGCCCTGACGCATCGATGCATGTACTCCACAAGACCTCTGAACGTGACCTGTGGTATCTGTCACCAGGACATCAGTAACAGATCCTTTAAGTCCTGAAAGTTGTGAGGTGGGGCCTCCATGGATTAGATTTGTTTTTTTGTTGCACATCATCCCACAGATGCTAAAATCAATTGAGATCTGGGGAAGTTTGAGGCCCAGGCAATACCCTGAACTCTTTGTAATGTTCCTCAACCATTCATGAAAATTTTAAGTGTGGCAAGGTGCACTGTCCTGCTGAAAAAGGCCACTGCCATCAGGGAACACGACTGCCATGGGTGTATGTGTTCTGCAACAATCTCTAGATAGGTAGTACATGTCAACGTTTTGGAGATGCCCTGACCCAGTCATTTAGCCATCACTATTTGGCTCTTGTCAAAGTCATTCAGATTTTTTTCTTTGTCCATTTTTCTTGCATCCAGCACTTCTTTGGTTATAACAGTTTTAATGTACACTGAAATGTTGACCCCCTAGTGCTGCCAAAACAGTTCTGATGCATTGATGCATGTACTCCAAAAGACCTAAGAACGTGACCTGTGGTATCTGTCACCAGCTTCAGCACACAGTTTGTTAATTGGGCCACAAGCCACTAACAAAGAAAAATTAGGTTTTGGCTTGGGCACCCTCCATTTTCTAAATTATATTCAGAGTGCGGGCTTGTACTCTGAATATCTCATTGATCTTCAATTAACACTCCAAGTATTTACTAATGTAAACAAGGGTCCAAATTAGGTTACTTGCCATATAACTTCATTTCCATCCAATGGCAAATATAGGATTTTAAAGTTTAGGAAACTTCTTAGTAATTCTTAGTTGCAATGTCTGCTGCAGTGCATTGAATGAAGCATAAAAGACCTATGGAAATTCTGTGAACTAAACTTACCATAACTGTGCTGAAATGTAAGGAACTCAGAAAGCATAATATAGCTGGGTAAAGTATGAAGGCACCTGGCAGGGTTTCAATTATGAATGAGGCAACCTTGTTGCTAAACTGTAATGAAACATTCTGTAGAATGCAACTGAGAAGCCACCATGAACGGGACACATTGATGGTTAAAGTTACTCTAGAATAGGGATCAATTGTGTCCATATTCAAAAATTCCCTCTTATCGGGTAATAGGGTCAGGGAATGTAGACTTACCTAGGAATGAGATAATGTAGTTACTATTGGGACTTCAGTGAGGGATTTTTGAGCCACTGCAAGGCTAGTGTAGTATTTAGTGAAGTCTTCTGCAGTATCCATTAAATCACGAGTTACTGACTAAGACCTCATTCTCGGTTAGGGGATGTATTATCGGGTTTTCAGCCAGAACTGCTTATCTGTCTCTTTTAATAACTAAGGGCTCTAACTGGAAGGATTTAGTTCCTCGCTTAGTATCAAGATCTCTTTGAAAATGTTTGGGTCCTATGTTCATGTTTCCAAGTAGGCAATAGTACACCAATTCACTCCTTTTCTCTTTGGATTGCCTTCATGCAGCATGTGCGTACAATAAAATCAAGACAAATATCAACGTATCTTTTGTTTGACCGTCAAACTAAGGTAATTATAAGGATTCAGAAGTAACGTCTTCATTTGAATCATATTCTATACACAGAGAAACAAAAAATAGCAGAATTATCTGAATGCTAACAAGGGTGGGTGTGAGATGATTTAATCTGAAGTGGAAGTTAATCGGTAGAAGACACACTTAATGGCCGTTTCAAAGGGCACTTGTGTTTATGAAGAGCACAATGTTTTCACTGTTAAATAGGTGGGGAAATCTGAACTTCATTAATTTTTTTTCTCCACAGACTTATTTACAATAACATATTCTGTAGGACTAGACTTCATTGTATATCACATTTTATATCAACTTGGTTATTCTTTTTAGAAATGTTTTTTCTATAATTTTTACCTTTACTTTCTTTCACATAAGTACAGGTTTTATGGTTTTTCAAAATTTACAGAGTCAAAAATAAAACATGGTAACCGACTGGTTATGTTGCCTTTGAGACTGTATGGTAACCCAGGAATGAGAATTACCCCCATGATGCATACCATTTGCAAAAGTAGACAACCCAAGGTATTGCAAATTGGGTATGTCCAGTCTTTATTAGTAGCCATTTAGTCACAAACACTGGCCAAAATTAGCGTGTAATTTAGTTTTTTGCAAGTGGCTACTAAAACAGACTGGAAATACTCCATTTGTAATACCTTGGGTTGTCTACTTTTGCAAATGGTTGCCATCATGGAGGTAATTTTCATTCCTGGGCTACCATCTGGTCTCAAAGGCAACATAACCAGTCTGGCAAATTTTAATTTCAATAAACTGAAAAATGTAATGTGCTATATATGACCCTGTAACTTTCCAAAGCACCATAAAACCTATACATTGCTGGTACTGTTTTACTTGTGAGACATCGCTAAATACAAATATGTGTACTTTATTGCAGTAACAGCTAACAGTATTGTGACATTCACAGTTAAAATGCCATGCAGAACTAAAGAGTTAAAAAAAAATCTTAATTTCTCAGTTAAAAAAAATAAATATTTTATTTATATTAAATTATGTTTAATAAACACATATTTGATGTGACATGAAAGCAATATTTTTCCAGAACAAGATGATATATGATAAGTGTGGGTGCACATAATATGAAAGAGGTGAATTACGCATAAACAGATATATAGCGCAAATTCAAGGTTTTTGTTTACATTTTGTTTTGATCACAACTTGTACAATTGCCTCAGTCCTTAAGGGGTTAATAAAAACAGCCAGTAAAGACTCAGCATCCGCAAAAAAAAAGCCCAGAAAAGCACTTTCTTCAAGCAAAGCCCAATTATAAATATATATATATATATATATATATATATATATACCCAATGAAAACATGCATGCAATTACGTATGTATTTTTTTTTTCTTTGGGAATGTATCAAAAACAGCTTGGGGGGAAAAAAATCACAGATCTTGTATGCTGTCTTTTCAAGCCCTCCCCTTCTAACCCCACCCAGACTTTCTGTGGCTGTCCAATCACAGACTTCCAAATAAAGCTCAATGCAAGACAGGTGCTCTGGGCAATTGCTGCCTCGTGAGTTCACCAGGAAGTAACAGTTGTCTGAATGACAGTTCGGGAGGGTGTAACAAGGTTCATTTATAAAAGTGCATGAGTAGGGGACTGAGCTAAAGAACTGCTGAGAAGAGGAGGTGTTCAAGATCTTATTTTGGATACATTTATTTAAACAGGATTAATTTAGATAGAACCCACAAGCTCTGATTTTTGTCTGATAGCCGAAAGTTTTTGTTTGTCAATCACTATTTATGATATTGTGATATTAGCATAATACAAACATGTAAAGTCAAGTAAAAATTAAATCACATTGTGAATGCAATGCACAGTAGCAAAAAGAGTAGTGTGATGATGATGTAATAAGACCACTAGGTAGGTTTTTTAAGTAGACTTCACAGGACAACCTCCTGAAATAGTATAAATCGTAGGGAAGGTGTATGGCAGGGAATAATTTGATGGGGTAAATAATAAAACACAATAAATGTAAAACAATTGTTTCCAGAATACTAACAGAGCAGAATAACACTCTCAGGAATTTCTGGGTTTTTTTATTTTATTTTATTTTTTAGCCATACAAATATGTGGATGCTATCAAGGGTGAGTAGTTTAGTTATATACCAGGGCTTAGAATTCCTACACTACTAGCCAGATCTAAACAGCTGCTTGACACTGCAACCCTAGCCTAGAGAGTACATGGCGTGTGTGTGTGTGTGTGTGTGTGCATGCAGCCAGTTTGTACACAGAATAATAGCAGTAGCTGTGCATACATATTAATATTATTATTGATGTTTGTCATCTGCCTGTCGTATATTTATTTATCGTTATTGATTTACTTGGCAGCGTGACTGATGAATGAAGGCAAATATTTGTGTCCAGTCCACATATCATCAGTTGAAATAATCAATTTGAATGTGCTGTTATTGCTAATTTTTATTGCTGTTCGTGCTGTTATTTTATTGTGGTGTTTATGAATTCTCTCTTCTGTATTGTATTTTCTTGCGTTCATCATTTTCTGTGCAGTCTGGTGGAAATCAAAGTACATCCCTCATCATACGCTGGAATCTACCAGAAAAACATGTTGGTGATATTAAGTGATTCTTCCCTCCATACATGGGTATGGTACCCCATAAGTGTACTAGGGGATGCCAAATCCAGCTTCCAGCATCATCTTTTCAGTTACTTAATTCTCATGTTCTCAGTGAGTGTACGTATGTCTGCAAACACTTCACACTATTTGGTTCACAGATCAAGTAAGAAGTAATTAATAGAATTACAAAGAGAAGACGCAGTAAAAAGTCTCTATATTTTATATTTATAAATATGTAATGAGTATATGTAGAAAAGTGAACTCTTTAGAATAATTATTTTGCCTGATACTTATTCATATTGTAACACACCACCTCTTTTCCAGGTAGGATTTTGTCACAGATCTTGTAACCACAGCCCTTCTAGGGTAATGAAAGTCCAGGACACATCCAGCTCAGTTTTTTAGATTTATTCGGTGAAATATATACACAGGTGTTTCAAAAATGAAAAATAAACAAAACAAAATTCCTTGCTCTTGCTTGAGCACTTACTATACGCAGCAAATCCCTATCTGGAATTGGGTGGCTTTCCCACTTGCCAATTTACAAAAAGTATAACTGTAAGACACCATTCCTCTGGCTTTTCCTCCTCACTCTGTAGCATGCTGATCCCTTCTTTTTAAAAGCCTGCTAGCTAATTGATCAGATACAGTTGAGGTGCAATTAGACATAAGTGAAACTACTAAGCAAAATAAAAGTTCTGGTCTGACTCTTACTTAGCAGCTGGTGCTATTGGAGCACTGGCCCACCCTGCTCTCCAAGTGCTCAGCCCCAGGGACCCATACCGTGGTTTGCAGAGTACCAGTAATGCATCTTGCAAACCTAACATCTCTCCCTGGGACATTTAACTCTCAAACCTCAGGCTGCTGTTCAGTAAATCAGGCCTAATGTATATGCCATCAACTACCAGACCACATTTTCTCTCACAATATATATGTATGTAAATTCTTCTTACTTATTGTTGGGTGGCTCACCTTGTATCATGCATATTATAGTTCTTTGTCACTGAAACATATAACGCAATCAGACTTTCCTGGCTTTTCTTATAAAAGAGATTTATTCTTCTTGCTTCGCAAATACAAAGTCAGTACTAACAGTATCATTGATGTTAAATAGGTCAACAGCTGATGGTACATGCTGGACATTCAGAGTGTGGAGACACTCTCGCAGCTGATGGTACATGCTGGACATTCAGAGTGTGGAGACACTCTCGTAGCTGATGGTACATGCTGGACATTCAGAGTGTGGAGACACTCTCGCAGCTGATGGTACATGCTGGACATTCAGAGTGTGGAGACACTCTGCCTTGGTGTTCCGTGTCTCATTCTCCTAGACTCTTTCCTACACAGATAATACATTCTACATATATACCACCAAAATGGCTGTGTGAGCATTACAAGTCAATGCTATTGATACAATATGCTTGTTGGCAATACTAATAACCCCATTAGGTCATCCCAGGTTCCATGGACACTTAGATATAGAAGAGCTTGCAACACTTATTGTCATCTGTTCATATCACTCAAGACCAACCCCACCTCAGTGTGAATTGCATGTAAGAGACATTTCCAAAATATAGAATATTTTACAGTATATTTATATTTAGATTTTATACTGCTCTTCCTTTTATTCCTTCTATTGATCCCTTCTTGATCGGGGAATAAACATTTAGTTGTAACCCCAACCATCATTTTTGGTGCTATATATGGTATTCCAAATCACAAAACAGACTAAACGTTGCGGCAATTGTCTGTTTTATTTGTTTTGCGATTCGTTTATATGCCATTTTGCAGTTACAGAATTCAGACGACCCACCAATTCCCAAAATTAAAACAAATCTCAATTCATTTGAAACCAAATACCAAATGCACAAATTTCCTAGACACTAGAATAGCAAAATAGTAACACTAAAACACCATATATGTTTGTGAAGCCTGCAGAAAATGCAGAGATTTAGGTATTAATGCAGGTACATATCCTAGGGCTTTGGGGATAAATAGATGCCATTTATTCGTCTTAACTAGATATTTATTAAGAGGTGGAAACAGTTAGTGCTGAGTGTTTTCAGTTTATATGACGTTGGCACAGGGAATACATTACAGTAACTGGATCAGATCTGATCCCCGTTGCCAACATTCTGTGTTTGGACAGTTTCATTATTCAAACTGAAATTTTTTGGCTGTTCTGAAAACAAAATGAATCATGAATTGAACCAAGAGAGCTTTGTTCATCACTAGAAGCAGATTAGATTTGAAAAAAGTTCTGTTACAGTGAATAGTAAAAAGCAAAAAAAATCTATCCATACAATTTACAAAGTAATATCCTACAACCTAAACGTAGAAACCTTCCATTGAGTTTCAGAAATCAACATTTTCATTGTAATTGCATTTGCTACGCTATATCTGTTTATCTTCCGTTACTATTTAAATTGTGGGACAGAGGCCTCTGACATGTACTGTATAAATTGAGATCTAGCTTACCAACTACAATCTGTATAAATACAATATTAACTATACTCATGCTACTACAATGTAGAATTTAAAGTTCTACATTTGCTTTGTAGGGTTTATAAATAAGATATATAAAGTATACTTGTTAAGAGACACTTTTTAACTCTGTGTCGGATCCACCTTGTTTTTGTTACGTTCTTTGAACAAGTGAGATATTGCATGCTTTGTGGTGTGACTGGTTATCCTATTGGACATAGCCATTAGAAGAGATATTAATGCATTCATGTATTTAGTAGGGAAAAAAATGACACACTATCAACACACCACCACCAACATCAGTGTATTATGTTCTTCCATTGCATTTCTTATATCTAGTTTCACCATTTGATGAGCCAACATGTACTATAAACTGTACTGAGGTTTTACCAAATCTGACTTTTTCTAGTTCGGCAAACGTAGTAATAATACATTACTACTTTTTAGTTGCAATATAACGAACGAGGAGGTACAAATGAATTCAAAAAATATATAGGTTTTATATTAACAAAATAAGAATAAAAATATTAAGAATTTGTAAGTGGAACAGTTTCCAATGCCATTATTTAACTTCTGCAGTCCTATATCACTCAACCCCAATTGTATTCCCCTATCTTCCTTCACTCCATGTCCCTAGAACTACCCTTTTGTCTCTGTCTCAAAATCCTATAAACTCTTTGTCTCTTTATCCTAATCTCTGTAAATCTTTTTTGTCTTTCTCCCTCTATCCCCTATGTGCTATATTCATTACCCTAGTAGAGTTAATGGTAGGAATTAGTGATGTCCTGAACTGTTTGCCGAACTGTTCGAAACGGTTCGCCGCGGACTCCCGTCAGCTGACACATTCCAGCCAATCAGCAGTAGACCCTCCCTCCCACCTCCTGGTCAGCTCACTAAGAATGCAGCTTCAAAATGGATGCTGTCCAGGGTCTGGGAGGGAGGGTCTGCTGCTGATTGGCTGGAATGGATCCGCTGACGGGAGTTCGTGGCGAACAGTTCGGCGAACAGTTTGGGACATCACTAGTAGGAATGTATTTAAACTGTTTATCTATTGCCGACTATAAAAAGTACTAGTAACTTGCCACCTGAAGCGATCCAGGGCTAAAGACACCATCATCTTGGGATTTAGCCCCTACAGTTGTCCCCTAACACCTACATTGGTATATGCTATATATATATTGACTTTTTATTCATGTGTGAATAATGGTATATTTTCATCAAAAGTACCTAGTTAGCAAATGGTTTTCATCTTTTTACATGGTCAAACAAAATGAAAAATAAAAATTCATTGCATTGCTAGAAAATCCTAAATTATATTCACATATTAATGTTTTTATTTGAATACTGGATAAAATGCTTTAAAAAAAAAAAAAAAAAAGAGAGAGAGAGAACATGAGAAAATAAACCAATATCCAGTATTTCATATCTAGAATCAGATACCAGTTGCCACAGTTTAACTCCTGGGAATTATAGCTTGACTTTAGTTTGTTTGGTAAGGATATTAAGTACAGTATACCATCAATATTTGATGAAAGAAAAATATGTTATAGGGAAAGAAAATAACAAATGAAAAAGTTAATCTTATCATGGCTTTACCCAAAACTCAATATATATTTTCCAGACACTAAACTAAATTGTGTTCTTCAACAAGAAAATGACATTCATTATAAAGTCAGTTGTTACATGTTACTGAGATTAGTACTGTATGTAGCTGTGAGGGTTTTATAAGCCGAGGAATATAAAAGGATGTCTTGTAAATCTGTTGGAATAAAAACGCATAGTCTCTGCGTCATTTCAGTAGCATTTTTATTGAATGAAATTGATTGATGAGTTACCGACAGGTGCGATTTCAGAGATTTCAATATGAGATGACAAACCAAGTGACTGCTCCGAGTTATCTTCAAAATGAATTAGAAAATATGGAGAAACTCATATATTTTTTTTAATAAAATACTGTGGAAAAAATGGATTATGAAATAAGGACTACATTGAAAAGGGAGTGTTGCTATGATATGCATTTTAATATTTGTGCATGTTACAATTGTGTTATAAACTATAGAAGACAAATATATTCTGCAACACTGTTGGGTTATTGCATTAAATAAACGCTATTTAAGACTATAGATAGCAATATAAATGATGAAGATCAAGTCATTACATAAAAAATACAACATTCCAAAAAGGAACCTATCCCTCGCACATGTTATTACATTCTGTTATGCTTGAATGAGATTTAACACCCATGTTGGAAGGGTGTGATATGGTATATTTGAATCAGCTAGGGTCACGGTTAGGTGCCCAAATTACCGGATTGCTGTGATCACGGCTGCAATATGAGCCTGTGTGCATTTAATTCCACGTTCTGAATGATGATGATTTCATTGATTATGTTATTTGGTATATTGGGCCAATTACAGATAGAAGCACAAGGCCTGAAAAGACGACTGGACATAGAAACTACTCCTAATCACATTGTGTGGCCAGAGAGTAGACTTGCAAGGTGAAAAAGTGGTTCTGCCAAATTGATTCATCTGGAAAAAGAAAATTGTGTTAGTCTATTAGGGATTTGGCGTTTTGGTAAGGACAAGTTTTACCCATGCGATCGTTATGGGAAAAAAAGGCAATATATATATATATATATATAATATAACTTATGTATATATTTTGTAGTAGAGAGATAGACACACATTTCTGTCATTTGGTTCACAATTGAAAATAAGTCATCAATAGAGGGGGGAGAAGCAGTACAAACACAATCTGTATTGATATTATTGCTTATTAGATATTTATATATAAATATAGATTTTCTTTTACATCTTCTCCTGTTTCGAACCTATTGGCCACTACTCACTTGATATGTGAATACAATTAACATTCCGTGGCTGTCCTTCAGCCATCAATCATCATTTCTTACTGTCAATCATTTATTTTATTGACACCACAGACAGAACTTCACATTACGAATCAAACGAAACTGTCCGGCCATTGCTCTTTTAATTTGTTTTGTGATTCGGCCATATAGCATTTCTGAATTACGTTATTCATAAGAGCCACCGATCATCCAAATTTAGGATTAATACCAATTCATTTGAAACCAAATGCACAAGTCGGGAAGCAAGTATTATTGGATAGAATTCTCAGTAGAGCTAAAATCTTGCTGTAAAGGTGGCGTAGACTAAGTATCCTGAATTCCACCCTTGAGGTGCCGTGCCATTTTATATTCTTTATATTTTTTAGTGAGGGCTCACGTGCATGTGCCAACTTAAAATGTATTTGCTGTAGACCATCCTGTATATTAACTGAATAAACTCTGGAGCGACCTTCACAGAATAGATTTGGAAATAGAGAGGGAAAATGCACGCACCGACCTCTCAAGCTGCAATCTGAAAATCCTAAATGATTGTACAGAGAGCTGTGTTGCTTGAAATGCTCACATTGGTAATCATTTTGCGGCTGATTGGGCCATTAGGACCCTAAAATCTTCATAGATACTGATCAATTAGTAAAGAAAGTCTAATCTATCCTTTGCCGTCTTGAGTGATATTGTTAACAGTATCGTAGTAAAGACGTCTTCTGCTCCGAACATGTTTTCTTGCAGGGACTAGAACTGACAGATGTTTATTTCAAAGGGCATAACAAGTCTGTTATTAAAAAAAAAAAAAAAATCTGAAACGTGCATCAGTTCTATTAATTGTGCAGGGAAACAATGCAAGGAATATTTCTAATGTCTGAATTATGCAGATGCTTTTATTCACACTTTGTAGAATGTGTCAATTTAACAGTTTGTACTGTTATTTTAAATCGCTGGAGCAGTTATGCTTCTGTGAAATTCTTTGAAGTGTATTGGTGAACACTGCATGCTAATGTATTATTTTGAAACGTAGAGATCTGTCTGTCGATCCACTTTTATACAAATAAGTTGTAATACTTTGTCTTCTCTTTCTGGATGTTTAAATTCTAGATGTTTAATTTCTATGTCTACACTTTGAGTCCTTAAACACATGAATTTTAATCTGTAAAATCCAAAATTAACAGAAAAGCAAGTACCCGTCATATGCATATTTTAACGTCTTCCTAGGTAGGCAAAACAACATGTTATATTTTATTGCTTACAAAATCATACATACTATGTAATATGGAAAAGGTTGTCAAAAGGTTTAAACGTCAAGTAAATAATCCTGTTGTCGAAGATAAATACAGAGATTTTTTTTGTGGGGACATGACTTTAGTCTTTAACTAATACAAGTATAATGTATCTTTTGACCTCTTTTCCTTACAGTGGACTATACGTTCTGAAGTTTGTAGACTCCCCACTAAATACAATTCTTATGACAATACGTAGACATGGATCCCGTTAGTACCTTGTCTCAGGCTTCCTTATTTTTTGGACATGTATTGAGCGGCTGTTGTAGCTGTTCGCATACCTTCATTGTGCCTGCCATTTACAGTTTGTGGCTTGCACTTGCAGGAATGCATTGTACCTTTCTTTGAATGAAGTGAACACTTTTTATTTGGTAAAACCACTCAAGCTTTGTTCTATTAATAAGTTTGGTGTATACATTTCCCTAACTCCTGCAGTTTGCAGAGAAGCCTCCAGAGGGAGCTGGTTGTTAATAACCTTTTCTAATCTACTTCACTACCATCTATGCTCTATCGAAATAGAATGGGGGAGGACAGTATCACTGCCAATCAGAATATTAAAACCTACTCTTTGCAACACGTCCTGTTTCTTTATTGTATTCTGATATTATGACACTTGATGGCTGTAGCGGACCGCCTGGCACCCGAACTGGGTGCCCCCGCCGATCGATGCTTCTTAGTATCCCGAGTACTTCCAAGCACTCCACCAGACACCATAGCCACTGCTGACCTTTAGCCAACGCAGCTGTCTTGCCGTCCTCCACCCACCCTGGACCCAAGTCAGAGATCCAGCTTCCAGTGGATAGACCTCTCCTCCAGAAAGTATATCAGGATAGCTCTTACAAGAGCTAGTGATATAACTGGTATAGCTGTTCCCTACAAGCACGAGATGAGGCTCTGTGTTGAGGGTGAAGTAGAACTGCTTTAATGGCAGCCACAACTGGTCTTATATACAAGTCCCCATGCAAGGGGTTTTCCATAACATATTCCAGGGGCATTTCCCACTGGACCTGAGAGGGGACTGTGACAAAGTACACACCGTAATTACATTGGCTTTCAGGTCCAGGATACTTCCACACAAAACAAGATAATCCACCCCGTGCCCGAGAGATAATTGAGTTAGGAACTGTACTAAACTCAATTATCTCCAGGTACAGAAATGAAAAAAATATTTTACAATAACCCGAAAGTAACCCCAAAACACATGAAAACCCCACAAAAGTCATACCCCCTGATAGCCCCGATCTGGGGGACCAACATATCCAAAAATCACCCAAATCTATTCAGGGGTTCTGGATTTTCATGGAAGTCATAATTTTGACCAACCGTGCACATAGTCCTATGCCCAAAACAGTTCCAGGGAATCAGGGCTAACGGTCGGTCTCTCTTTCTGGAGTACAAAAGTACATAAATCATATGAACTGAGCCATTTTAAGTGCATTGGGCAGGGTATATTGCAGGGCCCATAGTCCTGAGGCAGGACGCTGGCAAGCAGGAGCCCGTGGCGAGGTTCTGTTCTCCACAATGGCACTTTATAGTACTCTGTTATTTTATTTCTTATGGAGCCACTGCACTGAGATAATGAGTCATTGTATTCAATAACCACGGACACAGATGTAGGATGCAAATTAGTTATATTGGATAAGAAAAAAAGAAAACACGAATTAAACTAAGATTTCACTATTTGAACACTTCAAGCAAGCTGTATTCAGTGACTGCAGTGTATATTGAAAGTTGTGGCAAATGTTACCTGCTCTACTAGACTTTTGGAGTAATTAAATGAAATAATTTATATCAGCCACAGATTAAAGGCATTAACCTCTTACAGAAATCAGTTGCATTAGAAAATTAGAATATATATATCAGAATTTACATAAAACACACATAGACATTTGAATTAGATCTTGTAAAACATAAAAGGAAACTGACACTTTCAAGGATTAAAATATATATTTTTTTTATTCTTTATTTTTGACATGCATAGGTACATTAAGGACATTTGCATAGTGTCAGGAAAATAATAAAGGCACATTGACACATTCCTCAAAGGACAATCACAATGCACATTGTTTTTTTGTTGTTTGTTTTTTTTTTGTTAGTTTTTTTTAGAAGAAAAAGTAAAGCACAGTCTTAGCAGATTGTAAGCGGTAGAAGTACATTGATCTAACATATGCACTGTGTGTTATGATAAAAACCAAAGAAAAAAGTTACCTGTGCTCTCTCCTTAATCCTTATGTATATTTAAACAAATGGAGGTCATTTAGTTACTCCAATGGCCACTATGGTGACAATAGTATTGTGATTAGTAAGATACAAGATGACTAACTAGGCTTTATTAAATGTGTCTAAGCGAACTAAGACTGAACACCTGTATGTGAGCAACCCTACAGGTCATCATAAAGGGAGATGAACTCCAGAGACATTATGCTTGGGTTGGAAATCCCAGGGGTGGGTGCATGGGTAATAGTCTCTGGGCAAAGCAAGGCAAGGCAGTCAATGCCCCTTCCTGAGGCAGAATCGCCAGGTGGTGCAGATGGGTACCACTTTCAGACGTACCAGAGAAACAACCTGCCAGGTGTAGACCAAGCGTACTCCAGTAGAGGCCCCTGTATTGCTTGGAGGTCAAAGCGAGGTGGGGGACGATCCCGGTGCTTCTCCTCAGCATCATGTTTTGATCGTATCCTCTGCCGGGTGCATATGCATCGAGCATGTTGAGGGTTCTCACTGCTGGCATAGCAGCTCTTCAAGGGAACCAGAGGGCTCCGTTACTGCCCAGAGAGGTTAGACTTCTTGTGCCACGTCGAGAGCTCCGGCGGGAGGGGGAGGGGGTAAGTAAGAGTGTGACTGTTCCTCTTGGTAGGATCAGCGCCTGTAAGCCTCTGGACATGATCCGCCTGTTGGTACAGTCGCTCCCAAAATGCTTCCCAAGTTTAGTGAAATGCTGCCTAAAAGCAAAGATTAGGCCTCAGATGCTTTACAGGGTCATGTTCTGGTACCATTCTGAAAACAGGAGTTAGACACATAGGTTTTTGCAGGGTGCTCCTAGGTCAGTGCCAGATAAAGGTAAGTAGGTGAGAGTGCCTGAACAACTGCCCGGCAGGGGGGAGAACAGGGCTGTGCACCGTGGATCAGACTAGAACGTGGGGTGTGGGATTGGCCACCCTTTTATTCAAGGGTATAATTTCAAGAGAAGTGATGGTTCCCCTTAAAGCTTAAAGGGACACTATAGTCAACAAAACAACTTTAGCTTAATGAAGCAGTTTTGGTATATAGATCATGCCCCTGCAGTCTCACTGCACACTTTCTACCATTTAGGAGTTAAATCACTTTGTTTATACAGCTCTAGTTACACCTCCCTGCATGTGACTTACAAAGCCTTCCTGTAAAGTGTCATCTAATGTGTATACTTCCTTTAGTGCAAATTATTTAGAATTTCTTATCTCCTGTTCTGTTAATAACGTGCAGGACCTCAATCTATGTAACTAAAGTTCAATTTACAGAGCAGGAGATACACACTTTTAAAGTAAGTAACATTTGATTGGAAAATTAAACCATTTATTTCATGCAGGCTGTGTCAGTCACAGACAGGGGAGGTGTAACTAGGGCTGCATAAACAGAAGAGTGATAGAGTGATTTAACTCCTAAATGGCAGAAAATTGATCAGTAAGACTGCAGGGGCATGATCTATACACCAAAACTGCCTTATTAAGCTAAAGTTGTTTTGGTGACTAAAGTGTCCCTTTAAGTTAGATGGGATTGATGACTTTTGACACTTTTTTTTATGTGACCACAGGAAAATGCTTTAAGATATTCAGTTCCGCATATGATAGAAATATAATGCATTTAGTCTAGATATACAAAGCACTTTGTAGCTGCTATGAAGAGAGTGTAGGGTTCCTTTTCCTTATTCTTAGCCCGCTTCTTCTTCTGTCTATGGCATATGCATCACATGACTCGTATGAGAACAGTGATTTCTCTGTCACTTCTATGCACAAAACTCTAAAAATTTGGATAGCTGTTAGCATCAACATTTATTCCTCCCTACGCATCTCTTTTCTCCGTTTGTCTCCATAATTAAGGATACTAGACATGTTCGGGAGAAAGAGACACAGTGTCTTTCCATAAACTCTCACATGGCATATGAGTAACAGGAGTAGACAATGTTGATAGCTACAAGCAGCGACTGTTGCCAAGTAGAGGGACTCTCCAGTGCTGCTGTAAGATTGATGTATGCCAATGCCATTGGTTACACCTTTATTGCACAAAGTGACATAACTACCCACTGTAAAATCAGGTAGGTCATCTAACATAAAGATGGATAGATATTTTGTAAAATATAAATTTTTTTGTATTCGTTTCATTTATTCAGATTGACTTCCCATTCTCATGTAAGTCGCCACCATGTATTTTTATACTTCATAAAGTCAACTATGCGTCTTTCACACACGGCAGTGAGGGACCTTCTGTTACTTTCTGTGTACATTGTAGAACAGACACTGGTAGTAACCTGGTGAGATCCATTGAATCCACATCTTTATAAAATATTGCAGGGTTTGTGTTTAAAGGCTTGCTTAGACTTTTTTCATTAACTGTATCCAATAAGTTATATTAACAAGTAATACAATTGTACCTAATAATAAATATGATAGATTGTGTTCAAAATGTATTCTTGTTGTAAAAAATATTTTTTTAAACTTATGTTACGGCGTGAAATAGAAAGAGAAAAAAAAAACTATTCAAAGATTTCTTTTGATCTTTAATGAAATTCATTGCTATGGAAACCTTAGCCAGTTAACACCTTCTGCTCACACAGAAATTTACATGTAGCATTATTATTTCTGTTGGAAACTAAATTAGCAATTATTCTCTTCACAATGACATCAAAGATAGCTACGCAGATAAAGTACACTGCATAAATAATTTGTGAATCTCACATAAACCTGTTTAAAATCATTTTGATGTCATGAGCTATTATATAAATTGAGGTGGAATATTCAGCTCTTCTTCTTGTGCGAAGTTTTTAGCACACCATCAAAATCACCATAAGTTTTTAGAAAGAAAAATAAACCGGAAAAACTTAGCAGATACATACAGCATTAAACCTTGATCTAAAGAGTATGTATTGATACTCCCCCAACCATTCCAATCCTTCCAAACTCTATGTTATTTATTAAATAGAACTGAAGAGGTAGTCACATCTGTCTGTCACTTACAATGATCAGACGATGAACAGTCTTCTGTAACCATAGTTTGAATTGAAAATATTTAGCTGCTTCTTCACTAATTTATACATTGATGACATGTCATTGGCAGATGCCAAACAGCATCTCCTCATACATTGCATTGAACCAATGCATCTCTATGTGGAAAGTTCAGTGTCTTCATGCAAAACGTGGAGACACTGGATGTCACTCACACTGTGCAGCACTGCCCCAGGAAGCACCTCTAGCTGCCATCTGAGTGGCCAGTGGAGGTATCCCTAGGCTGCAATCTAAACACTGCCTTTTCTCTGAAAAAACAGTGTGGTGACATTCTGTCACCCAACAAATATGGTGACCAGGGTCATGTGACTAAGCTGGTGTATGCCTTTCTTACAGGGTAAATAAACTTTACCCTTTGATATGGTAATTAGGTAATTCAATACCTTTACAAGTCAGGAAAGAGATAGCCACTTCCCCCTACCTCCATTCTCTCTGTTCCTTCTTGGTTGTGCTACTGGGCAGACATGGGCTAATTTTTATCATGGTGAACTGTGAGTGGGATCTGATGACGTTATAATCTTTAGTTATTGTTAGTTAGATTGTGGTTGTTGTTATTTTAATTAGATTGTGTGTCATTATTTGTATGTTGTTGTAGTTGTTTTGTCTCTGAATAAATATTTGTTAAAGTAGACGGACCAGAGTTTATATGTGTATACGTACATAATTTATATAGTTTGGTAATACACCGCAACAGTTTACTGCAAAAAAGCCTGAAGGGAATGATTATACTCAAAAGAACAAATACAATAAGCTCAATGAAGTGGTCTGGGTGCCAGGCCCCTCTAGGGTTAACCCTGCCTGCTGTAAACATAGCAGTTTCAGAGAAACTGCTATGTTTACATTTGGGGTTAAGCCAGCCTCTAGTGGCTGTCTTCCGGACAGCCACTAGAGGTGCATCTGCGACGCTGGAGGCATTTAATGCCTCCATCACGCAGAGCGTCCATAGGAAAGAATTAAAAAATGCTTTCCTATGGACACTTTGAATGCGCACGCAGCACTGCAGCGCATGTGCATTCCGCTCCGCTGACGTCAGATGGGGGAGCTGACGTCGGAGGGGGAGGAGAGGTAAGGGAGCCCGGCGGTGGAAGAAGGTGAGCACCACAGGAGGGGCACCCTCAGGGTACTATAGTGTCAGGAAAACCGATTTGTTTTCCTGACACTATAGTGATCCTTTAAGTAACCTGTCACTTCCCCCCCCCCCCTAATATGTCTGCAATGTATCCTTTAAAATAAAATGACGCCATCTTCAGTGCCCTATAAAGTGATGTAGTGTCAAGCAAGCCTTTTTTTCACTCACAGCGGTAACTAGTGAGAGAGGAACTTGGGGTAGACACGTGCATACCTGCAACCCAATGTCCAATGTCTTATTTAAAAGGAAAAAAAAACTTCTCAGTCTCTTTATCATATAGAGATTAACTTTACAAGCATCAACTCTCACTCAGCAATTGTTTTTAAGAGAGATGATTGGGAATAAATCATCTCTCCCAATCACAATCTCACATGCCACAATGTCCTCAGTGTTCTGATTCCAGATTTTAAAAAAAACTAAATTTCTTACTGCAACTTGGTAAAAAAAAAAAAAAAAATAGCAAACCTATACATGAAAGACAATGCTACAAAATAATATTTAGTCTATAAAGGCTCACTTCATTTACACTCCAGGGATGCTTACCAGATACATTTCTCTGCCAGGTACTCATTCCACCAATTTAATGTCTGCAAAGGTCCCGAAAATGACAGCCTCAACCCCCTCCTACCAAACAATAGAGGACATGTATGGCAGACAGCATCCATGTACCACTTACTTGAATACTCTGCGAGTTTGAGGCATGCCCATGTCGAGCACAGCAGAAGGCCCAGATGTTCTGCCACCACCTGTGGTGGGTGGTCTTCCAGCAAGGTGGCCGATGCTTCTTAGTAAGTCTCTTTAAGACCCTCTGCCCAGGTAGGCAGTCAGCATGGATAGCTAGCGTAGGAGTAGAGGCTTTGACCAAAAGAGGCCATCTCAGCCTTCCCTCTCCGATCATCATTACTTTCCTCTGCATGGGTTGTTGCTGGCATGGTAGATAGGCCTCTTATGCCTAGTTGCTTGTACCCCAGATTGGCAGTACGTGCAGCTTCCTCAGTGGCGACCGGGATAACCCCACGCCATCCAAAGGGTGTGTGGGGGGGAGGAAGGGGGGACAGGACCAGGATGGTGTCATATAAGTTGCCATTGCACAGCAGCTGGACCAGTTAGCGAAGCAGCGGCCATCTACTTCCAGGTAGGCTGCAGTCCCAAAGTGCTCGAGTCACTCTCCTGGACCCAGAATCACCCGATATCAAGCGCTCGATCTACTCCGGGAAACAGCAAGAACTTGTACGGTACTTTTCCGACAGTATGCCAGCATATAAATGTGAGTTTTTACCCTGAAAAAGCATAATTCTTCAGGAGCTACAGTGACTTGCAGCCGGCTAGCATGGCTGCCCAGCCCCGCCCCCATATTTTTGCTACAATATAGTGGTATTTCATCTCGTATATCAAATGTTGCAAAACATAAAGGTTACATTTCATTCTCCTATATTTCTGTAAAGGATGAATGACAAATAGAAATCATATATATTTGCATAATTATAATTTTTATATTTAAAAAATACTTTTCTACTTATTCTGTCTGCACTATTGTTGTATAGAAACATAGAATGTGACGGCAGATAAGAACTGTTCGTACCATCTAGTCTGCCCAATTTTCTAAATACTTTCATTAGTACCTGGCCTTATCTTATAGTTAGGAAAGCCTTATGTCTATCCCACACATGCTTAAACTCCTTCACTGAGTTAACCTCTACCACCTCAGCTGGAAGGCTATTCCATTCATCCACTACCCTCTCAGTAAAGTAATACTTCCTGATATATTTAAACCTTTGTCCTTCTAATTTAAGACTATGTCCTCTTGCTGTGGTAGTTTTTCTTCTTTTAAATATAGTCTCCTTCTTTCGTGTGTTGATTCCCTTTATGTATTTAAATGTTTCTATCATGTCCCCCCTGTCGCGTCTTTCCTTCAAGCTATACATGTTAAGGTCCTTTAACCTTTCCTTGTAAGTTTTATCCTTCAATCCATGAACCAGTTTAGTGGCCCTTCTCTGAACGCTCTCTAAAGTATCAATATCCTTCTGGAGATATGGTCTCCAGTAATGCGTACAATACTCCAAGTGAGGTCTCACCAGTGTTCTGTACAATGGCATGAGCACTTCCCTCTTTCTACTGCTAATACCTCTCCCTATACAACCAAGCATTCTGCTAGTATTTCCTGCTGCTCTATTTCATTGTCTGCCTACCTTTAAGTCATCAGAAATAATCACCCCTAAATCCCTTTCCTCAGATGTTGAGGTTAGGACACTATCAAATATTCTATACTCTGCCCTTGGGTTTTTACGTCCACGATGCATTATCTTGCACTTATCCACATTAAATGTCAGTTGCCACAACTCTAAACATTTTTCTAGTTTACTTAAATCATTTGCCATTTGGTTTATCCCTCCTGGAACATCAACCCTGTTACATATCGTAGTATCATCAGCAAAAGGACATACCTTACCAGCAAGACCTTCTGCAATATGACTAATAAAAATATTAATTAGAATGGGTCAAAGTACAGATCCCTTAGGTATCCCACTGGTGACAAGCCCATGCTTCGAATATACTACATTGATTAGAACCCTCTGCCACTGCCTTACCCATTCAACAGTATTGGAATCCAAACTTAAAGATTGCAATGTATTGATAAGCCTTCTATGTGCAACAGTGTCAAAAGCCTTAATGAAATCTAGGTAAGCAATGTCTACTGCACCACCCTGATCTATTATTTTAGTTACCCAATCAAAAAAATCAATAAGATTAGTTTGGCATGATCTCCCTGAAGTAAACCCATGTTGTCTCTCATCTTGAATCCATGTGATTTTAGATGTTCAACAATCCTATCATTTAACATGGTTTCCATTACCTTCCCCACTACTGAACTAAGGCTTACTGGCCTATAGTTGCCCGACTCCTCCCTACTATCTTTCTTGTAAATGGGCACAACATTCGCTAACTTCCAACCTTCAGGGACTACTCCTGTTAACAATGATTGGTTAAAGAAATCTGTTAATGGTTTTGCTAGTACACCACTAAGCTCTTTTAATAACTTTGTGTGTATCCCATCAGGTCCCATTTACTTATTTATCTTTACTTATGACAGTTGAAATAGAACCTCGTCCTCTGTAAACTCACATGTAACAAATGACTAATTTGTCCTTTTTCCTGAGGCCCATTTCCTTAATTTTCATCTGTAAATACTGAACAAAAATATTCATTGAGGCAGTCAGCTAGACCTTTATACTCTTCTACATACCTTACTTCTTTTGTTTTTACGCTAACTAATCCTTGTTTTACTTTCCTTTTCTCATTTATGTATCTAAAACATGTTTTGTCCCCCTTTTTTATTTTACTGACTGTGCTATTTTCTCTTCTGTGTGTGATTTGGAAGCTCTTATAACTTGCTTAGCATCTTTCTGCCTAATCTTATAAATCATTCTATCTTCCTCACTCTGGGTTTGTTTATAATTACTAAATGCTAACTTTAACTTTTTTAGTATTTTGGCCACATCTGCAGTGTACCACAGTTGTTTCTTGAATTTTTTGCTTTTACTGACAAACCTAATGCAATTTTCTGTTGCCTTCAGCAGTGCAACTTTTAAATAATCCAATTTTTCTTGGACTCCATTTAAATTGCTCCAGTATGATAATTCTATGATAACTCCTTTACACATATTCTAATTTTGAGAAAAGTCTGTTTTACTAAAGTCTAAAACTTTAGTTTTTGTGTTGTGTGACTCAGTCAAATCTACATTCAAGTCAAATCTTCGTTATCAGTTGCCATTATTGCCACAAGTTCATGGATCTTATTCCCTAAACCAGTGTTTTTCAACCTTTTTTGGGCAAAGGCACACTTGTTTCATGAAAAAAATCACGAGGCACACCACCATTAGAAAATGTTAAAAAATTTAACTCTGTGCCTATATTGACTATATATAAAGTAATTCTCTTTAATAGGAATCAAATAAACACAAAGAAAGTATTTTATAATTACTTTATTATGAAATAGTAAGTAAACAGAAATATGAAAAATTATAAAATACTTTATTCAGTGCGCAACCTGGGCCTGTTTGGCTGAACACAAAGCTGATATTCTGGCTGGAATCGAAGAAAGACACACACGTAGCTCTTCGTCAACAGCTCTCAGTCTCTCTCTGTATTTAGTTTTTATAGCAATCATGCTTGAAAAGCTCATCTCACACAGATATGTAGTGGAAAATGGGAGCAATGTCAAAATAGCTTTGTTTGCCAGAAGGGGAAACCCCTTGGCAGTATCCAACCAAAAATTGTCCAAAGGTAGATCAGCAAATCTTAGCTTGAAACCACAATTTTGTCTCAGTTCAGTTAGTTCTTCCTGCTCCTGTAAAGTCATGTCCTTTCCACCAACTGATGCTGAGCTATAAGGGTTTCTAACCCAGTCAAGGCATTCAGTGGAGACTGAAGAGAAATAAAATGACAACTTCTCCTCGAGAGTTTTTAAATGTTTAACTATTATCTCACACAGTGCAGCAGTGTGAACACCTTGCCATTGCTTGGTGAGTGTGAACATTTCAAGATTGCCACTTTCCACGTGTTGATGCCAGAGTTGCACCTTTGAACGGAATCCATTTATTTTATCTGTACTTGTAAGCAGGTTTTCATTTCGGCCTTGCATTCGTGTGTTCAGTTCATTCAGATTATGAAATATATCTGCCAGGTATGCCAGCCTTGCACACCACTCATCACTTGCAAGCAGCTTTGCGTAATCTGACCTCACATTTGTCAGAAACACTTTAAGTTCCTCCCGCAGCTCATACACACGAACCAAGTCCTTGCCACGCGACAACCACCGGACTTCCGTATGAAACAGCAAGGTTTTATGCTTCGCTCCCATCTCCTCACACAAAGCTGCAAATATGCGACTTTTCACGGGTCGTGACTTTACAAAGTTTACCATGCGCACAACATCATCCAACACATGAACTAGGTCTGCTGGTAAAGTCTTGGCTACGAGGGCCTCACGGTGTAAAAAACAATGCGTAACAATCACATCTGGATTTCTTTCCTTCACTCTGCTTACAAAGCCTTTGGTGCACCCGACCATGGCTGCAGCTCCATCGGTGCAGACACTTGTGCAGTTTTCCCACTTAAGTCCTCCTTGTTCAAGGTATTCTGATGTGACCCGAAAAATTTCTTCTCCTGTTGTTTTTTCTGGCAATGCCTTGCAAAAAAAGAAGTTTTCTCTAATTGCATCACCATCAACAAAACGCACATTGGCCAAGAGTTGAGCATGTCCACTGATATCAGTAGACTCGTCAAGTTGCAATGCAAATTTCTCACTGATACGGATCTTTTCCAAAACCACACTTTAGATGTCTGCAGACATGTCATTAATACGTCTGGAAATTGTGTTGTCTGAGAGAGGGACTTTGGCTATTTCCTTAGCTGCTTCAGGTCCGAGCATCACCTCTACAATAGCTTTGCAGATGGGAAGTATTAATGTCTCTGCCACAGTGTGCGACTTTTTTGACTTGGCTATAAGTTCAGCAACTTGATAGCTAGCTTTAAGAGCTCTTTCATTTACCTTTGTGGTTTTTCTCATGAAAGTTGCCTGTTTCTCTGTGTTTTCACGCAGGCGGACAATATAGTCCTCATTCTTGTTTTGAAGCGAAGGGTTTTTCGTTTGGAGATGGCGTTTAAGTTTGCTTGGGACCATAGCACTGTTAGCTAGCTTTTCACCACACACCACGCACAGTGGAGTTGGTTTGTTTGCATCTCTGGTGAAAGTAAATCCAAATGAAATATAGCTTTCGCTATATTGCCTTGTGCCAGAGAATTTGCTTGAGCTAACCATCTTTGCTTTCTTTTGATCCCCACTCATACTTGGGCTCTCATCTGGCTCCAAATTTTGTTCAGAGTCCAGTTCTTTCCTTTTCAAAAACTTGTCCATCACTGCAGTATCTCACTGTCACTCAGTACTTACTGCGCTTGTCTCCTCCAGATAGCCGCTGTCCATCACACTCAGCACTCTTCTGCGCATGTCTCCATCCAGATCCATCAGTCAGCGCTCTTCTGCTCATGTTTCCTCCAAATCCAGATCCATTGCCGCTCTTCTGCTCATCAGCGATCTACTGCGATGTCTCCTCCTGTCCTCCTCCTGTTAGTGTAACAGTGACACCGGAGCTATTTATAGTCCTTAACATCAGTGGTGGGATTCAAAAATTTTAGTAACCAGTTCCGACATTCAAGCATGGTTTAATATTTTTTTCTTTAATGGCAAACAAAAACGTTGCGGACCGTTCTCTGCTCAGCGGGGATCGATCCGCTGATCCCCGATGAGCCGGCAGGATGACAGCTCCGTCTCCGCACTGTGTGCGGAGAGGGAGATGTCAGAGCCCCGCTGCTCTCTATGGGGAATCGGATGAGAGCGGACCGCCTGTCCGCTCTCATCCGATCCCATCCGATCTGATCCTCACCCAGGCCGGATGGAAAATAGGGTTTCCATCCGTCCGGATTTCACGGACAGGATCGGATGCGGATGGCAGAGGGTGTCAGCAGACATGTCACCGCTGACGCTGACATCCGCTGCTCCATAGGGCTGAATAGGGCATCCAATCAGATCTGACAGGCGGATCTGATCGGAACGCCCGTGTGCAAGAGGCGAGCCCTTACTTTTATTCGATGAATAATAAGTACTGAATAATAAACTTTCCAAACTACTGTATAATAAAAATCATAGTAATAGTCAGAAAAAATCACAATGGTTTGTAAAGTGTTATTGCTATTTTGAATTTTTTTTTTTTTTCATCTTAAATTGTCTCACAATATTATATGAATGAATGCGTGGTGGTGGGGACAAGGTGCCTTCCAAGGGGGAGGCTGCGCAGAGAGCATGGGGTGGCAGCATACCCCCTCCTTCTGAATCATACCCAGGCCACATCCCTTTTAACACTGCAAGGGTACCTTTCAAAATGAAGCCCCCCCCTCTTTGTAAGGCAACTTGTTCCCAGGTTGAGGAGACAAAGATTTAATTTCTGCATCTTGCTCCCAGAACGGATCATGTGACTCACGGGCATGTGCCGGGGGCCTATTAGAGTGGAAGCCCCTTTATAGTAATAGGCATTGCACAGGTGATGGTACAGGCATGGCACAGGTGATGGTATAGGCATGGCACAGATGGTACAGGCATGGCACATGTGATGGAATAGGCATGGCACAGATGGTATAGGCATGGCACAGATGGTATAGGCATGGCACAGGTGATGGAATAGGCATGGCACAGATGGTATAGGCATGGCACAGATGGTATAGGCATGAGGAGGAGGAGGACTGACAGGAGGACTCACTTACCGGGCTGCTGCTGCTGCACAGGGCTGGACTAACTCGTCTCTCTTCCGAGACCCGACCGTGACCGACTGGTTCCAGATGACCTCCTCACCTCACGCTGCACCTGCGGCCTGGTCTGGATCCGGATGCGGTCTCTCTGCAGTGCCGACTCCCGCCGAGTCCTGGTCTCCGTCCGTCTCCTCCTGCATCGGTTCCTTTTGGTGATTCGAGTCGCGACGTCTTCTTCTCTCCGCTGCTGCGCACACTGTGCTCGGGCGGGAAGGAAGTCGGAAGATGATGTCCTACTGTGATAGGTCCAGGCTGGAGTCTTGACCAATCACAGCCCGGACATCAGAAAAGTGATGGCCGAGGGTGGGGTCAAAAACCCCACCCCCACCCCCTTCCATACCCAGGACACAGTCCGGCGCCCGCCTAGTGGGCGAAAATTTGACTTTTTTTTTTTTAAATCTTACGAATTTTTCAATTTTTCCCACGGCACACCAGGCAACATCTGCCTGAAAAACACTGCCCTAAACTGCGAGCATTTGTAGACATGACTCCAATATATAAAATATCGATACAATGGCATACTTTTACAGAAACATGTTATGATGGCATAAATAGTGCAGTTTGTAAAAATTAACAAGATAAAAACAATCTTTCACTCTGTGTAGATGCAGTGTGTAAATGTGACAGTGTGTCAGTATGTGTTTTGGAAACCCATTCTCAAAGCAGAAGATGTGCAAACATATCAGAATTGAAGAATGCAGCTTATCTGTGTTGAGTGTAATGACTTGATTTGAATCACAATAGCTAGTGTGCCGTTTTAAAAAATACACGGTTATTCACTAAAGTAAGAATTCAAAGTGAAATTCAAAGTTAAGGTCAAAATAGCTGAACCGGAAAAATTTTCTGGGTCAAATATACTTTCAGTTTAGCTACTCTAGCTTGAAAATTGAAATTCACTTAGAATTTTCACTTTCATATATAAATCTGACAATGATTCCTTCTACTGTGATTTATTGATCCCACACTGCATGCCTTTGAACCCTTCACCCCTCCACTCTCTCCTATGGTTTTAGGTTTCCCATCCAATCTCCTACCTATAAACACCCTATTCAGCTAATAATGTTCTCCTTTCTATTTTTAACTTTTAGCCTTGCTTCTCTCATTGTTAAAATATTTTTGCTTACCTGTTCCTGCTGACACCATCTTTATTGCCCCCACTTTATTTTCCTTCCTTCTCTCTGTTCATCCCATGCACTTTTCCCATACCATATTTCTCCACCAACTTTTTTCTAAATCATCTAAATACATGCTCTCACCCAAAACATTTACTCCCATCTTCTGATCCTTTTTGTCCTTCTGTTCCTAGAAGCTGGTAATGTTGCTCCAAACCGTGGTCCCTCCTCTTCTAACCTACCTTGTGCTAACACCAGAAACCACACCAATCGACCCATGTTATGTAACTCTCCCTTTAAGTCCCCCTTTCGCCTGGCCTTTGGAATGCTTGCTCCGTGTGCAATATCACTTAATCAACGGCTTACCATGACTTGATCATGGAAGGTTTTCTAAACTTACTGACTTTAAGTGAAACTTTACTCTCTCTAACACTGCTACCCCCTGCCTTGTTATCCTTTGGTGGTCTTCTTTCACGCACAAGCCCAGACAATCTGACAATAAGGGTGACTAATAAGTTAGTGTTTCTGCTTTCACCCCACTGTTCCTTCAAAACTCGACCCACCCGACTTCCCCTCTCTTGCTCCTCTTCACACAATTCGCCTGTTTAAACCTATCTACCGCCCCCATCTTTCCATGACCATTTTGCTGTGTGGCTTTCCTTTCAAGTAATATTCCTTCTATAATTCTTGATGACTTTAAAATTCCAATTAATCCACCCTTGGTCTATCCCAGTGGACTAACTCTCCAATGCATGTAGCTGGCAATACCCTCGATCTTATTTTTTCTGAATTCTTTTGACCTCTAGCAACTGTCAGCTGATTTCCGTTCTAATTTCTTATCCATCCCTACCTTCTCCTGTACCTCTCTAGCTATCTCCTCATATAGCACTACCCTTACATCTGCCCTGGACACTATTTCCCTGCTCCAAACAGTCTTCAAGGAAGACTCGCCTCCAACCGTGGCACACTAAGTCAACCTGCTACCATCAGGGATGCGCCAGTCCAGTTGAATTAAGTCATGCCCCTTGTCAGACTTTCTCCATTATAAATTCATCTTGCATTCTTACAGCGCAGGCCTCATCCTTGCTAAACAATCATAATTTCCTCTCTTATTAGTGTATACTCCCACAATCCCAGGTGTCTCTTTGATACCTTCAACTCTCTGTTTTTCGCCCTGCCCTCAAACTAACCTTTCCGACAATAGCTTTGCATGCTATTTTACTGACAAGATTAAACACTTAAGGTAAAAATTCTTACCACTTCACTCCTCTCTCTTAACTGCACTTAGACAGTGCTTTTCCTACCCGTAAGGTATTCTCCCCAGCTACAGTACAGGAGGTGGCAGCGCTTTTCTTTGTCTCTGGCCCTCCACTTGAACCTGTCCCATTTCACCTTATCAGATCTCTCTACCCTTGTTTCGTGCCTTCCTTAACACATATCTTCAACTGCCCTCTTCTAACTTTGTCCCTGCTGCCGTTAAACATGTTATGTTGTACCCATCCTAAAAAAAAGCCATCTCTTGCCTGTCTTCCCTTCACTACTATTGTCCCATATCCCTGCTCCCTTTCTCCTCAAAGCTTGTTTCGTTTTCAAATTTAGTTAAAAATAATAATTTTATTTGAAAGATAGTGATCATATGAAACCATTTATTATATCAAAAGTTTACATATCCTTGAATGTTTGGTCTTGTTACAGAGCCACAAGGTGACACACACAGGTTAAAATTGTTATTAAATTTTAATTTCCCACACCTGTGGCTTTTTAAATTGCAATTAGTGTCTGTGTGTAAATAGTCAATGAGTTTATTAGCTCTCATGGGGATGCACTGAGCAGGCTAGATACTGAGCCATGGAGAGCAGAAACGAACTGTCAAAAGACCTGTGTAACAAGGTAATGGAACTTTATAAAGATGGGAAAAGACATAAAAAGATATCCAAAGCCTTAAAAGTCATGACAGTCCGTACTGTTCAATCACTTATCAAGAAGTGGAAAATGTGGGGATCTCTTGATACCAAATCAAGGTCAAAAGAATTGTTTGAGATACAAAGAAAAAAACACAGGTAACCTCAGGAGAAATACAGGCTGCTCTGGAAAAAGGCAATGTGGCTGTTTTAATACGACGATACATGAACAAAAATGAGCTGCATGGTCGAGTTGCCAGAAAGAAGCCTTTACTGCACCAATGTCACAAAAAAAGCCAGGCTACAATATGCCTGACAACACCTTGACATGCCTCACAGCTTCTGGTACACTGTCATTTGGAGTGACGAGACCAAAAGAAAACTTTATTGCCACAACCATAAGCACTATGTTTGGAGAGGGGTCAACAAGGCCTATAGTGAAAAGAATACCGTCCCCATTGTGAAGTATGGTGATGCCTGCTGTAACATAACATGTACTTTGTATAGTATGTTCGTCCGCACTCTCCCGAACTCCTGTAAGGTTGTGAGATTTATAGCCCCTTTGTTTCGAATGTCCGGTTGTACTCTCCCAAACTCCAGCAAGGTTGTGTGAAATATAGTGCTTCATTGTTCACATACATCAGTCGAGACTTGGTGAAGGGTACATCAGGAATGTTTTATCATGGCCAAATTACCTACTTTTATACACAGACCTCCAGAAAGATATAAGTAAAACACGCCCAGGAGTCTCTGGGTCTGGGAGATTAGTGAGTTTACTTTACTTAACTTAAAGTAATTTCCCAGGCACCAGAGGTACATGGAATAAAACATAAAACACACACGATTTTAATAGTAACACATACAAGTCTTATATCCCCGGATAGTCTGGATCTGAGTGCCCAGATTGTCCAAATAGCGCTCAGATCCCACGAATAAAGCTGAAACGCCACCGAGGTAAAGTTTTGACCGATTGCACACGTGGCGTCTGCCCAGATTAGTTCCAGAAGTAAAGTGGCAGCTGTCGGTCATTTTCAGTAGTTCTAAAATGAATAAAATACAGAACAGTTCTCCTGACTCATAGGTAGTGATTGTTCATCTCGTTTGTGCGTACCTTTCCACCGAACAGCACTCTCCTGGCTTGTTGGGAACTGAAGCAGGCGGCGATACAAAATCACTGAGGTTTCGGATTAGAGTATCCGGCTTAGAGTTCCAGACACTCAACGACCAAGTACCGCTGCCTACGTTCGGGAAACAAGTTGGCCACTGTTTTCCAGAGCATGTGTCCTTCAGTTATACGAACGGTAGCCGCCCAGAGAGAGCACTTAACTTTGTGGAGATAGTGAGTTGGGGGTGATCTGCGTTCAGTAGACTACTGCATCCAAGGGAAATTAACTTGGGCTTAGAGAAATAACAGGGTTGCAGGGCAGTTTGTCACACCTGCTCACTCATATTTTCTTTAAAAATGGTACATATATTACCAATTCTCCAAGGGTATGCAAACTTTTTAACACAACTGTATATTGTCAGGGTTCTTACCTGAGATGGGAGTCTTTAGCGCAGCTATATATGCTCACCCTTGCACATAGACACAGTGCAAAGTAAAGAGATAAGAAGCCACCTGGACTGTGAATCTGTGCACGGGGGCTGTGAAGGAAAGGTGATTCCAATGCAGTACCGACAAGGGCACAAACAGCAGGATAGTCAAGGGATAGCCAAAGTCAAGGGATGCCAGAGATCGGGATAAACAAAGACAGAAGCCAGGGTCAATATGGAGTATTAGTTCAAGAGACTGGAAAACAGGAACTGAAGACACACAACAGGATCAAAAACTTGCTAAAGTTCCCAGGGCGAGGCTGTGTTTATATACCCTTCAGATGAAGCACTTGCAATGACCACAGACGAAGTCCAGCCCCCAGTGCTGCAGACATAGCCAGGAATAATAAGACTAGAACAGCTCAAAATAAACAAAACTCAAAGGCAGATAGCGGGCCTAGGACCGCAAAGTCCCTAGGATCAAATCCCCTGTTGGGCACTTCTGGGGAGACCACGTCTGGCCGTCTGGATGTCACGGTGAGAACCGTATGAAGCAAGTTCAAATAACTTGCAGATCTCTTTTCAAGAGAACCACTGTAAATTATATAAAATTATAACGTCCACTAATCACTGTTTTTTGTGCAAGATAGAGAGAGGTATGTTATTTGTGATGGAATGTTTCTAAAATATATGTATAGTCTGAGTCTACGCCTGTATTAAACAATCTTCTTGCTCTTTGCCTAATGCCAATAAATAGCATTTCTTAACAGGTTTTTGAATAACTTGTAGCAAGAAAAAAAAAAAGTAACAGGTAGCGCCTAATGATAAAATAATCACTTATAATAAACAATCCAAGATAAAGAACAAAACCAGTAATATGGTAGCTTGAATCCGTAGGTACATATGAAAAAAAACTAAGGACAAGGAGAATCCAATATTGCTGTATGCCTTAACAAAGGAAACACAAACAACACACATAGATTTGCCATTGCCAACTCACGTGAAATGAAGCTTAAAATCAGCTTCAGTATATGCAGGGTACAGTATTATAAAGCCCCACTTATGTATGTATAGACAGCTATAGTGTGGCTTTCAGCAGCAGGATGAAGACCATACAAGGCAAAAAAAAAAGAGACAATATAGTGCTCTCTGTATAAATTGGTAAAAAGGTGATAATTAAAACCTTACTTACAATTTTGAGAGCAGTCAAACTGCTCTGTGCATGTAGCTTGAGTGGTACAATCCCCACCTAGGATTGTTTCAGGATGCCAGGTAAAAAATAATAAAATGGCAAAAGCAGAGAGGAAAAAAAAGAAGAGTGATACCTGGAAAATGTAAAAAGAAGAGAGGGAAACCATGACACCTGGTTTCATGCCCTAGTGTGCATATGGGCGTTCAGCGATTTCAACAAAAATATTTGTTTATGTGAAATAGAAGAACATATGCATATCACTAATGAATGTCTTTAGTTTTTTCAGCATAGGTCAAAGCTCTGCACCCGGCAAGGGAAAACCATCTGTTGCATGCCACTGCACCTGGTGATTATGTGACAACAGAATATTCTAGAAAAAGCTATCACTGGGAAGGTCTCTTCTAAGCTGGGAAAGTCTCTTCTAAGTGCTGCTAATCACTAATACAGATGTTAACGTTGCTGAAGTCAAATCCTGGATCCATGTGTCTCACTGTAAGCTGACTGGTCCTGGAAGAGATGGAACAGCCAAGAAAGTGACTCCTCCTTGTAAAACATGCCCAGGGGTAAAATTGTTTTTGTGCAAATACTACCTAATGCTTATAATTGTCAGTTCTAAATTGCTATTACGAAGTATCATAATGATGATAATTATTTTAATGGCTTTTTGCAAGTTTGTGATTCTTTATATCAATTTAGCCTCCATAATCCTTGGCTTATTGCCCTAATGAGCTAGTGTAAAAAATGACTGTATTGGTAGATCTGTTTCATGAACCATTTAATGATACTGGAGATACTATTGAAAAACTGTCAGCTGAGCAAGGGCAAGTAACTGTTATAATGCAGGGTACATTTGCCCTAGATTAACTTTTAGTCCAATGATTGAGTTTGTTCTCTGATTAAATTATCATGCTGCGCCTGAAATGATAATATTGCTGGGTGGATCCATCGTGATTTCGTAAGATTATGGGAAATTCAGAAGAAGAAGTCCTTGATTCAGCATAGTTATCCAATTGGGATTTTGACTGGACTTTTTGGCTGGACTCCTGGATAGTCAACTGTGGCAAATATATCCTTGTGCATATTCACTTTAAGGTTCTGATGCTTGTGTTTGTGCATGTTTGGGTTTTGGCGTCGGCTAATCCTCAAAAAGTGCTCTTCACCAACCCCTTGTGAAAGCTTGACTTATTATACTGAGCGAAAACTTATTCCAGCACCTCAACATTTGCCATCTGAAGCCAAATGAGGCTCAGCCAGAGAAAGTGTGGCTATGATTGCATAAACAAAGTGATTTAACTATTAAATATCCCCTCATTAAACATTTACTAATGACTGTGAGTACACTGGTCCTGCTTCGCTGCTTTCAAACCTACATTTTAAGTCTCCAACAGTGGTTTTAGAGTGTTTCGGAAATCCACACAATGGAAATTGCCTCTATTAATTAGACCAGTGATAAATACTTGGCTATTTGGTCTTCCTGGATTCAATGCATTTTGGGTCTACCATTTGTTGTGGACAGAATATTAACTTTATTAACTTTAGTAAAATGCCTATTTACTCTGCATAACTGTATTCAGTATTATTCAATGTTTGCTGTGTTAACCTAACTGCTAGAAGCTTCCCCTAACAGCCCCTCCCCTCCTGTGTTCATTAACAGCTCAGAAAAAGACTGCTAGAAATTCCCCCCTCCCATCGACTAACCACCGCATGTTACAAGATGGCGCTGGAATCCGGAGACCTCCATGATGCCAGTGACATCACACCCTGTAGGTTGTGCATTAGATAAGAGACTTAACACTTAACCAATTAAAGATTTATTTTCTCTGTTATCTTGCTTTCTGCATATGACGTTATTTATAAGGGGCTCCCCGTCCCCTGATTAAACATTCCTGAGTATTTCATCAACCTGGAAACTTGTGTCTGGTGTGAATTACTTTAGGAAGCGTGCACGCAAATACTTATTAACTTGGACAGGGGCAGATATACAAAATTATCAAATACTTGATTTGATCCACAACAATTTGGCGCCCAACGTGGGGCACCGTGGCTACGCCGGACCGCACGGCCGGAACTAGGACTGGAGCGGTCCCTCAGAGATGGGACTGGAAACTGATCACTTCCTATATATACGGTAATGATTTCATATTAGCACTTTGCCTGTATTTCCTATTTCTGTGTTGGCCTGCTCCGTGTCCACTCAGGCCTCCAGAAGACATCAAAGACAGTTAAAAATTCTTGCCTGGTGTCTCTTTATAAGAACCTGTTGATTGTCTATCTGCCTCCTGAGTGTGAGTCCTGGGTGTGAAAGTGTTTGTTTGCTTGGGAATTTGATAAGTTTTATTGCATTGAATAGTTATTTGCTTGACTGTCTAGAGAGAGACTGGGGAACGCAGTGTTTATGGTTATTTGCTTGACTGCTTAGCGGGCAGGCAACGCAACCGCCCAGAGAAGGGCTGGGAATTTTTCTTATTATTGTTGTTAGCTTGACTGCTTAGTGGGCAGGGAACGCGACCGCCTAGAGAAGGGCTGGGAATTTTTCTTATTGTTATTATTGTTAGCTTGACTGCCTAGCGGGCAGGGAACACAACCGCCTAGAGAAGGGCTGGGAATTTTTCTTATTGTTAGCTTCACTGCCTAGCGGGCAGGGAATGCGACCGCCTAGAGAAGGGCTGGGGATTTTGTTTTTATATATTGTTAGCTTGACTGCCTAGCTGGCAGGGAACGCGACCACCTAGAGAAGGGCTGGGAATTTTTCTTATTGTTATTATTGTTAGCTTGACTGCCTAGCGGGCAGGGAACGCGACCGCCTAGAGAAGGGCTGGGGATTTTGTTTTTATATATTGTTAGCTTGACTGCCTAGCTGGCAGGGAACGCGACCACCTAGAGAAGGGCTGGGAATTTTTCTTATTGTTATTATTGTTAGCTTGACTGCCTAGCGGGCAGGGAACGCGACCGCCTAGAGAAGGGCTGGGGATTTTGTTTTTATATATTGTTAGCTTGACTGCCTAGCTGGCAGGGAACGCGACTGCCTATAGAAGGGCTGGGGATTTTGCTTGACTGTTTAGAGAAAAACAGGGACCGCTACCGCCTGTGAAGAGGCTGGGATTTTGCTATACTGTTCAGAGAGGAACAGGGTTTTGCTGATTTATTGTTGTTCTGTTTGATATATTGTTATTCTTTATTGCATTGTGGTTATTGTTATTCCTTGGGGTTGCAGTGTGAGTGATTTGATTGCATCTGTGTGTGTTGTGTGGTTTATTCTTGATTCAAGACCATGTGCACATTTCTTTATTTGTGGTTCTTGCAAATGTCTTCTAATTAGCATTTCCACTTTCACTTTGTAACTGTATTATGAACCTCCTGATATATATATGTCTTTTTATTTGCAATTGTTGTGCATGTCTCTGCCCTTCTGTCTTGTTACTTTATGGCACTCACAAAGTAAAATTTTGTGCCTGCTGCTCTGTGTTTCTCTCTCTCTCTCCCCCCTCCTCTTTTCCCCCCTTGTGTGTTCGGCTCTTTCCTTGTCACGTATTGGTTAAGGGGGGGAGAAATGGTTATAATACGCTTGCAGCAGATAGCTGGCAAGCCGGTGTTCGGTGAGGAATGTGTTCGAGCTGCTGCTGTAAAAAGAAAAGTAAAAAATGGGATTATTGCTGGACAATAACTCGGTTAGGAATTTCTGTGTTATTTTGTGTACATTGTTAAACAAGAGAGTTGTATTGTGTTAAAGATAGAGGCTGGTATAACATTACCGAGTAATAAGTTGTAAAAAAAAAGCTAATGGATGTTGAATAGTAGGAGAAGTTGGTTGAATTTTGTGAGACAATAACATATTTATTTGATTTGTATATTGGTGTATGTGGCGCTTGTATGATTCTTGGGAGCATTGGAAGTAATAATGGGGCATATGGAATATTGTTTACATGGGTTTTACAAGCTTATGTGTAAAAAGGATTGTATTGCTATGAACAGCTTATGGGCTGTTAAATACATAATGTTCTCTACTGTCTTATTTAATTTGCCAGTTTTATTTTCCAAAGTTGTTTACTTAAGTGTAGTTTAGACACTGATAATGCTGAGTTACAGATTTTAATTTGGTCATTTATTTACAGTTTGGTAAAGGATATTACTTATTTGACTTATTATATCAGATATAGTATATGTAATGTTGGTTCTTTCCAGCCACCGCCCTAAAATGGCACCTGGCACGAAGGGAAGGAGGTTGGCCCAGCCCCTGTGACCACCACCCAATTACCACTATCTACAGTCACACCTACTCCTAACGTATACGCGCCTGTCACTTCCGCCCTGACTATGCCCTCACCTCCTGTCTCTTCCTTTCCCACACATGTAATGGCCATCACTTCCTCCCCTGCCATCACTTCCTTTCCCACCCCTGTCATGGCTGCCTCCATCATGAGGCGTACCCCTTTTATGCTCGTCCTAATTCGGGGCATGCAGCTTTCCTTACACTCTGCATATTATGGACAGAAAATCGCATGGACGGAAAAATTATAATTACTAAAGCAATCATGCTATTTGTTTCCCTGTATCAGAAATGTGTCAGTGACAATATGTAATATTATACAGTTACTATAATTAATGGTATTAAAAAAAAAAAAAAACCCATAATGTGTAAATTACAAAGATGGTTAGTCTTTGTAAATATCTGAATATTTTTTTTGTTGCTAAAAATGCCATATGCAGCTGCGGTCTGGCCTACAATCGATATCTGTTAGACATAAGTATAAGTGCATACCAGTTGATTATCCAGATGAATGTATATTAATGCCTCTGTCTTGCTGCAAAAAGAAATAGCTAAACAATGCAGGTTCCTTTACATTTACTGACTATTTACTTGTAGATTAAATCTAAGCAGTGACCAGATTATCTGATTTTAACAATGTATCTTTACATAATTGAATCATGATAATTAAAGGTCGTATGATTACAGTAACAACCTTAATAATGAATAATGTTTTACCAAATAAAAAGTACAAAAAGCGGTGCAAAACCAATAATAAACACAAATAGCAACACGGAGAAAAAGACACAGACTTAAGTGTACCAGACCCAATTGTCAAGCCTAGATCAAACCCAACACAACAGGGAATCTGGTCATACAGAGAAACACTCATAGGTGTAACAAGATCCATGTACATAGTTCCTGCTAACGTTTATATTGTTTATATTGTATATAATGTATATTACGTGCTTCCGCAACAGGCATGGTACCCCCAGCACCACTCAGGGACCGAACTATATTAATAAAACCATGCAGATAAATGCAGACATGTACCACCACGGGCAAACAATTTTAACACAAATGATGTATAAATGTCAACCAAACTCGCTGTGATGTCATGTAAAATGAAGCTATGTAATCCCCTCCCCCTTCCTTTTTTCTTTCTTTACCCCCATATGCCTACCCTTCCGTTTACCTTTATGCACCATGAAAATAAAAATTGTCAATTATAAAATAATGAATAATGTTTTAACCTTAAAATAAAATGTAAAATGTTTTTATTATTTCAGAAACTACTCGATATTCGTTTAAGTTTGCAGAGTGATATAATTAATATAATCTAATTAATATAAGTGAAGTACTTCAACGGTTAAAGTTTAATTGAAAAACAGGCAGAAACTTTACTTCACTTACCACAAACCTTTTTTTTATAATGATAAACTTATTCAGACTGCCAGAGCCAAGCTCAGTAAATGCAGGGTAAAAAAGTTTTATGGCTTATCCCTTCTTTATTTATCTGTTTCCAAATACCAAGAAAAATTTTTTGGGTTTGTGATGTTTAAAGGTACATATACCTTGTGGTAATGAACCAGCCACATCTATTCACCCTGTATCCCATGACGCCTTGCTCTGAAGGGCTCTCTCTCTTCCAGACCCAGAGAAACTTCCCATGCCCTTCTACTGAAGAATTGCCCAAAACCTACAGACCCATTCTGCCGCATGGCGTGCCTTATTTAAGCCCAAGGCCAATTAGCTGCTCAGACTTCCTGTATTAACGATGTCATCCACGATATGTTAGCATCTTTGGAGAAGAATCACTCCAGATTGTCCCAAATATTATCTGACTTGGGTTTTAGTATATAACAAGGCCCATACCCAAGGGGCTATCTGCAGCCTTCATAGTGGTGGATAATACTGCCTGACTCCTCACTTCTATCCAATATTGTTGCCTCCTGCATAGGTGTAGATGGCACTCCTTGGACTGGCCTGCTAACTAAGCCCTGCTTTGTGGTTTCCTCTACCTGTCTAATCAATTTGCTAGGTGCAGATGTCTTTCCACACCTGCCCAAGCTCTTGCTATTTCCCAACAGGTTAAAGCTCTGGTGTCAAATTGTCTCCTGGTCCCCTGTAACTCTCCCTGCAAATACCCCACTGTTCCCTGTAAAGAAAAATTCTGTGAAGGGTGAGCCACAAAAATACAAGACTGTTAATAAAGTTACTGTCCTGGAAACTCTCATTGTGCTTAACCCCCAAATCAATTTGAAAACAAGAAGATTTCTCACAGCAACTGGCACACCAGTCAAGCACAGCACGGCTATCAAGAAGCTGATGGATGCCCTAGTGCTTTCTGAAGAAGTGGCCATACTGAAGGTGAAGGCCCACTGAAAACTGAATTCAGAAGAAGCACATGGCAACTACTTAGCTGACCAAGCTGCCAAACAAGCCGCAAGTGCACCAAGGGAAGTGGACAGAAGAGTGTCCGCCGAAGAAACTCCCATATTCACCCATATTCACCATGTAGATCCTACCCACAAATATCAAGCTCCTGAAGGAACAACAAGCAGCTGCTGACCCTGAAGAAATACAAGGCTGGAAACAGAAAGGGACAACAGTTAAAGACAGGTTGTACTCCAACAATCTCAAGTTCTGTTTACCCAAGAGCATGTACTCAAAAGTGGTCCAGTGGGCCCATGGAGCAACATACCTGTCCAAGACCCTTATGAACTCCGTGATCAACAAATACTCTGAAGCACCTGGAATTACCTCTCTGACCAACAGTTACTGCAGATCCTGCACTATCTGTGCCAAGGGCAACTCAGGCAGAATGGAGAAACCCCCCCAGCATCTAGCCAAGCCTCACTATCCCCTCCAAAGGATCCAAATTGATCATAACCAGATGCCAAAGGTTTGGCCGGTTCAAATATGCACTTGTTATAGTAGACATGTTTTCAGGATGACCAGAGGACTACCCAGTCACCAATGTGACAACCAAGTCCACATGCCAAGTAGTACACCGTGAAAGTTGCAGAGATCACCCTGTGGATTCACAATTCCAGAATCAAGCCTGCCCCTGCTCCATGGGAAGCAACGTTTGTTGATCTTGATAACCCTTTGACACTCCATTTTTAGAAAATAAAGGTACTTGTTGGGGAAAATATCAATAAGTAGGTGTTTTGATGGCCATAAAAATGCCTGACCACCTGCCATCGATGGAAAGCCGAGGACTCCAAAAAGGAGACCTCGTGAAGCTAAAGAGAATCAGTCGTACTCCTTACCCTGCAGTGCTCACGTCCGGAAGCTGAGGTGCCTACGCACGGTTGAAGCGTCTTCAGGATCATTTGCTCATCTTGAGTTATGGGGTAATTAATTTTGAATAGATGTTCTGAGTCCATCTGTACTGAATAGCATGGGGGGTACCAAATGATTTCAAAGTAAAGACAAAGTTTGAATCTATTCTCCCAACCATCACGGCTAATAAACATTTGTTTGGATTAATTATATCTATTACAATCAACAGCGCTGTGTTAATTATATAAGAGATGCGCATTTCAAGGGCTGGCTGAGCACTTACAAGCCACTATTTGTCTTATGCACAGCAGAAGTGTTCGAGGGGTCTGTGGGACAGATGTGCCGCAGTCTATTGGGGATAGTATTAGGGATAATAAGTAGTTGTTTAAATCGTAAATAGTCATTTTAAGGGGGGGGACTGTTATGGACAGAATATTAACTGTATTAACTTTAGTAAAATGCCTATTTAAACTGGTCCTGCTTCGCTGCTTTCAAACCTACATTTCAAGTCTCCAACAGTGGTTTTAGAGTGTTTCGGAAATCCACACAATGGAAATTGCCTCTATTAATTAGACCAGTGATAAATACTTGGCTATTTGGTCTTCCTGGATTCAATGCATTTTGGGTCTACCATTTGTTGTGGACAGAATATTAACTTTATTAACTTTAGTAAAATGCCTATTTACTCTGCATAACTGTATTCAGTATTATTCAATGTTTGCTGTGTTAACCTAACTGCTAGAAGCTTCCCCTAACAGCCCCTCCCCTCCTGTGTTCATTAACAGCTCAGAAAAAGACTGCTAGAAATTCCCCCCTCCCATCGACTAACCACCGCATGTTACAAGATGGCGCTGGAATCCGGAGACCTCCATGATGCCAGTGACATCACACCCTGTAGGTTGTGCATTAGATAAGAGACTTAACACTTAACCAATTAAAGATTTATTTTCTCTGTTATCTTGCTTTCTGCAGATGACGTTATTTATAAGGGGCTCCCCGTCCCCTGATTAAACATTCCTGAGTATTTCATCAACCTTGAAACTTGTGTCTGATGTGAATTACTTTAGGAAGCGTGCACGCAAATACTTATTAATTTGGACAGGGGAAGATATACAAAATTATCAAACACTTGATTTGATCCACAACACATTCTATCTACTCTTTGCCACTCTTTCCTTTTCGGTTCCCCTTGTTTTCTTTCTTCTTCTCTACTCTCTCACCTTAACATTTCCATTTATCTCTTCTCCTCTTTTCTGTCAATTCTTGGTGTTGGGGTGGCCCCACATGTCTGGGTGAAAATTATGTAGGGCACTTGAAAGGTAGAATCTCATATTATTCTCAAATAATATATTTGTTATGTCGTTTGGTTTCCCAGTGGGGGCGCCCCATCCCTGTATCTGTTTCTATGTGATCTCATTTATTGTCTTTATTATACAGTTCTACACTGTATTGACATACTATAAAAAAACTCCTAAATGGCCGCAGATAAAAAAAAAATATGCACAAAAACCACTTCATTAACAAAGTTATTTTAGTGCTTAAAGAGTTTCCCCTTTCCTGTTCATGAAAACTACCAACGTCTGCCTCACATCTCTTTTATGGAATCTCACCACTGATCATGGTTGCTGCATAATGATTAATAAATGCTTTCATTGAACCTTTTGTTTTTTGTCTCATATGCTAACTAGACACCCATGAAAGTTAAAGGACCACTATAGGCACCCATACCACTAAACCTTAATGAAGTGGTCTGGATGCCAGGTCCATCTAGGATTAACCCTGCCTGCTGTAAACATAGAAGTTTCAGAGAAACTGCTATGTTTACATTAGGGTTAATCCAGCCTCTAGTGGCTGTCTCATTGACAGCCGCTAGAGGCGCTTCCGCACTTCTCACTGTGATTTTCACAGTGATAAGACGCCAGCGTCCATAGGAAAACATTGAGATGACATCAGAAGAGGGAGGAGAGTCCCAGCGCCGAGGGAGCCCGGTGCTGGAAAAAAGGTAAGGGATTAACCCCTTCCTCCCCCTTCAGCGCCACGGGAGTGGGACCCTGAGGGTGGGGGCACCCTCAGGGCCCTATAGTGCCAGGAAAACGAGGTGTTTTCCTGGCCCTATAGTGGTCCTTTAAGTTATATACACTACCTGAGTAACCATATAATATATGTACAGTGCATACATTTACTATGAAAGTTTGTGTGGATCTAACTGAAACGTTAACCATTTGATTTTTTTATGTAAGGTAATAAAAGCTAAGTGTTAAGTATATATATATATATATACATACATACATACACACAACAACAAAAATCCCGGATCCTGGAGTTGTGTTAGGGACTTGTTTTGGCTATTTAAAGTACTCACCTCCTCTAGCCAGTAACCGTATCTTGATCAGTGCGGCCCATATTTCCAGTAACCGTATTCGTGGTCTTTTCAAAACTCTACAATTTTTATACATTGTGTAAAATTATGTTTTGAAATTTAATGATATAAAGGAGACAATAGCAAATGTTTAATTTTATATAGTCAAAATATTATAAAAATAACACATGGTGGCACATAAAATATCAGTCACGCTTACAAATCAGTAAAGATAATATCCAGAAGAATTGCTAGAAGAAAAAATGATAAGATAATTATCAGGAAATATAAATACTATATATAAATGGTTAACAGATCAAAATGAATATTCCCTAAAATGGTCTGTTATTATATTAAGAAAGAAAAATAGAATTGCAGCTATTAAACATTGGTGACGGAGTAGTCAGTAAACATTGTTTTGTGAATATTTTTGATGCTCTCATGTATAACTTTTTCCAAATATTTATTTTCCATTCTCTTTGATTTTCTTTATTTGATGGAGCTATCACAGTGATGTATAGTTATAGAGACAGATCACTGGTCTGGAATGGAATGGAGCACATTTTTTTATTAGTATTTGTGTGTTGGAAATCAAAATAGCCCATAGGTTTCAATTCATCTGCATTATTCTACCTTGGGCGCTTCAGTTAAGTCAGCAGTTGTTAAAAATAGACTTTGTTTTTCTTGTTTGCTATTTGTCATGTAATATGACTGTGAAACTCTACTGTTTCACTTGTTAAGAAAACAATATTTTAGCACTTTAATAAAATATATCGCTATTAAATGTTAATATATTTTAAAATACATATATGTTAAGAAGCAATGAGACCCTTCAATCCCACAGGAGCATCTGTGTTTAATGTGAAGTGACAAATAGCTCTTGTGAATAGCAAAGACTATTCTGACATAGGAATACTGAGTTGCAGCAAGATATTACGAAAGAACTATCAAGAACTGAAAGTCAATTTCGAATTTCTTGTCAAAAATAGTCATACAGAAAACACAGATGACTTTGGGAATTCTTGAATTTCACTTTGAGTTTATTTTGAATAACTTACAATACTCACTTTAATTAATAAGACGTGTTATACGGCTATGTCTATTCACTAAACAGTGAACTGAAGTCGCTTGGAAACTAAATTGCAAAAGTACAATTAAAAATTAGATAGTGGGGGGCAGTGTTTGACCACCATGCTGTGAGAACACAGCTAACATCAGCTCCTGATTAATCTCACAATTTTAATGTTTTAAGGGATATAATTACCCTGATCATTGCAACCCTGTAATCAGTATCGCAGTCTGGCACCTTTTGCGCAGTATTGGCATGGATATTGGGCCCGACTACAGTTGCTCTATAATTGCTGCGTCCTCCAACTAATTGAGGCCTGGTGCGCTTTTCTGGCTGGGAAAGTAGCCGATCTCTTAACAGGGACTGCCCGGTCTACTCTACCGATTACAGAGCCCTGCACTCCCTTCCCCCTCTCTGGACCGGCGGGGGTTATCCTGATCCTCACCAAGCAGAGTGTACTCACCTCCTGGCAGCTCCTGGGTGATCTTCGTGCGGAAGGCTCCCACGCGGACTGAATAAAATGGCTACTGTGGCACTGCCGCAAAGGATTCCACACAGTCTCCGGCGCAAAGCTTGGAAGAGAGGTTCTATAAGGTGTTCAACAACATCTGTCAGAGGTTCTGGCGGGACCTGCAGGAGAAGCAATACACGTTGTCAGATACTGGAGGTTAAACCTACTAGCAAAACTCCTGCTCAGAAGCCTGTCCGCACAAGTCCTGCTCAGAGACCTCCTTATGAACAGAGACATACACCACCTCATTAGGCAGTTCACAGCTAAGGCACGAAAGGAGAAATTTGCTCCCTGGGTTCTCGAGGACTTTGCCTGATAGTGGCGAGAGGGGCTTGCAGCTCTCGGAGATGAAAAGTGGTTGCGAGTGGTGGAACCTATAGCTTATCCAGTTGCTCTATACAACTGCTTATGCTCAGCATGATTACCAAGGGCAACGGATGAGCAGGCCATGGCTCTGGGGTTGCCTGTTCCCTAAATGCAACTCTATTGCTGCCTCTGAGCTCTCTGCATTTCTTTCACCTCTGCTTTACTAAGATCTTCCCCTCTTCTAGAATTCTAGCTAGAGCCCTTGCTCACACAGTTGATGCCTGTCTCTCATCATTCTCATTCTCACAGGGGTTTTCAGTGATACTGGTTCAATTACCCCCACCCCCCTTATAGAATGAATAGTTGGCTAGAGTATAAAAAAGGTTTCAGACCTATAACTATAAGGTATTGTTTTTTGTTATGTTTATTTCATGCTATTTATGGTTATTGTACCATCAAACTTGCAAAAAGTTTCATGGTGCCATTCAGCGACATGCTATTTTTTTAATCTCTTTAACTGAAAATGTTTTTACTTGTTCACTGAAACTTATTAATAAAATATGTTTCAAACTTAAAAGACTCCCAGCTGATATAAATTTGAAGTTCAGTTTGGGTTCAAGTATGTCTCTGTCACATTATGTATACCCAAACACGTAGGAAAAGGAGGTGCATCAGGAGAGGCCCAGATAGCCCTATGACTGGACCTTAGAACTTCCAGACTTAATGTATAAAATAGAGAGAGAGAAGTCATATAGATGGATAATTGAGGTACTACTCAGATAAAATATAATGATAACCCAGAGGTACTCAGAATTCCAATAAACTAGTCATGGTCAAAACCAGAAAATACACAGAAAATGCTTAAATATTCCGTCATGATTCCCTTTTATTCCAGAAGTTGTGTCCTTAAGGGGTTAAGGAATGCACTAATTGGGACCCAACATATAAACTACAATAGGGCACAGAACTAGGGACAAACCAGGACTGAATAGGGTTACGTAGGTTCTGATTGGTCCATGTCACTTCTGCTACTCCAGAAAGTGCGGAAATGAGGTCGCCCTGATAATGCGACCAAATCAGAACCAGAAGTGATGTCGCGCCCATTGATGTGCCCTTAACGCATGCAGATTCTGAATTACTAGACGGAGAAAGGTCACGCCTCCAAATAGCACATTTGATGCAACCTGCGAGGAGCACTGGACTAGTGGCGCTGATTGGGTAAGTATCTCTGTTTGTGATATATTGAGGTTCCAGGTTTGATGGGCTATTTCTCTTCTAAAGGCATGGATGTGATATGTGATATTCAACACAGCGCAACACATTTCATGTTGCAGGGCTTTCCCAAGTTCATGTCTTTATCTTCAAGACTTTTCATTAAGTTGGTTATTAACATGATGCAGAAAGGTTCAGTAGAAGATATTGTATTCCTTCATTATGTGAATTTCCCTAAATAGATAGCATACATGAATAATATAATGGTGGGCTGTCAAAGCTAAAATAGCAAGAAAAAGTTAAATTAAACCTGGAGGGATCGTGTTCTAAATCATTCCAATTGGAATCTGCAAATTATGCTCTGCTTTGTCCATCCTCTCCACATTTTATTAATGCACCTATACCATATAACATATTACAAGATAATAATATAAATTATGCTGGGTGTGACACATCTGCTTACTACAGTTAGTTGAGTACACATCCAGGTGCTTATAATGGTGGGGTATCTAAAATGCAGTGCACCCTGCCACAATATTTAGAGAGGAATGACTAAGGGCTGTGGATGCAGAACATTATTATTAAAGGAACGCTATAGGGTCAGTAACACAAACATGTATTCCTGACCCTATAGTGTCAAAAAGACTATATAGCCCCCTTGGCCACTCTTTTCCCCCCTAAATATAATAAAATTGTACCTTCATTCCAGCATGCTGCTGCTGGCTCTTCCCTTGATCAGTCTCCTTGGCTGACATCAGATACAAGTGCTTTACCATAGACGCAATGCTTTCCCATAGGCTGAGACTATCAAGAAAGCAGAGCCCAAGTCAAACACAGCCCTGGTCAATCAGCATCTCCTAATAGAAATGCACTGAATCAATGCATCTCTATAAGGAAGGTTTAGCGTCTCCATGTAGAGGGTAGAGACACTGAATGTCAGTCACACCATGCAGCACCGCTCCAGGAAGCACCTCTAGTAGCCATCTGAGGAGTGGCCAGTGGAGGTATTCCTAGGTTGTAATGTAAACACTGCCTTTTCTCTGAAAATACAGTGTTTACTGAAAAAGCATGAAAGGAATGATTATACTCAGCAGATCAAATACAATAAGCTGTAGTTCTGGTGACTACAGTGTCCCTTTTAATATTATTGGCATTTATATAGTGTCAACTCATTCCGCAGTGCTGTACGATATTATAAAAGGGGGAAATGTAACAATAAATAAGACTATTACAAACTGTTACAGGAACAATAAGTTAATGAGGAGGTGAGGTACAAAAAACACAATAGGAAGAAAGGAGTGAGAGGATAGCAAGCAAACAACAAGGTGGGAGAATCTTTCAAGATATGAGGTGAGAGATCAGATAGGTGAAAGTCATACATTAACAAGACTATAAATGCAATAACTAACACATTTAGCAAAGCAAGAGTTGAACATGAAATGTAGAATAGAGTTCAATTAAACAGTAATGCTATATATGGAAGGGATGTAACGAGAAATACAATTGAAAAAAATAAGAGATAATAGATTAAAAAGTAAGAGAGGTATTCTTGAGTTGATCTTCAGAATTACTAATCTGCAGTTGGCTATTGCTAATTTACACAAAGCTTGGAGTCTTGAGTGCAAACTTAGGGTACTCACTGTTTGTTCCCAGGAGAATCTACTAAGATTGTATTGGCAGAGACAAGTGGAGAAGTGGTTGATGGCAAAACAAAATTTAGGCTGATATTGGCTACAACTTAAGTCATTTTCAGTTATGGCTTAAGGAACATAAGGCTTGTAAGGTATTGTCATTCATGAAAAAGGGCATTCATTCTAGGGATGAGAATATCATTTTGCCTCTTTATAAATCACTGGTAAGACCACATATTGAATATGCTGTGCAATTTTGGGCACCTGTTCTAAAGAAGGATATTATGGCACTAGAAAAAGTGCAGAGGCGGGCTACAAAATTAATAAAAGGAATGGAACATATCGGCTATGAAGAAAGGTTAACAAATTGAAACCTATTTAGTTTAGAAAAATGTCGCCTGAGAGGGGATATGATAACATTATACAAATATATTCGGGGCCAATACAAACCATTGTGTGGAAATCTATTCACAAACCGGACTTTACATAGGACACGAGGCCATGCGTTTAGACTGGAAGAAAGAAGGTTTCGTCTAAGGCAAAGGAAAGGTTTTTTTACTGTAAGAACAATCAGGATGTGGAATTCTCTGCCTGAAGAAGTGGTTTTATCAGAGTCCATATAGATGTTCAAACAGCTACTAGATGCATACTTGCAAAAACAGAATATTCAAGGATATAATTTTTCAATGTAGGGTAATAGCTTCTTGATCCAATGATTAATCTGACTGCCATTCTGGGGTCAAGAAGGATTTTTTTCCTAATTTGTTGCAAAATTTAAAGTGCTTCAAACTGTTTTTTTTTTTTGCCTTCTTTTGGATCAGAAGCAAAAAACAAATGTGAGGAAGCTATTTTCAGCTATGTAACTATGTGACATAACAATCCATTAATCACCCAATGACAGCTCTTCATATAAACCCATGTTATCGGACATAGTTGTCTAGAAACATTGTGTCCTGTTAACAGCTTCAGTCCAATAACATGTCAGGGCGGTGACTATAACAATGATTTTGCCAAATTCCTTGTCTTGACAAGATAGAAAAGTGAATAATGACTACAGAATGAAACTTACTGAAAGGGCACAAAGATGAGTATTCATACTGTATAAGGATCATGATAGCCTCCAATGTTGCTGCACTCTAAAGATTCTCCCTCAAGGAACGTGTCTCAGGTTTGTCATCTGAAGATTTGATGCGTAAAACATTTTAGTGCCAGTTCCAACAAGGACAAACAACCATGTGCAAACCTTAACTAAGGGGTAATTAAAACATCAGATTTATTTCCTCCATAAAAAGCAGTAATGGAAATACACAGGAGAACATCAGGACAAATAAATAAACCAGCTGATCATTTTCATAACCTATTGAGCAGATATTCTAGAGAACAATATACAGGTTTAAGAAGGTGTAAACATGCTTGTTACTGGACTCACACACTTCATGCATACACCTGGAAAATGTCAAATAATGTAATGTGCGGAAACAAAGAAAAACAACTTTAAGAGCCACGTAAATCCAGATTTCACAATCTAAAAGAAAGTCAACTTTTTCATCCCATGTATCCCATTCAGTAAATGAATTATTCCCATACAATGCTGCTGTAAATATATAATACCAACTGCTAGGATTGCTCACCAAAGTGAGAATTTAAAGTGAATTTTAAATTTCAGGGAAAAGCAGATAAAATGAATGCATTGCTGACTTAGATAAGTTTTCCAGTTTGGCTCCTTCGATCTTAAATTCACTTTGAACTCCCATCAGTTCTAGCTTTGGAAAATAACCTTGTATATTGTGTATTATGTACATAGGTACATTGCACATTAATGGGAATTTTATTGATTTGAACTCTGATATACACATACATAGAACATTCTTCTGAGTTATGTTGCTGTCAAGCTGGCTGATAGATGCACATTGCATAACTCTCCTTCGCGCATGCATACATACTGAAACCGTGCACGGAGACAGTCCTGCAGTCTTTGTAGCCCATTGCCCAAGATGTAATCCATCTTATTAAAGGTAAAACTGTATAAACTGTAATAAATTGTAATTACCCGCAGTGCTTTCCCTCCTGCTTCGCTATAATTCCTGTGATTTAACTTCAACATGAAAAATATACAGTTGTAAAATATACAGTGAGTGAGCACTGTGAGTTTGTGCTCAGAGTTTAAAGCAATCAACAAGCTCAATCACCATGAGCAAAAAAATTATTCAAAAGCTTGGCTTATTGGAGAATTAAAGAACATTCTAAATTACAACTTTAAATAGTTTTGTCACAGTTCTCATCATGCCATACAGATGGCCAGATGTGGCCGCTCCATAAGTGCCCAACAGGGAATTTGAACCTTTTGCCTTTGAGTCACAGCAGTTCCGATTCTTTTCAGCTGTTTTAGCCCTATTGTTCCTGGCTATGTCTGCAGCACTGGTGGCTGGACTGCCCCTCCCTGAGAACATTATCAAGTCTTTGCTCCTGGCGTATGTGTTCAGTTCCTGTTTTCAAGTCTCCTGAGCTTGTATTCCATATTCACACAATACCTGGTGCAAAACTGATCCATGGACTCCCGACATACACACACACACACACAGATACATACACACACACAGACAGACACAAAAAAAAACACGCATATACAAAATGTTTGTCACCCTCCTGTTTCCTACCTTTTAGGTGCAGGAGTGTGATTTTCCCTGGGGGTACAGTGGTGGCATCAGGCTGGTGAGAGTCAGAGTTCCCACTCTGACTCCTCTTTCCTCCCGTGCGGGCTCTCGCTGATAGCTGGGAGGAGTGACGGGCTGTCACTTCCACCCAGCTGTGATGTCATCACTGGGAGTCCGGTCGCGCTGTTAAAGCGCCGCAGCACTGACCGGGGCCCCCTGGAAATTCATCTCTATCGGGTGGCCCTAACAGCATGGGCCACTTGAACGTGCCCTGGCCGCAACACATGGCGGCGGGCACCTGGTCGCAGGGCAGCTGGGCCCCCTGGAGTGACAGACTTGGTAGCAGCTGCGACTGTGGTATGTACGACACTGTCCATATTGACTTCATCTACACTTTGTTTATCCCGACCTCTGGCATCCCTTGACTTTGGCTATCCCTAGACTATCCTGCTGTTTGTTACCTTGTCGGTACTGCTTTGGAACACCTTTCCTGCACAGTCACAGTTCAAAGATTTAAAGTCCTGGTGGCTTCTTACCTGGCCACCTTGGACTGTGTCTATATGCAAGGGTGAGGAAACATATCTGTGCTACAGACTCCCACCTCAGGTGAGACCCTGACAACTTGCCATAATTCAGAAAATACCCTGAACATTAGAGGATCGGAGCCACAATAAGCCACATATTCTGCATTTAAAAAATAAATATTCATTATATTTATATACCTTGTGTATTTTATTTTGTTTCTTTGAACATAACTAATTACTCATGGCTACGTGGTTGGCCCATCATTTATTATCACATATCTGACCAGTCCTGGTTTCCCTTCATGCTTCTTGTTATTCCAGTCTTTTATTGTATTTAAAAAATATATATTTTATTAATACTCAAAAATATGAGGTATTACCCAACGTTCGTGAACCGCTATACAATATCCGTACATTGAGTTTTAAATCCTCTGTTGCATGTAACATCATCCTACTTACCTCAATAAAAAGAGATTGACAAAAAAACAACAACATGTACTGAATTTTGGTTTTAACAAAAATAGAAGTGACATAAATCAGCAGACTAGTCTAACTAGTGATGTGTGAATATGAGTTCTTTGCTCTACAACTTTGTTCACATTAAGTCTTGTGCGGTCATGAAAATCTTTATATTTGAACAAAGCCAGTGCCAATGAGAGGACCCAAAATACTGAAACACATGCAATGCTTCATTGAAGTTCAAAATAACTGTTTTTAAATTAGTATGCTGCTAAAGGAGCCTACCACTGTGGGGCAGGAAATCGAAAAGCCACCGAGCGTTCTCATTTACCTCTCTGGCTTATTGTTCTAGTTGTCTTGTAGACATGCTGTCTCTCAGATCCGTGTCTACAACAGGTATATTATTTACTTGGATTAAAAAGCACAGACCTTTCCTGCTATGAAAACGTATTTTGCCTCAGTTAAATGATGTTAATCACAGACCTTTGTGACATTAAAGAGTTCCTCTATGCATCATAACCACTACAGCCTACTTATAACGCATCATGACCACTACCCTGATCCTGTTCCTCAGTAATGGGGCAAATCGTTTAGCAAAGGTTTGGCCTACTACCTGTTTCTCACGGGGCTCTGTTTGCGTTGAAGCAGAATTTATGACATTTGACTTCTGCAGGGTTACAGAAACAGGTTGCATATCCTGCCAGGCATGCATTGGCTGAGAGCATCAGCTGAGAATTGCCATTAGCCAGCCCAAAATTATAGATCCAGGTTGGCTGATGACACCTCAATGATGCTTCCGGAGGTGGAGTTACACCTCCAGCAGCTAAAAAGTTAAAAATCTCTGTGTGCAGCATTTTATAGCAAATACTACACATACAGACTCCTTGCACCGTGACCACTTTAAATCACTGAAGTAATCATGGTACTTGGAGTAACCCTTTTAATATTCAATAACATAGAGTTCAACCCGGGATGGTCCATGTCTTCATGTGCAATACATCCAATATTAAAATTCTAAATACCGAAATCCTCTCCACTCATCTTTATTCTACTGATTCTGTAAAAGAGTATCTCTGCATCGAATCGTTTATCACAAAAATAGACAGTGTTGAAAAGTTCACATATTTTGTGTATTGACATACTTTTTCAAGACAGGAATTGCATTTACCGTGTGATATGCAGCTGGTACCCATCAGTAGAATTTAAAATAGACAGAATGGGGATCCTATCTAAAGGTAAAATAATCTGTGGTAAGGCACGGTAGGAGAGGCCATTTTACACTTAGCCAGACAGTTGCATTGTGAAATAGTTACCTTGGGATGGCAAGCAATTGGAATCAGGAAATTGGCTATTCCCCAATCAAGAGATCTTCTGAAATGAGACTGCTACAGCTTGAAGGCCACAAGACTCAAGGACCCCAGGTCTAAGGTATTTATACAGGAGAGGAAGGACCTTTCCAAATCTCTCACTCAACCTCATATGGGGTTAAAGGATAGATAAAGCCACATATTCGGTCTTCCTCCTTGTAATGGAATTTATTACATCTCTAGTGCCTGTGTAGATAGAAATTATGGACCAATCTGATCTGAAATCTGCATCATTTTTCATACTTAATTCAAGTCACTGAATGTTCATCTCTGTTTAACCTTCAGATGTTCAGCTAAAAGAACATCCAAATATAGAGAAATGCTTTTCTTTGTTTCTCTGCCAGTTTTTTCTTCCTGCAGTCGAGCTCTCCACTAAAGGTCCCAAAGGAAGAAGCTCAATCTATGTTTTATTTTTCAGTTCTTCGGTGGATATTTCTGTAACACCGAAGCTTAAATAACTCAGTAGAATATGCTGATGTCCAATATAATTTTTACCATCATTCCTTTAACAAAGATCTTTAAAGGAACACTCTATTGGAACAAAAATCTAACTTTTAGAAGACATAACCCCCCAAAAAACATTATTGAATATTTGTTGCATAATTTTGCTGGGGAATTAAACAATCTAGCTTTCCCAATTAAGTTGGACATTGTACATTGAGAAATCTTGCAGACTGATTACCCATAGGTAACACTTTCCAAAACATACTTTTCAATGATCTTCATTACTGATCATTGAAAAGTATTTGAGAGGCAAGTGCCACTTCAGAGAGGTTAGTGTTAGTCTGTTCAGCTCCCTGATCATGACCATTTTCCATTACTTTAATGAAAATTCAAAACAAGCAAGACAGGGAACCCTAATGGCTGTCAACAAGATGCAGTACAGGTGTTAATTTCCCTTGTAATTAACACTTTTATGAAATAAAACTGCAGTGACAGGGAGTGTTCTAGGTACCTGGAGTATTCTTTTAAGTGATCATCACCTAAACAGAACTAATAAAGTGAATCTAGTAAATGCACAAAAAAAGTCATCAATGTCATCAAACATTAGCAATATAAACCAAAGTATTTCAACTTAAAAGATTTATCACAAAGATAACCTTCAAATTTAAACCACACTCCAAATCCAGAATTACTATGAGAATTGGTCATTGCTCCACACTTTAAACTTCCACTTTATTTCATGACTGCCAGCCCCATAAGGATGAAATCAGTGAGTGTATCAAGGTTCTGTCCTTGGTCCCCTACTGTTCTCAATCTATACTACCTCCCTTGGTAAACTCATCAGCTCCTATGACTTCCAATATAACTTCACTGCGTATGACATGCAAATCTGTCCTCTCCTGATCTATCACCGCCACTCTTGACTCGTGTCTCTGACTGCCTCTCTGCTATTTCCAACTGAAAGGCTGTTCACTTCCTTAAACTCAACCTGTCCAAAACAGAACTTCTGGTCTTTCCTCCCTCAAGTGTTGTTACTTCTGTGTCTGTCTCCCTGAAAGTCAACCTTGCTACCATCACCTCTACTTCGCAGGCTCGCTGCCTTGGGGTACTCTTTGATTCCGACCTCTCCTTCACGCCCTGTGTCCAGTCAGGCGCCAATTCCTGCCGCTTCCATCTCAAAAACAATGTGCGCATTCACCCCTACTCAACGCCAGATGCAGCTAAGGTGCTGGTCCGTGCCACTGTCCTCTCTCGCCTTGACTACTGCAATCCGCTTCTCAGTGGTCTCACGTGCTCCCAACTTGCTACGTTGCAGTCTATAATGAATGCGGTGGCAAAGCTCATCTTCCTGTCTGCCCGCACCTCCCACCTCTGTCAATCCCTGCATTGGCTTCCCGTAAGATATAAAGCTCAATTTAAGAACATGTTAACTAAACTGTTAATAGCTCTCTCTCCCCGCTCCCTGATTCCACTCCTGCAACTGTAAAAAAAAAAAAAATCACCCACTAAGCCCTCTGTGAATAGTTTTCTAGCAACCTACTTTTCTACCCTGACCCTTACCCTTTGTGTCACATTACCCCACTCCCTCTAGCATGTAAGCTCATTAAGCAGGGCCCTCCACCCTTCTGTTCGTGAGCTTCCATCTTGTGTGGTTATAAATGTGTCTGTTAGTTCACCCATTGTGCAGCGCTGTGGAATTTGTTGGCGCTTTATAAATAAGAAATAATATAATGAATAAGATTTTATTTAGAAATGTTAGTTTTTTTACCATTAAGGTTTCTCTTATTAAGTGTTCTTGCATAGACCACTTAATGTTATCTCACATATATATTTTTCTTATTATAGCCAAATTTACTACTCTAACTCCTCCCACAGTTTTTACACTACATAGACAGTAATATACGGAAACGTGCGGATTGTTCCCGATCGGATTGCTATTACTTTGTGGAACGTTTCGCTGAATGGTTCACGGAATATCGTCGTTCTTGTGGCGAAACTGGTCCCATAGGAATGAATGGCAAAATGTTCAAAACTAGAGTGGGAGCTGGCAAAAGCTGAAAAATCAGGACATGATTTCTAAACTGCCACCACTCCCTCATTTTCAAGCCCACCTACACAAATCTTATATCAAAACGTTCAGCTATCCCTGCTGCCACGGTTAAGCCATAGTCCTGATAGTTTTCACAATATGCTCATTTGTTTGCAACTCACGCCTTCCATTGACATTCATTAAAACTCCACTCTATATAAAGCTCAAATTTGAAGGGCAATTTCGAAACTGCGACTGTGCCTTAATTTCTAATATCTCAGAGACATACTAAGCATCAAAATGCAGGCCTGGGTCTTGTGATTCTCACAATATAAAGCACTTAGCTGTAGGATTTATAGTTTTTAAAATATGACCGTTTGAAGATGGCAACTGCCAAAATACTCTGACCTGTGCCAGGCTGGAGCAGCAAGTGATGTCATAGACAGAGCCTTTTGTACACCTGCTAATGTTTTTATAAATGTATGGTTTAATGTAACTGTGAAGCACTTTGGGCAACAACGTTGCAATTACATGTGCTATATAAATAAATAATAACAGTTACTACTGGTGGAGGCAAGAACACTTCACACAATTTCCCCAGAAATTGTAGTTAAGTGTTCTTGCATAGCAAGACCACTTATTGTTATCTCACATATATATTATTATTCTTATTATAGCCAAATTTGCCACCCTAACTTCTCCCACAGTTTTTACACTACATAGACAAAAATTTACCAAAACGTGCAGATTGTTCCCGATCGGATTGCTATTACTTTGTGGAACGTTTCGCCGAATGGTTCACGGAATATCATCGTTCTTGTGGCGAAATTTGTCCCATAGGAATGAATGGCAAAGCTAGAGTGGGAGCTGACAAAAGCTGAAAAATCAGGACATGATTTCTAAACTGCCACCACTCCCTTATTTTCAGGCCCACCTACACAAATCTTATATCAAAACGTTCAGCTATCCCTGCTGCCACTAAACATGTCAACGGCTAAGCCGTAGTCCTGATAGTTTTCACAATATAATCATTTGTTTGCAACTAACGCCGTCCATTGACATTCATTCAAACTTCACTCTGCAAAGCTCAAATTTGAAGTGCAATTTCTAAACTGCGACTGTGCCTTCATTTTTAATACTTCAGAGACATATTATGCATCAAAATGTAGGTCTTGTGATTCTCACATTATAATGCTCTTCGCTGTATGATTTATAGTTTTTAAAATACGACCGTTTGAAGATGGCAACCACCAAAATACTCTGACCTGTGCCAGGCTGCAGCAGCAAGTGATGTCATAGACAGGGCCTTTTAACCCCTTAAGGACCAAACTTCTGGAATAAAAGGGAATCATGACATGTCACACATGTCATGTGTCCTTAAGGGGTTAAACACCTGCTAATGTTTTTATAAATGTATGGTTTAATGTAACTGTGCAACAACGTTGCAATTAAATGTGCTATGTAAATGATAACAGTTACTCCGCCCACTCCAGTTGTAGACTACAGGTGGAGGCAAGAACACTTCACACAATTTCACCAGAAATTGTAGCTTTTCTAGTTTTTAATGATGTCCTTGGTTGCACAAACAATACAACGTATGTACTAGTTACACATTTAACCTACATAAAGTATAGATAACATTTAGCAGGACTGAACATAGCGATAAAGTTATTTTCAGACTACAGGCTCTTGAAGGATTTGATGGTTCCTGGGAGGTTGCGGTACTTTTTATACAAAGGTTCCACGACTCACTGATTTGTTGTAGTGATGAATTGAGAGTAAAGTGTTGGAACTGGAATTAAGGGACTAGTGGAATGTAAAGTAAATATTTATATTAGGTAGTGCAGGAGTTTATTGAGAACAAGTTACGAGCCAAGCAAGATAAAGATACAAATGTTAGAGATTTCTGTCATTTTAACATATAGTGACGTGTACTGTAATCACATTGCAGGGCAAACGGACAGTGAAATTATATAGAGTGTTGAGTTTGTTGCAATGAATATGTGTTGCACATACATATACCCCACAGTCTACATATGATTATATATAGTAACAGTACCAACTGCATCAAATGTGTTTCATTATTCTGTCATGTTATTCATTACTGTATGGAAATTAAATCAAATAACTGGACAATTGGTACATTAAAGGGATACTATAGGCACCAAAACAGCTTTAGCTTAATGAAGCGGATTTGGTATATAGATAATGCCCTTGCAGTCTCAATTCTCATTCCTCTGCTATTCTCAGTGATAAGCTGACCTGGTAACCAGATGTTTTATGGCATCATGATATAATAGCATTTCAACCCAAGCATGCGTTTATGAATGCTTTCTGACTCTTACACAATACTGGTCTAGAGGAAATGGACAAGTGCCAAGTACTTTGGAAATTAAACATAGAGGAAGTGTAATAATTGAAGTCTAACACTTAGCTTTGCCTATTCCTGTACAATGCTAGATTTACAGACATGTCATGCCAGTTTGTCAACACTTCCTTGCTAGGATCTTATTATTACTGGTATTTATATAGCGCCAGCATATTCCGTAGCGCTTTACAATATTATTAAAGGGGGAGATTTACCTATAAATGAGACAATTACAAAAACTTACAGGAACGATAAATTGGAGAGGGCCATGGTCAAACGAGCTTACAGTCTTTAGGAGGTGGGGTGTAAAACACAACAGGACAGGAGACAGCAATCAAAGGTAGGAGTGAAGCAGAGAGCAAGGAACATGTATGTAAGGTAGAGGTTACTCTGGGAGGCCATAAGCTTTCCTAAAGAGATGGGTTTTGAGACACTTTTTAAATAACTGAAGACAAGAGAGCTTGATGGTCATAGGCAGGCTATTCCAAAGGAAGGGAGCCACCCGTGAGAAGTCCTGCAAGCGTGAGTTGGTCATATGGGTGCGAGCAGTGGACAGGAGAAGGTCATGGGCAGAACGGAGAGACCGAGAAGGGGCATACCTGTGCATCAGTGAAGAAACATAGGAGGGGCTAGAATAATATAATTAACCTTAGACCATCACAACTGAATGCAGACATTGTGTAATCCTTGTTGTTTCTCATCCCATTGCTCATTGATTGCCAACTTTTTTAATAAACTGCACAGCGCATGTTTACATTGTCTGTTAGTGTGATATCATGCTCTCTACGTGTACCATACTATTACAGGTTATCACAAGATTATTCACCAGGTTAGGAACTGTTTGGAATTGACAGGAGAAGTCAGTTTCTTTTTCAAATAGTTTTAATTGAAAGATTTGAAATGTTACAATGAAATGAACTATCAATATGAGAAGTAAAATATTGATACAAAAAACAAACAAACCGAGGTATAATATAATAAATAATTATCTGGAAGTAGTAAATTATTAATAAATCAAATGTAGAGTAATATCGTACGACATATCACAATGTATATATAACATTTTGGTCAGATGGGGTCAAAAATTTAAGTTATGCATTTGACATATTGCTGTTAAAGGGAAACTCCAGTGCCAGGAAAACAATCCGTTTTCCTGGCACTGCAGGTCCCCTCTCCCTCCCACCTCCCATACATATACCTCTCGTTGGTGATCCCTGATCCGGCCCTCCTGGGCCATTTGATCACGAGGTCCTTGCGAGGACCTCACGATCACATGGACGGAATAGCCGTCCATAGCAGTGCCAGCAGGGGGGGTGCCTGGATTGACAGGTAGTTCCCCTGCTGCCTGTAATAAAGTAAAAAAAAGGTTAAAAACTGTTTAAAATGAAATAATATATTCTTAGATCATATATATATATATATATATATATATATATATATATATATATGATCTAGGTGTGTGTGTATATATATATATATATATTTACACATACATACAGAATGATATTAATTAAATATATATAATTATATATATATAAGTAATATAAAATAAATATATAAATACGTTAACAATAAAAAAAAATAATTACAATATATGTGTAATTTCGTTCTAACTGTATTTTGTTATTAATATATATATTGATATCAAAATACGGTTAGAATGAAATAATATATATATATATATATATATATATATATATATACATAAATATATATGTATATATCACTATATATACCTATATAAAAATAAAAATAATTGTAAAAAATGATATATATTCCAAAATAATATATATCTTAGTTTTTGTAAATTTTAAGTGTATAATACTGTTTTTTAATATATTACTTATGTAATAATTTTTTTTGAATACTTATGACTCATGAGACGACTTTGTAAGGGATTAGATTTGAATATGTAATTTTTAGCAAATACTTGTGGATTTTTTATACATAGTTTGATAGGGTTAATTATGCACTTTCAATACATTTCTTCACTTTTTGCACTTTATATTCATTATATTTTTAGAAGAATTGGAACTATAAGAGCTTATACAGCACATTCCAATATTTATTAACTTTAATATATTACAGCACTGGTCACAGCATGATTAATATGTGAACATTGTCACTTTAGATGTATGCACTGATACTAAGTGTTCATTTAATAAATAGATCAATTCCTCTTGTCACCCTCTCTAGGTTTGTTTACACATAGTTTGCCCATATATATTTTTCTGCACACTTCATATTACTTACATATCCTATAGTGCACTTAGTCCCTTAGTATTGCTATAGTTCTGAATTATATTTATTATGTTTTTTTATATTCTATGCCTTCTCATGGTGTCTCTTTTGATCCCCCCCTTTTCTTGCCGTTTGGGCTGTTGCCCGGTTGCCATGGTGACATGATACACTATGGAGGACTCTTGTGTTTTGGTTTGCAGTGGCGCCCGTAGAAATGGGAGGTCTTTAGGAGACAAGTTAGTCTCCAGCTGCCCAGAAACGAGGCTTTCTGCACCAATTAAAACCCTTTCCCTCCGCTCACGTGATAGGTACCCGGAAGTGAATTCACTTCCGCATTGGCGACCGGTGCGAGTCTGGCGGCGGGAAAGAGCGAGGACCACCTGTGTTGTAAGTATACTCATTATTTGTTTCCTATATAAGCTTTGCTCATTTTGTATTTGATTTATGTCCTGATGAAAGCTCTTTGAGGAGCTGAAACGTCGATACTGAACTCGGAATAAAAGTGATATTACTTGAGAAAACCGTGAGTGCCGGTTATTTTTTGAACTTATCAATTTTTGCAACCAGAGCACCAGGTATTTATATATTTTGAAGGTTGGAGTGCAGGAACTACCGTTCTTTTTGTTATATATATATATACGTATATATATTTTAATTCTACGCATATATTTATGTAATATTTTTAGATAATGAAGTCATTTAATTAATTACAATTTGCAGGACCTGCCTGATAACCCAGGCCGAAAGTCCAGATACTTTAATTTCCTAGCACCATATTTAACCCAGAAATATTACCTGTGCCGTGTGCTACAGCAGAAAGGCAGTGGGAGATTAGAGAGGTCAATGTGTGGCTGAAGTCTTGATGCAGGAAAGAGGGTTTGGGGTTTTTAGAGCACTGGGCCGATTTTGCGCTTGCGTACAACCTTTATAGTAGTGATGGATTGCACCTAGACGGAAGAGGGTCTGCTGTGCTGGCGGATAGGATGGCTAGAAGGTTGGAGGAGATTTTAAACTAGTGGTGGGGGGGAGGGTCAAAGCAATCTAGAAAATGGAGATAGGATGGAAAGGAGATGGGCTTTAGCTCAGAACAAAGGGGGTGGAGATGGGGGGAGGGGAAAGCTCAGAACAGAGGAGGTATGTAATATTGATAATTCACAAAAAGTACAAATGACTCATGATAATATTAAATGTATGCTTACTAATGCAAGGAGCCTATATAACAAAATGGGGGAACTAGAGGCAATAGCATACACTAAACAATATGATATAATAGGCATAACAGAAACATGGTGGGATGAGACACATGACTGGGCAGTTAACTTAAATGGGTACATGCTATTTAGGAAGGATAGGAAAAACAAGGAAAATGTGGAAGCTTTGTGGGTAGAAATCGGATTGGGGCAAACAAATGGAAATAAATTATTGGTTGTGATATGTTATAAACCACCAAATGTAAATATTAATGAGGAAGAACTGCTGTTAGTGCAAATCGGGGTAACACGTTAATTATTGGAGATTTTAATTACCCGGACATAAACTGGGATAGAGGGACTAGTACTTCAGCAAGGGAAATCCGGTTTTTGAATGTGTTAAATGACACCTTTATGTCACAACTGGTACAAGCACAAACTAGAAAGGATGCTTGTCTGGATCTCGTTATAACAAACAATGTTGATCTTTTAACCAACATTCAAGTTGGGGAGCATTTGGGAAATAGTGATCACAATATGGTAACTTTTGAAACAAACTCAAAAAAGCAAAAGCACGTGGGGTATATTAAAACGTATAATTTTAAAATAGCCAATTTTAATAAGATTAGGGCAGCTCTACAACATATCGACTGGCATAAACTCCTTAGTAATAAAAACACTGAGGAAAAATGGATACTATTCAAACAAATATTAAAAAGGTACATTTCACAGTATGTACCATTGGGTAATAAATATAAAAGAAACAAATTAAAACCAATGTGGCTTAGTAGAGACGCAAAACAAGAGAATAAATATAAGAAAAGGGCATTTAAAGCATTTAATTCTGACAAATCAGAGGCATCCTATATAAGATATAAGGTATCTTTTACCCCTTTCCTCTCCCCAGAGCCGGGCAAGAGGGGGACCCTGAGGGTGGGGGCACCCTCAGGGCACTATATTGCCAGGAAAACGAGTATGTTTTCCTGGCACTATAGTGGTTCTTTAAGGAGCTAAGTGGGGAAATAAGTGAACCTCTGTATTTAATTTTTCAAGATTCTTTTGTTTGAGGTATTGTACCGGAGGATTGGAGAAAGGCAGATGTTGTTCCTATATTTATTCCTATATCAAAATCCTTGCCTGGAAATTATAGAACTGTGTGCTTAACTTCCGTACTGGCAAATTATTTGAACGGCTGTTAAGGGATAATATTCAGGAATTCATTGGTAAGAACTGTGTTATTAGCAATAATCAGCATGGTTTTATGAAACATAGGTCATGTCCTAAGTAGAAGTATAGATCAGGGTGTTGCAGTGGGTGTGATCTACTTGGATTTTGCCAAGGCATTTGATACGCTTCCTCACAATAGGTTAGTCATCAAACTAAAAGAAATTGGTCTAGATGAATATTCTTGTTCAGCATTGGCTTAAGGATAGAGTACAATGAGTTGTCATTAACGGTAAATTTTCAGGCTGGTCAAAAGTGGTAAGTGGTGTCCCTCAGGGTTCTGTTTTGGGACCGCTTCTATTTAACATATTTATAAATGATCTTGAAATGGGCATTGAAAGCTATGTATCAGTGTTTGCAGATGACACAAAACTTTGTAAAGTAATAAAATGTGAGCAGGATATTGCTTTGCTGCAGAGGGATTTGGATAGATTGGGGGACTGGGCACTAAAATGGCAGATGAAATTTAACATAGAGAAATGCAAAGTTATGCACTTCTAGGTTAAGAATGCACAAGCAATTTACACCCTAAATGGTAGTGAACTAGGGATAACCACACACGAGAAGGATTTGGGAATTGTTATAGACAACAAATTAGGCAGCAATATGCAATGTCAATCTGCCGTTGCTAAGGCCAGTACGGTTTTGTCATGTATAAAAAGGGGCATATATTCTCGAGATGAAAATATAATTTTGCCTCTTTATAAATCGCTGGTAACACCACACCTTGAATATGCTGTGCAATTTTGGGCACCTGTTCTAAAGAAAGATATCATGGCACTAGAAAAGGTGCAGAGACTAGCTACAAAATTGATAAAAGGAATGGAGCATTTTAGTTATGAAGAAAGGTTAAAAAATGTAAATCTCTTTAGTTTGGTAAAACAGCGCCTGAGAGGGGATATGATAACATTATACAAATATATTCGGGGCCAGTACAAACCATTATCTGGAAATCTATTCATAAACAAGGCTATATATAGGACACGTGGTCACACATTTAAGCTTGAAGAAAAGAGATTTCATCTAAGGCAAAGAAAAGTTTTTTTTTACAGTAAGAGCAATAAGTATATGGAATTCTTTGCCTGAATAGGTGGTTTTGTCAGAGTCTATACAGATGTTTAAACTGCAATTGGATAAATACTTGCAAAAACATAACATACAGGGATATAATTTCTAATTAGTGGGGTAATAGCTGCTTGATCCAAGGAGACATCTGACTGCTATTTTGGGGTCAAGAAGGAATTTTTCCTAGTTTGTTGCAAAATTGGAAGCGTTTCAGACTGCTTGTTTTGCATTCTTTTGGATAAACAGCAAAAACAAATTTGAGGAAGGCTGATCTTGATGAACGCAAGTCTCTTTTCGGCTATGTAACTATGTAACCCTGTAACTTTCCAAGACACCATAAAACCTGCACCTGGGAGGTACTGTTTTACTCAGGAGATTTTGCTGAATATTAGTGTTTCAAAACAGTAAAATGTATAACAATGATGATATCAGTGAAAGTGAAGTTTTTTGCATTTTTCACACAAACGGTACTTGATACACTGATGATATTGTTGTCTCAGCAAAGTCTCCTGAGTATAACAGTATCCCTCATGTACAGGTTTTATGTTTTTTTCAAAAGTTACAGCGTCAAATATAAGGCTTGCGTTTTTACTTTTTTCACATTGAAATTTGCCAGATTGGTTACGTTGCCTTTGAGACCGTATGGTAGCCCAGGAATCAGAATTACCCCCATGATGGCATACCATTTGCAAAAGTAGACAACCCAAAGTATTGCAAATGGGGTATGTCCAGTCTTTTTTAGTAGTCACAAACACTGGCCAAAATGGCATTCAAATTAGTTTTTTTGCATTTTTAACACACAATCAAATATAAATGCTAACTTTGGTCAGTGTTTGTGACTAAGTGGCTACTAAAAACGACTGGACATACCCCATATTGAATACCCTGGGTTGTCTACTTTAAGAAAATATGTACATGTGAGATGTGATTCAGAGATTTATGACAGATAACAGTGTTACAATGTCATTATTGATACATTTAAAAAATATATATATTGAAACAGCAATGTCCTACTTGTACTTATAGCCCTATAACTTGCAAAAAAGCATGTAAGCACTGAGTGTTTTGAAACTCAGGAAAAAAATTTGAATCTGTTTAGCAGTTTTTTTTTCATTAGCTTTTGTAGATAAGTAGGATTTTTCAAGTAAAATCCAAAAACATGGTGTTTTTTTTCAATTTTTCACGATTTTTTTTTTTTTAATGTAGACATGATACAGATAATGGTATGTAAAGAAAGCCCTTCTTGTCCTGAAAAAAAAAAAACAATATATATATTTTATATGGGAAAAGTAAATGAGAGAGAGGAAAAATACAGCTAAACACAAACACCACAAAAGTGTTAAAACAGCTCTGGTCCTTAACGTACAACATCGCCAAAACAGTCCGATCCTAAAGGGGTTAAAATATTTAATGAACCTATCTGAATTCTGCTTAGGATATTTACATTCTTATCATAGTTATCTAGACTATGTATCCCATACAAGAATAGTAGGGAGCCTTTTTTCACTAGGTTAATCTAAAAGTCTAGACTGCATATAATTATGTGTTTATACATGTCTATTTTAATATATTCTATGCTACGTAGTTATAATGTATAGCAAAATCAATATGTGTTCTTAGTGAAATGATTGACACTTAGCTGTGAGATTGTCATTATCTGTGCATTTATAAAACGTATCGTTAAAGACAAGCATTTACATTGCTATAAATGTGTTTCCTTTAATCTTCAGTGTGTCTGTAATGATTCTTCTATCAATCTAAATAGATATATTGATATAGATCCAATTACCGGTATATAAAGCGCACTTATATTGTTTAGTGAAAAAATAAACAGTTTAGAAAAAAACAAAAAACATCAAATCAGTAAAGGCATACAGGAAACTGGGTATACATATTTATCTTTTTGAAAAATTGGAACATTAGAATATGCTAAATTCAGTTCTAGTAACATCTATTCAACAGTACTTCAAAAAGATTTATCATGAAACAGGCTGATGGAATTTTTACAGTGCCGAGCTACCTAATTAAAATAGGCAGGAAGCTTTGAAGAATCTTTGGTTGGGACTGTCTGTTTTTTTTTTTTTTTTAAGAATTGCAACATTATTACAAAATATGTAAAGTACGGGCCATAGACTAGAAAACTTTTTATTTTTTTTAAAGTTGCAGGTGAAAGCTTTTTAACAACAGAGATTATTAGAAAATGTATACTTTCAAAATGTTTCCAGCAAAAAAAAATAAATAAAATAAATCAATTTGCCTCACATAAAATATTGAAATTCGAAATGTATATGTTATTATTTAATCCTTTCACTTCTCTCGACAAAAGCCCAATCATGTTTCATATGCAACTATGAAATTACAACTCCTTATACACACACAAATGTGACTCTTATTTATTGTTTCATGGCAGTGTGTGTGTGTGGGGGGGTGTTGGACGGTGACAGTATGGGCAGTGTGTGTGTGGGGGGGAGTGTGTTGGACGGTGACAGTATGGGCAGGGTCATTTATAAATGACTAAAGTCTGTGGTAGAAACTTACTCAACAAAGCACACAATCTATTGTGAGTTCTACCCAGGCCCAGACTGGCCATTGTGCAAACCGGGCAAATGCCTTGTGTGCCGCATTGCCATTGACCGAGACTGACAGGGGAGATCAAAGGATTTTCCCGACTGGTGCTGCCTGACCTCCGGCCCATAGAGGGAGCTCTCTTTCACCAGCCTACACACTGATGCACAGTGCAGACCCTGTGCACATGGTCTACACCTGTCAAGGGGTGTTGACCAGATACTTCTTCCACAGGACCACCAGGGAAAGAATTCCTTTCCTGCATCCTCTCCTGCCAAGGATCAAGGTAAGTAAGAGAGATGGAGGCGTATGTAAGTTGGTTGTTGTTTTTTTGCCCCCATGTCCCCCTTCCTCACCCAGCAGTCCCTGCCCCTCCCTCTTTTGTACCCTGCAGCCCCTGCTCCCCTCTCATCGTGCAGCCCCTGCCCCCCTCTCACCCTGCAGCCCCTGTCTCCCCCTCTCAAACCCTGTAGCCCCTGCCTCCCGCTCTCAAACCTTGCAGCCCCTGCCTCATCCTCTCAACCCCTGTCTCCCCCTCTCTTACCCTGCATCCCCTGTCTCCCTCCCATCCAATAGCCCCCTGTCCCCCACCCAGCACTCCTGTCTTCCCCTCTCAGCTTGCAACCCCATGTCCCCTCTTGTACCCTGCATCCCCTGTCTCCCCCTCTTGTCCCCCTACCCCATGTATCCCCCTCTCATACCCTGCATCCTCTATTTTCCCCTCTAACCCAGAAGCTTCTGTCCCGCCACCCAGCACTCCCACCAGTTCCCCACTCTTCACCTCTCACCCAGCATCCTCTGCCCCTCCCTCTCACCTTGCAGCCCCATGTCCCCATACACTGCAGCCCCTGCCCCCTCTCACCCAGCAGTCCCAATGTTCCCTCTCACACCCTGACCTTCCTCTCACCCAGCAGTCTCTCTCACACCCTGTATCCCCGTCTCCACCTCTCACCCAGCAGCCTGTGCACCCAATGTCCCCACCTCTCACCCAGCAGCCACTGTCCCCACCTCTCATCCAGCAGCCACTGTCCCCACCTCTCACCCAGCAGCCACTGTCCCCCCTCTAAAACATCAGCCCCTTTCTCCCTCACACCCAGAAGCCCCGTGACACCATCTCTCACCCTGCAGCCTCATGTCCCTTCTCAACACCCTGCAGCCCCATGTCCCTTATCACACCATGCAGCACCATGTCCCCTCACACCATGTAACCTCATGTCCCCTTCTCAAACCATGCTGTCCCATGTCCCCTCTCACACCCTGCAGCCCCATGTCCCCTTCTCACACCCTGCAGCCACATGTCCCCCTCTCACACCATGCAGCCCCATTATCCTCTCTCACACCATATAGCCCACGTCCCCTTCTCACACCTTGCAGCCCCATTTTCCCTCTCACACCATGCAGCCCCATGTCCATTCTCACACTCTGCAGCTCCATTTCAACCTTCCACACTCTAGATCTCTTATTCCGCCCTCACACAACATCCCCTATTGTTTCCCCCTCACACACACATCACCTACAAGCTACACGTGGACTGCCCTGAAGGGTATTAAACAAATGTGCCCACTTTGGAGAGGCATGAATGTCATTGGTAATGATACAACATGCACTCTCTTGGGCCACACCCCTCCCATGGCTGCTTTGCCTTTAAATGCCGGGGTTGAATTTTTGTCCCAGTCCGGCCCTGGTTTTACCAATGCTACCTCCATGGGTGGGCTATTTATAAGTCCCTGTTAATGGATACATTCAATAATACACTGCAACTTCTACCGTGTATAACTGGTTTCAGTTCTGTGTGCAGGGGGATTTTAGGTATTTAATTGCATGCTAATAATGAAAATCTTTTTTCCCTTAGGACTAACCTCCAAGCAACTGAATTCTGAAAAGCTCAGTCGTATTTATTTAGAATGTGTTTGCTAGAATGAATTGCAAACTATTTCACAAATCAAGCATCATTGGCTTAATTCTTTCTTGGGCAGAAGGTAAACACATGGAGACAAAACACATCTGGTACTGGCTTGATTTGCATCCTGCACCTATCTCGAGGGTGATCATGCAGAAAACAGCTGACTTTACAGAGAGGGGAGACTTAATGTTACATTCTTTAATCGTGTATAAAATGAATATATTCTGAAATATCATACTTCTTTTACAAGGGAACTTGTTCTAATATTCCATTCCATATTTCGCTTAGGTTTAAAAAAGGCGTGCATGCAACCATGGGAAGAATTGTGATACATGGTGTGTCTGTGTTAAATTTCATGCAGTGCTATATTGGTGACCATTGGGCTTTATTTACTAAACTTGGAATTGTGATGAATTCACAGCAGAATGTAATTTGTTTGGCCAAACATTTTAACAATTTGTAAGTCAGCTATTTGGCCAGCTCAGATATTTTGGACTACAGCATACAAATCTCTAACCCGTTATCTACACATCTATGTATTATCTTATATATCCTTGTTCTCGTTTTGAGCAAGTTTTGTCCTGTGGCAAATTGTTTAATTTTGATCTAAGTCATATATGACAAGTCTTTTCATGGAATAAACAAAAAAGTATGTATTGGCGCTAATGATCCCTCAATGTCGTCAATGCTAAATGCAGTGCGTTCCACAATGGAAGGATAACATGAGTAGGAGGCTCATAGGAGGTTCATAATTGTTAATACATAGTGAAATACCAAAGAAGTATTCTAATATATAGAATTATTTTCCATCAGTTTAATGTTACTTTATCTGGACCTTCTAAAGAGGAAAATCTTAGAAAGTCTTTATTGGAAAGAGACATTTTTTATTTTTTTTAAAGCATTGAATAAGAGAATTTAGAATTTATATGGAGTTGAACAGTAAAGTCTACCCTTGTAACCAGACATGTCTACAGTGTTCCATGGTTATGGCGAGCGGAGTGAGTGAGGAGTTTGCTAGAGTGGTCCAAAGTGTTGCATCTTTATGGCATGAAGAGTGTCAGCAGAGAGTCCTCTGGAGGCTGCCAAGGCATTCCATATTACATACCATAATTTTTCCAGGCTCCTAAACTGTGACTGGTGAAGTCTGTCTCTAGAGAAACCAGGTTTGTGGTGTTGGGGGGGATCTCAGATTTCAAATCATTCCCCAGCCCTTTGGCTAGTGGATGATGGTGTCTTTATGCAGATTATCTGGATACATTAGCCAAAATGTGAGACAGCTGTTTAAAAGGTTTGATAAGCATGGTGCTAGACGTGGTTCATAGCAGGAAACATTTTACATTATCCCAAGCGAGATATTCATTGCATATCAATGAGAAAACAAGAGACATATTCCATTGATAGAACATACTAATTATTGACTTGACTCATAAATCAGAATGTTTTATGTTTAAATTGCCACATACACTCCCAGACTGCTGTGTATAATGTGTAAATGAGCACACAGATCATAGGCTTTTGTTTAGTTTCCCTATCTTCATTGTGTAAAAACAACCTGCTGTTTAAAATATATACACAAGGAGGGAATACAGTGATGTGATTAGTAACAGTAAGTCTACCAAAAGAAATATTGAATAGAAATTCTAAAAAGCAACAATATTCTCTAATGGCATATTGAGAAATATGTGGAAACACATTTTTTTCAGAGATGCTGTATCTGAGACAGGTGTTTTTAAATTTCCCTAATGATTTGTAGAATCTGCCTAGCAGGGTATGCAAAAATTAACTCTAATCAGGGAAAGGTTTGTATTGTTTTGAAATAAGTACAGCTTTGTTAATGATTGACTTGATTCTATCGGCTATAATCGAATCTATTGTTTTTACAATACCAACTCAAAATGTATCATGCATAGATTTATGATTTAATAAATGAAAACAGAAACAAAAATTGCTATTGCAAAGAAGGGTTCAACAATAGGTATCAATCATAAATGTATACATCGTAATTCATGCCACATTTAACAGAAAGGAATATATCTCTGTTAACAATTTCCACATTAATTGAACATCTACACAGAATTAGGCAGATTTCAATTTTAATAAGGCTGACTGGACAAACATTAACAATTTGAACAAAGATCAGTCGATCATTATCAAGCCAGCGGACAATGGGGGTGCACTAGTGATCATGGATCACTCCTTATCACGTTAAAGAAACAGGGTCTCAACTAAGTGACAGCACTAGTTACTTACCCGTAGACCGTGATCCAACAAATAGACTTAAACAGGATCTTGAGACTTTGAATAGGTGGGCTAAGACTAAGATTGTTATCTGAGAAGGAGAATATAAGTTTATGAACAAGAAACATCCAACAATCCCTGTGTTCTATACCCTCCCCCAAATTCACAAAAATCCCCTCTGTCCCCCGGGAAGACCAATTCCTTTGGTGTCACCTTATACTACCATTAAAAATGAAATTTGTAAGATTGTATTGAAACATTGGCAGATTTTTGAGGGAGGTACAAGTTTACCAGAAGAGTTCAACAGTGTAATCGAGTGTGAATATTTTGTACACTCACATTCAGGAAAAAGATACAAAGTAAAGGGATACTATACATGTAATTCAGATTTTTAAGTGTAGATCTTGAAGTGCCCATGTAGATACATCTATGTGAAGTAGACCATTAGACCCATAAAAGAGGAAAACATAAGAGAAGTATCAGAGCGGCACTTCAACAAGGAGAATGTGAGGTTCCAGTAGCTAGACACTTTAAAGGACCACTATAGTGCCAGGAAAACATACTCATTTTCCTGGCACTATAGTGCCCTGAGGGTGCCCCCACCCTCAGGGTCCTCCTCCCGCCGGGCTGTGGGGAGAGGAAGGGGTTAAACACTTAGCTTTCTCCAGCGCCGGTTGGGGAGCTTTCCTCCTCCTCTCCTTCCTAGCGACATCATCAGCTTAGTGGGCATGCGCGGCAGGAGCCGCGCGCGCATTCAGCCAGTCTCATAGGAAAGCATTCATAATTGTTTCCTATGGATGCTGGCGTCTTCTCACTGTGATTTTCACAGTGAGAAGCACGCAAGCGCCTCTAGCGGCTGTCAATGAGACAGCCACTAGAGGCTGGATTAACCCTCAGTGTAAACATAGCAGTTTCTCTGAAACTGCTATGTTTATAAAAAAAAAAGGGTTAATCCTATCTGGACCTGGCACCCAGACCACTTCATTAAGCTGAAGTGGTCTGGGTGCCTATAATGGTCCTTTAAGTCCCACAGACATGTAGTTGATCAGCTGAGGTTCCAGGTAAGAGATAGAGTCCCCCCCTTGCAGAGAGGGGTAGATAGACAAAAGCTTTTGCTCCAGACAGAAACAAAATGGATTAGCATCTTGGAAACACTTTCGCCAATGAGTCTTAATGAGGATTATGACCTCAAGCATTTACTATACCTTACCTCCACCTCATATAGTCTGATTGTTATCTCTCATCACATGGTGACATATTCTAACAATCACTTACCTTGTGCCTTCCACAGTTCCCCATGCCAACCAGTATTGGTCCGAATTTCGTACGTGGTTTCTTATTGACCAACCTTGGTCCCCTGCCTGCTTATCTCCGTAGAGTTCGCACATACACTTCAGTGATTCATATCGGTTTTTAATTTCCTAACTCAAGAGAAGATTTTTTTTTTTCAATTTCCCCTCCTTTTTTTAATTTTTTTCTTTTTTCACCACTTTTAATTTTTTTCTTCCTAAGAGTTTTTTCTTATCTGCCCTCCTCTTTTCTCCTTTTCTCTTTTTTCTTTCCTTTCTTTTTTTTTCACTTTTTTCTCTTTTTTCCCATTTTTTAACATTTTGTTAACCTTAACAACTCCCTTGATTGCTTGACAGTGCGAGTAACCACTTAGTAATAACTACTTTACACATAAGGTTGGCTATGTTCATTAATGTGTTAGACAGTTCATTCATCTCCCAAAAGGTTTCCTATAATACTCTCAGTAAACCTCTTTCCTTTATGAAAAAATAGCTTCAAACAGTAGGAGTACCATTGGATAGTTCTTCTTATATAATTGGTGGACATGATATATCTTAGAGCAATTGTTTTTATACATATGTTGACCATTTTTATAAATAAAATTACATGTTTTTTTAATATTGTTGTTAAATGCAGTTATTTGGGGATATTTTGTATGCGTCACCACGTGAGACACAGGGATGGCTGGGCTTGTACGGCAGTAACTTCCCAGCGTCCGGCTCAAACATGGACACAGTATATAAACTCATTGATTACATTCCATTAAACAAGGGCGCATCCCAGAATTAGTCCAGGTACCCTGGATTTCGGTTGAGATTTTGCCGCCATTCAGGAGAATTGACTAAGACACTTCTGCTCAGTCCAGGATCACCTCCATGCCCAGGATTCTACATCAAATTCTGCACAATGGATGGTCACAGGAACTAACTACTTCCTGCCAGGATGTATCACATTTGTATGGTGAGACCCAACCAATACCCTTTTCTTGGAATATGTTTTCCTGCTTTTGATACATGCTGGATGAACCTGTATTTTTGTAAATAACACCAATTATTTTTCTTGGGATTTTGCTTTAGCTTTTGTGCACTTTTTTTTAAAACTTTTTAATTTGTTTTTTACTTTTTTTCTTTTTTTTTTTGTGTGTGCAGTTTATTCAACACAAAGGTATTCTAAGAGAACACTTTGCGTATAACTGGAACCATTGGAGTATTATAACTATTATTGGGTGGATCCAACAGACTATGTGTTTAAAACTGCCTAATACTGTATAGAATATGTTCAATTAACGTGGAGAGTGTTAACTTTTGGATCAACAGCAAAAAACAAATGTGAGGAAGGCTGAACTTGATGGACGCAAGTCTCTTTTCAGCTATGTAACTATGTAACTATGTAACAGAGATATATTCCTTTCTGTTAAACGTGGCATGAATTACGTTGTATACATTTCTGATTGATACTGTGGGGATATTTATGGGATAATAATAGTAAACCGTGAGAATTGCCCACTAATTCAATTCTCAGATCCCAAAGGTCGTTATCGTGTTAAGTGGAAAGTATTTCATATAAATAAAATCACAATTTATTTTAAAAATAGATTTTATTTTATAATAACCAATAATTAACAATAATATTATGCAACATGCATGACAATAATCAATGAATATCCAGTATAAAATGGTATGCAATACAAAGGAATGGGTATACACATTTCAATGGCTAAACAGCATTTTCTGTCAAGACTTACACGATTTATGAGGTATCCTTACAGACAGAAAGTGAAACTTTTCACAGCGAAGGGCCATAAAACCCTGGCTAACAGTTAGATCAACTGAATAACCCTTTCAATGCTGGCTAGATCCTCCTAGGTAATTAAGATCTATTCTTATGTAATTTCAAATAAAATAACATTTAAACCAGTTCATTAGTCATTTCCTGGAACCATCCAATAAGAGAATCTATCATGATTTTATAAGCAGATTTTAATTTGTCTAAAAGATATCTTATCTTATATTAGAGCAAATCAATACACCTGGATAAAAACAGCGGTATGCTAACACGTGATAATATCACATCAATATATAATTATTCTTAATTCCACCTATATTCTTTAGTTAACTAAGATTTCTTAATATGGAAATCTGACCGTGATTTATCCAGTCATATATCATGCTATTAGTAAATTTTAATTAATTTAATTAATTAAATGAAACCAGTATAATTACCAGTTGAGTAGATATTTCATCCGATTGGTAGATAGTCTTAGGAACTTATTTGGAGTTTTAAGAGTAGAGTGTTAGTCTCAGATGTTGTCCTGGGTTTCTCTGCATGCCCGAGTTGGAGTCCCCACACTTCCAAATCCTCTCTCTGTCTCTCTTTTTTCCTTCTCCCTCTTTGTCTTAACTTTTAAAGGGAAAATTCACTAGTTGGTAAACCAATAGCAACACTGGGGGTGTGGTTATCTTCCAGATCGCAATTTAGGTATTTGGTCTATAGAGGGCAGTCTTGTCCCACTAAACATACCTATCCAGGAAAGAGTTAACTTTTCTTGGTGGCTATTTTGACGTCATTTTGCTTTATCTTTATAGTGTCCATAACTTACGTTTTCTTTCACTTCAAAGAGTTTTCTCTTAGTTTTGTCCAGACTTAGTGTCCACAATTCCTGCTATAATTTCTGATATGACAGTTATAACTAAGTTTTGACCCGTAACTTACAATGGGATCTTGTACATATAGAAAGTAAAATTTTATTATTTAATCTCCTCTGTCACAAATGTCTGTGTTTAGATATGCATCTATTCCATTAACATTTTAGACAGCCTATCCAACCCCCGTTCTTCTTATCACTTGGTTTGTATATACTATGCATTCCTTTAGCTCTGGGAAAGTGGTTAGTTTTACAGATAGAAATCTTGTGTCTTTTGTTAACTTGAAAATAACAAAATGGAGTCTGGTCTGTTCAGAGTGACTCAGAATATACACTTTTAATTTCTATCATAGCACAAGATGTCTGCCGATATAAATACCATGACAATACCTATTGTTGCCCCCTTCCTTGCAATAGCAAATTTTTTTTTTAAATTCTTATTTGTTTCATTGATTAAATCATACATCTTTGCATGATACATTATGAGTGTGGTATTTACTTTTTGGTATTGTATATATTGGAGGTTCTTTTTGAAGGTAACCTCAACACCTGCACCATTTATACAGTTGAGTGCCTACACTACTACTAGCATCGGACTATTATTTTTATATCCCATGTATTTCGTATAATGGAATATAATAATAGAAAGATTAGTTAGATGGATTCAAGCTAAATGTTTAAATGGTGAATTGTAAACGTAGCAGGTGAGCTTACACTTAAATTGGAATGATACTAAAAACCTCTAGTTATTTAAATGTACATAGGGATTTGGGATAGTACGCAAGTTTTATTTTCTTTGTTTTTTATTGTATGTATTCAGGAGTAGTGGGAGTTTGAACACAGGGTTTAATTTTGTTTGTTTACGTTTATAGTAATGCAGGACACTGTTATCTAAACTAAGTATAGACTTTGTGAGCTTTGAAGCAAGTTCATTGCAAGGTATTCGGTATATTCTAATATTATACCAACTAGTCCCAGCATCAACATGCATATCATGATGTTCGTGTAATATCTTCCTTCCAGGTTTGAATATTGCATTGTACGTCTGCCCAGCTGCAGGTTAAACCTTCCCATCACGAGTACTGGTAATCCTGGTAATTCCATGAATTGCGGAGAATTCCCCAGGAGGTTCGATATCCCATGGACTTGCAAATAACTTGTTACTTTCCAGAACAGACTGGATTAACAAATGTGCAATCATACTTTTAAGCAAATCCCCATTATTTTATAAAATATAGTTGGTTCTTATAAACCTGCTGGGTACTTTTTGATTGTATTGATTTTATGTATATATATATATATATATATATATATATATTGCTCTCTAAAAATAGATGTTCTTGAGAAATAATTTCTAAGTGGAGTTAATATTGTATTTGCATTCTACACAGCAGTTGCACCATCTTGAATACTTACCATCTTATAAAGCATGTTAATGGCATGTTGCATAAATGAAAGTGTGGCGTGTCATTGTATTTTAATGTATTCTCTTTCATAATTAATTAGGAAACACGCATAGCAGTTAACAAAATGTGCTTGAATATTCTCCATTCCTTTCTGTCCAAACTGTTCTCTAATTTATGGGTGAGGACAAATATTCTTAACATGAATAATGATCAAAATGATATTGTACTAGCATATCGACCTATTAAAAAATATCTCATTACAGTGCATTAGTAATCTCAATTATTTAATATTTAATAAATTGTTAAATGCAATTTGGGAACTAGTAAAAGGTCACAGAAATGCGAAGTCCATTCCTATAAACGCATAGTTAAAGGAATTGAAATATTGTCTATCCCCGTATGTCCTATACAGCAGATTTCATTACCATCACAATAACACTGATAAATGACCTTTTGTTCAATGAGAAAGATTGCTGTAATTAGTTTGACAACCATGCAAAGTTCTGAATTAATGTAAGGTTACATATCAGGGCACATTGTTCTCTAGATAGAGAATAGGCTGAGATTTATAATCATGTGGTTGAATGGCTCAGTAATGGTAAACGATGGCATGATAAACACCATTCAGCACAAGTTTACCAAATTCATGGTTCTTCTGTTTACATTAGTTTCCTTGGAACCTATCCTTAATGGTTTACGTCAAGCATCATAATCACTACGGCCCACTCTAGTTTTTGTGATACTAGGAATACTGTAGCCCCTGGTAATGAGCTTCAAACATCAACCTTCTAGTCGACATTTACTGATGCAATGTAAATGGAATTTTGCCTAGAAAATGGCTGGAACTCTCAGGCTGGATAATGATGCCCCAATGTGGCTGATCGAGGTTGAGTAGCACAACTAGTTTCGAAGTGAAACACTTCTTTCTTTGTTGAACTCTGGCCTTGCCATTTTATCCCTGTATGTATCAGGCTTGGTTAATATATACAAGCTATTTTACTCATTTACAAATGTCTCTTGATGACAACACAAAGGTCGCACAATGCTCTTTGAGTACTAATTTAATATCTTGCTTCTCACAGTGTGATTAATGTTTTTCCACATAATTCTTGTATTAGGCAATGTTTACTATATGAGAATACAACATACTCAGTAAATATATATATACATACATACCGATATTTAACCCATGTTATCACATCTGTGCAAAAGCTTTTTATTTCACTCAAGAAAGACAGACAGACAGATTAAAAGACAGGTTTGAATAAAGACATACAGATTTACAAGCATCTGAACAATCTGATTATAACCAGGGACACAAAGGAAGCTTTCAACATGATGACTTTAACAGCAAAAAAGGTAGTTTTGAAGGTAATACTTTAAATACACTGAAATCCTTTCTAAATCTGCCAGTGTGATTCTTTCAACAAATTACCACCACTTCTTATATAACATGCAATTTGATTTTTAAGTTCTCTGTCCCAAAAAGCATTATCATAAACGTATAAAACATTGCCATGGAAACACATTGGAATGTTGGCATCATTTAGGACATTACACCACTGACCATGGATAAATGTATAACCATGAAGCTATAGGAGGCGGTTAGGGTAAGATTAGGCTTGAGAATAAATTGGGGTACAAGGGCACGTAGCAGTTACTTGTGGTAGTTAAGATAAGGGTTGGAGGATATAAGGGATACCTTTCCTTAAGATGTTATGGACTGTAACCCCACGATGGTATGGAATGTAAGTCCCCCTAATCTTAAATCCTAACACTACATAGTGAAAAAAATGATACAATTGAATGGACAAATCCACAAAGCTACATTTTATTACATATGACAACTAACACAGCTTTTTAATACCACTGATCATTATTATGTGTATATGTGTTGGTTGGTTTCCTGATGTTTCCTTGAGATTTTAAAGGGATTCTATAATGCCAAGAAAACAAAGTGCCCCTATAGTGCCCCTTTCCCGTGGCGCTGAAAGGGGTTAAAACCCATTTAGTCACTTAACTGAATCCAGTGCCTATGTCCCTCCGTCCTGGGTCAGGCTCCACCCATGCTCCAAATACCTAATTAGACCAATGGCCGCATCACATTAGGATTTCCCCATAGGAAAACATTAATCAATGCTTAATCAATGCCTTTCTATAGGGAAAGCTCTGACGCTGGAGTTGGCCGTGTACAGCATGAGGACATCCATTGTTAGTTTCTAGACCAAAGGTCTGTTTCACACCTGGAAGCCCTCTATTTGCTGTCTGGTAGCAGCCACTAGAGGTGACGTTTACCCTGAGAGGTAATTATTGCAGCTTCTGAGAAACTACAATAACTACCACTGTAGGGTTAAAGGACCACTATAGGCACCCAGACCACTTCAGCTTAATGAAGTGGTCTGGGTGCCAGGTACAGCTAGGTTTAACCCTTTTTTCTATAAACATAGCAGTTTCATAGAAACTGCTATGTTTATAATAGGGTTAATCCAGCCTCTAGTGGCTGTCTCATTGATAGCCGCTAGAGGCGCTTCCGAGCTTCTCACTGTGATTTTCAGAGTAAGAAGACGCCAGCGTCCATAGGAAAGCATTGAGAATGCTTTCCTATGGACTGGCTGAATGCACGTGCGGCTCCTGCTAAAGTATATATTAAAGAATATTCCTGGGGATACAACCATGGTCTGATGCTACAGTGAATCCAACTTTAAAGGAAGTGCATTGAGAATTGTACTGATGCCAGCAGGACCAAAAGTAATCAGTCTAAATTTAGGTAGCACAACTTAGATTAACAAAGGGACCTAATTTGTACACAAGGAAGATATGCTGTGGATAAATGGGAATAGATCATTATTCTAGACAGGTTTTACCTTTTTTCTAAAATATTTGATCTAAACCAATTTAATTTTGCTAGACGATTTTTGCAAAATGTTGTTGACTTGTAACAAGGGCAAAGCCTATTGTATTTAATACTTTAAAGGCTTTCATTTATTCTTTTGCGGATTTTTGTTGACTTTTAGTTTAGCCCACTGAATAAAAGTTGTTTAACATAATTCAAATAGCATCTGCAATTAAACTTTCATTTTGTTATTCTTCTAGTGTAATTGAATCGCACATAATGTTTGTATTGTTGTTTTAGTAAACTGCTTATAACATGAAGCTCTTTCCTAGAGTTTGATAAAACTAAAATTCTGATTGAAATACAGTCTCCTTAAAAACAAGCTTGCTACAGCTTTAACCCCTTAAGGACACATGACATGTGTGACATGTCATAATTAACTTTTATTCCAGAAGTTTGGTCCTTAAGGGGTTAAACTGTATGTCACTAAAGGTGACAGTGTTATTTTGGGGGGAAATGCATATGTATATTGTGTGAAGACAGAAGAAATTCCTGGTAGTGTAAAACAAGCTAAACCTTTACATTTAGTCATGTGTTAAAAGGACACTACAGAACCCTAAAGCAATTTAGCATTCTGAAATGCTTTATGTGTGAAGAATGTGGGCTCATTCTTTTTGCAAAAAGTGCAGATTTCAATATAATTCTTATATAGGTGGAGCGCAAAATCAAGTCCACATTCTCATGGAATCCTTTAAATGGCTTCAGCTCAGATGAATATATAAAAAAAGGATAAAATACATATGATAGTGAAGCACAGTTACAGTAAATTACATGTTTTAAGGCCATTTGGCCTGTATTTGTGGGAGGGGCTTAAATTAATTCACTCCCCTATATAAGGGACACCCCTTACCTGACTCATATCGCTTGAGGTCAGCATCAGAATGATTTCCACTTCCGGGTCATCCAGGCGCCATTTTACCTGATTATTCCATGAGGTTTTCTAAGCTGAGCTGTGTCAGGAATTCAGCCACAGGCTTTTCCGGCCTACCACCTTCTTTCTTCAATCTATTGCTGTGGATGGTGTCCAAGTGACTCACAAACCGTAAGTCGACCTACCCGTTACGCCAGGCATCAGTCCCACGGCACCATGCACGGGTCAGGTCCTCACTTTACGGCTGCATTTGGTCTAAATCTGTCCTAAAACCATTGCATGTTCATGCATATCATTCGTTTAAATTCACTTGTTTATATCTGTCACTGGCTCATTTCGAGCATTAGCATACTCCCAAAAGGGAACACATTCTGTTTCAATTGCCTAAACATACTAGGCAATTCTGTGCGTGCATTTCGAATCTCACTGCTCGTTTCGTTTTGTTTCCCTGGCATACCAGGCTCACGATTCGTGCAATTTTCTACCAAACGGGTACTAGTTCATGCATTTACTATTGTACTACACACACGTTTCGTGTGTTTACAACCCGTGAACAGAACTTTGGTTTGTTACAATGATTGTTATTAAGCTATTATGTTCACTTATTGTATATTGTCAAACGGGCACTGTTTGTTTCACAACTATAATGCTGGGGCATAGCTCACAAACAATGTTTCACATAAACCACACTGACCCCTACAGGTCACTCTCAAAATCTCACGTTAACCTTGCATTTGGATTAACCCCTTAAGGACCAAACTCTGGAATAAATGATATGTCACACATGTCATGTATCCTTCAGGGGTTAAAGGGTATTTTACCATACAATCAGCATTTCTGACCCCTACTGGTCAACAGCAAAACTGTCTTCACATGTCATATACAATTACCAGCCAATATAAATTACACATAAGATTGTTTTAAACATAACCATAAACCATGAATTAAACTCCAACACGGGCTCAACTTCAGGTTTAATTCACAATAATTTACATTTCACATTAAGACTAACAGTGGTTCTATCAACACTGCCACCTACAGGTCTGTCAAGTACATTGACAATTTTCATGGGGTTTTACAAACACCAAAACACTGACCCCTATAGGTCAACAGACAAACAACATTTCACATACCAATCAGTATCAACTACACTGCCACCTATAGGGCACTCAGCAGATCTCCAGTGCACTTGCATTTTGCAACTCCATGTTCACTTGCCATTCAATAAGGCATACAACAATTCACATAGCAAGCAGTATATCAATATCTGTTATAAATACACATATTATTACACAGTAGCACACGCATCTGTATATACGTAACTGGTAATATGGTTCACATACATACGGCACTTAATGGGTTAAGATTGATACATATTTAACCAGTATGGATATGATGTTTAATATTTACATATCACGGCACTTTACTTTCACATATACTGTATGTTTTAAGATAAGCTTGGTCTATGCCATATTTCCTTATGCCATACGATTTTATCCATTCAGGTTACAGTTACTACTAAAAAACCTATAAGGATTGTCAGGTTCAATACCATACTACCAGGTACGTACACCTGCTCACGTAGTTATCCATCTCTTACCTTCCCTGGAATAGTAATAGTGTACCGGCAATTAGGGTTCTAGGGCCCAATAGGTATTACCCCCTTTTTTCTCTGCATTATGCTTCAGTTAGTGGTCCCGCGAGGCCAACACCCCGCCTCACACTCGGAGGCATACACCCCTCGGGCCACTCGTGAGCTAGCCGCCTCGCATTGTATCATAGAGAGGGCCTCACCTGTCACTCCCCTTCCTATTTTTCTGGTTACTGTCACCGAGAGGCCAACATCCTGCCACAACGTTCGGTGGCCACACAAAATCCCCTCGCGCCAAGCATAGATAGAGCCTCTCAAGCCACTTGGCAACTAGCAGGGCCTCACCAGTCACCAAAAAAAAAAAACACCAAGCCTAATCGTTTCGCCTTACGGCTTAGCTAGCAAGCCGGTACAAGACCCCTGGGTACAAATATATAATTGCAATCTTTATTGTTATTTAAGTATTTCTCAAAAAGATGGTAAAGAATCACCTCTTCCTAGCACCACGGCTAGAAGTGATACACCTTCATCTCTTACCTTCCCTGGAATAGTAGTAATGTACTGGCAATTAGGGTTCTATGGCCCAATAGGTATTACCCCCTGTTTCTCTGCTTTACGCTTCGGTTAGTGGTCCCGCGAGGCCAACACCCTTCCTCACACTCGGAGGCATACACCCCTCGGGCCACTCGTGAGCTAGCCGCCTCGCATTGTATCATAGAGAGGGCCTCACCTGTCACTCCCCCTCCTATTTTCTGGTTACTGTCACCGAGAGGCCAACATCCTGCCACAACGTTCGGTGGCCACAAAAAAAATTTCCCTCACCAGTCACCAAAAAACACCAAGCCTAATCGTTTCGCCTTACGGCTTAGCTAGCAAGCCAGTACAAGACCCCTGGGTACAAATAATAATTGCAATCTTTATTGTTATTTAAGTATTTCTCAAAAAGATGGTGAAGAATCACCTCTTCCTGGCACCCCGGCTAGAAGTGATACACCTTCAAGCAGAGGAGATGTGGCTCCGACCTAAGGAGGCTACAAATACCCTACCCTGCCACAGCAAGGAAAGCAGAGTTATTCAAACTCCTCCATACATCAATGGACAACACGGAGGCAGGGGAAGGCCCAGCAACACCAACTCAGGTGACACCCAGGCCATGCTAGCCTCACTCATAAACTCATGAGCCAAAAAATTTACGACAGACTGGCAATTTCGAGTCAGTCACAGCCCTCACAAGGCTGGGCCTCACGCTACTGTACAACCAGCACCAACCGAAACTCGGTTACTTGGTACAAGACGTTAACCCTGCACATATGATCCCGGCACATTGGGGAAACAAGGCATATATATGTATGATGATGTATCTATGATGGTCAGACCCAGGGATTCTAGGTAAATCGGGAACTGACCATCCCTTGGTTGTGTTGGTATTTGGAATATGTAGAGATGCTTATTTGTGCAGGTACCCATACAGAAGGGATTTTCTCCCAAACAAACGGGTGAGCACTCTCAGGCTCCAGGTACCAGCACCTCTGAACTACCATAGACAATTGGTATTAGTAGTTGCATTGCATATAGACTGTTGCATATATGTTCAAATCATTCAGGGCACATGACAAACCATGTGTCCCAATACAACTTACAAATAACGTACTCTCCATCTGTACACACCAATGCATTTTCAATACTACTGACTTATCACCCTTCCAGACTTGTAGTAGAGTTACTAAGGCTCTGGAGCTTCAAAGGGCTCCCATACAGGTATCATAAATAAACTCTCAAGGAATATAGCATGCCCTCACTTACAGTCAGCACAACAGAACTGTCGGCTGTAAACACACTCATAGCCAAGATTTGCAGAGGGGTTTTTACTTGGGTTTTCCAATCTCCACCATTTACAGCATGGCACCAAACACAAATGCATTGGTATTGTCACAAGGGAATCTTCCCTTAAACAAAGACTAACCATAGACTTATTGGCACCACACACCTTCGCTACCCCAAGTCTCAACTCCCTCATACCCTCCGAGGAGTTTCCTTACTATACACACCATTGATCTACCTTTACAGCTATCACTCAAGCAGGGGTTGAAGCTTCGTTAAGTAAGACCAATATCATCAACACAGTAAACGGCTACCATCTACCCTACAAACTGGCACTTACATGGCATAAAATGGGCAATCCTTTTCCCGCTAAAAGCAGCTGCTGTGGCATGGGGTAAATCATGGTCAGGGTCATCAATCCGTTGTTACTCAGACAACTGAGCACATGTCATATCATCAACAAATGCCACTCATCATCCATACGATCATGGTATTGCTGGGGAACTCACTTGGTTGGCCACTTACCACATTTCTTTTACTTTCATGTACCAGGCGTTGGTATACATCCTTGCCGACAATTGTCTCATTTATATTCCAGGCACGTTTATCATACGCTTCCTACAGCCTTATATACAGTCACGGCCACTCTTTCGTTCCAGAGACAAAATCATGGATTAGACATACTCATGCAGCATAGCATGCACTATCCCACCTAGCACTTTCATCCCATACTTGTAGAACGCATAACACCTATTCACCTGGCTTTAAAGAATCTCATTGGAACACGACATAGCTCAACCTGTGTCATAACATTTCTCCTAGGTTTTGCTTCATTTTTTGCCACCTTAAACTAAAAACATCTCACACACCATTAATTATATATTTTACAGGCATTCAACAACACAGGATAACCTATGGCCAAAACTACCATAACTTCATGCTATCATACCAGACAAGAATATACTCAGAGGTTTTCAGGAATCCATCCCCCCACGTTCCTCACAGATATTACCAATAGCCATCCAACTTTTCCATCCTTATTGGACCTATTAGAGCTACAACCTTTCAATTATACTACCAAGTTGGCCATTACCAGCCATGCACACTGCCTTTTATGCCTTTCTCAGGCCAGAGAATCCACTACCATAACCACCACTCAGACAGATCATTGTCTTCAACGATCCCACGTATGTAAACACATATATCATTACCTATTGGCTCTACCACATTCCGAAACGAGTCAACACGCACCAACAGTAGAGATAACATACTATCCTACCCACAACAAATGGTGTCCAGTTGCGGTCCTAGATTCCTACCTTCAAAAATCCTTCAAGGAATTAAATACCGTAATGCATTTAAGGAAATGTCTGGTTAATTTGTATATATTGTTGACTGTGTTAAATCTTTGATTATTCTTTTTGCCCTCTTTATTTACAGGCCTACCGTATCGTCGGTCTCGGCACACCACAACCGACTTGCTCCCTTTATACTATCCTACGCTTATGCTGGAACCTTACTCCATATACGGCTATTTGCCCCGAACACAAGTTTTAAGGCCATTTGGCCTGTATTTGTGGGAGGGGCTTAAATTAATTCACTCCCCTATATAAGGGACACCCCTTACCTGACTCATATCGCTTGAGGTCAGCATCAGAATGACCCTCCCACCCACTCCTCATTTCAACACTTTCTCTTTTCTTTCCATTTACTTTACTTACTTACTCCTTGGTGGGCCCTCTTTATTTACAGGCCTACCGTATCGTCGGTCTTGGCACACCACAACCGACTTGCTCCCTTTATACTATCCTACGCTTATGCTGGAACCTTACTCCATATACGGCTATTTGCCCCGAACACAAATATTTATTAATAAATTCACTAGACATAAAACACTCCTAACACTCTAGGAAAAATAATTGAACAAGATCAATATTTGATAAAATACATGAATAAAATAAATGAGTAAAATAAACAATAAGCCTCTTACAAGATAAAAAAAAAAAGTGAGTATATGCAGTCCCAGCTGCTACTCACAAACGCTGTGTAATTGCCTTAACCCAGGCACGAGATTGTTTTGCAGCCGGCTTCCCCTTTTTTCTCCACGGATAGAGCAGAAAGAACCGGCCGCTGGGTAATCCTGGGCGCCGGTTTGGGGTCCTCCGAGCTTCCCGGGTGCTCCGCCCCTTTTGCGTCACTACGTAACAGGCGTGCGTCACTGCGACCTATATAAGTATTTTGTTGATTATTTGTGTGGGAGTTGGGTACACACAGGTGTGCAGCAGCTTTTTGTGGTTTAACCCTTTAAAAGAGGTGTTTGGTATTCTGAGGTAGTATAGAATTTTTTTCACATTTTCTTCTTTCACCTCATTTGTGTTTATATAGATGTATTTTTAGCGCTTTTATACTCTAGATATAAGATTTCAATATAAATTGACACTTTTATAAATTAACCATGTTATACACACCTTGCTTTCAATTAGACAGCCATTTATGTTACTTCCTGGTTGTTTAGCTCAGTGGAGCTAAAATGAAGAGACAACAATTGCCCAGAGCACCTGTCTTGCAAAGACTTGTCATTGAGCTGCATTGGGAAGTCTGTGATTGGGCAGCCACAGGAAGTCTGGGCTGGGTTAAAAGGGGAGGGCTTGCAATAGCTTGTTTTTAGCTATAGCCCCTATGAAAACATAGTTATATTCAGGTGTATTTTCATTGGTATATATGTACCAGACAGTGACTTCTATTTCTCTCTTTTTTTTTTGGGGAAGTGGAGTGTCATTTTAAAGTTCTTATTAACTAGTATCTTTTTTTTCTTGGTGAAAAAGAGAGATGCATATTAGGTAACTTAAAATAACTGATGACCACTGCCAGTTCTACAGACAGCCACCCCTTAAAGAAATAAAATAATGTTTGTCCCTATACTCTTTCTATACTCCAACTCTTTCTTTCACATCTTTAATAACATATGTAATTAATTTGTCTGAATGTGTAAAAAAAAAAACCTAGACCCTGTAAAACACACACCTAATAGTCCAGGATTTAGGAATTACCCAGGTGTGTCTAAGGAGTATAAAGTTTTTGTTTTTTAACACCTTAGAGACACCTGTGTAATCCCTAAATCCTGTACTGTTAGGTGTGCCTTGAGGAGAAGGTTGAGGAGCACTGTCCTAGACATTAAAATATATATCGCAAATGCTCTGACAAGAATTAGAGATGATCTCTTACAGATATCTCTAAAGTATGGAAACTGATGCTAGCTTTTTGGACATACGCATTGCTGCCTTGCCTCACAGGTTGCCAACTTAACATTACTATGCCCACAACACCACCCCACTATCCACCCGACTTTAACCATTTGGTTTAAATATAGCTCTAGAACAAACTGATCTCCTAAAAGATTTAGCTAATTGGCTGACCTCAAGTTTACCTAACAAACAGAACATCCAAATAAAAGACATACTTCCCAACAACTTTCCACCTGAGCTAGACTCATATCTCACTACTAAAGAACCTACGTTCATAGACAAGTTTAGATATCATCAGTTAACGTTAGAGAAACAGCGCACACACAAACAAAAACACAGCTTTACATTTAACAAAGCTACTTAAAATCACCTATCTTAGCAAACAATATGGGGATTCAGTTCCACCATATGGCCATATTGTGTTAAGCCCACCACTACGTCGCCGTGCCCCAATATTGGTGTGTGCTACACTAATTTTAGCATGGTAGATTTGCATGCTAACTTGCAATACTTACTTGTAGTATAAACTGCTTCAAGAGACTCCTCAAGTTTAGCTTCCCTGTGGTCACCTCCAAAGGGGCACCTATAGTGGACGGGTGGGGGGCTCAGCCCAATAGGAATCTGGTCTGGATTCCAAATATACACAGAGAAAATGGGCACGCCCAGAACATGCATTTCCAAGCAGAAGTGCTGCCGTAAAGACCACATAATATACAAAATACAGTTAAAGGAACAGCGCGCACACAAACAAAAACACAGCTTTACATTTAACAGGGCTTCTTAAAATTACCTATCTTAGCAAGTAAATATGGAGAGTCAGTTCCACCATGCAGTTATATTGTGTTAAGCCCACCACTACGTGGAGTCTCTTGGAGCAGTTTATACTGCAAGTAAGTATTGTAAACATTCAAGTATTGTATACATGCAAGTTAGCATGTAAATCTCTCATGTTAAAATTAGTATCGGACTAATAGGGGTACTGTGACATACTGGTGGGCTTAACACCACTCGTCTAAATGTGGTAACCATGGGCACTTTACTCCTCCACTACCCAGAGCAGATTTTATACACCTAATCCCAACCATGTAAAGAACTCTCAATCAAATCTTAATCTCAGGAAGAGACCTCCCTACTCGATTAACAGACATCTATCTTATTACACCTTACTGATCTATTAAATCTAGAATTGACACTATTCACTTATATGTGCTATATGATGACAAATTGAAATAAATTGCCTGACTTTCCTCTTCCTGTTTTACATATTGTATTTATTTTCGATGTTATATTTGTTTTCACTCACTGATGTACCCAGGTCGTATCCTGTACACTGCTCGTAACAGAATGTCTGCTGCAACGTTGCTCTTATAGACTGCCATATGTAGTCTGTACCATACTTAATGCACTGTTTTGTATCGTAAATGTAACCTTTAAAACATTTTAAAAACACAAAAAAAGAAAATGATCCATATATTAACAGCAGTTAAAATTAGTTTAGCGGAGGGCTGGAATATATATTGCAGGTGTGGCCAAAAGCTAGATCTCATCTGCCGTATAACTCTGACAATGCTTTGCTAGCTATAGATTTACAATGTTCCCGTCCCTGCAGGGTTGTATGTGTGCGCTGTTCTTGTTTGTGAATGTAGGTGTGTTTTAGTATGTAGTGTGTTTGAATGTTTGTGTATTTGTCTACATAGCTTATGTTAGGGGGTGTTTGTGTAGTGTTGGCATTTGAATGCTGGGTGCATTTGACTGCATTGATGCGTTTGTGTGTGATGTTGGTGTTTGCATTCAGATGCGTTTTCACGTATACACACATCGCCACACACACACTTACAGATGCACATTGCCACACAAAGATGAACGCAGACACATACACGAAAAGATGCAAACTAACACAAATGAACTGATATAGTGACAAACACAGATGCACATATACACACACTAAGAGACATGCACACAATGACACACATGAACACAGATACACACATCCAAAAACACTGACCTATATGCACAAAGCACACACACACATACACCTTTGAATCACTTCACTTGTTCTCCAGCTCTCCTCCCACTGTGCGCACTGTCTCCCCTTAGACATTGCAGCCCTGCCTCATTTTCAGTGATTGCATTTCTGGTGGTATCAGCACAACTGAGAAGGGCCCCATGCAGCCCTTGGGAGGAATGGCCCCCTGACCCACTGGGGACGCGGTGCGTTCGCACTTACAGCACCGCTTGTAGTTTCGCACTTGAATATTGAACATAAAACAAATCACAAAGAATAAATGCATATCCTTATATATATATATATATATACACATCTAACCAAAATATATAAGAACTCATCTCTAACCACTTCAATAATGAGAATAATCCCAAAACATGTTGGGACACTCACTCACGTAATCTCTGATCTAACACTTTATTGTAATTTGAAGTTGACTTACCCCTTTTTTACTGTGAGTAGATGATATGTTATATATTTTGTTTTTGGACTGTGCATATTTAGATCAAGGATATTGCAGTTCTGCTGGACAGTGATCGGTAGAGAAAGAGAGAGATATCCAGCAGATAAACTATGTATACATTTAAAATAATAAAGAGTACAGGGAGTGCAGAATTATTAGGCAAGTTGTATTTTTGAGGATTAATTTTATTATTGAACAACAACCATGTTCTCAATGAACCCAAAAAACTCATTAATATCAAAGCTGAATATTTTTGGAAGTAGTTTTTAGTTTGTTTTTAGTTTTAGCTATGTTAGGGGGATATCTGTGTGTGCAGGTGACTATTACTGTGCATAATTATTAGGCAACTTAACAAAAAACAAATATATACCCATTTCAATTATTTATTATTACCAGTGAAACCAATATAACATCTCAACATTCACAAATATACATTTCTGACATTCAAAAACAAAACAAAAACAAATCAGTGACCAATATAGCCACCTTTCTTTGCAAGGACACTCAAAAGCCTGCCATCCATGGATTCTGTCAGTGTTTTGATCTGTTCACCATCAACATTGCGTGCAGCAGCAACCACAGCCTCCCAGACACTGTTCAGAGAGGTGTACTGTTTTCCCTCCTTGTAAATCTCACATTTGATGATGGACCACAGGTTCTCAATGGGGTTCAGATCAGGTGAACAAGGAGGCCATGTCATTAGATTTTCTTCTTTTATACCCTTTCTTGCCAGCCACGCTGTGGAGTACTTGGACGCGTGTGATGGAGCATTGTCCTGCATGAAAATCATGTTTTTCTTGAAGGATGCAGACTTCTTCCTGTACCACTGCTTGAAGAAGGTGTCTTCCAGGAACTGGCAGTAGGACTGGGAGTTGAGCTTGACTCCATCCTCAACCCGAAAAGGCCCCACAAGCTCATCTTTGATGATACCAGCCCAAACCAGTACTCCACCTCCACCTTGCTGGCGTCTGAGTCGGACTGGAGCTCTCTGCCCTTTACCAATCCAGCCACGGGCCCATCCATCTGGCCCATCAAGACTCACTCTCATTTCATCAGTCCATAAAACCTTAGAAAAATCAGTCTTGAGATATTTCTTGGCCCAGTCTTGACGTTTCAGCTTGTGTGTCTTGTTCAGTGGTGGTCGTCTTTCAGCCTTTCTTACCTTGGCCATGTCTCTGAGTATTGCACACCTTGTGCTTTTGGGCACTCCAGTGATGTTGCAGCTCTGAAATATGGCCAAACTGGTGGCAAGTGGCATCGTGGCAGCTGCACGCTTGACTTTTCTCAGTTCATGGGCAGTTATTTTGCGCCTTGGTTTTTCCACACGCTTCTTGCGACCCTGTTGACTATTTTGAATGAAACGCTTGATTGTTCGATGATCACGCTTCAGAAGCTTTGCAATTTTAAGAGTGCTGCATCCCTCTGCAAGATATCTCACTATTTTTGACTTTTCTGAGCCTGTCAAGTCCTTCTTTTGACCCATTTTGCCAAAGGAAAGGAAGTTGCCTAATAATTATGCACACCTGATATAGGGTGTTGATGTCATTAGACCACACCCCTTCTCATTACAGAGATGCACATCACCTAATATGCTTAATTGGTAGTAGGCTTTCGAGCCTATACAGCTTGGAGTAAGACAACATGCATAAAGAGGATGATGTGGTCAAAATACTCATTTGCCTAATAATTCTGCACTCCCTGTATAATCACTTGCAATAACATCAAATAGTATGTTTGTGTACTCCTTAAGTAGGACAGGAACACGCGGTATGATCTGCTAAGACCCACCTCCACTAATGTCATCTTCCTGTAGGTTAGTTTTAAATATGTTGTGATCCTTGTCAGCAGGTAGCATGGTCCTCTAGGGCAAAAACATGCACAGTCCTTGTAATTGCATATAATCCAGTCACTTTATTTGCAAATCCACACAGGATACAGCAGTAAATGAAAACAAATGTAACAGAAAACCCTATAAACAAAAACCTAGCTCGTCTGAGCACTAACTGACATTAGGTTCCCTATCTCTCAGGGTTAAACTAAACAAAACAATATTGCACCAACCTTATTAGAGAGCAACACTCTGCTAGCTAGCCTGTTGCTTTCCTTTCTGCACTCCCAGTGCTCCAAGCCAGCCTTGCCCTGACTGCTTTCCTTTCTGCACTCCCAGTGCTCCAAGCCAGCCTTGCCCTGACTGCTTTCCTTTCTGCACTCCCAGTGCTCCAAGCCAGCCTTGCCCTGACTGCTTCCTTTCTGCACTCCAAGTGCCTAGTCTCCTTGACTCTATCTGGAGAGAACAGCCTCTCTCTCCTACCTGCTTCCTGGGAGGAAGCCAGCAATCCCTCTCCTTTACCTGCCTAGCAGGGAGGGGTTTATTCCCACTGCAACAGCTCATTAACTGCACCTGAGCAGTGGGTTGGAGACGGTTCAAAAAACCCTGGCCTGGATCTATGTCTCCCCAGAAAACCACTAAACTGTGGAGTGGAGCATTGGCCCACCCTTCTCTCCAAATGCTCCACCCCAGGGGCCCATAACTAAACAATGCGTTGTGTTGTGCAAAACACAAACTACACATACTCCCCCTGGGGTTAAAAGGCCTATCTGCCTTCACTTTATCACAATGTTTATTGTCATCAATATAAACACGGGTGTTGAACATAGTATTATTGACGCAGATAGTTGCCTACGCAGAAGCGTGCATACTGAAAGTGTAAACAACGTGAGGCCGACATATTTCAGTTAGCTCAGAGTAATATATAGTTGCCTGCGCAGAGGCATAGAAGTCAAAATAAACACGCATGACAAATATTAGGTATTCATAGGCCTTGCAAAGCTAGACATACAAAAGGCGTTAGACCTGCTTGGTACTGCGTTGTTAGGGCGTTGTTGTCAGGTATGTAGTGGCAATTAGTAGTGGCAGTTAGTAACGTGTATTCAGCTATCAACACATTGAATGGTACTAGTGTGGCTTGTTAATGGGTGCTTTCATTAAGGTGCATCTCGCACATTTTGCCGCTAGGTATGTGACATGGACTGATGTGTTATAGGCTCTCTCCCTGCGGGAGTGTGATCTTAGGTGCTCTGGGTATGTGATCCAGTCGTTGAGCCAGCGGTTTTAAGCAGTGTAGCACTAATGTCATGTAGCCTTGCGTGTGATGTGTCACGGCCCTTGTCCGTGAACTTTAGCCCTTAAGGGTACCATAGAACAATTTATTTACGTGACTTTTATATTACATGTTTGAACAAAGTGTTGCATGGTACAGTTTACATTTTACACTTTACATTTAACTGACGACTTCCTTATTTGGAAAGTGCACTGTGGGTGGCATATTTTAACAATACACTGTTTTCTTCTGAAATGCCTGCGTTTGCGTATTTATCCCTGTTGCCATAAACTGCAGTGAAGGCCCATCTTGTGAAAATGGGCTATTGTTTGCGTGCTCTGGCCTTTTGCCTGCAGCCATGAGTTCTACTGTGTCTTGTGGCTACCAGCTCGTGTATATTGAGGTTGTGTTTGTTTTGTACGTTTCGTGTCCTCCCCCTCTTCTAGTAATGGTGAAACCTTTTGCGGTAAGTCTGTGTCTCCTCTATTGCGTGTGTCCATGGTTGTGTCTATGTTGTGTTGCTTTATTCTGGAGCTCTGTGTGTCTGCCTCTAGTGTTGCGTCTTTGTGGTTCAGGTTTGTGTGTCTGAGTCGCTGTCTGTGTGTCGTGGTGTCGTCACGTTTAGGTGGGTTCGCCTGTGTGCGTGGTTGTGGTGCTGTCCTGTGGATTTTGGGATGGATCAAAAAGGTCTGTGTTTGGGCTGTGGATGTGTGTGGCACTCAGATCATGTGGTTTCGCAACTCCCGTCTGGTGCTATCTGACTGCAGTGGCCGTCTGCTCTATGTCTTGGCCGTCCGTGTGTTTGTAGTGGGCCTTGGTTCAGGTAGCGCAGTTTGAACTCTCGGCGTATTTTTATTTTATTTTTTCTCTATAAATATGTGCCCGTGAGAGTGTGCACTACGGCCGGACTTTTTTCTGCACGTACTCGTCGCACTGCCGCTCGTATGTGTTGTGTGTTCACTTGTGTATGTCCCTGACTGGCCTGTTCATTGTCTCGCCTCCAGTTGTCCTTTGGATATATGTCTATATGTGGTGGCAAGTCGTGTTTCTTCTATGTGTATGTGGGTTTTTTGGGTTGGTGATGTTGGGTGATTCCATCCCCTGTCGCCGTCTCGGTTCGCCGTTCCCCAACTCTTCGTGTTGGTGCCGTATTTATTTTGGCTTAATACTCTCCTCCTTCGCCTACTGTGTCGCCATGCGGTTCTGAAAAGCGTCGATGGCGGTTAGTCTAATCCAGGGAAACCAGCGTTTGGTGTAGCGATCTCTACATCTTCCTGTAGGTTAGTATCCAGCTTTGGTCAGCCTGTGCGAAGTCCTCGCATAGTTGCTCAAATGCCTGTAAATCCACTGTCTGCTGCAGTTCATGGTGCGGGTCATTGGACCTTGCAGGCTTAATGGGACAAGTGAGCCTTTGGTACCCCATGGCGCTCTTGTGAATCAGCTGGAGACCAGGATATACCCCACCAGTGATAGGGAGCAGCCAACTCCCACACCTGATCCCAAGGTAGGCATCAGATCCCAGTAGACACAATCCCTGCAGAATCAGGCTCATTCTCAGTCACACCACAAACCAGATGGCACCACCTTCCATAAGAAAGCCAGGACTCACACCAGCCAGCAATATTTTTCTGGATAATCACCAGTTTTTAGGCTAAAAAAAATTGAGAGATTGATTGCAGAAGCGAAGGAAACATGCATTCTATCAGTATGGAGGTATACAGCCCCACCTCCGATGTAATATGTTTTAATGGTGTATCATATTCCTTCCTTAATATACGTAAAGTACCAAATTAGCAAAAAATTAGACCTGTTTGTATTTTTTCTTTCCGTTAAAAAAACAAAGCAACACAACATTGATTCTTGAATATGATTTACTACTAATGAACAAAGACATTCATTGCAATATTAGAAGTCTAACGTCAGTGATTTTTTTGTGTAATTATTGACACTCTTACGAAACTATTTGCTGTTACAAGAATGCCCTATAACTCTGATGTATAAATAGAAATTGCATGCAATCAGTGATTTGCCCAGGGTCACAGAAAGCTGACATATAATTTGAACTAGCATTCCTCAGCACGCAGTCCATGCCATTCAGAGTTGGCGTATTGGCACATTGAGCCTTTCACATTCCTTCTCATTATTTTTAATAGTCCTTTCAATGTATTCTTTTCATGTAATAAAAAAATATTTTCCATACAAGCATTTAAGATTTCAAATGATATAGTAAAGCATTTCTTAAACATAAAGTGTACAGAGATCACTGCTTTACAGAAGCTCTGCCACTATAAAGATCACTCAGTTCCCAGCTGAGGGACATCTTGTTTAAGTCCCTCTGATCCCCCAATCTCATCTGGTTGGGTTTAATTTACAGTTTTTGAAGTTGCTTCAGTCCCGCGGGGGCTTCTTTCTCAGTGCTGCCATTTTATCTTAAGATTCTAAGATGGCAACACCCAAAAATGTTTTTTTTCTGTCCTTTCCTGGCCGTGTGTGTGAAGGCACACGTATCTTAGGGAATCCGGGGGCTTCTACTGACCTCAGTATTGACTCTTGCATCCACACGAGAGTCGACAATGGGGATCAGTAACACGCGGCTTCAGGAAGTGACGTACCAGTGACCACATAAAACTTGACTAAAGCTCCACCCGTTGCCAACTTTCAGGTTATACGTAAGGAGAAGTAGTCCTACTCTTCTTTATTTGTAACTTGGAAAATATGCATAAAGAATAAGACGGATCTTGTAACGAGGGAATTTGGGACATGCCTATGTTAAAAAAGTGGCCGATCCAATTTAAGAGCATAGATAAACTAAATAATCTATCTGTAACAAAATGAGGTTTTAAAGTTCTCTCCTCCTCTTTAGAATCTAGAGCATTTTTAGCTCAGTCCTGCAAAGTAACACTCTAATTGCCAGATAGCCTCGGACATTATTTGGATCATTTACAGATAATTAAAACGAAGAACAGTTTCAAACAGATCACTAATAAAGTCTATGCTTTTGCTTGTTACAAAAGCATATCAGTGAAATATGAAACATAGAGTTAATAATAGATGTTTTGCATTTCATTCCAACTATAATGGAGTCAGAGTGTATCAAACAAGGTTGTAAATCCTGTATTCATTTTACTCCACTGTCATTTCAAAAGTTCAAATAGAAAAACTAATATTTTCAAGGCTTATTCAACCACATTTATCGTGTTTCCTATCTTATAATCTTCATCTCTCTCTTAGGCTGCTGCTGCTGTACAAGCAAGAGGATTAGGAAAAAATAGGACAGCAAATTCCTATTTCCAGTTGTTTAAATTTTATAATTATTACTGGATAGAATAAAGATGGCATAACCTCAACCCATTTTCTATACAGCTTTAGTAGCTAAAAATAGTCAGACGGAGAGTATTACAAAACAAAATAAACTGCGTTTGGTAGCTTTGTTTGTTTTATTTGTTATAGTGTATCAGTTATTCACAACGTTAAAGGAAAAAAATATATAAAATAAATATATTTGTAATATTGGATTGTTCCATTTTTTCTTTAGATTTTTATTTTAGATTTAGCCCGCACTTTATTCATGAAAAAGTAAAAAAAAATATATTAAACTCATCTTTTTAAAGTCTGCACTGTATTTAGTTCGGACAAAATGGTTAAAACTTAGTTTTGTCAAGTACAATGCAATCCCATGACTCAGATAGGCTGGGTTGGCTTTAGAGGGACAGCCAAGGTTGCCAGACAGATACCTTAATTATGATCAGCGTGAAGGGTATGTATTTGGGCTGGATGGCAGACCAAATCGTTAGGGCATGCTATGCTGCCTTAACAGTGTTAAAGCCCTCCTTTAGTAGGACAATATAGCATGCTCTAACGTTGAGAAACGGTTTAAATAAGTAGGATGGTCACCACTATCTGCCTGGTGTTATATTTTATTGAACATTAGATCAGCTTTGTCATACAGAGAAATCTTCTTGTAACCGCCTTCTTATCGCAGGGTCCTGTTAAAACCTTGAAGAGAGCTGATTAATCACATAAGAGCAATCATTAGCTTAGAACACGTATAAAATTTGGTACTCTGGTACTGTGGCAGGTTTATGCAATATTTGGTGGTCCGTCATACGCAGTCAGATAAACAAGCTATTACCCCACAAATTGATTATTATATCCTTGAATATTCTGCATCACTATGTCTACAAATCTATACGGACTCCGATAAAACAACCTCTTTAGACAGATAATTACACATGCTTATTGTACTTGTGTAACAAACCCTTTCCTCTGCTGCAGGTGAAATCTCCTCTCTTCAAGTCTAAACAGGTGACCTAATGTCGATTGTACAGTCCTATTAATAAACAGGTTATCATAGACTATACACTGGACCTGTATATGTTTGTATAATGTTATCATATCCCCTCTGAGATTTAGTTTGGAACCTTTTTTTAAAATGAATATACTTCATCAAGATCGGTATATAAAAAGAAAATAAAAACAGGTTTTTAAGTGCTGTCAAGAGCAGAATCTATCCTCCAAAATATATTGTCATCGACTTTCCAAACAAATGTAGATGGGTAAATTGTACTTATCAAAAAGTGACTTCACTGCAGTCACAAAAGAACAATTCACTGTTTGGCCAAAGTGATGTATCCAACTCAACACAAATTACTGGGTCTTGACAACTAGATAGCTCCACAATCTTAGATGGAGATCCTTCCTGTTTGCTGCCCATCCATTTTATAAAGTGCAATGTTGACATTTGGCATATTCTAGCTATGTAATTGAAGGATCTTATCATTCAACAATTGCACCGATATTTCAGGTTCTATGCACTTTATTCATCATTTGCCATCAAGACAATTTCCAGAGCAGGATTTCTGTTATATCTTGTGAAATGATAAATTCCTAAATTGCAGCCACAATGAACGTTTAAATGTTTTCATTAGACAAGGTAGAAAAAAAGATAATAGTTTGTTGTTTTTCTAAAATGTCATTTCGTGCAAATACTCTATTTGGAAATGACTTTAATGGATGAATGTTCTATTGCAGACTATTTTCTTTTCACTGTGGTTAATGCTATGAAATTCTGGGATAGATTCTTTTCCTTCCAACTTGCATAAAAATAAAAATCTGCCCACATAGATTATATGTTTCAGTTGTTTTAGCTTGTTGAACTGTTTTGTATTTTATCACCAGCAGATAAAAAAAAAATGTCATCCTTTAAAAAAATTGGTCAGCTATTTAGTCATCGACAATAAAAATATAAGGCATGTACCAGAAAACATATTTATAAGGTATGTTCCAGTGTGTTACTATACCCAAACACTGCTTGTTTAATCATCCTAGGATGGATGGAAGGATAAATTAGTCTTTCTGGGAACTAGACTTGGAACTTGGGTTTGGTCTGAATCACAATACGGGTGAATTTTGGCAAAACTGCACATTCAGCTAAATTTCTGAATTCCGAACCAAATCAGCGAAACAGTGCACGAGCCGATCATGTTTTGTTGATTTGGAATTGGCTTGCTGTACATATTGCTAGTAATCACTATCACTTAACACTGACTTTGAATGTAACTTTGAAGTGACAGCTTTTCATTAGATGAAGGTACACTGAAGGCACAATTTTTCCTCAGTTAGGGCTTTTTTAACCACTTCCAAGGCTTCCCAATTTTTGTTTTGTCCTAAACCGAATTCTTGATCTGAACCACATTTTTGGGATAGAAATTCTTGAGATCTGAACCAATTTTAAAACTCAGGCAAGCTGGACATTTGTACCAAGCACAGGTCTATTGGAAGCTGAACCTGTGGTTCTGAGGGTGAACAGGTGAAGAGGTGCTGCAATTAATTACACTTACTGGGTTTTATACTAGATGGTTTATACTTCTTGATGGTTGTGTCTAAACCTTAGTAAAATAACATATCATTATGAATATACTGCTTCTACCTGCTGCTTTGAAATAGTGTGAGATCCCAGCCAGGAACACTGTTTAACCCTGAGGAGCCAGTGACTGGTCTCATTGCATCCTCCATCCCATGGTTACATTCACAGAGAAAAAAAGGAGATTCAGTCAAGAGGTACTTATATTATCCTTCATTCTTTCCTTTAACAATAGATTAGTGTTCAAACCAAAGAAATCGGTCTAGATGAAAATTCTTGTTGGGTAGAACATTGGCTTAAAATTAGGGTACAGAGAGCAGTCATTAATAGTACATTTTCAAACTGGACAGAGATTCTAAGTGGTGTCCCTCAGGGTTCTATTCTGGGACCCCTTCTATTCTTGACAAAAGCACTGAAAGTCATGTTTTAGTGTCTGCAGATGACACAAAACTCTAATACAATGTGAGCAGGATATTACTTTGCTTCAGAGGGATTTAGATTAACAGGGGGACTGGGCACTCAAATGGCAGATGAAATTTAATGTAGAAAAATGCAAAGCTATGCACTTCGACGTAAAGAATGCACAAGCAACTTATACCCTAAATGGAAGCAAATTAAGGATAACAACACGAGAAGGATTTGAAAATTGTTATAGACAACAAACTAGGCAACAATGTGCAATGTCAATCAGCAGTGGCCAAGGCCAGTAATATATTGTCATGCACAAAAAAGGGCCTCTTTATAAATCAATGGTAACACCGTATTTTAAATATGCAGTGCAGTTCTGGGCAGCTAGGTTAACAAATTTAAACCTCTTTCAACAAACAGCACCTCAGAGAGGATGATAATATATCCGGGGCCAATACAAACCATTGTCTGTAAATCTATTCACAAACAGGACATTACACAGGACATAAGGTCATGCGTTTAGACTGGAAGAAAGAAGATTTAGTCTAAGGCAAGGAAAGTTGTTTTTTTTACTGTAAGAACAATAAGCATGTGGAATTCTCTGCATGAAGAAGTGGTTTTATCAGAGTCCATACAGATGTTTAAACTGCAACAGGATGAATACTATCAAAAACAGAATATTCAATGATAAAATGTTTCAACTGTAGGGTAATAGTTTCTTGATCCAATGATTAATCTGACTGCCATTCTGGGGTCAAGTAGGCATTTTTTCCCTAGTTTGTTGCAAAATTGGAAGCGCTTCAAACAGGGTTATTTGCCTTCTTGTGGATCAACAGAAAAAAACAAACGTGAGGAAGGCTGAACTTGATGTACACGTCTCTTTTTAGCCTATGTAACTATGTAACAAATGTGTGTGTTTGCTTACCGTAGAAATTAGATAAGTATTTTCCTTCCTTATGATCCTTTCTTAAATCAGGCTAATCTTTGGGATAGTCAGTCCTTTTCACTCTGGATTTATGGAATATGAATCCTATGATGCTCACGGCTCAGTCAAATTTTAATTTAGTTTGGACTATGTTTATTTGAATTAAAATTGAACTTTAAAATGGACCATTTCACAAACATTAACATTTAAATCTAGGATTTAATTATATCAAGTAATGTGTTCTGAAAAACTTTGAAAATGCCAACTGTTAAAGCCTTAATCTAGATTAGAAAGCAGCAGCTTCTACAGCCAGAAAAGGATTTTAGAGATGCTAAGATTTAGAGATTCAGTTTGGCCTGTATTTAAATTTGGATGAATTTGGGCTCATCAAGTGTTCCCCAAATTTACGATCAGGTGTTTCCCAAGTTTACGGTCACGTGTTCCCCAAGTTTACGGTCAGGTGTTGCCCAAGTTTACGGTCTGGTGTTCCCCAAGTTTACAGTCAGGTGTTAACCAAATTTCTGAATTCCAAGACAAAAGCTACCCAAATTTCGAATTAATTGAACAATGCAATAACTGGTCTGTTTCAGTTCATTTGGAATTTGGAATTACTTTTCCACCAACTTTGAATCACTAATTTACAGCTTTATAGTTTTTGGGGGAGAGGTGGTTGTTAAAGAGACCCTATGGGAATTTTTCCACTTAATTTTAGGGCTTTCCCTGCAATATTTGCATCAATGCAAATTTTTTCTAACAAAACCGAAATTTTTCTAACCAAAGTTCTTCAGAACAGAAACATTTTGGAAATCTCGACCCAATCAATTTTGAAGAACCAAAAATTGTTGTCGTACACAAGTCTAGATGTACTCCTGACATGGATTGGAGTTGTCTAAAAACATGTTCATTTCACTGTGTGATTGTGACGGAACGCTGGCACTCCGACTGAGTACCTCCGCCAATCGATGCTCCTAGTGCTCGCTGAGGACTCCAAGCACTCCAACCGACACCATCAGCACTGCAGACCCCACTTCCAGCGATGCAACTGCGCCGGGGTCTCTGCTGTTTCCACCCACCCTGGACCCAAGGCCAGGATCCAGCTTCCAGTGGGTGAACCTCTCTTTCCCCAGAGAGCAGGAACAGGAACAAATCAAGCTATTGCAAGAGCTTCCTCTGGGGAGTAAGTGATTATAGCAATCCCCAGAGTGTAGGTATCCCTTCCCCCAAACATGAGCCAAGGCTTAATGCTGGAACAAGACTAATTTACTGGCACACAGAACTCACAATTTATGCAACACAAAACTCCTCCTCTGGGCCAGGCTAGATAATTGAGTTTCTACAATACACAAAGCTCAATTATCTGCTGGCCAGAAATTATACAGTTTCATAAAACACACAGGGACCCCAAAACATGCAATAACCCCATAAAAAGTATATCCTTGGAACCGGGGGATCTGGTTGAACCACATATCCAAAATTCACCCAGATCCGTTCAGTACTTTGGAAAATACAGTTTAATGCAGATTCTGCAGAACATATACAGGCTAAATGAAAAACAATCACTGTATAATGTGTCCCCTGCTGTATAGTCCAAAACCACTGCACGATGTCTCTGTGCACCAAATACTGGCGAGATGGCACCGTGTTGAAAAGTCCAAACAGTGTCTGTGAGTTAAAATGGCCGCCATCCATTGTTCTCACCATGTGCTTCTGATACAGGAAATGGTGGCCACCCAGTAACTCCACAGTATGTCCCCAGATGGTTCTTAAAGGGCCAGCAGCAGCACAACACAAATCCATTATGCCCAAATCATGTCTTTAAAGGGCAATACATCCCAGGGGCCATAGTCACAGGGCAAGAGGCGGGCAAGCAGTCCTCTCCAGGCACAAGTGGCGAAGGGCACTTCGTCACACATCTTCCCTTTGGAGGGAAGACTAAACAGGTACCTGACCTTCTGCCGGTCAGTACCTAGATTAGTCGGGCAGCCCACCCACAAAGAAAAATACGCAGAGTAACCCCCCCACAATAAATGGTACTGGTCTGTAGGTTCAAGTTTGTAGTGGGACAGCGCAGCACTCTCGGTCTCCCTGGTGCAGCTAGGCAAACTGCTGGTGTTGCTTGGGGGCAGAGGCCAGCGGCGCTCTGCCCTGCTGCCAGCTCTTCCACTGGGGTAACCCGTGGTAAGTCAGGCTCTGATACAGGGGAAATGGGGGGGCAGAGGCTAACAGAGCTCTGCCCAGATGCCAGCTCTTTTGCTGGGGTAACCCGTGGTAAGTCAGGCTCTGATACAGGGGAAAAGGGGGGGCAGAGGCTAACAGAGCTCTGCCCAGATGCCAGCTCTTCTGCTGGGAGGGGGTCAGTGGGTATCGCAGGCTCATCCACTGCCCCCAGGACCCGGTTGGGATGTAGCTGGGGAGGGGAAGTTTCGCTTACCTCCTCCTCCTGGCATCCTGCGGGGTTGGTTGGGGATCTGGTCCGCCCGTCCAGCCTCCCTGTAGGACTGGCACAGAGACCGCGGTCCCATCTGCACCAGTGTGGTTAGGTTTGTCTTCCCCCTCTCCCGGTATCTCTGGCTGCTGTTGGAGGGGGAGGCTGGTTGCCCCCACTCTCCAGGACGCTGGTTGCTGTAAGGTGGAGGGATCGACCATCACCTCCTCCTGGAACTCAGGCCGCCGCTGGGGAGAGAGACCAGTTGTCTCCTCTCCCTGTATATTATACTGCCGCTGGGGACCTGGGCTGACTGCCCAGCATCCCTGTAGGGCTGGCAGAGAGACTTTGGTCCCATCTCCGTTTGCCATCTCTGTGTGTCCCCAGGACAAGTCTATGAGGTCGCCCACCTCCGGCTGCTGTTGGAGAGGGAGGCCGGTTGCCTCCCCTCCCCAGGACGCTGGTTGCTGTAAGGTGGAGGGATCGACCATCACCTCCTCCTGGAACTCAGGCCGCCGCTGGGGAGAGAGACCAGTTGTCTCCTCTCCCTGTATATTATACTGCCGCTGGGGACCTGGGGACTGCCCAGCATCCCTGTAGGGCTGGCAGAGAGACTTCGGTCCCATCTCCGCTTGCCATCTCTGTGTGTCCCCAGGACACGTCTATGAGGTCCACTACCTCAGGTACCTCTGGTTGGTGGAGGAGAGGGAGGCCGGTTGCCTCCCCTCCCCAGGACGCTGGTTGCTGTATGGGGGAGGGATCTACCATCACCTCCTCCTGGAACTCAGGCTGCTGCTGGGAAGGGAGACCGGTTGTCTCCTCTCCCTGTGAGATACACTGCCGCTGGGGATCTGGGCCGGGTACCCAGCATCCCTGTGGGGCAGGTGGAGAGACCTCGGTTCCATCTCCACCTGCCATCTGTGGGTCTTCCCAGGACCGTTCCATAAGGTTGCTCACCTCTGGGGCTGGTTGGACAGAAGAGGGTAGGGTGTCCAGGTAATCCTCTGGGCTGAGGGACGGTGATTGGGCTAAGTTGAACAGGCGTCGGTAGCTCTGCTCCAGCCCCCACTCCATTGCGACCAGATGACTCAGGTCTGGCCCCAGGTCGTCCGCTCGGGGAAGATCCAGCAGGGTTTCCCTGATGTTGTGGATGTCCCAGAACCGAAACTCTGTGGGGCATCCAAAGTCATCGCCCTCCTCAAAGGCCTCCCACAGTAAGCCCGGGCCATTATAATCCTCTCCCTCGGGCAGATAGTGGTTAGTCATCAAGGGGTTGCGCTGGGTGGCGTACCACTTTAATGCCCGGTAAGCTGCATCTAGCCACAACTCCTTCCAAATTAAATCCCAGAGTTCCAGCAACCATTCATCCAAGGGTTGCTCCCCTAGGAAAGGGGAGCGCAGGGCCTCGAGTACCTGGAACCGCTGCTCGTCACTGGGAAGGCTCTCTCCCCGCCGCCGTTGTACCTTTTCCAGGGCATCGTGCCACATCTCCGTACGAGTGACATCTCTCCAGTCCAGTATGCACTCCTCTGATACAGGCCCGTCCTGTTGGGCCAAGTGCTGCTGCAACCTCCAGCGAAACTCCTCTTCCATGTTGCTGTGGATAGGGACGCTGCCCGTAGCTAGCTCTATCCCTTGAGTTCCTATGAAGCCAGGGTCGCTGCACAAGTGCTAGCGTTGCCCTCAATTATAAATCCGTAACTCCACACGTTACCGGTGTCTCCGAGCTGCTGGTCCTCGCACTAGGACGCCATCCCGCCACTGCCACCAAATGTGACGGAACGCTGGCACACCGACTGAGTACCTCCGCCAATCGATGCTCCTAGTGCTCGCTGAGGACTCCAAGCACTCCAACCGACACCATCAGCACTGCAGACCCCACTTCCAGCAATGCAACTGCGCCGGGGTCTCTGCTGCTTCCACCCACCCTGGACCCAAGGCCAGGATTCAGCTTCCAGTGGGTGAACCTCTCTTTCCCCAGAGAGCAGGAACAGGAACAAATCAAGCTATTGCAAGAGCTTCCTCTGGGGAGTAAGTGATTATAGCAATCCCCAGAGTGTAGGTATCCCTTCCCCCAAACATGAGCCAAGGCTTAATGCTGGAACAAGACTGATTTACTGGCACACAGAACTCACAATTTATGCAACACAAAACTCCTCCTCTGGGCCAGGCTAGATAATTGAGTTTCTACAATACACAAAGCTCAATTATCTGCTGGCCAGAAATTTTACAGTTTCATAAAACACACAGGGACCCCAAAACATGCAATAACCCCATAAAAAGTATATCCTTGGAACCGGGGGATCTGGGTGAACCACATATCCAAAATTCACCCAGATCCGTTCAGTACTTTGGAAAATACAGTTTAATGCAGATTCTGCAGAACATATACAGGCTAAATAAAAAACAATCACTGTATAATGTGTCCCCTGCTGTATAGTCCAAAACCACTGCACGATGTCTCTGTGCACCAAATACTGGCGAGATGGCACCGTGTTGAAAAGTCCAAACAGTGTCTGTGAGTTAAAATGGCCGCCATCCATTGTTCTCACAATGTGCTTCTGATACAGGAAATGGTGGCCACCCAGTAACTCCACAGTATGTCCCCAGATGGTTCTTAAAGGGCCAGCAGCAGCACAACACAAATTCATTATGCCCAAATCATGTCTTTAAAGGGCAATACATCCCAGGGGCCATAGTCACAGGGCAAGAGGCGGGCAAGCAGTCCTCTCCAGGCACAAGTGGCGAAGGGCACTTCGTCACAGTGATGTTAAAGACAAAAATAGATGGAACGGTCAGAAACTATGCACTTGAGGTTTAAGCTATGTTCTTTGTATGTCTCAGTGATATTCTGTCCTTGTTCTCATATAGAACCTTCTCAGAGAAAAATGAAAGAAACATGTTTTACAGGCTCCTATTTTATGCAGCCTATCGGGTGAATTGAGTACAGACAACTGCAACAAAAAACTGCAGCAAAATTCTCCCTTTTCCAAGTTCGTATGTTCCTATCTATACAAGAGAAGCCAGTGCGAATACAGTTAGATTCATTATGGATACCGTTTGATTCAATTTCAAAGGTGATCAAATTTTATTTTCTCAGCTGCAATAAATAACCAATGAATTGGCATTCTTTATGATTTATGGTCTAAAATATATGTTAAGGAAGTGGGCTGTTTGCAGTTGAATTGTCTGCAGTACTTTAAAACTCATCTGTTGCGTATGTTTTATTTTTTCTAAACTTTTTTACAAAAATGTTTTTCTATCAAAATGTATTTAAATAAACCAATCAGAAAGGTTTACATTCCCGTTTTAACATATAAAAATGTATGAATATACATTAACATACATAGACAACTCAAGACAAAAACCCTATTTTGCAAAAATCTAGTCATAAAATTGCCATCTAAGACATTCATAAAGGCAGACCATGTGGTGGAGAGAGTCGGATTTGGCAAAAAGTATATCTACCAATAGATTGCTTGCGGGGGTTCTAGAGAAATTTACTTTGCTGTTGCATTTGTTTAAAAGTAACTCACTCATATGTAGTTCTATTCTTTGATTTTCACATTAAAATAATTGTACTCTGATGTCACAACTGTCATCTGCAAAAGGCAAAGCCAAAATAGTCAAAGCAAATCATAGAAGCATGTGACTGAGCATTCACTGGCGGTATATCAGTTACCTCAAATGCATCAAATATCGATGATGTCTTACAGCAAGCATGTCAAACTCGCGGCCCACGGGCCGCATTCAACACACAATGAATACCTTTGTGGCCCAGCGAGCCGTGATTTTGACATGCTTACTATTGCAGAGTAGGCACCTGCTCTCCACACATTGCAGGTGCCTACTCTGCTAAAATTTACCTGGCCGGAGAGGAGAGGTCGCTGGAGGCAGCGAGGGAGATCACAGTCTTCCTGCTCCTCACTGCTCTCTCACGTGCACTTTCTGTAGTGATGCAGAGGCCAGAATATGATGTCATTCTGGCACCCGCCATCTCTAAACTGCACATGTAAGGGAGCAGGTAGGAGACCTCCCGAGAGCAGATCCCCACTGGACCCAAGGGAGAGACCCCACACCAGCTCCCAAAGGTAGGGAACAATAAAAAAAATTATGTGTGTGTGAGCAAGAATGTGTAAATGTGTGTTTGTCTGTCAGTGAGTGTGTGTGTGTGTGTCTGTCAGTGAGTGTGTGTGTTTGAGTGAGTGTGTGTGTTTGTCAGTGTGTGCGCATGTCTGTCAGAGAGTGAGTGTGTGTTTCTGTCAGTGAGTGTGTGTGTCTCTGTCAGTGAGTGTGTGTTAGTCAGTGTCGCGATGGCCATGGCTGGACAATGGAGGACCTGGAGGTGCACGGACGCACGCAACGTCATGTCACATTCCGACGTGACATCAACATGCTCCACCTTCACAGGGTTTTAAGGAGTTGCGGAAGGATCTGTTTTGCCACATGGTGCGGAAGGTGCCATTGGGGGTATACCACTCGCATGCCGGCAATGTGAGTGGAGTCTGCTTGTTCGTTAATATTAGTTTGTTTGTTTTTAAACAAGGGCAGGGTTTAGTAGAGGGGGAATGCTGGAATTTAGCATAGAGGGGGGACTGGGAATAGTATAGAGAGGGGGACTGGGAATTAGTATAGAGGTGGGACTGGGATTTAGTAGAGGGGGATGCTGTTTTTTTTATACTCTACTTTTTTTTAAAAAAACTACGTTTCTATGATTATTTAAGTTTGATTTTTTTTTTGCAGCCCACATAAACTTAGGCCTTGTTTATTTGGCCTGTGCTAGCCTTTGAGTTTGACATGCTTGTCTTACACATAAACTTAGACCTTGTTTATTTGGCCTGTGCTAGCCTTTGAGTTTGACATGCTTGTCTTACAGCATACAGATAAAAAAAGTAGAAATCATAAGAAACACAGAACAACGTGACTGTGGTATTGTGTTTTTGTTAAATGTTAAAGAATTGAAAGTGAGCTTGACAGAGGGGATTTCCTGCTGATAATTTTTGGGGGGATCACAGTTTTGACATGGGTCATGGCATGAATTTTCGGCTCTAAATCTAACATTTTAGACCATCACTATGTCTGCAAAGTTTGAACATATACATTTTAAAAAAATAGGTATGTCTGAATGGCAAACTTGTTTTGTTTATATTTGTATGCTAGTTATTCGTTTCTAGTTACAAACGAGTTACCTTACTATTAGAACTCACAACCACCATCTTTAAAACCTACCACCCCAATTCATGTGCTTTGCAATGTAGGTCTTCTTTTATAATAGACTTGTTTTTGGCAATAGTGTTCATTTCTTCCGAATTGATTAAGCTTGAATTTAAAAACATTTTCTTTTCTGAGGAATTTCGGTTCCAAATATTTTTGGTTTGGTTTCGAGATTCCGTTTTGGTTTGAAATAATATTTTTGATCTGAAAAGTTACACATTTTTACCTCTTTAGGACCGTGGACGTATCAGGTACGTCCAACAAAAAACATTCCTTAAGGACTAATTAGAGTATTAGTAATATTTAGTAATTAGTAAAATATTAATATCCCCCCTCACTGCCGGGCTTCTGGGTTGCTCCACGTGGTGTCCGGCAGTAAGGCAGAGCATCGGAAGACATCAGGCAGGCTTCCGATGCTCTGCCTGTGCTGAGTGCCTCAAGGGGTCGATTTAAATAATTAAAAATAAATAAATAAAATGAATTTTATCGCTGGTGATCGCTCTGAAACAGCTGCATGGCCACAATAGGTGTCCATAGTGCTGCCAGCTGGTGAAAAAAGTAAAAAAAAAAAAGTTAATAAATAAAAAATATATATATTTATGTTGTCTAGGTTGTCTACTTTTCAAAAGTTACATTGGCCGGTTTCAAAAATGTCCCAAAGAGGACATGGGTGCATGATGACCAGTTGTGAAAATTCCAAGTTGTAAACTGGAATGTGCACCCTCCACATAAGGTCTTTTAGCCCCCAGAGAATCTGACAAACCTATACATGGGTTGTATCACTGTACTCTGGAGATGTTGCTGAACACATATTGGTGTGTTCTCTGGCAATAACCCTTAGTTATCAGTATTATTTTTCTTTTTAAATTTGGCATAGATTGGTGGTAAAATGGTTGCATGCAAAGAGTCAAAATACCCCAAGTTTAATACCTTAGGTTGTCTTCTTTTAAAAAATATATACATGTGAAGGGTTATTCAGGGAATCCTGACAGATATCGGTGTTACAATGTAACTTGCGTTCATTTTGAACAAAAATGGTTTGGAAATAGCAAAGTGCTACTTGTACTTATTGCCCTATAACTTGGAAAATAAAAGCTAAGTACATGTTACTACATGTAACTATTTAGCATGTAGACGCGTAACAGATTTTGGGGGTCAATGTTCGAAAAAGTGTTTTTTAAATTTGTTTATCATATTTTATAATTATTTTTATAGTAAATTATATGATATGATGAAAATAATGGTATCTTTAGAAAGACCATTTAATGGCGAGAAAAACGGTATATAATATGTGTGGGTACAGTAAAAAAGTAAGAGGAAAATTACAGACAAACACCGCATAAATGTAAAAACAGCCCTGGTCCCAAACGGTAAGAAACTTGAAAAACAGTCTGATCACTAAGGGGTTAAAGATAAAGATCTTCTTTTTGTGAAAATCCTCATATGTTCATCAACCTTGAGCTTTGCTTACTCCACAATGTATCAGTAGCCTCTCATTCTGCTCTGTGAAGTCTTTTTTTTGTCAAAGGGTTATTCCAACTATCATGACCACTCCATTCCGGACTACCAAATATCAATTCTGTGAATAACATACATCCCTCATCAGCACTCATTGCATGTTGGTAATGGACGTGTTGAGCTTCTCTTTTAGTTCCAACTCTAGGAAATCTTTCCTTTGCTTGATTGCATGTACAGCTATGTTATTAGGAGAGAGGGACAGAAAGAGAGCTACCCTCATACAGGATCCACCAAGAAGAAAGTATTTTAGTATGCAGGTAGTGGGACAGGGCAGGGAGGGATGAGATTCATAATTGTGCAGAGCATCAGTCATGGTTTGCAAAACATTTATATAAAATATCAATTCTTTAAATCAAAAGCTAAAGAAAAAAAAGTTACGTAGTTTCCTGGAGTGTCCCTTTTAAAGCATCTGCCCTTTTCTGCTCCTTATTAAATAACACTCGATTTCAGATTGTGATGAACTAACACTGTGTTATTTACGTCAAGAAATGGAAAAGTTCCAAGTCATCTTAACATTTTAAATACTGAGTTATCCTCAACAAAATAGATGCCTGTCACGCATAACAAAAAGCAGTGCTTGAATGCAGAAGGGGGTGGGGGGGAAAAAAAACAGCATGAAGATCCCTTAGATCCCTTGGTCTAAGTCCTTGGATAATAGGGGATTCCAGCCAGGCATCTAACAAACCAAGGAAATCATGATAGAGCTGAATAGGACTGCGGGAGCTGTGCTCTGTCCTTGAATTATACTCTATTGAGGGAAAATACAAAAGGAACCTTCAAAATATTGGAACTTTTTCAAACAATAGGAACCAGGTAGCCCATGATGCTATCTATAACATATGAAGACCAGCCCGAGTTAGCTAGAAACATTTAAAGGGAAAATGTCACTCCATGTGATCGTTCATATTTTATTACCTATACCTATAGTTAACAAATATGTATATATAAAATGTGAAAAATAAAATGAAATATATAAATTCACAGTTTATTGTCCGGCAAATGGGTGCCTCCATCTTAGCTCCCGGTTCTAAGCTCTGTGATTTGCACCGGGCAGTCAGCATAGAGAAACATACAGCGAAGAGGTAACATGAAACAATGTTTCCATTTCTCCTCTTCATTTGCAGTTTGTATGTACTGGCTTTGCCTAGTCTGAACTGGATTATGATGTAATTTGCTAACTTTTTGCCATAAACTTTTAAAGAACATGGAGCATCTCATGATAAAACGGTTAACACAAGTTTTAGGTGATTTTCAATTATCTATTCAATGGTGCAAATGAGTGACAATTCCCTGTTCATCTTTAGATTGTTGGGGGTAAATTGCTGTAAATAGCCTAGATTAAAAATATATAAATAGTTGCACACAGGAAATAAAAAAATAAGGATGTTAATATATAGATTGCTAGTTATCTATAAAGTAAAAATCGATATATTAAATGTCATACACTGTATACAGCAGATGTGCCCAAAAGGTAGATCCCCAGGTGTGGTAGAACTACAACTTTCATGGAAGCTGTAGTTTTAAAACATCTGGGGATCCACCTTGTGGGAACCCCTGGCATACATATACCATTTACTTCATGGGGGATCACAATGCTGAAACCACAGTTAGACATCGCATAGTGGGTTCTGGGATCACAGTACTGAAACCACAGTTAGACATCGCATAGAGGGTTCTGGGATCACTATACTGAAACCACAGTTAGACATCGCATAGAGGGTTCTGGGATCACTATACTGAAACCACAGTTAGTCATCGCATAGAGGGTTCTGGGATCACTATACTGAAACCACAGTTAGACATCGCATAGAGGGTTCTGGGATCACACTATACTGAAACCACAGTTAGACATCGCATAGAGGGTTCTGGGATCACTATACTGAAACCACAGTTAGACATCGCATAGAGGGTTCTGGGATCACTGTACTGAAACCACAGTTAGACATCGCATAGAGGGTTCTGGGATCACTGTACTGAAACCACAGTTAGACATCGCATAGAGGGTTCTGGGATCACAGTACTGAAACCACAGTTAGACATCGCATAGAGGGTTCTGGGATCACAATACTGAAACCACAGTTAGACATCGCATAGAGGGTTCTGGGATCACAATACTGAAACCACAGTTAGACATCACATAGAGGGTTCTGGGATCACTGTACTGAAACCACAGTTAGACATCGCATAGAGGGTTCTGGGATCACAATACTGAAACCACAGTTAGACATTGCACAGTGGGTTCTGGGATCACTATACTGAAACCACAGTTAGACATTGCATAGTGGGTTCTGGGATCACAATACTGAAACCACAGTTAGACATCACATAGAGGGTTCTGGGATCACTATACTGAAACCACAGTTAGACATTGCATAATGGGTTCTGGGATCACAATACTGAATCCACCGTTAGACATTGCATAGAGGGTTCTGGGATCACAATACTGAAACCACAGTTAAACATTGCACAGTGGGTTCTGGTATCACTATACTGAAATCACAGTTAGACATCACATAGAGGGTTCTGGGATCACTATACTGAAACCACAGTTAGACATCGCATAGAGGGTTCTGGGATCACTATACTGAAACCACAGTTAGACATTGCATAGAGGGTTCTGGGATCACAGTACTGAATCCAGCGTTAGACATTGCATAGAGGGTTCTGGGATCACTATACTGAAACCACAGTTAGACATTGCATAGAGGGTTCTGGGATCACAGTACTGAATCCAGCGTTAGACATCGCATAGAGGGTTCTGGGATCACTATACTGAAACCACAGTTAGACATTGCAAACAGGGTTCTGGGATCACAATACTGAAACCACAGTTAGACATCGCATAGAGGGTTCTGGGATCACAATACTGAAACCACAGTTAGACATCGCATAGAGGGTTCTGGGATCACAATACTGAAACCACAGTTAGACATCGCATAGTGGGTTCTGGGATCACAGTACTGAAACCACAGTTAGACATCGCATAGAGGGTTCTGGGATCACAATACTGAAACCACCGTTAGACATTGCATAGAGGGTTCTGGGATCACAATACTGAAACCACAGTTAGACATTGCATAGTGGGTTCTGGTATCACTATACTGAAACCACAGTTAGACATCGCATAGAGGGTTCTGGGATCACAATACTGAAACCACCGTTAGACATTGCATAGAGGGTTCTGGGATCACAATACTGAAACCACAGTTAGACATTGCACAGTGGGTTCTGGTATCACTATACTGAAACCACAGTTAGACATCGCATAGAGGGTTCTGGGATCACAATACTGAAACCACACGTTAGACATTGCATAGAGGGTTCTGGGATCACAATACTGAAACCACAGTTAGACATCGCATAGAGGGTTCTGGGATCACTATACTGAAACCACAGTTAGACATCGCATAGAGGGTTCTGGGATCACTATACTGAAACCACAGTTAGACATCGCATAGAGGGTTCTGGGATCACAATACTGAAACCACAGTTAGACATACTGCACAGCATAGAGGGTTCTGGGATCACTATACTGAAACCACAGTTAGACATCGCATAGAGGGTTCTGGGATCACTATACTGAAACCACAGTTAGACATTGCATAATGGGTTCTGGGATCACAATACTGAATCCACCGTTAGACATTGCATAGAGGGTTCTGGGATCACAATACTGAAACCACAGTTAGACATTGCACAGTGGGTTCTGGTATCACTATACTGAAACCACAGTTAGACATCACATAGAGGGTTCTGGGATCACTATACTGAAACCACAGTTAGACATCGCATAGAGGGTTCTGGGATCACTATACTGAAACCACAGTTAGACATTGCATAGAGGGTTCTGGGATCACAGTACTGAATCCAGCGTTAGACATTGCATAGAGGGTTCTGGGATCACTATACTGAAACCACAGTTAGACATTGCATAGAGGGTTCTGGGATCACAGTACTGAATCCAGCGTTAGACATCGCATAGAGGGTTCTGGGATCACTATACTGAAACCACAGTTAGACATTGCAAACAGGGTTCTGGGATCACAATACTGAAACCACAGTTAGACATCGCATAGAGGGTTCTGGGATCACAATACTGAAACCACAGTTAGACATCGCATAGAGGGTTCTGGGATCACAATACTGAAACCACAGTTAGACATCGCATAGTGGGTTCTGGGATCACAGTACTGAAACCACAGTTAGACATCGCATAGTGGGTTCTGGGATCACAATACTGAAACCACCGTTAGACATTGCATAGAGGGTTCTGGGATCACAATACTGAAACCACAGTTAGACATTGCACAGTGGGTTCTGGTATCACTATACTGAAACCACAGTTAGACATCGCATAGAGGGTTCTGGGATCACAATACTGAAACCACCGTTAGACATTGCATAGAGGGTTCTGGGATCACAATACTGAAACCACAGTTAGACATTGCATAGAGGGTTCTGGTATCACTATACTGAAACCACAGTTAGACATCGCATAGAGGGTTCTGGGATCACAATACTGAAACCACAGTTAGACATGCATAGTGGGTTCTGGGATCACAATACTGAAACCACAGTTAGACATCGCATAGAGGGTTCTGGGATCACTATACTGAAACCACAGTTAGACATCGCATAGAGGGTTCTGGGATCACTATACTGAAACCACAGTTAGACATCGCATAGAGGGTTCTGGGATCACTATAGTGAAACCACAGTTAGACATCGCATAGAGGGTTCTGGGATCACTATACTGAAACCACAGTTAGACATCGCATAGAGGGTTCTGGGATCACAGTACTGAAACCACAGTTAGACATCGCATAGAGGGTTCTGGGATCACTATATTGAAACCACAGTTAGACATCGCATAGAGGGTTCTGGGATCACTATACTGAAACCACAGTTAGACATCGCATAGAGGGTTCTGGGATCACAATACTGAAACCACAGTTAGACATCGCATAGAGGGTTCTGGGATCACAATACTGAAAGCACAGTTTGACATTGCATAGAGGGTTCTGGGATCACAATACTGAAACCACAGTTAGACATCGCATAGAGGGTTCTGGGATCACAATACTGAAACCACAGTTAGACATCGCATAGTGGGTTCTGGGATCACAGTACTGAAACCACAGTTAGACATCGCATAGTGGGTTCTGGGATCACAATACTGAAACCACCGTTAGACATTGCATAGAGGGTTCTGGGATCACAATACTGAAACCACAGTTAGACATTGCACAGTGGGTTCTTGTATCACTATACTGAAACCACAGTTAGACATCGCATAGAGGGTTCTGGGATCACAATACTGAAACCACAGTTAGACATTGCATAGAGGGTTCTGGGATCACAATACTGAAACCACAGTTAGACATCGCATAGAGGGTTCTGGGATCACTATACTGAAACCACAGTTAGACATCGCATAGAGGGTTCTGGGATCACTATACTGAAACCACAGTTAGACATCGCATAGAGGGTTCTGGGATCACTATATTGAAACCACAGTTAGACATCGCATAGAGGGTTCTGGGATCACTATACTGAAACCACAGTTAGACATCGCATAGAGGGTTCTGGGATCACAATACTGAAACCACAGTTAGACATCGCATAGAGGGTTCTGGGATCACTATACTGAAACCACAGTTAGACATCACATAGTGGGTTCTGGGATCACTATACTGAAACCACAGTTAGACATCACATAGTGGGTTCTGGGATCACAATACTGAAACCACAGTTAGACATCGCATAGAGGGTTCTGGGATCACTATACTGAAACCACCGTTAGACATTGCATAGAGGGTTCTGGGATCACAATACTGAAACCACAGTTTGACATTGCATAGAGGGTTCTGGGATCACAGTACTGAAACCACAGTTAGACATCACATAGAGGGTTCTGGGATCACTATACTGAAACCACAGTTAGACATTGCATAGTGGGTTCTGGGATCACAATACTGAAACCACCGTTAGACATTGAATAGAGGGTTCTGGGATCACAATACTGAAACCACAGTTAGACATTGCACAGTGGGTTCTGGTATCACTATACTGAAACCACAGTTAGACATCACATAGAGGGTTCTGGGATCACTATACTGAAACCACAGTTAGACATCGCATAGAGGGTTCTGGGATCACTATACTGAAACCACAGTTAGACATTGCATAGAGGGTTCTGGGATCACAGTACTGAATCCAGCGTTAGACATTGCATAGAGGGTTCTGGGATCACTATACTGAAACCACAGTTAGACATTGCAAAGAGGGTTCTGGGATCACAATACTGAAACCACAGTTAGACATCGCATAGAGGGTTCTGGGATCACAATACTGAAACCACAGTTAGACATCGCATAGTGGGTTCTGGGATCACAGTACTGAAACCACAGTTAGACATCGCATAGTGGGTTCTGGGATCACAATACTGAAACCACCGTTAGACATTGCATAGAGGGTTCTGGGATCACAATACTGAAACCACAGTTAGACATTGCACAGTGGGTTCTGGTATCACTATACTGAAACCACAGTTAGACATCGCATAGAGGGTTCTGGGATCACAATACTGAAACCACAGTTACACATCGCATAGAGGGTTCTGGGATCACTATACTGAAACCACAGTTAGACATCGCATAGAGGGTTCTGGGATCACTATACTGAAACCACAGTTAGACATCGCATAGAGGGTTCTGGGATCACTGTACTGAAACCACAGTTAGACATCGCATAGAGGGTTCTGGGATCACTGTACTGAAACCACAGTTAGACATCGCATAGAGGGTTCTGGGATCACTGTACTGAAACCACAGTTAGACATCGCATAGAGGGTTCTGGGATCACAGTACTGAAACCACAGTTAGACATCGCATAGAGGGTTCTGGGATCACAATACTGAAACCACAGTTAGACATCGCATAGAGGGTTCTGGGATCACAATACTGAAACCACCGTTAGACATCGCATAGAGGGTTCTGGGATCACAGTACTGAAACCACAGTTAGACATCGCATAGAGGGTTCTGGGATCACAATACTGAAACCACAGTTAGACATTGCACAGTGGGTTCTGGGATCACAATACTGAAACCACAGTTAGACATCGCATAGAGGGTTCTGGGATCACTATACTGAAACCACAGTTAGACATTGCATAGTGGGTTCTGGGATCACAATACTGAAACCACAGTTAGACATCACATAGAGGGTTCTGGGATCACAATACTGAAACCACAGTTAGACATTGCACAGTGGGTTCTGGGATCACAATACTGAATCCACCGTTAGACATTGCATAGAGGGTTCTGGGATCACAATACTGAAACCACAGTTAGACATTGCACAGTGGGTTCTGGTATCACTATACTGAAACCACAGTTAGACATCACATAGAGGGTTCTGGGATCACTATACTGAAACCACAGTTAGACATCGCATAGAGGGTTCTGGGATCACTATACTGAAACCACAGTTAGACATCGCATAGAGGGTTCTGGGATCACTATACTGAAACCACAGTTAGACATCGCATAGAGGGTTCTGGGATCACTATACTGAAACCACAGTTAGACACAGATTACTGACATAGACGCATAGAGGGTTCTGGGATCACTATACTGAAACCACAGTTAGACATCGCATAGAGGGTTCTGGGATCACTATACTGAAACCACAGTTAGACATCGCATAGAGGGTTCTGGGATCACTGTACTGAAACCACAGTTAGACATCGCATAGAGGGTTCTGGGATCACTATACTGAAACCACAGTTAGACATCGCATAGAGGGTTCTGGGATCACTATACTGAAACCACAGTTAGACATCGCATAGAGGGTTCTGGGATCACAATACTAAAACCACAGTTAGACATCGCATAGAGGGTTCTGGGATCACTATACTGAAACCACAGTTAGACATCGCATAGAGGGTTCTGGGATCACTATACTGAAACCACAGTTAGACATCACATAGTGGGTTCTGGGATCACAATACTGAAACCACAGTTAGACATCGCATAGAGGGTTCTGGGATCACTATACTGAAACCACCGTTAGACATCGCATAGAGGGTTCTGGGATCACAATACTGAAACCACAGTTTGACATTGCATAGAGGGTTCTGGGATCACAATACTGAAACCACAGTTAGACATCGCATAGAGGGTTCTGGGATCACAATACTGAAACCACAGTTAGACATCGCATAGTGGGTTCTGGGATCACAGTACTGAAACCACAGTTAGACATCGCATAGTGGGTTCTGGGATCACAATACTGAAACCACCGTTAGACATTGCATAGAGGGTTCTGGGATCACAATACTGAAACCACAGTTAGACATTGCACAGTGGGTTCTTGTATCACTATACTGAAACCACAGTTAGACATCGCATAGAGGGTTCTGGGATCACAATACTGAAACCACCGTTAGACATCGCATAGAGGGTTCTGGGATCACAATACTGAAACCACAGTTAGACATTGCACAGTGGGTTCTGGTATCACTATACTGAAACCACAGTTAGACATCGCATAGAGGGTTCTGGGATCACAATACTGAAACCACCGTTAGACATTGCATAGAGGGTTCTGGGATCACAATACTGAAACCACAGTTAGACATTGCACAGTGGGTTCTGGTATCACTATACTGAAACCACAGTTAGACATCGCATAGAGGGTTCTGGGATCACAATACTGAAACCACCGTTAGACATTGCATAGAGGGTTCTGGGTTCACAATACTGAAACATTAGACATCGCATAGAGGGTTCTGGGATCACTATACTGAAACCACAGTTAGACATCGCATAGAGGGTTCTGGGATCACTATACTGAAACCACAGTTAGACATCGCATAGAGGGTTCTGGGATCACTATACTGAAACCACAGTTAGACATCGCATAGAGGGTTCTGGGATCACTATACTGAAACCACAGTTAGACATCGCATAGAGGGTTCTGGGATCACTATACTGAAACCACAGTTAGACATCGCATAGAGGGTTCTGGGATCACTATACTGAAACCACAGTTAGACATCGCATAGAGGGTTCTGGGATCACTATACTGAAACCACAGTTAGACATCGCATAGAGGGTTCTGGGATCACTATACTGAAACCACAGTTAGACATCGCATAGAGGGTTCTGGGATCACAATACTGAAACCACCGTTAGACATCGCATAGAGGGTTCTGGGATCACAATACTGAAACCACAGTTAGACATTGCACAGTGGGTTCTGGTATCACTATACTGAAACCACAGTTAGACATCGCATAGAGGGTTCTGGGATCACAATACTGAAACCACCGTTAGACATTGCATAGAGGGTTCTGGGTTCACAATACTGAAACCACAGTTAGACATCGCATAGAGGGTTCTGGGATCACTATACTGAAACCACAGTTAGACATCGCATAGAGGGTTCTGGGATCACTATACTGAAACCACAGTTAGACATCGCATAGAGGGTTCTGGGATCACAATACTGAAACCACAGTTAGACATCGCATAGAGGGTTCTGGGATTACTATATTGAAACCTCAGTTAGACATCGCATAGAGGGTTCTGGGATCACTATACTGAAACCACCGTTAGACATCGCATAGAGGGTTCTGGGATCACAATACTGAAACCACAGTTTGACATTGCATAGAGGGTTCTGGGATCACAATACTGAAACCACAGTTAGACATCGCATAGAGGGTTCTGGGATCACAATACTGAAACCACAGTTAGACATCGCATAGAGGGTTCTGGGATCACTATACTGAAACCACAGTTAGACATCACATAGAGGGTTCTGGGATCACAATACTGAAACCACAGTTAGAAATTGCATAGAGGGTTCTGGGATCACAATACTGAAACCACAGTTAGACATCGCATAGAGGATTCTTTTATTGTGTAGATATTAATGATGCAAACCCCAGGTGATGTTACAATACAATACAAAAAAATTTTCGTATGAGGAAGATTTCCACATATCCTATAAAATCACTCAGCCTGCTTTTTGCATATTTATAAGCAATATTCCAGCAGTGTGGGTTTGTATCTGCTCAGACGTCGCATATTTGGATTCAAAATGAAGTGGTATGATACAGAACATTGCAATTAATGCAACCAGTGTATGGAAACACAAGGAAGGAGGCTGATTAAATTGTCATCAGTGAAATACGAGAATAATAAGAATAATAAAAATAATTTTAGAGTAAAAAGCCAGTTACATTGAGTTACTTGACCAATGATTATAGGATTCCAGCAGTCAGTGCAAAATATGAAATGTATTACTATGTGAGTCAGATTAATGAAAATATGCCACATGCCTATATTCTCAATAAAACTTTTACAATCCCATAATGCCTTTGTGTGCCATTGTGAATAGTGCATTGTAGATGAGCACAAACATTCACTGAAACCTACATATATTCAAACACAACAGATATCCTGGCTTTTAATGGTATTTAGCTCCTAAAGACCATCTGTTCGAGCTTTTAAGAACACTAAACGTATTTATCAAAAGCAACTATAATGTGTGCTTTCTGTTGCTTAGTGACTTGTATTGATTTGATTTAACAGTTAGAGACTATTTTACCCCAGCAGAACTGAGTTCAGTAGTGGTTAAGTCAATATATGTATAACGCATTGCATTCTTTCCCTTCCTTTTATCCCTCCCTCTATGGCTTTTAGAACCAATTGTCTCCCTTCGGAACAGTCAAACCAGATGACAACCAGAATCTTTACTCTGTGACCACCGCCCGTCCGCTACACAGTAATGTATTCAGCTGTAAAATGGAGGAATTAGGGATATGACAGGTTTGCTTTAATGGACAATTTTTAAATGTTAGCAATATGTTTCTTCAATTTTACATGTTCACGATGTTTTTTATTGTTTTACTAAAATAAAATTAAAATAAACACTAAAAGATGTTTTAAAAAGTATATTTATAAATCCATCCTTAGAGTTTAAAAAAAAAAAATGATTACTGTATAAATTGTGTGTCCGACCATAACTTTTATAGTGCTACAATGATAACTATTGCTCTAGAGAACATTGTGCTGCAGCTAGTTAGCGCACGATTGCCGAGTAAGGGTGAAACTTGAATCCGCCAATTCCTCTCTACCATTATGTACTGTGTATCCAGAAAGGATTCCGCAAGAACATTAATCAAAAGGATGTGCTACAATGTTAAGGGCTGAAGTGAGGCGATGTATCATCATTTCTTAAAAGCTCAACTGACATTTCAAAGATGGTACATGCTACAGAGCAATCAGAGTGACAAAGGACTGTGTTAACAAAACAGAAAAAAATGATCAATTGGAAACCTTTCCTATTTTCCTTCGAATAGATATGATCTATAATTTTACATCCGTCCTTTCCTGGAATCGTGAGAGAAGTATGAAGTGTACAGATACACTATCACAGTCAATGTATAACAAAGAACTGATGGTTAGATGGACGGACAGATGGCCAGACAGACAGATTGATATGATAATATATTTATGTATTTATTTATGAAATATTTTCCCAGGAAGGACACATTGAGATTTCAAGATTCTGTAGACCTGTCGACCTCTGTGAATTCCATACTAAAACAGTAAGGCTATTAGTAATTAATGTAAATGTACTATGAGTTTATTCTGTTTGCTCACCTATTAACATATCCCTACACATTCATTAACACACAGATATACATTCAGATAGACATCATATAACTAACAGGTTTGATCCCTAAATTCCGGATTGTAGCTAATTAAAATCTTAATTAAGCTGAAATATTCCAAACTCCGTTATAATCACAGTTTGGCTAATATAGCCGGATGTTTGTAAATTTGGATTTTGAGTTGCTACATTCAGAGTTTAGTGAAATAAGCCCTACATGCTGCCTTCCCTGTCATCTTCAGTATGGTGTGTGTTCTGCTGAGCCGAAGCTGTAAATTGCATGTTTTATGTGATTAAGAGCACTGCTGCCATCTACTGGTAGCATTCATTGTGCCCCTTCTGCTCTCTATATACACCCAGTGCCTGCTGCAGTCTCAGCTGAGTGCATTTCTTGTCATTGATAGCATTGGTTGTCCTTGTCATTCCCCAATTCCTAGAGGTTTCAGATAGATAGATAGATATAGAGATAGAGAGACTAATTAAATATGAGTTCAGGTAACTATTATAGAGCCCTTAATTCTATCACATGGAAGAGACGTCACGATAAGACAGGCAAAACCCATCTGGCTCTCTTTGGAAAACACTTGCGCCCATCCATAATAGTTAGTTAACTCATTATGGACAATTTCTTAACCCACATTTCACAGCTCTCTTTCCTGTACTAAATTCCTAACACAATCCTGGAAGACATGGAGAACACTCCTCAGAAATCCAGTATCCTTACTGACTATAGATAGGAGTAACAGTCCTATCCCGAGATCTCATATTGGAACCATGGCTAAACTTGGGAGTTTCCAAAATATTTTCCTCTTATAAATAATCAGGGATCCAAACAATTCCCAACACTGCAAGAAGAATTCTCTCTTCCGAGAGTTAGTTACCTTCCTTTAAATTAAAAGAGCTCTGCGTGTTCGTCAGCTTACAAATAAAAAGATGCATCTGACTTCTCTGTCCTTGGAGGAAAACGTACAATAATGAATCCCAAAGTAAAACCACTCTCTTCCTGCTATAATGGATTTACCGAAATAAACAAAGAAAACAAATTACCATGTGCGCTTCACTGGGGAAATATTTCCCTTTTTCACAGTGGCTACTTACTTTATGAAACGCCAAAGCTTCTTCAACAAGCGTTTCCCACTGGAAAGCTTCTAATAAAATTCTAACGTGCTGGTACTGAGTGCCTAGCAGATTATCCCATATTTATAAAAACATAAGATATTGGAGGTGCAGAGAAGGATACGGTTCCCTAACACACATGGTTTGGGACCGTAGGGCATTAAAACAATTCTGGATATACAGTTGCAAGAAAAAGTATGTGAACCCTTTGGAATGATATGGATTTCTGCACAAATTGGTCATAAAATGTGATCTGATCATCATCTAAGTCACAACAATAGACAATCACAGTCTGCTTAAACTAATAACACACAAAGAATGAAATGTTGCCATGTTTTTATTGAACACACCATGTAAACATTCACAGTGCAGGTGGAAAAAGTATGTGAACCCTTGGATTTAATAACTGGTTGAACCTCCTTTGGCAGCAATAACTTCAACCAAACGTTTCCTGTAGTTGCAGATCAGACGTGCACAACGGTCAGGAGTAATTCTTGACCATTCCTCTTTACAGAACTGTTTAGTAAGGGGATGCTGGGATTAGTAGAGGGGGATGCTGTTTTTTTTTTTATACTGTACTTCTGAAAATAAACCTACATCTCTATGAAAATTTAAGGTATTTTTTTTGTGGCCCACATAAACTTAACCCCTTAAGGACCAAACTTCTGGAATAAAAGGGAATCATTACATGTCGCACATGTCATGTATCCTTAAGGGGTTAAACCTTGTTTATGTGGTCCATGCCAGACTTTGACATGCTTGGGCTACAGTATATGGTCCTATTTTAACTTAGCCATGTTTGTACTTTATTCTTTTTATGCACTTTGCAAATCACACACCTTTTTTCTTTATTTTTGTCTTATATATGTATACCCAATTAGGGACTCAATAAAGTTGTAACAAAAGATTTCTTTTCTTTGGGTTTTACAATTTCAGGCGATTCTTTGCTTTATATTAAAACCAGGGGTATTAGGACTGTTTTCAGGCTTGCCTCTTTTCTGTAAGATCTCCTCAGCCCTTCTTATTATCATTTGAGTCTGTGTCTGCTGTATACAACAGCTTTGAAACACAATTTAGGAAAAGATGCAAAGCCAGTGAACCACTCATGGACAGCTGTTTCATAGTTAATGCACATCATCAGCATGAGGTTGGTTACTGGTTTGCTATTGAGGCTTGGTAGTGCTTGGGAAGCAAAATCCAAAAAGGTTATGGTGAGGAAAAAGGTGTAATTGAAAACCCCTTCCACCTGAAGTCTGTTGATAGTTAATTCAATTTTAAACAAAAATCTGCACAGCAGTCAAGCCATAAGAATTTACAAATTTGCAGTGATGTTACTACCGCAAAGGATTCTGGGTGGGCATATGCAAATTAGTTTAACGAAATACAGTAAGAGTAAAAGTACTGGATTTTTTTCACTGCAACAGCCGGCTTGATGTGTGTTCGGTTATTGGGATTTGTTTATTGCATGCTTACAAAGTACTAAGCCTTAACTAATTCTGGCTCGCCAATGTTGCCCTGATTTCTCACATGTTTGCCCAAAGTTACGTTCATATTTTTCTGCAAATAACATCTATTAATAATGAGTTTGCTATTTTAGATTATTCCTGTGTCATTTTGTATTGCCTACTTCTTACAACTCTGTATGATCTCTATTAATGCTGTATGCACTTAAAGAGTCACACCACTGCCCAAATACAAAGGGAAAATCACAGTTTAGTGGATGTGCCCCGAATGACAACATGCATGCATTTATTTATGTAATTTTTCATAGGGGGATAATCTAAAACTGCTTGCAAAATCTGCAGTTCTCTTGTCTGCTGCTTCTGCCTGCCCTCCCCTTCTAACCCTACCCAGTATTTCTGTGGCTGTCCAATCGCAGGCTTCCAACCTTGCAAGGTGAGGGGGGCGGTTGATTTATGGAGGTGTCAATTTGTACTGAAGACTGCACTTTTTCAAAAAATATATATTTTTTAAAAAGTACAATCTAAAGTGCTTTGGGGGTCTGGAGTGCCCCTTTGAATTAATTTTCCCCTTTAAATTAGTTTTCGCCTGTCATAAGCAATTTACAAGTGAGTCTTAATAAGTCCTACATTACGAATGTCTTAACGTGCCCTACAGGGGTTCTACCACATGGTATGGGCTTTCAATTAGATTACTGCATTTTATGATTTATTGTCTGCTATTGCCTCATTCGACCACTCAAGCACATACATTTTCCATAAATTCTGTCTGCGTTCGACTGTGCAGCTTTTCCTTATACACTACAACCTCATCCACTTTTTAGACATGGTTAACATTTAGGCCCACTTAGGCCGCTCGTTTTATCAGTTGCACGGACTCGCATCAATCGTATTTAGCCATATTAGGCCGGCTCAGGTAATGTGATTACTTTTACTGTCTTAGTTAAAGGGTCTACAAATAATGCATTACGTAAACCTCATTCAGTCCTGTTCAGTTTAAGCATGAAGTTATAGCTGATGTCGATATTACGGATATATTCTACCATTGTTCTAGCATTTACTGTTGCTTTCAACCCTATTCTCCCATGTCAGTTGTGTATGCATAAGTGTTTATCATCCTCCTAAGCATTCCGCATGTAGGTCTTTTTTTAACGTATATCTTATATCTCCTGTCTCTTTCTTTGTATTGCGTAAGGCTGTCACGGCCGCTAGCCTGTTCAGCCACTGTGGCATTCTAGAGGCATTGGCCTCTGTTCCAGTTTTTGATTCTGTCTGCCGACACCCCATTTTATTTGGCTCCGTGGGCATGTATTCTATGATGCTTTATAAGTGTTTACATATGGTTTCTATTCTGTTCGCCATTTCATAACTAAATGATTATTAGTAACTCTATCAGGTTCTCTACCATCTCTTCACCAACATGTCTTGGTTACATACAACTTCTCCACAACAATTATCTGTTTCACATCCTACCATCACCTGCATTAATCCCAGCACAGTCATCCTGTAACTCAGGAACCAAATTGGGACACCTTCTGGTATTATAAGCAATTTCCTACTCATGGCCCTCACTAGGCCTTTACAATGTGCGGTCATATGCCCCGCAGTGGGCAACATGCCACATCCTTATTCGGCATCTCATTTGGGCATTTAATTTGATTTACATCTGTCTTACAGGGGTTGCATACTACATGTTATTGACAACATACCTATCCTTAAGACCCTCATTTGGCCAATCTCATGGGGTAATTGTAATCTCTCATTATGTACATTATCTTTACCTCACATTAAGCCCTTTGGTTCACCTATATATTTTTAGGCGAGTTTATTATATTCTTCATAGATATCATATTGGAACTGCTCACATACTCAGGTTGTGAGTAAATGTTAACCTGGATGTTCCTGTCTCTTAACGCCGTTGTGACGGGCCTTAGTGCCCTCCGCGCCTCCAGGGTCATCATTGAGAGGTCTTGGAAAAGTGAGACCTCAGCCCCTTGATATCTCCATGTGGTTCATGTTCTGGCTGCCGCATTATCTTCTCCTTCAGCAGATATGAGTGGAGGCAGCAGATGATGTCTCGCGGTTCTCCCTCCTTGAGCCGCGGCTGCAGGCCCCGATGTGCCCGGTTGAATTGGATGTCTGCAGGGGCCTCCTCCCCGAGGATGGTGCGGAAGAGGTCCGTCAGCATTGTCTCCACGTTCTCATCGATATCTGGTTCTGGGATTCCTCGTACTCTGATATTGGAGCGACGGCATCTGGCACCTCAGGGTAAGTAACATGTTACCTTGTCAGGAAATGGCAGTGTCTGCGGCTGTAGCTTGCTGGCGTGTGGTTTTGTCCTGGTCCTCCAGTATTTGGATGCGGCCTTTTTGCGTGTCCACATTGGCTTGAAGCGCTGAGACCGCCGAGGTGATCCATGCCGTGAGTGATGTCACCAGGGTCTGCAGGTCGGCTTTGGTGACCATCATCGTTGCTAATCTTCGGATTTCTGCCACCATATCCGCCAGTGTGGGCTGCTCCAGGTCAGAGCTAGTAGAAGCCGGAGATACAGGCGCCATGTTGGAGTTACGTGCCTCGTGGGTAGGCCCCGACGGGGTTTGGAGAAAGCCGTCCATCGGTCCCGACACCGGGTCCCATTAGGTTCAGTGGGTCGGTCTTGGTATGCTATTAGGAGCTTGGTGGCGGAGAGCTCAGGGTTTAGACGTCCATATTGTTCGGAGTCTAGGCCACGCCCCCATCAGTTTGCATTTTTCAATTATTGATTTCCTGTGCATCATACTTGGAATTCCTGTTCCAGGGACTAATGAAAGTATTTAGAAAACTGGGCAGACTAGATGGGCCGAATGGTTCTTTTCTGCCGTCACATTCTGTGTTTCTATGTTTCTGTTTCCCCCGTTCCATATGTCTTAGTCATTTCAAGTTATTACAGTACAGAAATCTTACATCGGAGCAATGCTATTTTTTTCTTTAGGCAGAAGGAAATTGAAACTGTTGCTAATAAATACAATTTCAGAATTATTAGGCAACGGTTTTCCCTTTTCAAAACTTTAATTGCCTTCGGAACTTGCACAGAACCTGACATCATCTTCATTATAATACATCAGTGCCTCTGATAGCTTAGGGGTGTATGTTTTATTTTTCCATTTATAATTAATCAGTATTCAGAGTGCTTGAGTAAGAATGTATCAATCAAATGAAGGAACATAGAAGTGACATGCTTTCAAATGACAGTTATGAAAAATGTTTGCATCAAAAACACCTGAAGATATGGGCTTTTTGCTTGCCAGCTGTTGCATGCATATGTATTGCTTTTAGTGGATGTACAAAGCCATTATATTTTAGTTACCAAAAGTGAACTGATCCGCCACAATATTAAAAACACCTGCCAAAACAGTTCTGATGCATCAAGGCAAGAACTCCACAAGACCTTTGAACATGTCCTGTGGTATCTGGCACCAAGACATTAGCAGCAGATATTTTAAAGGATCACTATAGTGTCAGGAAAACAAAGCGGGTGCCCCCACCCTCAGGGTCCCCCTCCCGTGGCGCTGAAGGGGTTAAAACCCCTTCAACAGCTTACCTTATTTTCCAGCCCCCGGAACCTCTCCTTCTCTCCTCCCCGCCGATGTCAGCTCCCCCGTCCGACGCCAGCGGAGCCGAATGCACATGCTGCCATCTCTTCCCCAGGTAGACATCACACATACATCCAGCCATCCACCTGATGTAAAAGTAAACGATTCATCAAACAGAAACCCTCTTCAATTGCTCCATGGTCCCGTTCTGATGCTAACATCCCCACTGAAGGAGCTTTCTGCAGTGGACAGGAGTCATTATGGGCAGTCTGAACAGTCTGCGGCTACGCAGCCACATAACTACAGCAAACTGCGATTCACTGTGTGTTCTGACACCTTTCTATCATGGCAAGCATTGAGTTTTTCAGCAATTTGAACTACAGTAGTTCTTCTCTGTGAGCAACCAGAAGGACTAACCTTCACTTTCTACATGCATCAATCAGCCTTGGGTACCCATGACCCTCATGCCACTTCACAGGTTGTCTATCTTTGCAACCATTTTGGTAGGTACTAACCACTGCCTCCCGGTAAAACTCCATAAGGCTTGCCATTTTGGAGATGTTCTGACACAATTGTCTACCCGTTACTATTTGGCCTGTGTCAAAGTCACTCAGATTTCTGTTTTTGCCCATTTTTACTGGTGAAATTCAAGAACTGACTGTTCACTTGCTGCCTAATTATCCCACCCCTTGACAGGTGCCATGGTAACAATATAAACAATGTCATTCACTTCACCTGTCAGTGGTTTTAATGTTGTGGCTGATCGATGTATATTGAAAATAATGACAACATTAAAAATATGGCATAGCCAACCATTCTTTTTAGGTCAAATTTTTTTTCTTGTTAATTGCACACTAAAAAAATGATTTTTGAACAGGTTTATCTCCATAACTTCAAACACAACTCATTCAATTAACTGGTTTTATTCTTTTTGAAAAATACACGCTCATAGTTGCAAAACAAAGAAAAATTTCTATACACTTTTTTTGCATCTCCACTTTACCCGTTAGCTTCCTCTAGCATAAAAAAATATTTTTCCTCTGTTGCTTAATCAATCTCTGTGCATCGTGCAGAAGGACTGTAAAAACATCCCCTCTTCTATTTCCACACTACACAGCAGCCAATCCTGCTCATATATTACACTGTAGAAGTCTTCCATTGAAATCGAGATTTCTGGGTAAAAATGACACCATGTCCCTTATAACTGTCCAAATCTCTAAATATATTTACTATTTATATGTCTGACCTTTTTTTATGCCCTATGTGATAAATATTGTATTGTGCTAAGCTGTATTGCTAGATAAAGTATAGTTTATAACTTCTAATACTTTTTAATTTCTGACCCAATATTTCTGTAAAAAATAAACAAGTATAAAAATTATTACCTTGACACAACATGTTATCCTACGTTTATTCAACTTTGAAACCCTGTTCTGCTCTTTGTCAGTCCCCAGCGCTGACGTGAGTTTACTTTTTTTGTGGTCTACAGAAAAACACTATCCACGTGCACAAAGTATAGCTAAATAACAGTGTAGCAATATTCATTTTCTAAATACCATAAACAAAACATTTGCATTGTAATGACTGACTTAGCTCATCTTTCTAAAACATAGAGAATGACTCCAATTTGCCGCTGTTAGATGTAAGCACTTACATTTTTATTTTTATTTTTTTAAGGGGAAAAATGTGTAACCTTTTACTGATAGACCTTTTTAAAACAATATAAAATAACAATTTTAATAAGGGTATATAGAACGTTTAGGCCAGGCTTCCCCAAACTCCAGCCCTCCAGATGTTGCTGAACTAAAACTCCCATGATTCTCAGCCTATTTCATTCATAGAATCATGGGAGTTGTAGTTCAGCAACATCTGGAGGGCCAGAGTTTGGGGAAGTCTGGAAGGCAATCTACAAGTATTTATATAATGTATCTAACTGTTGATGAATACAACAAGAAGGTAAGAAAAACATTAACATGTACAGGCATTTGTGTTTAACGATACAACACTGGTGATAAATTGTGCGAGCACTTCAATTACTATTCCAAATCTAAAAATCTTGAGTGCTCATACAATTCCAAAGTCAGTTCTACCTCCCCGCATAGTTTTGAAAAATGTTTATCCCAGTAAAGGATGAATGAATAAATGAAACATAAAAATAGTGTAAATTTGCATAATTAAATTTCTCTGTATCTCTGAACAGCAGTCTCTACACAAAATTGCTTTTTTATCCTAGATTTATGGACTAGCTGTGCACACCCTTGTTTCAAAGAGATGTTATGCTAAACAAGAAATGCTCGGCAGTAAAAAGGATTTGTGCTTTTTTTGAGTAGGTTTATATTTGTTAGAAAAAAAGGATTGTTGTTTTGTTTTGATATACATAAATTAGAGATTGTGCAAATCAACCCACACAGTCATATTGTATTGCTAGTCCTTCATTACCAAGTTCTCATCTTTTAGAAAGTTACCATCATCTGTTGAACCATTTCAATTTACCATTTAGTAGTTCATTCGTTCTAGAAACATTGTGAGGATTAATGGTTGTACACACTAAAAGGCAATAGTGTCACTATATGAAACAGTTTCTGAATAATTTGCATATTTCTATAGAACTCCCTTCCCTGCTTGGTTAGACCCTCATCCAGTCTCAGTTCCTTCAAAAGATCATTAAAAATTAAATTCTTTCATCTCAATGAAACAGTTAATAGCTCTCCTGCCCCGCAACTTGATTACCCATCCTGCGTCCTCTCCTGCAACTGTGTCCTACATTAAACTAACCATTCATTGTCAAATATTCTAGTAACCTACTTCTTCCTGTACATGAAATACATCAAACCCTTACCTCTTGTGCCGCACGTGTCTTGTTGCAAATACTTGACTGTTAGTTCACCTATTGTACAGCGTTTCAGAATTTGTTGGCGTTTTATAAAAAATAATGTAAGCAGAAATTGCAAGCTTGTCACATGCAGATAACAGACGTATTGAATTAATTAATTAATTCTTATCAGTGCATGTAAGGAACCTGACAACATTTTCAGAAAAACATTTTTTTTTACCAATATATGGATAACAACAGGTTATGATCCAAATGGTCGTTTTTTTAGATCAAATCCTCAGATTCAGGCTCAGAACGAAGTGTTTTAAAACAGTGTATCATTACCTGCAGAAACGTGGGGTTGTAAATCTGACAAACGGCTTTCTCTGCTCTTTTATATATTCAGCATGGCATTCCAAGAAACTTGTAGACTAGTAAAATTGTATCTGTTAATGTCTTACCACGTGTTGTGGTAGATCTTGTGATGAACAACCTTGTAAGCGGCAGCAGCTTGTAACAATCTTTTTGAGTCTGACCCATTTCTGTGTAGATAATATAAAGATGCATTATCTTCTTTACTACATAGTTATTTTTTTTTTGGGGGGGGGGATTGGTTTCAAAACCAACTGCTTGTGTATAGTGAAAACATTACATTTACACAATTTGAATGTCTCATTTCATTGTTCAGACTATACAAAATATTGGAAAGATTATGCTGTCTCCTGACAAACTAGCAGAAATACTATTTTTTAGACATTTAGTACGGGTGAAAAATACATCAATTGATCAAATACACTACTTGTGGGAATTAAAAAGTAACCTAATGTTTTATTGAGAGTTAGAGTTGCCTCAAAAATTTGCAATGTGAAGCTTATGTCTCAATTTTCAAAACAGTAAGTACAGATCCCTGGCTACAAGCAGGCGTCGGTACTGTCAGCCCTCTTGCACTCCTGATGGTGGGATCCGGCGTACCGCTGCTTTCACACTGCATGAGGCTCCAGTCAGCCTCATGGATGCCACCCGCTGTGCGACAGCCACATTTTATGGTGCAGCGCTTGCATGCTGGCGTCATGACGTCAGAAGAGCTCCAAGCAATATAGCTCAGCACACACGTACCTTTTGGGTGTGTGGCTGTGCTAACCATGCCACCAACCATATACAAGCCCAGTCTGCCCAGGGCACATTGCCCTGTTGTGGTTCACAGGGTTGCTAGAGTAACTAGTGTCCCTATAGCGCGTTCTTGTGTCCCTTTTTGTATACATTTCGTTTTGACCCAGCTTGCTCTCGACTATCCTGTTTTCTGCCTCCCTTGACTCGGCTTTGTTATTCGTACTTGTGTATTTATGGCTTCCCTTGACTATGGCTTGTTCTGACATTCTTGGAAGTTTATTCTATATTCTGGCCATTCTAAGGACCGGTTTAGGGACTTTTTTTCGGTCTCTATTTCTCCTGGTGGGTTTTCACTCTGTGTGTTGGGTTGTACATTACAGGTACTATATAGTATATAGCTGGATATTACTGCCATCTGCAAATTCCTATAGTGTACCTAGTGCACCCCATGTATGTTAGACTGCAGCGCTCTACTCTGATCTATAACAGCCAAAGTAGAGTTTAGATTTACCTACTCTGTGAATCCATCATGGGTCCTTAAGGCAAGGACATCCATGACTGAATAATTCTGTCATGCGTCGTTAAGGGTTAATGGTCTAGGTTTAGTTTTGCATTACTGTGTATTGCAAGATAATATGTATCCTTTTTATACACAAAGTTAAGAGGGAGACATTTAATGGAAGTTGAGATGACTGCATAGGTTATGCTAAATATTTTCATTTTATTTTTTTTGTGGGTGAATATATTTTAAAAAATTTTTAATGCAGTTGTAGTTGGCATCCAGCTGTCTCATCTTAACATTAAGGAAACCACTGGAAAACAGCAACTTAAAGAGCTTAATGTCTACCACAGTTTGATGGGTAAAGTCAATGTAACCATCAACTCTCAGTTAACATAATAGCCTAACACAGTGGGACATATATAAGATTATTCATCTGGAAATTGAAAATGGCTCTAAGATATGTTTTCCGGGCAATTCCTTGCAGTGAGACACCACGTGTCAATAAATCGTAACGGAGTGAAATTAATACAATCGTGTAAAATGATTTGAACTAGAACATAATACTGATCAGAAGGTTTAAACCGTAAAATTACAATTCTGTCTGACTCTGTAATTGCTATAATTTGTTATTACATAATAGTTTGTTTTAATCTTCTTATGATTTTGGAATTAACATCAATGTCACACAAAAGCCATTGTTTGAGTGTGTCCTATTTATAAATGTAATAAAAATTTAAATATAACATTATTAAAAGCTTATTTATTCACCAATATAGGTTAAGGTACATCTGACATGTAAGAGAACATTGGTAATCATTAGATGCAAAAACACAAAAAACATGTGCGTTTATATAATTTATTTTAGGACTATTGAGTACTTTTCTGATACTCAAGGTATAACGGCACTGATCTTGCAATCGACTTGTACAAGTACTGTATATCGGAAGCCATCTATGTAATAAGCACTACCTTGGTGCTCTTGAAAATGAGTTAAAGGGACACTATAGTCAACAAAACAACTTTAGCTTAATGAAGCAGTTTTGGTGTATAGATCATGCCCCTGCAGCCTCACTGCTCAATTCTATGCCATTAAGGAGTTAAATCACTTTGTTAATGAACCCTAGTCACGCCTCCCTGCATGTGACTTGTGCAGCCTTCCTAAACACTTCCTGTAAAGAATCATCTAAAGTTTTCTCCTTCCTTTATTACAAGTTCGGTTTAATTTAGATTGCTTATCCCCTGCTATGTTAAAAGCTTGTGATTAAAGATTAAATTTACAGAGAAAGAGATACAATTGTTTAACGTAAATTACATCTGATTGAAAGTGAAACCAGTTTTGTTTTTTTCATGTTGGCTGTGTCAATCATAGCCAGGGGAGGTGTGGCAAGGGCTGCATAAATAGAAACAAAGTGATTTAACTCCTAAATGGCAGAGAATTGAGCAGTGAAGCCTGAGAAGCATGATCTATACACCAAAACGGCTTTATTAAGCTAAAGTTGTTTAGGTGACTATAGTGTTCCTTTAACTGTGTTAATCAAATCTGGGCTCTCGGGTCCCATGCTGCTAGTTTGCCTGATCGCTTCATTACCAACACCAAACCACATATATGGAGATGCTATATTGGATTCTATTGGCAGTGCCGGTTTCTGCAGGGAAGCTCTGCCTCCTTGGCTGAAATCATCAGAGATTAGTGTGCATGTGCAGCAAATTGCTCTGAGACCATATAATAAAATGATAGCACAGTTTTACTCTGTGAGAACCACGATGATCATTAGAGTTAGAAAAATAATTTTAACCCCCGTCCCTATAATCATTTGTAGCAGTTTTGTTGGATTTGTTTTGCATTGCGTTTTCTCCTACTCCTACACTGTACAGGAGTCTCTATGGCTCAAAAGTACATGGCTACTTTCTAGCAGCCAGGATATTTTAGCAAGGCAACGGTACCCATTGCATGTGGGCTTTGTGCCCATAAACATTCAAAACATGTGCATATCTATACCTGTAAGCGGATTACTCGAATACATTTACAGGATTGAACCTATTACATAAACAATAAAATGGTTTAAATGTGTATCATAAATGAAATGCTAAAAATGAAAATGCTTAATGCAAATATACTTTATCTTTAGATGGGGATTGTTTAAGATATGCACGAAATGGATTAAAAACAAACAAACAAAAAACTACTACTAAAATTGTGCAATATAATTTATAGATGATTTAAATGTTCACTCACATTTAAATTGAATTTGCTCTGGTATGTAGGGTTCTAAAAAGAGTTCTCTAGAATACGTCAAACGACATGCAAATTCCACTATAGTGCTTCTAAAGACTACTGTGTACAGCACAGAATGCCACCAAAAATAGTAAGAACTAATCTTGCGTCGTCTTTGTTTTCTATGTTTGTGTTCTTTAAACAGTCCTGCTGCATATGGATTTATTAAACATGATCACTGTTTTGGTTCATCTCATCTTTTTGCTATATTTTTTTTATTACATTTTTTTGGACACTGCCTGATATGAATTGGAGGAATTGGAGGATGGAGGAATTGCAAGAATATACCTTTTGATGATTACAAGGAAGCAAATAAAAACAAGTAACAAATCAAAGTTCAACTGACCTTTTTCAGTGAATGACCTTCAAATGTACTTCATGGGATTCACGAGAAATCATTATATGTGGAATTTCATTACCACATCCTCTGTATGTTACATGCATTTGTCAACATAAATTTCATATTCTTTTGTATTTCTGTATCAATACTCTTCGTTTTAACTTACGTCATATCTTTTCCTACATCTTTCTATCATCTACTTATCATCATTTAAACTTTTTTTCTGTTTGTTTTCTTACATTACATACATATCATTTTAAATAATACGTTTTATTTTTTTCAAACACCAGAGAAAAACCGGGTTCTTTAGATAGTGTCTTCCAAGGGTCAGAAACAGAATAAATAGGGAAAAAGGAGGAAAATGGACGTAACAGAAATTCGGTTCAATCGGACAATTTTGCTGTGATTGAAATCTTTATCTGTATATATTATTGTGAGAATATTGTGCATGTGTCTGAATGTTTTATCATGGAGAAATTACATATTTATATAGATATTGGCATATGATGTTCATTGTTAGTAGGATGCTCTTAATTTTAGTGTCCGCATTCCCCTGGTGTCTGCATTCGTATCCTGTTGCTGGATATATGTTTCCCTGCACTGTCATATTTTATGTATCATTTAGAGTGTGTTATCATGTGTTAAATGGAGAATTTAAAAGGCTATGCCTTGTTTTGAAAAAGGCATCCATCACCCAAAGTCCCATAAGAAATCATTGACTTAGTGCCTTCCTATAGGGTAGTCCTTATGCAAGCCGGGGAGGAGCAGAGGCGGAACTTGGATCAGGTAAGTGACAAAATGGTTTTTAACCCTTTCTGCACTACATGGGTGCGGGGGTGGGCAAGGGGAGCACTATAAGGTACTATAGTTCTAGATATAAAACTTTGTATTCCTAACACCATAGTTTTCCTTTAAGATACTGGTTTTCTCCCCTCATCACTTTTGCCTTTTGAGTGCTTTAGTAAAACTTATATGTGTGTGTTCCCCTCTCCTCTGTATGTATGTATGTCTCATTAAATTCCCCTGGGTTTTTGGTTTATACAATCTTTATATCATTTGTACAATACTGGCCCATTTCATGGGACTGGTGCATGTAACGTTGACTGGTGCATGTAACGTACAGACTCGGATACAAAGTTACACAAAAAACAATATAATATATTATTACGAATAGCTAATGTCAAAGGTACATTAATACTATTCTGATTTAAAAGTAAGAACCACATCCATTGCAATTGATGCAATCATAACTAATGAGATAAGAAATCAATTTGGGGAAAAAATGCTCCTATAGGGAGAATCAAACCATACAAACAGAGGAGATGTTTCTGAAAGAAATAAAGTGAAAAATCTAACATTGAATAAAACTTGGCAAATTTCAATGAAACTGATTAAATAACAGCCAGCAGACTGTGGATGTGAAGTCATTGCAATCAAGTAGGTCATAAGGTATCTGGCGTGGGATAAGATAATTGGTCTTGATACGTTAGTTAAGATAGCTGAGTTCCCGTGATATGTTGTCTACACAAATTGTACAAACAGTCATTATAGGTTCATATGTAAAGACTTCATATTGGCATGGGCCTCCGTGTACCACCCATCAAACATAGTCTCATAAGACTTGTGCATGGCTAACAATTTTGGTTCTCCGAATGGATTTGGTTCAATTTCCAAAATATTTCCATTCTGAAGAATTTTGGTTTGAAAAAAATTAGGATTGATCCATATATTACAGCAGAAGCCCTAAAATGGGGTTTCCCCTGTAATATATTTCCCTAAAAAGGGAAAGAGTTGGCTATAATGTCCCTTTAACAAAAACAAAAAAAAATACTCTCAAACTATAAATTAGGGATTCGATGTTAAATGGCAGTGGCTACTACCATAAAAAAAATTTAATAAAAAATGACCCAGCCATTGCTCTATTCAGGATTTTGTTACATTTTGGTTAAAGGACCACTATAGTGCCAGGGAAACATACTCGTTTTCCTGGCACTATAGTGCCCTGAGGGTGCTCTGGAAAGGGGAAAAAGGGTTAAACTTACCTTTTTCCAGCGCTGGGCGGGGAGCTCTCCTCCTCCGATCCTCCTCCGTTCCTCCTCCTGGGCTGAATGCGCACACGTGGCAAGAGCTGCGCGCGCATTCAGCGGGACATACATAGGAAAGCATTCATAATGCTTTCTCTCATGGATCGCCAGGGTGCTCTCTCAACTCGTGAAAATCACAGTGAGAAAGAAGCGCTTCAGTGGCTGTCAATGAGCCAATTAGAGGATTAGGGTGCGGGTTGATAAACATAGCAGTTTCTCTGAAACTGCTATGTTTATGAAAAAATGGGTTAACTCTAGCTGGACCTGGCACCCAGACCACTTCATTAAGCTGAAGTGGTCTGGGTGCCTAGAGTGGTCCTTTAAGAATTTGGGAGGGCACCAAAATGGCCTAAACTTAGCCAAAATGGGAACAATTTGCTCTGAAGCTCTTTTGCAATGGTTTTATGTCAAGTTACGTGTTTCCAGCAGCAACAGAGAACAGTATGTTTCATTGATATTATCTTAATTTGTATTTTTTTTGCCATTTGCCATTTTTTGGGGGTTGATTTTTTTGGTGTTTTTATTTAGTTTTATATGTAATTATTCTTACTACACTAATTTATTTATGACAAATGTTATGTTATTTTTGTGCTCAGTTTTCTACTAGAGATGTACATTTGTTGTTTTTGCTAAATGCTATTAGTACTAATGTAGATATCTTAGTAGCTATTCTCATTAACTATGGCCCAAATGATATTTGCAATATTTCTATCACTTCTATTTACTTTGCTAGACTTTCACTGAATTGAAAAAGGTCAGTTTTGTAGTCTTGACAAATTATTTAATGATGGCTTAATAGATGCTTTACAATTGGTTTTCCAGTTTCAGGTAGTAATTAGATATCACTGTAAAGTGCAAGATTGACATTTATTACGCTTTATAATTGTTTGAGGTTTAATTTTCTAACAATATATGTGTTAAATAGGTAGCGTTCTACTATAATTATCTTTATAATTATGTACCCATGAAATATTTTCAATTGTGAGAGATCTAATATTATTTGATGTTGAGAGAGTGTTAAAAACCTATAATTTTACACTGCCACTCGCAATACCAATTTTCCAAAGTAATTAAATGTTACTACATTTTCTACTTATTTAAGGACTTTAAAAAGGAAATCAAGTATCTGTAAAACATTTTAATTGCGCCATAAAACATAATTTAAATATGTGTTTAATAAATGTTGAAGAGAAATAATAAATAAATTAACCAAAAAGCATAAAGTACAAATTGCTGATGAAAATTTAGATGAAAAGGCACTCAAAGTAATACATGAAAACTCGGAAGGGAAAAAAAGCTAATTTTTACTATAAGTTTTTTTTGTTAGTTTTTTTAGCAAAACTAAATTTTTTTAATAGTTTTTGTAACACAGTAGTAGATATTCTACCTATGGGTTTACTCAAAAATGTACTGGAATTTCTAGGAAACTAGCTTTTTTAAGTACTTGTTTAATGTTTTCCTACATTTTAATTTAGCAAAGTATGTTGTCTATCATGCTTCATATAACATTCTATCTAATTAAACACAAGTTAGGGTATAAGGTTGCAGGGTAACTTCTATTCTCAAATGACCTATGTTTGCATCGATCTGTGTTGCATCTCATCAGCCACTAGCCTGCTCATTCCCTCAATTTATCCTAATTATTTTGCTGAGTAACATTCTTTGAGCATATTTTAGTCTTCTACTAATATTCACATACTATTTTCAATGCTACTTTAAAACAATTTAAACTAAAAGGGTTAAATCACTAAAATTCAAATCGGACTGTAAACTCGAGACATTGATCGTGCTAGTTTAACAATATCTGGATTTTTCAATTCAGGCCTTGAATGGTCCTGAATTTGGTCCAGATTTAGGTTGGACCAAATGCCACTGGACCAAAATGCCTAAAATCCAGGCCCGATGCTTCAAAGATTTCAAGATTCGGATTGAAATAAAAGTTAAATATTCAATGTGAGGGTTTATTATGTGGTGATTGGCCATCACTTGCTAGCCAGCTACCAAATAAAAAAAAAAGGTAAAATAAACTTATAAAACCCTAAGGGGGTTCAATAAAACCATAATTACTATAAGGGAGGATTTAAAGCTACCAATGCCCCCATCAGCAATTGCAGCTAAGAATGCTTCATTCTGTTAAATAGTGGGGCCACTAATTGTTGATTTTATTCACAGATCAATTGAGACGACCAACAGAGGGATTAAAAGGAGGAACAGTAAATACAAGTCTGGTCCTTTTGATAATGATACGTGCATATGAAGTTATGGATCTATGGAATTCTGATGACCATTCAATCACCTTAAATTAGACGAATCCCAGTTCATTTGAAGTTAAGTGCACATGTCTAATTTTGATTGTATTTATTAAATTGTTCTGTAAAGTGATGGTCTTCTGCCCGTTTTAACAGAAATAAACTGCCAAATTTGGTGGAAAAAAAAAACACTATTGTGCTAGAAAACTTGGTAAAAAATTATGATTAATCAGTTGCATCTGCGAACAAATGGTGTCCGTTCAAAAATTACAGGGCACAAAAGAAGGGTATAAAGGTATAAAAATAAAATAAAAATAGATATGCCTTTGGATATTTTTCTACCCTTGAATATTTAAAATAGGTGGAGTGCATGTCACAACCTTCTCAGAAACCTATTCCCTATAGTCTCTAAAACAGAAAAATGTTCAAATTTGGGAAAACGGTTTGTACATATGAAAGAGTAGAATGCAAACAATAGTTAAAGGGATACTGTAGTGCCAGGAATACAAAAGCTGTATTCCTGGTACTAGAAACATAGAATGTGACGGCAGATAAGAACCATTCGGCCCATCCAGTCTGCCCAATTTTCTAAATACTTTCATTAGTCCCTGGCCTTATCTTATAGTTAGGATAGCCTTATGCACATCCCACACATGCTTAAACTCCTTTACTGGGTTAACCTCTACCACTTCAGCTGGAAGGCTATTCCATGCATCCACTACCCTCTCGGTAAAGTAATACTTCCTAATATTATTTTTAAACCTTTGTCCCTCTAATTTAAGACTATGTCCTCTTGTTGTGGTAGTTTTTCTTCTTTTAAATATAGTCTCCTCCTTTACTGTGTTGATTCCTTTTATGTATTTAAATGTTTCTATCATATCCCCCCCGTCTCGTCTTTCCTCCAAGCTATACATGTTAAGATCCTTTAACCTTTCCTTGTAAGTTTTATCCTGCAATCCATGAACCAGTTTAGTAGCCCTTCTCTGAACTCTCTCTAAAGTATCAATATCCTTCTGGAGATACGGTACAATACTCCAAGTGAATGTAACGGATCACCTGGCACCCCGACTGGGTACCTCCATTGAAGGATGCTCCCAGTGCTTCCTGAGGGCTCCAAGCACTCCAGCAGACACCATAACCACCCTAGAATCCTTCAGAGAGCACGACAGGAACAAGCTCTTAGTAGTGATATAGCAAGATAGGACTAGCATAGCAATCCCTTGTAGCAGGTTCACTCTAAATTCAGGGGGAAGTAGAACTGAAGCTTTTAATCAAACACTCTGCTTTTATGCACATTTTACAAACGTAGTACCGCCCACAGGGATTGGTAGAACAACCAATCAATACCTACAATACCCACAGACAATCCCACACAAAATCCTCCCCTCTGCCTGTGATACAATTACCTTACACAATGGGTTAATGTAATTATCACAGGCAGAGAAATAGTTTTTACACATATACTGTAACTTTAAAAATATGCATTCAATCTTCATAAAAATTACATATTATTATTATTCAGCACACTTTAATTATAAACATAGTCAAAATTCAGACAATTCCATCTAAGGGTTAAAAAGTTAGCTGGGAGTTCTTTTATGCCCAAAACAGTTCCATAGATTTGGGCTGTGCGGTCGGTCAATTTCACACTGAAAAAATGACTAAGTCCCATTCGAACATGCGCTCGAATTGCCGAACTGGACTTAGTCTCTGCAGGTGAAAATTCAGTGTTGGAGAAGGTAAGGGTCAGCGGTGTTCGTGGAACTGTGTAGCCGATTTCAGTTCCATGAATGTGGCTCCACACACCGCTGACCGCATTTGACTGAAAAAAGATGGCGCCGCCATGTGTTCATTTGTGCGAACGGCGGGCCACCCAGCGGTCGGCAATTTACCTACAGCAAGCTCCCAGCCTGTGAGGTAAATTGTCTGCACACTTCCACTTCTGGGTGGTCCGCCTGTGTGGTACTTTGTTCAGTAAGCCCCATTTACTGAACCAAGTAGGAAAAGGGCACAAACAAAGTATATTAGGGGGAAGGGGGACACAGTCTTAAAGGGGCATTGTTCCCAAAAGTCACAGTATGTACCCAGATGTTCTTAAAGGGCCAGCAGCAGCATAATAAAATACAATATGCCCAAATACTGTATTTAAAGAGCCAAATTTCCCAGGGGCCATAGTCAGCAGGCAGGAGGCGGGCAAACAGGCTTCTCCCAGAGGCAAGGTTGGTTTTGCCACAGTGAGGTCTCACCAGTGTTCTGTACAATGGCATGAGCACTTCCCTCTTTCTACTGCTAATACCTCTCCCTATACAACCAAGCATTCTGCTAGCATTTCCTGCTGCTCTATTACATTGTCAGCCTACCTTTAAATCATCAGAAATAATCACCCCAAAATCCTTTTCCTCATATGTTGAGGTTAGGACTCTATCAAATATTCTGTACGCTGCCCTTGAGTTTTTACGTCCAAGATGCATTATCTTGCACTTATCCACATTAAATGTCAGTTGCCACAACCATTTTTCTAATTTACCTAAATCATTTGCCATTTGGCTTATCCCTCCTGGAACATCAACCCTGTTACATATCTTAGTATCATCAGCAAAAAGACATACCTTACCATCAAGACCTTCTGCAATATCACTAATAAAAATATTAAAGAGAATGGGTCCAAATACAGATCCCTGAGGTACCCCACTGGTGACAAGTCCAAGCTTCGAATATATTCCATTAACTACAACCCTCTGTTGCCTGTCACTCAGCTACTGCCTTACCCATTCAACAATATTTGAATCCAAACTTAAAGATTGCAGTTTATTGATAAGCCTTCTATGTGCAACAGTGTCAAAAGCCTTACTGAAATCTAGGTAAGCAATGTCTACTGCACCACCCTGATCTATAATTTTAGTTACCCAATCATAAAATCAATAAGATTAGTTTGGCATGATCTCCCTGAAGTAAACCCATGTTGTCTCTGATCTTGAAATCCATGTGTTTTTAGATTTTCAACAATCCTATCCTTTAACATGGTTTCCATCACTTTCCCCACTACTGAAGTAAGGCTTACTGGCCTATAGTTGCCCGACTCCTCCCTATTACCTTTCTTGTGAATGGGCACAACATTCGCTAACTTCCAATCTTCTGGGACTACTCCTGTTAACAATGATTGGTTAAATAAATCTGTTAATGGTTTTGCTAGTACAACACTAAGCTCTTTTAATAACTTTGGGTGTATTCCATCAGGTCCCATTGACTTATTTGTCTTTACTCTTGACAGTTGAAATAGAACCTCTCCCTCTGTAAACTCACAAGTAACAAATTACTCATTTGTCCTTTTTCCTAACTGAGGCCCCTTTCCTTCATTTTCAGCTATAAATACTGAACAAAAATATTAATTGAGGCAGTCAGCTAGACCTTTATCCTCTTCTACATACCTTCCTTCTTCTGTTTTTAATCTAACTAATCCTTGTTTTACTTTTCTTTTCTCATTTATGTATCTAAAAAATGTTTTGTCCCCCTTTTTTACTGACTGTGCTATTTTCTCTTCTGTGTGTGATTTGGAAGCTCTTATAACTTGCTTAGCCTCTTTCTGCCTAATCTTATAGATCATTCTGTCTTCCTCACTCTGGGTTTTTTTTATAATTCCTAATGCTAACTTTTTGTTTTTAACTATTTTGGCCACATCTGCGGAGTACCACAGTGGTTTCTTGAATTTTTTGCTTTTACTGACAAGCCTAATGCAATTTTCTGTTGCCTTCAATAGTGCAACTTTTAAATAATCCCATTTTTCTTGGACTCCATTTAAATTGCTCCAGTCTGATAATGACTCCTCTACCCATATTCTAATTTTAGAAAAGTCTGTTTTTCTAAAGTCTAAAACTTTTGTTTTTGTGTGGTGTGACTCAGTCACTGTTCTTATATTAAACCACACTGACTGATGATCACTGGATCCTAAACTTTCACCTGCAGTAATATCTGATACCAAATCTCCATTTGTTAACACTAAATCTAGTATGGCCTCTTTACGAGTTGGCTCCTCAACGACTTGTTTTAGAGACAATCCCAGTAGGGAGTTTAGAATATGTGTGCTCCTGGCACAAGTAGCTAATTTTGTTTTCCAATTTACATCAGGAAGATTAAAGTCACCATGATGATAACTTCCCCCTTCATTGTCATTTTAGCTATTTCCTCAACTAGTAGATTATCTAACTCTTCTATTTGTCCTGGGGGCCTATAAATCACACCTACACAAGTTACTGTGTGATTACCAAATTCTAACGTAACCCAAACAGACTCTATGTTTGCCTCACTAACTTTTATTTGGCTAGATTTTATGCTATCCTTCACATACAAGGCCACCCCTCCCCCTTTCTTGCCTTCCCTATCTTTCCTATATAAAGAGTACCCTGGTATTGCTATGTCCCAATCATTTTTCTCATTATACCATGTCTCAGTAACAGCGACTAAATCTACACTATCAGTTGCCATTATTGCCACAAGTTCATGGATCTTATTCCCTAAACTGCGAGCATTTGTAGACATGACTCTAAGCTTATCATTTTTTAACACACTTGCTACAGGCACCTTCTGTCCTTGTTTTGGGGGGCAATTGGATTGATATTTTATCACCCTTTTGCCCCCCCTCCTAGTTTAAATGTATCCGAGCAAAACCTCTGAACTGCTCACTGAGAAAAAAATTTCCCTTTTGAGAAAGATGCAAACCATCTTTTTTGTACAGTTTATTTCCATTCCAAACAGAGCTACCATGAGAAATAAAGCCAAATCCTTGCTCACCATTCACCAAGCCACTATTTAAAGTCCCTAATACGCATCCGCCTTTCATTCTGAGTGTTATGCACTGGCAGAACTTCAGAGAATCACAGTGTGGAAGCAACCTGCCGTATATCATTGGCAAAAACACTAAACACTTCCTTTACCTCTGAAACATCATTGTAAGCCAAGTCATTTGTCCCTAGATGGACAAGTATATCTAATTCCCCTTCCTGCTGTGCTTGCTTAACAATATTACAAATATGTCTCCTGTCTCTGTGAGCAGTAGCTCCAGGAAGACATCTCACAAAACCACCATTGTCCAGCTCCACACCTCTTATGATAGAATCCCCCAACAACAACTGCTTTCTATTACGCCTCACCATAGTCTCCAAGCCTGTCTCCACAACACCACTACACTTGGTTCCTGAGCCTGTCTCCACAACACCACTACACTTGGTGAATGAGCCTGTTTCCACAACACCACTACCCTCAGTGCCTGTCTCCATAACACCACTACACCTGGTGCCTCAGCCTTTCTCCATAACACCACTACACCTGGTGCCTTATTCCATAACACCACTACACCTGGTGCCTGAGCCTGTCTCCATAACAACACTACGCCTGTCTCAATAACACCATTACACTCTGAAAGTGCAGAAAATGATCCCGATCCGTCTGCCTTCCCACTCCCTTGCGCTCCCCCGCCCGGTAAATAAAGGGTTAAAACCCCTTTATTTACTTGCCTTTTCCCAGCATCGATGTCCCTTGGCGCTGGGTTGAAACCATGCCCCCTCCTCCATCCCGCGACGAGTGGGTTCTACTGCGCATGCACAGCAAATGCTGCGTGCTTATTAGACCTCCCAGCGCATTAGACCTGCTCTGGAACTGCAGTGTTCAACATTGCATCACTAGGTGCAAAAGGGACACAGCACCCAGACCACTTCAATGAGCTGAAGTGGTCTGGGTGCCTACAGTGTCCCTTTAAGTGAATAAACCGCTATGCAGATCAAATTTCACTCACAAGAGCTAGACAGATATGAAGACTCAAAGGTGCCTCTGCCAAACTTTTGGGAGCTAAGCAGCTTGCTCCCATGGGTATCGGACTCCTGAATCTTCAGAGAAGAAAATTCAGCTGGAGGAATAATAGGTAAAAATAATTTATCCCAGAAATAAAGTGCAAATATGTAAAAACAGTGTACACTAATAGAAAATTCAGTCCGACGCATTTCAGGTACCTCACTTTAGAGTAAACCATGCATAAAAACAAATCAAATTTAAATACAAGATAAAAACCCTTCTGCCAAAGCCCACTTGTGAGTGCAATTTTATCTGAATAGGGGTTTATTCTAGACATGTGCACCAGTGAAATTTTCATTTCGTATGAATGATTTCGTACTAAATAAAAATGTCATTAGTCAATCCCAAATTTTGTCCGCAAATCATTCATTTTCGAACAAAATTCATTAAAAAAAAAATTGTTTTCATCCATTAGGAAACAGCACTGTGCATGCGCAAAAAAAACAAAGCAAGGAGGGAGCCAGCATATTGATAAAAGGGAGGTTCTGACCCCCATATTGATAAAAGGGAGGTTAAATCCTCCTGCATGCCCCTAAACAGCGAGCAACCTAAACAGCAAGCAAACTTTTTTCTAAAAAAAAATTTTTTTTCAGCCCCAAAAAAGGCCAAATAAAAAAACATAATTCCCGTTGAACTTTGAAAAAAAAAAAAAAACGAGTGCAAAAATAAAAAAAGACTAAAAAAGAAATCACTGATGGTAAAAAAATAATCCATCTTCACCCATGGAGGGTGACTCATAACACTGTGATTGATTGCTTTACAAATGAGTCAAATTACACAGCATGGGAAAATTCCAAAGAACTTTCCCACGCTGTGTAAAATGACATAGACCATTCTGATTGGTTAGATTCCAAGCCAACCAATCAGAGTGCTGTGAAATGTAAATGTAGAGACTTACCTGCACAGGCCTTTCCCCACCCAGTCTAAGATGTGCCCTCGCTGGGTGAAGATGGATTATTTTTTAGCGTTGGGATTTTTTTTTCGTCCTATTTTTGGGGGGGCGCACAGATTTTAGTTTTATTTTCAAAGATCGACGGGTATTATCATTTTTTATTATCCTTTTTTGGGGCTGAAAAAAAAGAAGTTTTTTTTAGAAAGAAGAGTATGAAATTTTATTTTACAGGGTTAGTCCCCCCCCCTCACTATTATTAGGGTGAAGGGGGTAGGTAGGGTATTTTTTATTGGGGGGGAGTGACTAGGGGCTTGAGGATCCCTAGTCACTTTATTATTTGTGGTCCCCCCTGCCACTCATGTGTGGAGACCAGTTGGAACATTAGGTCCCCCCTTTCATTTATTATGGTGCCCACCCGCCGCTCATGGGTGGGAACCTGGGGGGAACATTAGGTCCCCCCATTCTTTAATTAAATAAGGTCCCCACCCACCGCTCATGGGTAGGGACTGGTGGACATTAGGTCCCCCCATTTATATTAATAGCACCCCATTTTAGGTATTTGTGTTCCCCAGCTGTGCCAGGTCCCCCCTTATTGCACTAGTGACTGGGCAACAATAGCTGCCCAGTCACTAGTACTTTTAAATTTGTTTAGGCGACATGCTGCGAGTAGGGGCATGTGGGAGGATTTAACCTCCCTTTTATTAATATGGGGGTCATAGTGACACCCATAGGTTTTATTGCAGTGGTGGGGTTAGGGGGGTGTTTGGAATGAATATTTATTACAAGGAGGGAGCTGGTAGAACTGCTGGCTCCCTTCTTGGGGTTTTCTTCTGCACATGCACACTGTTATTTTTCCGTGCCGTGGGGTTAATTCTCCTGCAGCTCAGAGTCTATTAAATGAATGAAACTAAAAGGTAATGCATTCTGCATTTGTCCTTTTGTTTATATTTCGTTTGTAGGGCTTTTGTTTACGTGTTAGTAAACGAATACGAAAAAAACACAAATTTTCAGGCGAAATCGTATTCACATGAAAACGAATGCACATGTCTAGTTTATTCACTTAATGGTGTTACACCACGGTTTGCTTTTTCAGAATTATAGCCGTATTCGCAATCAAACCAGCTGAACGCAAAATAAAGGCAAACACATTTGCTAAGATCGTTTTAGTGCTCTCAGATACCTATTCTATAAACCAAAACGTTTAATTCATTGAAATGTCAGAACATCGAACCTTTCAGTTTGAATTCCCCTTTGGCATGAAACACGATTGGAATTTTATAAATAGTGAAGGATTCTTTTTGTGGCTATAGCTTTCATGAAATGAGTGATATGTTAGAAACGAGAGTGAAAGTAAATTATAACTGAGTATATTTTAGGTAGCTTAGACCTTTTGAAAGATGAATTTAAAAACTCAAACTTTACTGTGTGCCCCTCCTATCACAATTTCTCAAATATTCCTCCCGGCGAGCAAAGTGATTTATATATTAGATATCTTGGGTACCATTTGTCACGAACTTTGTTTTTCTACCAACAGAATGCAATTCGTGAATAATTAATCATTTTTTATGGATAACATGTTTTCCAATACTTCATATACTGTGCAATATATTTTTTTACTGTTACATAAATATATATTATGATCCCATAAAATAAAAGTTTTTATATTTTCATTTAAAGTGACACAAAGTGTTGACCCTATGTTGATAACAAATTAATCTTTGTCATAAAAGGTAAGAATTCCATTAAAAGCAGTAGCAGGTACAGTTATCAGAAAATGTGAAGGAAACTGCAGTGACATTTATCTCAGGTAACGAATAGGTTACAATTTAAGAAACCCTAATCCATCTAGAATGTAATATGCCGGGGAAATAAGGCCCTCATCTTTTCCTGTATTAGTTTGTCAAATTTTGCAATATCTTAGTAATACTGTTTTTTTTTTCTTGCCCCATTGTACCAATGGACAGAACTGCTGAATGTGATACTTTATAAAGTATAATAATAATAGTACAATAGTCTATAAAACAGTAACAGTAATGGGGGAAGGAATACCATGTGTCCATTTTGCACATGCCATAAAAGTACAGCTACAGCTAGGAGGAGCAGTGCTTTCAGCTGCAACTTTCTGAATGAAGGACTGCATCCATGAATCCCGACGCACCCTTCATCTTCCCTGCCTTGTGTTTAAGAGTTTTTCTGGGGAGCTCTCGCCCCACCTGAGTAAATGCCATCCCCAGCTGTTCCCATCTCCTTTAACCTCAGCTCCAGTACCAGCACTTTATTTAGCAAAAATACAAAAATAAAGTAGCTTGATCCTTGTTTTCCTACAGAGCACCACAATTATGTAACAACCTCCCAGACAATTAAATCTTCCTCCTGTCTAAAATCCTTTAAGAGATCCTTGTCAACATATCTCCGTACAGAATGCACCTGTAATCATGGCTGATTATATTTTACTTGTTCTGTGTTAAATTATATGTATATTTACTTTGTAATTTTGATATTATACTGTGTATTTTAATATTACTTTGTACATTTTAATATCATACTGTCCTCTATTGTTACAATGCAATGTTTGTCAACCCGGGATATACTTGAAAATGAGAGAAATTTATCCTTCCTGGGAAAATATTTTATAAATAAATAAATAAATAAAATATTTTCAAATCATTGCAGCTGTGACAAACGCTCCTTGGCCTGGATGTTTGCCACACATTCATGGAGGCCTCCTGCCTACCGACTATGGGCCATATACAAAGACCCTGTTCGAAAGTTAAATCTCCCCAACCGCCATTAGTAGCTTGCCCTGGGTGCCCTTGGTTCGGCACTTTGCCTTCATGCGAATGGAACTGAACACTAGCTCTCTGGCGGCCGTTTGCATGAACCAAACCCACGAATAGTCTCAGCGGTACTTAGCCGTGACTGCAACAGAACTGATTTCGGCATGAAGAGTTTGTGGGTTCCCGATCATGTTTGGGTAGCTCAGGGCTTATCACTGCTTCACTTTGGATTTGGGAGAACTACAGCGGATATACTCAGTTGGAGTATAGGGGATCCGTTACAGCTATATCCAGAAAATAGACAGGGGAGCTCTATGAGCAATTACCAACACAATGAACATAGTTTGTTGTGGTACACGGGTTTCTTTTTGTTTGTTCTTCATATAAGTAAGCTTAGCCATGTTATCGGTCATTGTAGCAAGCTTACGAGCTCCATGCACCCATGCTGCTCCCCTTGTCAGTCCACATGAGCTCAATGCTCCTCTCCTCAGTTTGCACAAACTGAATGCTCCACGCTGCTGCGCGGCCTGAAAAGGGAAATAGCGATTTGCCTGTACTTACCATTCGGCTCTGGCACATTGCTCTTCCTCCTGATTCCTGCAGGCAGAATATAATTGACAGCCACTGCCGCTTTTATTATGCATCCTTTATATAGTTTGAAATGCGCAATGTTACACCCGTCCTTAAAGTGAACTCATCATCTAGACAAACTCTAGTGCAAAATTATCATCCATTTTGGAGTTGCAGAGATGACGTGGATGAATTTAGAACATATGTAAGCCTATATAATGCTAATTTGAGCCCTTATTCAGTACCCTATTGTGGTTTTTGCCTTGATACACATTTAGTGCTTATAGTAAGTCTCTCTTGATATTCTGATATTGGCTTGTTTCTGACTTTGAGTTTTTCTGTAATCCTGACCCGACTTGTTTATTCGTTGATTCCTATTTCTAATATCCTGACCTTGGCTATTACTGACTCTGTCTTTATCTTTATTGATGCTAAACTGGCCACACTAAGGCCCGGTAATACGTCTATCTAGAACCTCTGTTTGTGGGATTCGCCATTCCTGTAAGTTAGGGTACGACCTGGTGACAGTCATATAGGATAGCTAAATGTGTTATGCAGGACTCAGAAAGTTGAGTCTGAGATGTAACAGTACAGGCAAACCTCATTCCAATAACCAGTTCACCTTATTTGTGAAGGTAGCTAGACCTTTCCAATGTGTGAAGTGGTTAACCACATGCTTTACTCTCAATTAACTACTACTTTACTAAAAGAGAAACATTCAATTAATAATCTAAAACCATATTAATTGAAATGTCAAAATATCAACTCTTCAAGTATAATTTTTCCCTTAGGCATAAGAGAAGACTGGAAATCATTATGAGTGACATCTGATAATGACAACTCTCAAAGTTCATAGAATTCATTAAAGGAACCGTCTAATTTGAAGGGTTTTTCTTTCTTTTTATTGAGACTGAAACTAAATTTATGATGAGTCATGTCTGTTATTTTAAAGATACCATTCTGTGCTCTTGAAATAAATTACATAACCATACGTAACCATTTTTCTCATCAAGCCTGTCTATATGTTTTCCATGCCAAGGACGTAATCAGGGTAACCTTTCTTCATAACTAAAATGCTCCATTCTTTTTATTCATTTTGTAGCCAGTCTCTGCACTTTGTCTAGTGCCATAACATCCTTCTTTAGAACAGGTGCCCACAATTGCACAGCTTATTCAAGGAGTGGTCTTCCAATGATTTATAAAGAGCCAGAATTATATTTTCATCTCGAGAATTAATGCCCCTGTTTATGACAATACCTTACTGGCCTTAGCGACTGCTGATTGATATTTACAGTTGTGCTCAAAGGTTTGCATACACTGGCAGAAATTGTGAAATGTTGGCATTGATTTTAAAAATATGACTGATCGTGCAAAACAATTAAGGATATTTAAGAATAGTGATCATGAAGCCATTTATTATCATATAGTTGTTTGGCTCCCTTTTGAATCATAATGATAACAGAAATCACCCAAATGGCCCTAAACTAAAATTTACATACCCTTAAATGTTTGACCTTGTTACAGACACACACGGTGATGCACACAGGTTAAAATTGTATATAAATGTTAATTTCCAACACCTGTGGCTTTTTAAATTGTAATTAGTGTCTGTGTATAAATAGTCAATGAGTTTATTAGCTCTCATGTGGATGCACTGAGCAGGCTATATACTGAGCCATAGAGAGCAGAAAGGAACTGTCAAAAGACCTGTGTATCAAGGTAATGGAACTATATAAAGATGGGAAAAGACATAAAAAGATATTCAAAGCCTTAAAAGTCATGCCAGTCAGTACTGTTCAATCACTTATCAAGAAGTGGAAAATTTGGGGATCTCTTGATACCACGCCAAGGTCAGGTAGACCACAAAAGATTTCAGCCACAACTGCCAGAAGAATTGTTCGGGATACAAAGAAGAACCCACAGGTAACCTCAGGAGAAATATAGTCTGGAAAAAGACAGTGTGGTTGTTTCAAAGAGCACAATACGACAATACTTGAACAAAAATGAGCTGCATGGTCGAGTTACCAGAAAGAAGCCTTTACTGCACCAATGCCACATAAAAGCCTGGTTAAAATATGCCTGTCAACACCTTGACATGCCTCACAGCTTCTGGCAAACTGTAATTTGGAGTGACGAGATCAAAATAATGCTTTATGGTTACAACCATAAGCACTATGTTTGAAGAGGGGTCAACAAGGCCTATAGTGAAAATAATACCATCCCCACTGTGAAGCACGGTGGTGGCTCACTGATGTTTTGGGGTTGTGTGAGCTGTAAAGGCACGGTGAATCTTGTAAAACATGATGTCAAGATGAATGCAGCATGTTATCAGAAAATACTGGCAGACAATTTGCATTCTTCTGTATGAAGACAATCTTGTTGACCCTGCATGCAGCTACCAGCCGATGTGGCATTCAGACCAATTATGGCTGCTGCATAGCCCATTTATAGCTCTGAGAATGCCAAATTTACTTGAACATGCAAACATGAGTGTGCCCCATCGACGCACACGCACTTTTTGGTATCACAAGGTAATTTCTTGCCAAACACTGCCCTCCTAGGGCTTTTTAAACTCATAGGTTTTGATCAGTGCCCTGTTGTGGTTTCTATTTGTTTGGTTAATCCGAGGGCTCTTTATTTCTTGTTTTTCTCTGGTTTATCTGACCATGGCATTTCCTTGACTATTCTACTATCTATTGTCCATGAGCTTTGGCTATATTCTCGTTTATTCTACATTCTGTTATCCTGACCATGGCTTTCCCTGTACTACTCTGTTTTGTGTTCAGTAAGGCCACTCCAAGGCCCGGTAATACACTTTTCTCCATTTACAGATTTATATTTGTTTACTTAAGTTCTGCATGTCTGGTCATAGTTCTCTGTGACATGTTGTTATCCTTAATTCACTACCACTACAGCAGTCTGCTCTTTTAAATATCTCGGTATGTTGCTAGACCCCAATCTATCCTTTGGCCTTCACATCGTAAACATATCTTCAAAACTTTACCCAAAACTAGGTGCCCTGTACAGAAACAAATCCTTCCTAAGCCCTACAGTAAGGAAACAGATAGTGCAACAAATGCTAATGCCAGTCATTGATTATGGGGATGTAGTGTATACACCCGCACCGCAAACCCACCTTAATAAACTTAATATGTTATATAATTCATTCTGCCGCTTTGTACTAGAATATAATTACTTTACTCATCATTGTGACATGTTAAAAGAGTTTAACTGGCTGTCGCTGGAATCCCGACACATTCTTCATCTTTCCAGCCTTGTGCATAAGAGCATTTCTGGGAAGCTCCTACCCTACCTGAGTATAATGCTCTCCTTAACTGTTACCCCCTCCTGTAACCTCCGATCCAGTACTAGCATGATATTTTGCATACCACAAAACAAAAATAAAGTGGCTCGATCCTTCTTTTCCTACAGAGCACCACTATTATACAATAACCTCAGGGACACAGTAAAATCTTCATTCAATCTAAAATCTTTTAAGGGATCTATGGCAATATACCTTAGCACAGAATGCACCTGTCATGGTTGAATATACCTATTACCTGTTATGTATTAAATTTATATATGTGTGTATGTATATATATATATATATATATCGTTTGTATATTGTATTTTTGTAATATTGTATCCTATTGTAGCAATGCAATGTTTTGTGAATCCAGAACATACTTGAAAACGAGAGAAATCTCAGTGTATCCATCCTGGTAAAATATTTTTTTGCCCCGAAGTGCATAACTTTGCATTTTTATGCATTAAATTCCATCTGCCATTTGAGTACCAAACCTCCAATCTATCTAAATCACTCTGCAGTGAAGTGATATCCTGCTCACATTGTATAACTCTACATAGTTTTGTGTCATCTGCAAGCACTGAAACATGACTTTCAATTCCATTTCAAGGTCATTGACAAATATGTTGAATGACTTAAGACTTTTGTCCAGCTTGAAAATGTACCATTAATGACAACTCTATGTACTCTATTTTTAAGCCAATGTTCTACTCAAGAACAAAAATGTTCATGTAGACAAATTTATTTTAGTTTGAACACAAACCTGTTGTGTGAAACCATATTAAATGCCTTGGAAAAATCCAAGTAGATCATATCCACTGAAACGCCCTGATCTATACTTCTACTTCTTCACAGAATGCAATTAAGTTAGTTTGACATGGCCTATGTTTCATATAACCATGTTAATTTCTACTAATGACAATTCCTGAAAATTATCCCTTAATAACCCTTCAAATAGTTTACCAGTCACAGAAGTTTAGCTCACCGGTCTATAATTTCCACACAAATATTTTTAACACATTTTGAATATAGGAAGTACATCTGCCTTCCTCCAATCCAATCCAATTCCTGATAGAAAATCAAACAGAGGTAATCTTATTTCTGCACTTAGCTCCTAAAGTACTTGGGGGTGAATACCATGAGGCCCTGGGGCTTTGTTTACATTAACTCTCTTAATTTTCTGTAACCTTGTCTTAAATCATTCAATCACATTTTTTGCATATCTCTTGCCATTATACTGATGAAAAAATACATTTAAAATTCCTGCCTTTTCCTGGTCTTTTTTAACTAACACACCCGTCTCTGTTTTCAGTGTACCAACACTTTCCCTTTTTTGTTTTTTTATAATGTATGTATTTTTAAAAAATTGTGGGTTAACAAGGCAGGAGAACAGGTATCTAAAAACAGAACACAAATATCACCCTATATTGTAAACTATATAATAAGGAGACAGCAACTACTTTTTTTTTACTTCTTTTTTATGTGTGTGCATATTTCCAAATTATTTTTCCATCATAACCAATCAAGTTTCCTATTTGAAAGTTATAAGCATTTAATTTCACTGACACAATACTTCCTTTATATAAAGTAACACTGAAAATGGTTAAGGTAGCGCAAAAATACAGTCTAATCACATGTTGATAATAAACATATAAACATTTATTGAATCTTATATGAAGTCTAAAAATATATTTAAAATACAATGACAAAAAAACTTTGTACAATAATAAATATTGCTATACTGAGTGTGCACACTACTAAGTAATATAGCAAAAAAAATGTAATAAAAAATATGGAAAAAATAAAAAAAATATAAAAATAAAAATGAGAGTGGAATGGCAGAAAAAAACAGAGTACCGAAGAAAAAAAAAGGGGGGGGGGAAGGATTGGGGGGAGGAAAGTCCAGCCTTGTATAGTTTGCTGACAGCTTATTGTTGGGGATGCGTTTGTGCTGACATCCTTCTGATTAAATATGAAGAGAGTAAGGTCTGCTGCAGCGCTGACTATTAAAGCTGTTACTGCTATAAACTATCCAAATAGTAAGTGCTGCTGGCTGACTGCCAGGGAGTCCTGTTGTGGAGCTGCACAGGGTAGTGGAGATGAAATCCTTTTCCCACTGTGGCTGTCTTGCTACGTGGGGGGTCTCCTTTATTTGTAGCTGTCGGAGCTGAGCGTGTTCTGCCGATTAGAATATGTTGCGGCCGCTCACATAAAAAGTAATTACGTCTGGTCGTAATGAATAAATGCGGTCGCTCTTGATGAATCTATGTGAGGTCTGGTCTGGTCCCAATCTTCTCCGTCGATCCTACATGTTTTGTGAGCCTGCACTTACTTCTTCAGGGATGATAATGGAGTATGGGATATTGAAAAGAATCTATTATATAGGCATGCAGTCCCAATTAACAGCACATTCTGATTACACAGAGGATATAGGATTTATATAATTCTGCAATACATTTCCTTCTTTTAGAATTAATTTAACACATGTTGCAGAAAGTAATATAAAAGCATTACATACATTTAATCAAGGTCTGCAGAGCTCGGCCAAAGCATTTAAAGGTCACCTGTCTAGAATTGATATGTCTAGGTATAAAATGGGTTAATGATTCCATAAAATGCTTGTAGTAGGTATAACACAACTATTTGTTATTTTATTTTTGTATCTATATTATATCATTTCTTATGCATACTGGGATTTGCACATAAAATATTCTGATTAGATTAGATGTTTATAAAAAAAGACAAAGTATGTTTTATAATCCTGCTTTTGAATAAAAATGCTCTCATTCAACGGTGTATACACGTAGTATTTTACCAAATGTTAAAGATATATACTAATGAAGATAAATGTATATATATACACTAATAAAAAGGACACAGTATAAGAGAACTGCAAAGACTATGGAACATGAGCAAAAACAGAGATGAATATGTCTTTAATAGCTGGTTGTGGTAAATAGCCACATTTTACATGTTTGTTTTCCTGACACTATAGTGTTCCTTTAATCAAATTAAAGGAACATTCTGGTCATCATAACAACTTCATCTAAATTAAAATGCTATGATGCAAGGAGGCCCCTGGGCGCTCTCTTTCCTTTAAGGGGTTAAACCGCTCTCAAATTGTTTAACCCCAAAGGCTTCCTTCAGCTCCAGATCTCCAGGTCGCTCAGTGGTATTTGGGTTCTGAAATGGAGTGTCAGGAAGTGCAGATTGATGTCAGGCATGGGTGCCGCTGATTGGCTAGAGTGGTCAGCTGACGCCCTAAGCCAATCGCTAGTTCCCAATTCATAAAAATTTTCAAGTTTTTATGAATGGGGAGCTACTGATTGGCTTAGAGTGCCAGCTGAACGGTGTAGCCAATCAGCAGCACCCCTACCCAGCGGCCCTCTGTGTTTCCTGACACTCAGTAAATAAAAGTGAACACATTAACACTGATATGTTTTTTATCTGGGGAGATGAGACGATCCAAAGTTTCCTGGAAGGGATCATGTCACTTGTCCTTCCTGCTCCAATCTCATTTTCTTCTCCTTCATTTGACACAGTCTTCTTTTTCTTCTGACACGGTCTTCTCTCCTCCTTGGCACCTTCTGCTCCTTTACCGTTCTGCTACTTTCTGCCTTTTTTACGCCCTTCTGCTCCTTTCTCTTTCTGATCCTTTTCTGCTCCTTGCAGATCTTTCCTTCTCCTTGCAGACCCTTCCTTCTCTTTGCAGCCCCTTCCTGCTCCTTGCTGCCCCTTTCTGCGCCCTCCTGCTTCTTGCAGACCCTTCCTGCTCCTTGCTGCTCATTTCTGTTTCTTTTCCTACTTTACCTTTGTGCTCCTTCTGCCCCTTCCAGATAATTGTTGACCCTTTCTGCTCCTTGATTTCCCTTCCTGCTCATTTCTGCTCATTGCAGACCCTTCATCCTTCTTGCTGCCCCTTCCTGCTTCTTTCTGCCCCTTCCAGCTCCTTGCTGCCCCTTCTTTCTCTTTGCTGCCCCTTCCTGCTCCTTGCAGACCCTTTCTGCTCCTTGCTGCCTCTTTCTGCCCCTTGAAGACCCATCCTGCCCCTTGCAGACCCCTCCTGTAGCTGTAGCTTCCTTTCCCTGCCTTTCTCCATTCACAGCGCTACCTACTGGCCGGCGCCGGTATTGCAGTGTATTCTCACACTGAAACGAAAAATAGCAGCACAAGCTGGATAATCCAGAGGGGGCAAGTGCCCCTCCCCCCCCCCCGCAGACGCCCATGAGAGTAGCTTAGATCACACACGTTACATCAACTTTGTAAAACGCGTCCCGAATAACTATCTCTGTAACCCATTCTACGTCTCTGTTAGAACTTGATAGTGCACTATTTGAAATCCTTTGTCATTGCGGGTAGTGCTAAATACATTTGCTGAGTGTAGAATAGTGTACTACAACAAACAAAAATAGAATATACCATATTGTGCTGCTGTTTAGGGCAAAGAATTGGGAGATTAAAGGATATTTGCAGTTTAAAATATTCATCAAACTGCTCTACTTCCCCATAAACAATATTGCATTTGAAGCTATCATAGTCCCTTTAGCACATTTAAACTTACTTGGTTGTTCTGCAAAAAAAAACAAAAAAAAACATGGCTTGCTGGATAGGAAGTGATTAACAGTAAATGTCTTATAGTATATTAGCTAAGGAATATAGAAAAAAGGTCCAGGCACTCCAAGATACAAAACGGCAAATTTATTGAATCCACTGCCACTCACAACGTTTCGACCTACACGGTCTTTGTCAAGCTTGATCAAGTATTTGGTCCCTGGTACTGGGACTGGCCTGGTTGCACCCAGATACATAATGCTTGGGTTTGAGTGCAGTTCCACATCCCTATTATGATTATATCACAGTATATCAGCATCATAACCTGTAATGAACAACACTAGCATTAAATAAACTTATCCAGGAGGGAACATTTTAGCTTGAACTAGTTTTCAAGTATCTCCTAAAGGTATAGATAACCAGTTATTCAACTCAATGGTAGTCACTTCATCAACCTCGAAAGGATAAAAGGCTGGGTTTATCCTGCCTAAACAGATGGTAGACATAGCACATTGGAAGCTGCAACTGCAGAACAAGAGAAAAGGTACATAAAACCAGTAATTAATTTAAAGAGGCAAAGGAATTCCTGGGGGGGGTGCCAGGGGGGTAAGACGGTAGCAAAGAGTTTTTTTATATATATACATTAATCCTTAAACTTGTTGTTGATAGCAATCAAGGTCTGCAGAGCTCGGCCAAAGCATTTAAAGGTCACCTTCTATTCATTAATGGAAGATCTCACTTCCTGAGTGGCCTTTTTATAGCTTTTATTGATTCGTTCTATCTTTATTTTGCAGGAATAATGAGTTAAAGTGAGTCGGTTTAGTGATTTACTCTTCATTTGAAGATGAGTGTTTGATAATGCAAACCATTTATTGTTATCACTTAAACATTGTATCCTGTAGATTAAAGTATACACTGCATACAGTGAAAAGATAAATACGTGGAAGTTTAACCCCTTAAGGACACATGACATGTGTGACATGTCATGATTCCCTTTTATTCCAGAAGTTTGGTCCTTAAGGGGTTAAAGGACCTTTTATATGAATTATTCACACTATCAGAGTTATAATAACGACTTTCTTTTTATATGTTAAATATTGGGCTCTTAACAAACCATTATATTATTTACGCCAGCTTAGAATCCCAAAAGAGGCATTAAACATTAACTTTCGAAAAATAACAAAAACATATTTACAAATTTATAATGCATTCAAAATGAAATGTATATTAGCATATAAATTAGTACAAATGTGACGAGCATATTCAATTACGAATAACGGAATGTAACAGAGTAGAATTCAAATACTTATTATATGTTTAATATAACGTAAACTTAGTAGAATACATTTAATTTATAACATATTTAAATTAGGAATACATTCCAAATATCTCAAGAATCAGTGATGCATTTTGCATAACGATTTGTTTGTTTGCTTGGTTAATCCTTTATTAATAATATATACAGTAAAACTTTATTTTGACCGGATAGTAAATATGAACATTGAATTATCATTGCCATGGCAACTATTGTTAATCTGCAATGTGGAATCTGAGAATTTAATAATGCAAAACCAAGACAGGCACTAATTGGAAATCTACATCTAGCTAAAATAAATTATAAATATGTGCTAGCTTAAACAAGAAATATGTGTGCATTTCATGAGCCGTGTAGGTGTCATACTAGACCCAATATGTCATATACTGAGATATCAGAATGTTGAAAAGACAAATCTTGAACTTTATGCTTTTGCTCATTTGAAGGGAAAAAAAACATAATTAAACTGCATTGGAGTTCCACACATGAAAGCCACTGTAAAATGATAACCCGCCCCCCCCTTCAGTACTCTCATGGTTGGCAACCAAGTGGGACTGATTGTCATGAGATAGAACTACTGTTGGTGCAGCCAGTACAAGGCCCCAGGGCCCACATGAAGGTGCTAGAGGTATGTGTTTAGTTTATTTATGTCTGTGTGTGTCAGATTGTCAGTGTGTGCATCTGTGTGTGTAATAGTGAGAGTGTCAGTCCATCACTGTATGTTTCTATGTGTTTGTTTCATTGGGTGTATCTGTGTGTGTCATTTGTTGTATCTGTGTGTGTCATTGGATATATCTGTGTACCAGTAATAATAATAGTAATATGTCAGTGTGTGTGGCTGTGTGTATCACTTTGAATGTACAGTTGCAAAAAGAAGTATGTGAACCCTTTGGAATGATATGGATTTCTGCACAAATTGGTCATAAAATGTGATCTGATCATCATCTAAGTCACAACAATAGACAATCACAGTCTGCTTAAACTAATAACACACAAAGAATGAAATGTTGCCATGTTTTTATTGAGCACACCATGTAAACATTCACAGTGCAGGTGGAAAAAGTATGTGAACCCTTGGATTTAATAACTGGTTGAACCTCCTTTGGCAGCAATGACTTCAACCAAACGTTTCATGTAGTTGCAGATCAGACATGCACAACGGTCAGGCGTAATTCTTGACCATTCCTCTTTACAGAACTGTTTCAGTTCAGCAATATTCTTGGGATGTCTGGTGTGAATCGCTTTCTTGAGGTCATGCCACAGCATCTCAATCGGGTTGAGGTCAGGACTCTGACTGAGCCACTTCAGAAGGCGTATTTTCTTCTGTTTAAGCCATTCTGTTGTTGATTTACTTCTATGCTTTGGGTCATTGTCCTGTTGTAACATCCATCTTCTGTTGAGCTTCAGCTGGTAGACAGATGGCCCTAGGTTCTCCTGCAAAATGTCTTGATAAACTTGGGAATTCATTTTTCCTTCGATGATAGCAATCCGTCCAAGCCCTGACGCAGCAATGCAGCCCCAAACCAAGATGCCACCAAGATGCCCCCACCACCATACTTCACAGTTGGGATGAGGTTTTGATGTTGGTGTGCTGTGCCTTTTTTTCACCACACATAGTGTTGTGTGTTTCTTCCAAACAACTGAATTTTGGTTTCATCTGTCCACAGAATATTTTGCCAGTACTGCTGTGGAACATCCAGGTGCTCTTGTGCAAACTGTAAATGTGCAGCAATGTTTTGTTTGGACAGCAGTGGCTTCCTCTGTGGTATCCTCCCATGAAATCCATTCTTGTTTAGTGTTATACGTATTGTAGATTCGCTAACAGGGATGTTAGCATTTGCCAGTGACTTTTGTAAGTCTTTAGCTGACACTCTAGGATTCTTATTCACCTCATTGAGCAGTCTGCGCTGTGCTCTTGCAGTCATCTTTACAGGACGACCACTCTTAGGAAGAGTAGCAGCAGTGTTGAACTTTCTCCATTTATAGACAATTTGTCTTACCATGGACTGATGAACAGCAAGGCTTTTGGAGATACCTTTATAACCCTTTCCAGCTTTATGCAAGTCAGCAATTCTTAATCATAGGTCTTCTGAGAGCTCTTTTGTGCGAGGCATCATTCACATCAGGCAATGCTTCTTGTGAAAAGCAAACCCAGAACTGGTGTGTGTTTTTATAGGGCAGGGCAGCTGTAACCAACACCTCCAATCTCATCTCATTGATTGGACTCCAGTTGGCTGACATCTCACTCCAATTAGCTCTTGGAGATGTGATTAGTCTAGGGGTTCACATACTTTTTCCACCTGTACTGTGAATGTTTACATGGTGTGTTCAATAAAAACATGACAACATTTCATTCTTTGTGTGTTATTAGTTTAAGCAGACTGTGATTGTCTATTGTTGTGACTTAGATGATGATCAGATCACATTTTATGACCAATTTGTGCAGAAATCCATATCCTTCCAAAGGGTTCACATACTTTTTCTTGCAACTGTATATGTATGTGTTCCTGTGTACATTTATTTGTATTTTTGCCACCAAAGTGTCCCTGGAAATATTTTCTAATGCTTTCCCATAAGAGAGCTTTTGGAGAATATTGTGCATGCACAGAAACATGAATAAAACCAAACATACTCACTAAAATTGTCATACAGTTTTCTAAATACAAAACCAGTCATTTTTCACATGTATTCGTTTGTTTGTTTTTTTTCTTCTCAGATCTATGACTATTTATATGTTGTCTCTCCAATACTAATTATCAAACTCAGCCAGATTCATCCCCTACCCAACATCAGGTATGTTAGGTCAGAGGTTCACGAAAAATGGAAGGAGACCCCCATTACTGTTCCTTATATTTCCTCTTCCTACGTTTATGTCTAAATATTCAGATCAAGATAGGGGAATGCTTTTCTTATAAGTGTTGCCAAGCTCAATCAACCAAAAGTATAGTGCCATAGGATGCTGTAGCAAACCTAGCCACTTACAGAATTTCCTTGTATATATCTTGCTATTACTGCATTGCTATTCCTATCAGTGGCCAAACCAGCCACTTAAAGTGTAACCCCCCCCCCCCGAATGTAATATGATGTAAAGTGTATTCCTGTGTACTGCTTGGTATCTCAACCCCCTCTTGCCTGGGACTAAAGGAAGTGTATGGTGTGGAATGCAGACCCCCCTGCGGAGGTCTGTGTTTAAAGGAAACTGTAATCATTAAAGAGTGTGTCTCAGCCTGGTGAGATGCCAGTGTTTTAACCTCCAAACTATGTGTCGTCTAGTTCTTAGGAGAAAAGGATTGTAACTACGCTACCTGCATTTTACCTACATTTTACCTGCTTCATCCTGTCTACCAGCGAAGATACCGTGGATAATACCACTACTCCGCTACAATTGGTGGCAAGTGACGGGATCCAACCTTACAGCCGAAAAGCGTGGTTCGTGCAAATTGAAACTGCCGAACAGGAAAAGGGAATGGCAATTCGAATGCAACAAAAGAACCGAAAGCAGAAGTGAATGGAGACGGATTATGCTACATTAAAACGGCAGACGTTAAAGGAACTGCTGGAAGCTAGAGGTAAAATAGCCAGCAACAAATCTAAAGCTGTACTTATTGCCGAACTGATGGAGGGAGACAGAGCTCGCAACGTTACACCTCTACCAGCCATGGAAGAAACCCTTTACCAGAGGGAAATGAGGACCAGGATGGAATTTTTACCCCAGCCTGTACCACTGGAAATGCTGACTGTACTGATGGCGGATGTGCAGGAGTATGTGATGGCACACGGACCGCAGAACCCACCCTCCAGGGCAGAATCTATTACTGCTGCAGTCAGCAACCAGGTAAAACCTAAAATTCCTTACCATTTAAAATGTTTTGCGAAGATAAGGACGAAATTGATGGATACTTACAAGACTTTGAAAGGCTATGTGATTTACATGATTTGGAGCAGGCAGTATGGGTACCGTTATTAGCAGGCAAACTGTCAGGTCGGGCAGCAGAAGCCTATCGGGCTGTACCCAGGGAAGACAGCAAAGATTATGCCAGGGTGAAACAGGCTATACTGGACCGTTACGCCAAACCCGAGGCATTGCGCAAGCCCGAGAAAGACTCCCACGCTGAGTGGGCACACAAACTAGATCAAGCCTCCCAGGGGTGGATACAAGCCAGTCGAGCTACCACTATGGAGGAGTTAAGACAGCTGATGTTGCTAGAACAGTTTTTTAATGGTCTGTCCCCCGAGGCACTAGAATGGGTGAGAGACCGAAAACCCCCCACCCTAACCGAAGCAGCACGACTAGCTGATCAACATTATGACGCCAGAAGACATCACGGTAACCTGAACAGGGGATACCCTCGCCCCGCCGCTGCACCTCCTACAGCCACCCCTACAGCACATACAGCAGCCCCGTTCCGACCAAACCCGGTGGCCTACACTCCACCATCCAGATATAATGGCAGGGCTAATATCCAGTGCCATGCGTGTAAGCAATGGGGCCACATGGCGAGAGAGTGCACCCAGAATCGGAGCCGGCAAGCATGGAACCAAGTGCGGCCAAACCCAGCACCCAGAGCAGCCACCCACCACTACCAAGCAGAACCCGCCACCCAGAGGATGCTCTTTAATCAAACAGAGGAACCACTGGGGATACTACATGAGGTGATGTCCGTACAAGCCACAGACAACAGGCAGCATCACCGGCAGCTGGTAACGCTAGAAGGGAAAGAGGTACAAGGGCTCCGAGATTCGGGGGCCACTCTGACATTGGTCGGCCTGCATTTGGTTCCCGGCTCAGCCCACACTGGAGGATCCGTAGCCGTACGAGTAGCAGGGGGAGCCGTATACAGATTGCCCATTGCGAAAGTACATTTGAATTGGGGTGTTGAGGAAAGGATGGTCGAGGTGGGCCTGATGCAGAAGCTACCTGTGGATGTTGTACTTGGGAATGATTTGGGCCAGATGACCTCTGCTTTTATACCTCAGGTTCCCCACCAGGAAGCACATCCAGTGACCACCCGGCAGCAGGCTCGCACCACTTTTCCATCAGCACACTCTGAGGCTCAGGTAAGAGACCATGACTCCCCCACGACACGTATGACCTGGGATACCCCAACTAAATTTGAGGCAGAGGTGAAGTTAGACCCCACCTTGCAGGTTTACCGAGATAGGGTGAGCACCGATCAGGCGGGATTAGAGGGGGAGCGGTATATCTGGGAGAAAGGGTTGTTATATCGTATAGCCGAAAGAGTAATAGGGGGCTCAGTCACAGTAAACACTAAACAGTTAGTGGTTCCCCAAAAGTACAGGCAGGAATTGCTTAGGATTGCGCATGATATTCCCTTGTCTGGGCATTTGGGAATGACCCGTACCCGCTACCGGCTGACCCACGCCTTTTTCTGGCCAGGGATCTCCAAAGATGTAAGGCAGTACTGCACCTCCTGTGACATTTGCCAACGGGTGGGAAAGAGGGGGGATAGCCACAAAGTGAAACTATGCCCCCTACCAATTATTGAGGAGTCATTTAGCAGAGTGGCAGTTGACATAGTGGGACCCTTACCTAAGCCTAGTCCCTCCGGTAAGAGGTATATCCTGACTGTGGTAGACTACGCCACCCGGTACCCTGAGGCCATCGCCCTGTCTAATATTCACGCAGAGACGGTGGCCGAAGCCTTGCTAAAAGGGAGCATTGGGAGGGAGAGAGTAGCGCTGATGGGATCCCCATTGTACCATACGTGCTAGAGTTCAGGGACCGCCTGGAGGAATTAACACAGGCCGTACGCACCAATCTCCAGGCGGCCCAGCAACGGCAGCACCGCTGGTATGACAGGGGAGCCAGAGACCGTAGCTTTCAAGTGGGACAGAAGGTTTTGATTTTAAAACCTGTCCGCACAGACAAGCTGCAGGCCATCTGGCAAGGCCCATACCAGGTGGTGGAACAGAGATGTGACACCACCTATGTGATTGGCCCCTGCTCAGGGGTAGGGAAGAGACGCATGCTCCACATGAACATGCTCAAACCCTACCATGAGAGGACAGAGGATGTGGCAGCCATATGCATGCCCGCCTCTGAAGATCAGGAAAATCTGCCGCTACCTGACCTATTAGAACAGGACGATCAGACAGAGCCCTTCAAGGGGGTTCAACTGGGGGAGCGGTTAAGCCCTCAAGAGTGAACTCAGGTACAGGAGTTGATAGCGGCGAAAGGCGCCACTTTCTCCAACTTGCCGGGGTACACTGCGCTGGCCACCCACCGAGTTGAAACCCCTGGACAGCTACCGATGCGGAAAACCCCGTATTGGATTCCTGAATCCGTCAGAGAGCACATGAGGAAGGAGATTGAGGAGATGTTGCAGTTAGGGGTTATTGAACACTCCGATAGCCCCTGGGCATCGCCGGTAGTCCTGGTACCTAAGAAGGATGGTACAACCCAGTTTTGTACCAGAGGCTAAACGACAAAACGGTGTCTGATGCCTATCCGATGCCCCGGATAGACGAGCTGCTAGATCGGATGGCAAGAGGCCAGTATCTTACCACCATAGATTTATGTAAAGGGTACTGGCAGATTCCACTAGCCGAGGAGGCCATCCACCTTTCAGGGGATGGTGGATTGGCTACTGGATGGGTTCCAGGAGTATGCATGCGCATACCTGGACGATATCGCCATATATAGCCAGACCTGGGCAGAGCATTTGCAACACATAGGGGCAGTAATAGACCGTATTGGAGAGGCAGGGTTGACACTGAAGCCTAGCAAGTGTCACATAGGGATGGCTGAAGTACAGTACTTGGGCCACCGGGTAGGAAGTGGGCAACAGAAACCTGAGCCAGCGGAAATCGAAGCCGTAGCTAGGTGGCCCACTCCTAGGACCAAGACCCAAGTACTCGCCTTCCTGGGTACCGCAGGGTACTACAGAAAATTTGTGCCCAATTACAGTGCCCTGGCCAAACCCTTGACTGATCTGACTCATAAGAATCTACCCCGACAGGTCGTCTGGGCCCCAGAGTGTGAACAGGCATTCACCCAACTTAAGACGGCTCTGACTAATGCACCTGTACTCGCTGCTCCTGATCCAACTAAACGCTCTCTTGTCCACACAGACGCTTCTATGTTTGGATTGGGAGCAGTGCTGAGCCAAGTTGGAGCCAATGGCGGAGAACATCCTGTAGCTTATTTAAGCCGGAAGTTGTTACCCCGGGAAGTAAGCTACGCCGCCATAGAAAAAGAATGCCTGGCCGTGGTGTGGGCCCTTAAAAAGTTACAGCCGTATCTCTATGGGCAACCCTTTTCTTTGCTCACAGATCACAACCTGTTGGTGTGGCTAAACCGTGTGGCTGGAGACAACGCCAGGCTGCTGCGCTGGAGTTTGGCGCTGCAGCCTTTTGACTTTACAATCCATTATCGCCCCGGGAAACAAAACGGTAACGCCGACGGGTTATCCAGACAGACTGATTTTGAAAAGTGATCTGTGAGCCCTCCTCCAGACATCCCCAAGCCAATCCGTGGGGATCAGACTGTGTATGCCGGCTTGGTTCTGGGGGAGCATTGTAGCAAACCTAGCCACTTACAGAATGTCCTTGTATATATCTTGCTATTACTGCATTGCTATTCCTATCTGTGGCCAAACCAGCCACTTAAAGTGTAACCCCCCCTGAATGTAATATGATGTAAAGTGTATTCCTGTGTACTGCTTGGTATCTCCTAAGGCAGGAGATGGCTATCTGTAACCCAACGCACTCCTGCCTGGGACTAAAGGAAGTGCGAAGATACCGTGGATAATACCACTACTCCGCTACAGATGCCAATATGACAAGTGCTTAAATATATATTTATTTTTCAGCCATAACAAATGAAGATATAGATGCTAGGTTACTCACTGTTACAAACTATTGGTTACTGTTATTGGAGCGTTACAACTCAGAAGCGAATGTTACTTATTGCTACATTTCACACAGAATTGGATTACAATATTGGGATTTGATACCTAGCTCCCGAACTACGGACCTACTGGCTATTCGTGGTACGAACGGCAGACCACCAGGATCTTGGCGTGTGCCGCCACTTAACCCCGGTCACCTCAGGAACAGCCGAACGGCCGACCACCCTATGAGCGGAGTGTGTCTCCACTTAACCGCCCGGAGAGTTGCGGTCTGCGGTTAACCGCAACCTAATTGACGACAGCCGGGAGTCCACATTCGTGCCCCATCACCCGATACTCTAACTACCGAACGGGTACCGAACAAAGGGCCACCTACAGCCTGGCGTGTGGCTCCAATTAGAATGTTGGTTTCTGCGGTTAACCGCAGGTTAAGTTCCCCCTCCCGACGGTCTTCATTCGTCTCCCGAACACCGGAGACTTCCAGCGACGGAGCGGGGATTCGCACAGACTGTTAGCCGGTTCCTGTTCCACAAGTTTGAGGGTGAAGTCCCGGGGCCTATTAGCCTACCTCAAAACATGGCCGCCAACACACGCTCAGAACCCAAAGACACAAACAGACTTTCGTTCGAGGAAATACCGCATACCATTCGCTGGTTCTGAGCGCTCTTTGGTTAATTGTTTCGCCTCAACCGGGGCTATGTAATAAATGGTGGAAGACACGAATTATGTATAAAACTGTTTGGGTTATGTATTTTTATTCTGTTTTCTATGTGGCAAAAACACGCGGGGTTGTGGGCGCTTGGAGATAATTGTATTATAATAACCGTTAGATTCATTATCTCCAAGCTGGGCGGTGACAATTTCAAATGGTGCATTGCATTTCTATTGGTCCCCCACTTGTATTGTCCCTGTATCCCATCAGGTCCAGAGGGGGCTGTCCCTGGACCTGAGATTTTGCATAAATACTGATACCTGTGTGCCATTAAACCCAGTTCTCGTTTGACCTTCAAATCGCAGCCTCGACTCGTTTTGTGGGGTAAAGAGTATCCTAGGTGTACTATAGCTAGTGGGATTGTTCTACATTTACAGGATTCGTATGGAATAACTACCGACGGGACTCTCCCCTTTCTCTGCCTTTGGGATCCAGATCATCCAAGCAGTCCAGCTTCCAGCTAGCCTGGAGGTAACTGTAACACTCACTTCCTAAACCATTTATGTATGGCGTGCACTGATGCAGAAATATATATTTTTTATTATTCTTTCTTTGAACACGTGGAAAATATGAATGTGGAAAAAATATAAATTACAGTATAAGAAGGAAAGATTTATGGCTTGCTGTATTTTTCTGTTTTTACTATGTCTTTATTCTTGGTCGTTTGTGGTTGAGGAAAATACACACTTTTATGAATGTGTTGTTCATGTTTAATGGGCGATTTTCCCTGTCAAATACAGAGCGTCATTTGCATTCATTGGCAAAAAATCCAGGTATAAAAGTTGCTATATATGTGTCATCATTTTAGAGTTAATGCATTCGGAAAGTGATCGTGATTTTCTTTAAAGAAGGTACCAGAATATCTTAGATAGAGCTATAAATATAGCAATTTATTTACGATAGCAACATACTTCTGACCTTTTACTGTAGGTTTTTTTTGTTTATGTTTTTTTAAATAATAATAATAAGTGCAACATTTATTCAAAGCACGGATAAGTATACACTTAGCACAAAACAAAATTTATGCTATTCCCTTTCTTGTTCATGCTTCACAGATAAATTGTGAGATAACATTTTAGAGATTGTGATATACCAATTATTTCGCAACAATTCAGATGATCTTGACATTTTATTTTAACCCCTTAAGGACACAGCTTCAGAAGCTTGACTTACGCTTAATGACACAAGCAATTTTTGCATTTTCTTGCTGTTTGCGTTCAACTGCAATTTGCATCTCTCTCATTTATTGCACCGACACATATTATATACTGTTTTTTAAAGGACAGAAAGGGCTTTAATTTGATATAACATATATATATATAAATGCTTACTTATTATAAAAAAAATACAGAAAAATGCAAAAAAAATGAAAAATATTGGTTTTTTTTACAGTTTTTGCAATAATAATGTGTGCATAATTAGTGCAGGTTAAGGAAAGTAATTAAAAATAAATTTATTTATTTGTTCTGATTTACAGAATATATAATGTGTCTGGGATTTTAAGTTTTTTTTGGTAGTTACAGGTCACAAAGCACAAGGAGTAAAATAAAATTTTAATGTGGAGCGATTTTAGAATTTGGTATGTTTGTCTTGTAAGCTTAATAGCCATAAAAGAAAACAAAATTGCCACACAAAAGTATATATTTATATAAAGTAGACATCACGGGCTATTTACCTAAGGTTGTTTTGACACTTTCTACGTAGCCATATTACCGCCAACCTCTGCTAAATATTGGAGTAAAATTGTGTTCTTTTTGGTTTTTGGCACACAAACTTATAACAGAGAAATTCTCGTGTATATTTTGTAAAGTTGGTGTGTGCTATTCCTGTACAAAGTTTTATTTTGTGTTCAGTTATATCTGCTGAGTAAAATGACACCCCCATTGTATGTCTTTTGCACTATTTCGTGAAGTTACAGTGCCATACAGGATACCTGTCCTTTTCAGTATTCACAGTAGAATTTTGAGAGATGAATTTAATGAGCCTTAGCTTCCATTTGGGGTATTATAACAGTTTGACTGTTCAAAAAAACCCCACAAAGGCCTACCATTTGTAAAAGTAGACACTCCAGGGTATCTTATAAGGTGCATATTGTGCCTTAACATGCCCCCATTTTTTCACCAATATATGCCAAAGTATATGGTAAAAAAAAAATTTGTGCATTTTTTACATACGGATTGCATTTTTGCTGGGCGTTTTGTATATTTTATATGTGCCACTAAGTTCAAACCCCCCAAATTATGCTCAGCTAAGTCTTCTGAGTAAAATGACACCCCATATGAATGTCTTTGGCACTATTTCGTGAAGCTACAGTGCCATATAGGAAACCTGTCCTTTACAGTATTCACAGTAGAATTTTGAGAGACGGATTTAATGAGCCTTAGCTTCCATTTGGGGTATTATAACAGTTTGACTGTTCAAAAACCCCCCACAAAGGCCTACCATTTGTAAAAGTAGACACTCCAGGGTATCTCATAAGGTGCATATTGTGCCTTAACATACCCCCATTTTTTCACCAATATATGCCAAAGTATGTGGTAAAAAAATTATTTTGTGCATTTTTTACATACGGATTGCATTTTTGCTGGGCGTTTTGTATATTTCATATGTGCCACTAAGTTCAAACCTCCCAAATTATGCTCAGCTAAGTCTTTTGAGTAAAAATACACCCCCAATGAATGTCTTTGTCACTATTTTGTGAAGCTACAGTGCCATATAGGAGACCAAGCCATATCCGTTTTTACCAAACTTTGAATTTTGACGCTGGGCCTATGTGCAATTTCCAAGCATCTTCGCAGGTTTTAAATTCAAACTACCCCACAAAGGCCTACCATTTCTTAAAGTAGACACCCCAGGGTGTTTCAAAAGGTATAGTTTGAACCTTAGCGTGGGATCATTTTTCCGCTAGCTTGTACCAGATGTAGTGGTAATAAGCGTTTTTTCTGCCTTTTTGACATACAAAGTGAGTTTGCACAGTATATTTTGCAAACCTTATGTGTGCTACGACTGTATAATACTTCATATGTTGCTCAGCTATGTCGGCTGAGTACAGCAATACCCCCGTATGTACCTTTGCCAGGTATGTGTGGACATCGGAGGGGCACATTTGGGACACAGCCATTCCAGTTTTTTTCAAACTTTGAATTTTTATGCTGTGCCTATGTCCCATTTTAGAGTATTTTACCAGGCTATATAATCCAAATTCCCCATAAAGCCATACCATTTCTTAAAGAAGACATCCCAGGGTATTTCAAAAGGCATATTTTGAACCTTAGCGTGGGATCATTTTTCCGCTAGCTTGTACCAAGTGTAGTGGTAATAAGCATTTTTTCTGCCTTTTTGACATACAAAGTGAGTTTGCGCAGCATATTTTGCAAACCTTATGTGTACTATGACTGTATAATACTTCATATGTTGCTCAGCTATGTCGGCTGAGTACAGCAATACCCCCGTATGTACCTTTGCCAGGTATATGTGGATGTTGAAGGGGCGCATTTGAGACGCAGCCATTCAGTTTTTTTCTAACTTTGAAGTTTTACGCTGTGTCCATGTTCCAATTTGGAATAGTTTAGACGGTTGGTTATTGAAACTTCCCCACAAACACATACTATTTATTAAAGAATACACCCTGGGGTAATTCAAAAGGCATATTTTGAACCTTGGCGTGGGATAATTTTTTCTCTAGTTTGTTCCAGGTGTAGTGGTAATGAGCGTTTTTAAAATGTATTTTTTTACTTTTTATAACTTTTTTACTTTTAAAAACTAGTTTTTAAACTTTTGTTTTGCTTATAAATTTTTTTTAAACTTTCCTAAACTTTCTTAAAACTTTTTTACAGATTTAACATTTTTCTAAGCTATTTTTTTTACTGTTAACCCCTAACTAGCAGTACGCAGCACTAACAGTAAATTCCCCATTTTCCCATAACTCCCACCCACCCCAGCTAGCAAAATATATAGTTATAAAATATTTAAATTAATTAATTAAATAAATTGAACCCCTGAGGGTTAAAAAAAATAAATAAAAGTTAATCCTCAGGGGTTAAAAAAAATTAGATCACAGTATAATACTGTGATCTCTATTTGATCGCTGTAGGCAGTGATCGACTGGCAGGGAAGGGGTTAATTTTTATTTGGACTAGGTAAAGTGTGTTTTTTTGTTTTTATTACTTAAATGTTATTAAAACATTTTTTTAAGCTTAATTTTTAACTTTTTAAAGTTTCTTTTAAAACTTTTTTTTAACGTTAACCCCTAGTTAGCCTAACGTCAAATCCCCCAATTCCCCACTAACTTCCACCTACCCCAGCTATCTAAATATATAATTTAAAAATAATTTAATTAATTAATTTAATTAATTTAACCCCTGAGGGTTAAAAAAAAAAGAATTAACCCTCAGGGGTTAAAAAAAAAAATCAGATCATAGTAAAATGTAATCCCTGCCAATTGATCACTGTAGTCAGTGATCAATTGGCAGGGAAGGGGTTAATTTTTTATTAAAATGGGTAAGGGGGGGGACACTTTAAATTAACTTTATTTTTTTTAACAGCAGGGGGCAGGATCAGCACTGATCCGGCTCCCTGCACTTCACACAGAACCCGGAAGTGCAGGGAGCCGGTAGGTAAGTATTCAGAGCACATGTGCTCGCTCCGACTTGTGGTCAGAGCGAGCACATGTGCTGGGCAGCTTGACCGGGTGCTCCCGGTATGCCTCCAATGCGGAGGCATACCGGGAGCACCATTAACCCCGCGATCGCCGCGATAGCGGCGATCCGGGGTTAATTTTACCGCGTGACGGACGAGGTCCGTCACCCGTCGTTAAGGGTCTCCCCTGTGTGACGGACCTCGTCCGTCACCCGTCCTGAAGGGGTTAAGGACAAATATTCTTTAGTAACACATTGCAGATGTGCTAAAAATGAAATAAAAATGGACCAAGTCCCTGTTTAGGGATATGTGATATGATGATATTTTGGGCAGATTCCTAAAAATATGTCAAATGAACTGGGTAGGTAACAATATTTACAGTTGTAGTTCTAAAACCAGGCATCTGTATTATATCGTTTAGCTCAATAGTATTGTACTGTAAATCAACAGAGCCGTAAATATTCTCCCTTACTCAACTACAGCTACTCAGATATCAGACTGAAGCCTTGTATCATTTGAGCCTCTTGTGCTCCTGTGCAGTATTGCTGAATGAAATGGGGAGGAATTGATCAGCATATACAGTAGGATACAGAGAGGCTGAAAGAAGCAGAATTATTATTATTTTTTATTTGTGCACAGAACTACACAGAGTTAAAAAGGAGCAGGGGTTGAATGAAAGGAAGAGTTGTTTTATTTTTTTGTTCATGAATGTTTTAGGACGGAAATATGGTCAGAAGTGAATCATCGTTAAAAGTGACCACACACTATTAATAAATGACTCAGTCAATGATACACTAAGCACACAAAATCTATCAGAAATGTCTCTCTTACGAATGGTTAGAAGGTAACGCTATGGGAGGACATCGAGTGCTCTGATAACACTACGCTCCTTTTCTTTTTATAATAACTCAGAGGCAGATCACAGTTTTATGTACAAGGTTAAATGTTACGACTACGATTATAGTGATTGATAATACATTGTGCAAGATATGCGACTGAATTATTGCATGAAGAATACATATGCTACTAATTTCTACAACTTATGTTGAGTTGCCTGGGCGCACTCTTTTCTGAAAACCTGATAAAACTAATAAACATAAATTTGCACACAAAAACACATCAGAAATGTCAATTAATTTAATTGTATTATTACAAATTAAATACGCAGTAATAATTTTGTGACCTTAGACAATTGGTTTCAGGATAGTGAATATAATTATTTGCACATTTACATGAAATAAATAATATGAACACAATAAATAATTTAACATTAAAATGTTGTGGCCTGATGTAGACAACTGGTTTCAAGAATTTAAAACAATGACATCATTTTACTGCATAAATAAAATATTCAGTAACAACTAAGTTGATTCAGTGAATGCAAATCAATTACAGTGTATTTCCACAAGTATGTAATATGCACATATAGTTCATATAGACAACTGGTTTCAAGAAGAAAAATCAATTGCACTATGTATCCACATAAACGGAATACTCGATAACAATGTACAGACTTAATACAGAAACCCTGCCTTTAAAATGTAAATCCACTTTACTGTTACCATAAAACAAAACAAAAATAAGAACACACAGATTTAATGCAGCAAACTGGTGTCTGGACGTAACTCCCCAACACTGTATCACTTTATAACAAGAGTACACGATGTGCTATCTTAACTCACTCAGCTGGTTTTATTAGATAAATCCATCGTAATGTACACACACGTAACAAACTGTAATAGCAAAGTGTTATTGTCATGCAGCCGACCAGTTTTACTGCACTGTCCCAGCACATAAACGCTACAATGAAAAGAGACATCTTCTTCTAGCCAACTGTTATTTTTTCCTATATTCAAATAACACTTACTAGGGCTTTTGCAAAAGAACCCTCAGTTCTATGGGAATTACTCCAGTTTTCCTTCACTGGGCTTATTTATGGGCCTCCAGATAAATTAACTAGAAGACACAGATTCTGGTAAAAGCGTGGCTATTTCATGAAACCAATTTGGTGTTTAAAAACTGCTGATTAAACTAAAAACAACAACTGCTACTTAATTTGCTCATATCGTCCCATGTTACCAGGAAGACATGGTGTAAAGAAGATATAGCTAATCCAAGATAGTCCTGAAGATGTATTCCTTGTCCTCACTCAAACTCATCGACAGCAAGCTCAGGCCTGCGAAGGCAACAAAGCTTGCACCTTATACAGTATTCAGCCTATTTTACGAAATGTCACATTTCTCAGTGTCTCTCTTGTCATTGTCTTATCACTGTAGACTTTAGGATTTCACCAAAGGAAAGCATTATGCTTTCCGGTGATGCTGGAATTCCTCATGAATAGCACAAGGACGTCCAGCATCGTTTAGGCGACCAAAAGTCGTCTAATCACCCGGTAGTCCCTCTAGTGGCTGTCTGGTAGACAGCCACTAGAGGAGTTAACCCTAGCAAGGAATTATTGCAGTTTATTAAAAATTGCAATAATTACATGCTCAGGGTTAAGGGTGATGGTACACTGCACCCAGATCACTTCAATGAGCTGAAATGGTCTTGGTGCCCATAGTGTCCCTTTAAGAACCAATTGTTTCTAGCAACACTGTGTCAAGTGGAACTCATTCTGTTGCCAGGACTACTTATAAATAAGTATCCATATCTGGATGGAGTCCTGTTATTCCATTCAATCATAGCTATGGTATAACATTTCCAGGTTTCAGACATGAGCAGTTTTAGGTTCTTCCACCTGTAATGCACATGTGTTTACTAAACGGAACTGTAGGCACGAAAACAAATTCAGCTTAATGAAGCCATTTTAGAAACATAGAATGTGACGGCAGATAAGAACCATTTGGCCCATCTAATCTGCCCAATTTTCTAAATACTCTCATTAGTCCATGGCCTTATCTTGTATGTAGGATAGCCTTATGCCTATCCGAGGCATGCTTAAACTCCCTCACTGTGTTAACTTCTAGTAGACATATGCAATTTGTGTTGTTCCACATGTAAATTCGGTCAAATTCCGGCAATTAGGACATTAGTGACGAATTTTGGAAGTGCCGAAGTGCTTTGGATTTCTGAAAAGTGGCAAAACTAGAGAGGGAGGGAAAATTACGTGAATGATAACAGGAATCTAACCCTACCCCTACATGTATAAGTGGTTGTGATGGTTAGGGTTGGAGGTAGGGATAGGAAGTCCCGAAACGAACTGAAGTGCCGAAATTCCGAATTGCAGAAGTGCCGAACTCCCGAATTGCCGAACCGAGCCAAATATTTAGCCCATGCACATCCCTGGCTTCTACCACTTCAGATGGAAGGCTATTTCATGCATCCACTACCCTCACAGTAAAGTAATGCTTCCTGATATTTTAAAAAATCTTTGCCCCTCTAGTTTAAGTGTATAGATCATGCCCCTGCAATCTCACTACTCAATTCTGTCATTTAGGAGTTACATCACTTTGTTTATGCAGCCCTAGTCAGACTTCCCCTGGCTGAGGCTTACACAGTTCAGTTAACAAAGCAGGAGATAAGAACTTCTACAATAAACATGCTGTGCTGTGGAATCTGACTGTAAATGAAAGGATTTTGTTTTCATGCAGGCTGTGTCAGTCACAGCCAAGGGAGGTGTGGCTAGGACTCCATAAGCAATAAACAAAAGTGATTCAACCAGGCCCGGACTGGCCATCGGGCACACCGGGCAAATGCCCGGTGGGCCGCGGTGGCCATGGGCCGAGGCCGGCAGGGGAGATCACAGGATCTCCCCTGCCGGTCTATGCAGGGCCGGCACTCTCCTAGCGCCGGCCCCGCTGTTTGTCACGACGGGCCGGTGGGGAGATCAAGGATCTCCCTGACCGGCCCACATGCGGCCGCCGGCGGGGAGGGAGGGAGGGAGCTAGGCTTGAGAGAGGACCCGGCGGAGCTCTAACTTGCAGCTCCGCCGGGTTCCTCTCGCGAGATCCGGCGCGTTGCCATGGCAACGACCGGATCTCGCGAGAGTGAACTCTAGCCTCACGGGCTAGAGTTCACTCACCCACGAGGACCACCAGGGAACACCGCGTGCCGGACCCCCCCTCCCAGTCCCAGCGTGCCGGTCCCCCCCCCTCCCATGCTAAAGGTAAGAAGGGAGGGGGGGAAATAATGACTTTTTTTAATTTTATTTACCCCCCCCTACACACACACACAATAACATTTATACAGCACTCTCACACCCATCACACACAGCACTCTCTCCCACATCACACACAGCACTCTCTCCCACAGCACTCTCACACCCATCACACACAGCACTCTCTCCCACAGCACTCTCACACCCATCACACACAGCACTCTCTCACACAGCACTCTCACACAGCACTCTCACCCATCACACACAGCACTCTTACACACATTACACACAGCACTCTCTCACACAGCACTCTCACACAGCACTCTCTCACACATTACACACAGCACTCTCTCCCACAGCACTCTCACAGCACTCTCTCACACAGCACTCTCACACACAGCACTCTCACCCATCACACACAGCACTCTCACACACATTACACACAGCACTCTCACACACAGCACTCTCACCCATCACACACAGCACTCTCACCCATCACACACAGCACTCTCACACACATTACACACAGCACTCTCTCACACAGCACTCTCACACCCATCACACACAGCACTCTCTCACACAGCACTCTCACACCCATCACACACAGCACTCTCACACAGCACTCTCACACCCATCACTCACACCCAGCACTCTCTTACCCATCACACACATCACTCTCACACCCAGCACTCTCACACCATCACACACAGCGCACTCTCACAGAGCACTCACACACACACAGCACTCTCACACCCATCACACACAGCACTTTCACACACACACAGCACTCTCACAGCACTCTCACACCCATCTCACACAGCACTCTCACACCCATCACTCACACACGGCACTCTCACACCCATCACTCACACACGGCACTCTCACACACATCACACACACACCGCACCCTCACACACACACATACACCGCACCCTCACACACACACATACTGCACCCCTCACATACACACAGAACCCCCCAACACACTGCACCACACACATACACAATACTTCCAAATATATATATATATATATATATATATATATACACACACATATACATATACATACACACACACACTACACTCTTAAAGGACCACTCTAGCCACCCAGACCACTTCAGCTTAATGAAGTGGTCTTGGTGCTAGGTCCTTCTAGGGTTAACCCATTGTTTTATAAACATAGCAGTTTCAGAGAAACTGCTATGTTTATCAATGGGTTAAGCCTTCCCCCAAAGCCTCTAGCAGCTGTCTCATTGACAGCCGCTAGAGGCGCTTGCGTGCTTTTCACTGTGAAAATCACAGTGAGAGCACGCAAGCGTCCATAGGAAAGCATTATAAATGCTTTCCTATGCGACCGGCTGAATGCGCGCGCAGCTCTTGCCGCGCGTGCGCATTCAGCCGACGGGGCGGATCGGAGGAGGAGAGCTCCCCGCCCGGCGCTGGAAAAAGGTAAGTTTTAACCCTTTTCCAGAGCCGTGCGGGAGGGGGTTCCTGAGCCACATATGCATCACATTACACCACAAACACAACACGACTAAAACCGACCTTATTACACAATACCACACCACGACCAGCTCACTCTACACACACGCAATACCACAAGCAGGCTCCAAACACATGCACAATACTCTGTCCTGGCCCTTTGTCTCCTGGTATCCATTTATAGAGACACCAGAGACAAGTTGCAAGGAAACACAGTGCAAGCATGTTATTAAATTTGCTTGCACTGTGCAGAACAAATACAGGACTTTTTTCTCATGCTAGATCTCTTCAGCAGAGCTCTGCACATGGTCTGCCCTGGAAGAGCATTAAACCAACATGCTCACTTTGAGAGGAGGCGTGTTTGTCATTGGTGATGACAAAACACACCTCCTCTGCCCCGCCCCCTTTTTAGTGGGCCGCTGTGTTAAAAAAATGCCCGGGCCGAATTTTTCTCCCAGTCCGGCCCTGGATTCAACTCATAAATGACAGAGAATTGAGCAGTCAGATTACAGGGGCATGATCTATACACTAAAACTCTAAAACTGAATTAGGCTGCCATAAACATGAGTTGTGTGGGGTTTTTAACATTGGTAAAATAACTATCATTGTTTTTGGTAACAGTAATATTTGTAAGACTATTTAGTACATTTCAATAGCTAAGCTAGTGGTTCCTAACCCCAAGTGAGGAAGAAAAAAACAGGTCCCCTTATCATTTCAGATGGACCCCGTTTAAAGGAACAATCATTCTTATGGAGGTTAAAGTCCAATTAAAGGGTTTATATAAAATTTATTTTAGCATTATTATTATTGGTATTTATAAAGCGCCAACTAATTTCGCAGCGCTTTACAATATTATGAAAGTGGGGGAGATTTACACTAAATGAGACAATTACACAGTGACACAGGAACAATAGGTAGATGAGAACCCTGCTCAAACGAACTTACAGTCTAGAGGAGGTGGGGTACAAATACACAACAGGGCAGCAAGGGTTACAGCCACCAAACAAGGTGGAAACATAGCAGAGCTGGAGGTGACAGTGGAGTGTGGCTTTTTTAGGAGAGCGACAGACAGGTCTGGATAAGTATAGATAGTTACTCTGGGAGACCATAAGCATTTCTGAACAGATGTGTTTTGAGGGACTTCTTAAACAATTGAAGACTAGGGGAGAGTCTGATGGGGGTAGGCAGGCTGTTCCAAAAGAAGGGAGTCACCCGTGAGAAGTCCTGCAAGCGCGAGTTAGCAGTAAGGGTGTGAGCAGTGGACAGGAGAAGGTCACTGGCAGAGCAGAGAGAACGAGAAGGGGTATATGTATGAATTTAGGGAATAAATGTAACATTGCTTATATAGAATGGCTCAATGAGCTATCTTTTCAATTAAATAATGGGTCATCCCACAATGATATCTGATATGGGTCTCTAACAACTACTAATATAATATATCTCTAAGGAAAAAACAGGTCACTCATATGTCAAGATTCCAATACTAGAGGTTCAGACTGATTGTCATCAATTTGTTGCTAGGATTGTTGGTTGCTAGACTAAATGATAGACTCGCATAATATATAATTTATAATCATGAAATCCACCTTCATTGACATTTACATATATGTATTTGGCATGTATATCCACGGGATATGAAACTAGAATCTCTAGCGCTGATTTTATTCAGCTAGTTTTGGCACATGTTTGGCATACTCTAAAAACTTCAAGATTATCATTAATGTTTTTAACAAGTGGTGAACATCCCAGAGCTTAATAGGATGGAGTAGAAACACATACAAATCAGAAAATGCAATCACAGGCAAATCAGAAAATGTACACAGAGAATCAGAAAATACATACAAGGACATCAGAAAATGCATACACTAACAAATCAGAATATACATAGACACAGACAAATCAGAAAATGCATAGACACAGACAAATCAGAAAATGTATACACAAACAAATCAGAAAACACATACACGCAGACACATCAGAAAATGTATACACAGACAATCCAGTAGATACCGTATCATTATCTCTCTGATTCTGAATTCCGTATTAAAACCATATCCACTAAACATTGACTGTTGGATAGATATCCAGTCTCGTGCAGAATTGATGAATTGATTTCCTGGTATGCTTTGACATTGATGGAGATTTTAATAAACATTCACGGGCTGCTTCATATAGCATTGCAGAATACACCTGTCATAGTGCCATGTGTAAATCCATCCATATTCTAACAATGGGGATTGCTTTATTCCTGACAATTTAATTAGCCCTGAATGGAGGCAAAAACTTAAGCAGAAAAACTTGCCACGGTTGAGGTGGAGATGGTTGGTGCGGTGGCTAGCCTTAGCCAGGAACACTAACAGATGCACAAATCATAGTAGTGCACAGGTGGCATATGTGGCAACACTCCTAAATTTGCCGAAACAGTCCTGCATTTTGGTGTACTGTCCCAGAAAAATATTCAGAAGGAAACTGGGCCTTAAAACCATGCACAGAGCATTTAACCGTGTTCTGTGCATAGTCTGCCTTGAGGGGACAGAATGAGGGGTGACTGGTGGGCAACACCTTGCACAGTACTGTGCAGGATTCTCTCTTCTTTAAGTTAAGTTTAACCCCATACAAATATACCAAAAGAAAATGTGCACCCAATACTAATTTTACTGAATGAATCCAGTGATACGATGGTCACTATTCGGCCGATAACAAAAAATGTCCAAAATGGTAATATATTGTTAGGGCTACATTTCTTTCCCTGGGGAATAATTGGGCTGCAGTCCCGTACTTGGATTTTCGAATCAGCAAACCACACCTACGAGCTCGGAGAATTGACTGAGATACACAAGATTATCACAAGATAGACATTACACTTAGCTTGACATTAATAAAAAGGAAGAACATTATCAAATATAAGGGTCAACTTAACTGAGTTGCTAGTTTGTTTGTTTGTTACCTAAAATATGTACTGAACCGGAAACATCGGAGTGAATTTAGGTACAAGAGTATTTACGCAAACAAGTTATTAATAAGACACATTTTCAGACTGTCTTTTTATATGAATGGTTATTTTAAGCATATTTGAGCAGTAAACAAAATGGAGGTTAAGTACAACATGGCTGGTTGGTTATATAATTTTGTCCTATCATATATATAGGTATGTTTAGAAGAAAATAAGAGATATAGAACACATAGTGTAATCTATAACACAATATTGATTTAACAAATGAAAAGATATATGAGTGATATTTATTTAATTTGTCAAACCAATATTGTGCTACAAATTCCTCTTATTCTGTTCTAGACATACATATATATATATATATATATATATATATATATATATATATATATATATATATTACCATTCTGGACATTTTAAACCATATGCTGAACAATGAGCATTACATCACTGGTATCATTCAGCACAATACGTATTGTTTTGTATACACATTGGGTGAAAATTCCCTTTTGGTATATTTGTATGGAACACCAGGATATGTGTCCAAATGCATTTCTAACATGTTATTTTATTATTATTATTATTATTATGTATCTGGCAACAAATATTTTCTGCACTGCCTTACAATGTTTCAGAGGGTATATTTAAAAATAAATAATGGAAAGACACGAATGATGCAGACAGACACAGAAGGGGAAGAAAGCCCTGTGTGCATGAATTTATAATCTGGGTACCTCTAGAAACCCTCTCAATAGCATTATGTTCCCAAAATGCAATACATTTCTTAGAAAATGAATTAAGGTATGGAAAAAAAAATTATGTTTCTGAAGAAAACGAGGGCAAACTTAGAATTTTTCTGCAGGACATACATCTCTCAAAGTAAGATTATCAACAAGCCAGATGGTGCAAGTAATGTTTAAAATATCCTCATTCATATGCTTCATAATAATATAAATGCTGGATTAAATGGCAGCTACTAACATGCTGTTAGTGTGACTATTTTTAGCCAACACTTTACTAGACAGATGTCCAATGCCTTGCAGAGATGATGGATTGAATTTGTGGTCTAGGTTACTGAGCGTATTATCAGTATGGCATACTAATGTAAGAGGTTTGTTTGGAATGCTTCATTAAATATACCTATATTATTTATTTTCCAAATATTATAACAGTTATGAAGCTGTTACTTATTATTCAGGGGCTATTTATCTACACTGAGAGTTAACTTCAAGTGGCAATCTCACCCGAGAGTTTATTTGCATAAATCGATTTTAATCAATCATTTTGTATACTGTTTAACTTTTTTTTTTTCAAGTAAACTATAGAATTTATCCGGAAGTATTACTTAAAGCTCTATCAGTGTTTCGATATGATGGGGGCCATCTTGCAATCACATTACAATGTTCAAACCTGTATTGACAAAAAAAAATAATAATCAGGGAGCCTGTGATGTAATCAACCAATCAAATCCTGTGATTTCCAGATTAGCTCTCTGCTTTTCACTACGCAGGAAACAAGAAATGGTTCTTTAAACACCCTGATGATGTACTGTACCCAAAATGCTTAAGACCAGTGGGACTTGTCCATAGAGGCACTTGGGGCAGCACCCCTAGAGATTTTAGTTTTTTTTTTTTTATTTGAAAAGTTTTTATTGAATTTTCAAGTCGAAACAAAATCGACGGTTACAGAAGAAAAAGAGGGGGTGAGGAGTCTTGTACAGTAGTTTGTCACATTGACAATTGGAACTGAATGGTACAATGCCTATCCCAAAAATATTTTATTTAAAAAAAATCTTTATTTGCAGGACAAAGACTTTTTTGAGGAGGAGGAATGGGCTAAGCTACAAAATGTGACAAGGTAGATTAACATATTCCACTCCTTCCCTACGTAAAAAACTGTGTAAAAAAAAATGAATATAAAAATCTGTGTCTCCTTAATTCTGTAATAGCTTTCAGTTTTGTAGGGCTACTCCCACCTGTTTGGTGGATGTCTGAGTGGAAGTGATAGACATACGATAATATATAGAACAGAAATATTCACTGAAATACATGTGCATTTCGCATCCAGAGCAAAGTCAGGGAACGGTTGTAGACAGAAATCTATAATTGTAATATAATATTACATAAATGGAACTTACATGGGATCGGGATGAGAGAACCAGTCAATGACAGGGCAGTAGATAAAGAAGAACAGATGAGTAAACAATAAAGGATTTTGTTTTTCCGCCACTTCTGCTACAGCTCTGAACTGTAGGATATTGTGTTGGGATTTATCCTTTTTTTTATCCGTACACTCGCAAATCCAGATAAAAGAAAGGAAAAAATTAATTTAACCTCAGAGGAAGAAGATCAAGTAGAAGACTCAAAAAAAGGAAGAATTGAATAACCACAAAAAGCCCACCCAACAAATCACCTGGAATTTTCAATTTCTACCATAAAACTCTAACCTCAGCCTAATAAGCCATCTTAAGTAAAGGTGTTAAATATGCTCCAACTCGTACCTAACCTATTCCAGAAAAAACTACACACACTAATCTCACACAAAATCCACTTTTTTTCCGTACACTCATAAATCCAACTATTTAGAAACTTTAGAAAAACTAGTGGTTAGAGAACTAAACAAGATAAAACCTAAAAAAACAGATAAAAATAATTTAACAAGAAAAGAAAAAGAGATTTGAAATTACCTAAAAAAAGACAGTATAGTGATTAAGCCCGCAGATAAATGGGGGAGGACTGGTCATTATGTCAAAATAAAAATATATGAAAGAAGCGTATAAACAACTAAACGATATTACAGCATACAAGGAACTTTCCTGTCACCCTACACAAAAGATCAAGAAAGAACTACTATCACTTATTAATAAGGGAAAAGAAACCAACATCGTAAATAATTCTGAATACTTATATATCAATATACAGTTTCCAACTATTCCAGTAAAATACTTTTTACCGAAAATACATAAAAACATTAATGACCCCCCTGGTCGCCCTATTATCTCAGGCATAAATTTGGTACTTTCTAACCTGTCCGAATAAATCAACATTATTCTACAACCACTTGTTAAAAAAACGAAGTCATAGCTAAAAGACAGTATGGCTTACTACAAATTCTAAATGAAATCAAGATTATTTTTCAGTTAGTAGTGACGTACAATCTCTTTATACTACTATTCCCCATGACATAGGGTGGATTAGAAGGATTTTAGAAAAATATGACAATATATCTACTGCACAAATTAATTTTATTATAGAAGAGGTTCATTTAATTTTAACAAAAATTATTTTTGATTTTATAACAAATGTTATCTACAAAAGACTGGTACGGCGATGAGGACTAGGTTTGCGCCCAGCTATGCAAACCTCTTCATGGCAGATTGGGTAAATTCGGCAATATGGGGGTGAGCATGGCTGGGGTGCACACCTGGTTATCTATCGCCGTTACATAGATGACCTATTCTTTATATGGAATGGCCAAGAATCTATTTTAAACGATTTTTTAAACTCCAATAATAGAGGGATCAAATTAAGCACCAATTACAGTAAAACGTCTATCAACCATTTAGACCTCGAAATGTATGTTGAAAACAATGTTTCAAAAATTAGTTTTTTAGAAAGGCACACACCATTACATTTATTGACCTCACTAGCTGCCATTATCAACCTTGGCTAAATAGTGTACCCAAAAGCTAACTATTATGTTTCAAAAGAAAATGTAATGTATTTAATATTCAAGCAAATACTCTAAAAGATAAATTGGCGGAAAAGAACTATAAAGCCACCATCCTCAATTTCCAAATTGAAGAAATAGGAAATTTGAACAGGAATACCTTTTTAAACTACAAACCAAAAACGATATAACACTACCCATGGTCTTTGATTACAATAATAAGTCATAAGGTGAAAAGAATTATTAACAGATATTGGAGAATCCTCAGAGAAGACAATATACTAAAACATATTCTACCACCAACACCTAACATTGTCTTTATAGGAGCCCCTAATAACTAAAAATTATACTAAAAAAATCAAACAATACTAAAACCACATTTTTAAACAAAAAGTTTTTTTAAGTGCAAAATGTGCCTTGCTTGTAAAACCACTGGCAAATCATGCAATGCCATGTCCAAATTCAAATCCCATGTTACCAATAAGGAATATAATATTAATAATTTTATTACTTGCAATACTAAGAATGTTATCTGCATTCTGGAGTGCCCTTGTGGCCTCCAGTATGTAGGTATGACCACAAGGTGTCTAAAAACAGGAATTGCTGAACACTGTAGGAATATTACAAAAGGTTTTATTAATCATACAGTGTCAAAACACTTTTAAACACATAACAAAAATCCTAATCTTTTAAAATTTTATGCGATTGACACCTGTACTCCACCTTGACTTGGCAATGTAACCAAAATCTTAGGACAACGTGAAATGAAATAGGTTTTCTATTTAAGAACTTTAATTCCAACTGGTCTTAATGCTGATTTTGATTTGTACAAGTATTTGTGGTTTTATTTTCTGTGATTTTAATTCTGTGATTTTATCTCTGTGATTTTACCCCTAATTTACATATTTATCTCTCAATATGTGTATTTATAGTCAGTCTCCAAATATGTGCATATATTTATATTTACTCATTTTTACTCTTAGGTATATTATAAGCTAGTTTTATTTATACTGATCATGTACTTTTACCTTACTCTACTTCCCTAACTATGGAGTTTAGGTTCACAAAGGCTTTATTAATGTTAAGATACTTAGTTACAGCAGTACAATAATGAAATAGGTGTAAATGCAAGACTCGCAGGTCTCAAAGCAGTTGAGGGAGAATGCAATAATACATGCAAAGTTTCATATGCAGTGTTTAAAAAAAATAAGCAATAACAGTACAGCGTTATAGAGGGTTTGGAGCCTTTCAACTATTTCTGAGCATAGAGGAAGAGTGTGCAAGCCCCACTGGCGCCGGCCGTGTGCGGACCCTGTTGAACTAATAATTCACCAGTGTTCCACGGTAGTCGAGTGTGCCCGAGCCGGCTTGGGATTTTTTCTTTCTGATTTCTATTTCCATATACAGAGTGGGGCAAAGATGCCTCTGCCACGTGTTCCTGGAGGGGCCTGCTGGCTAGCCTCCTGCCCAAAGACTATGGGCCATGTAAAAAGACGTATTAAAAATTGCCTTCCATGGAAAATCCGAACCACTGAACCGATCTGAGTGATTTTTGAATATGATGGTCACTCAGGTCAGTGCTAATCGAGATGTGACTCTTAAGAGGTATCCATGGATTTGGGGGGTACTTTATTGGGTATTATGAAATTGTGTGTTTTTCTTTACCTGGAGATAATTGAGTTTGTACAGTTCCTGACTCAATTATCTCTCAGGCACAGAGGAGGAGTATGTTGAATGTATTGCTTGAATGCGCCCCCTTTATCCTGTCCTATTGTTTCCCCAGCAGGGTGTTATCCCAGGGACACTGCCAGACCAGTTTAAACTAGCTGCTTTGTCCCTATTGTCTGACCCCACCTGCCTTGTAATATAGTGCTCTATGTACCCTATTGTATGTGAATGAGGCTGTTGGGGGTTTAAATGTGTGTATAAATTGTGAGTGCTTGCCTGCATTAAACAGAACTACTCCAAGCATTAAGTCTCGGCTAATGTGTGGGGGGACTGCTAGACTGGCTATAATTATTTACTATACAGCTATTCTCTCTGGAGGAGAGGTCAAACCACTGGGAACTGGATCCAGGACTTGGGTCCAGGGTGGGAGGAGATGGCGAGACCCCAGCCAAGCTGCAGCGGCTAGGGGCTGGAAGTGCTTATGGTGTCCCGGTAATCACTAGGAATCGTGTTTGGCGGAGGTACCCAGTCGGGTTACCAGGCGGTCCGCCACATGGAGAGACTCAAGCAACACTCATATCCTAGAGTGGGGATCATACCATTTCAAGTCATATCCAGGGAGCTGCTGTTCCGGCTCCATAATATGTGAGTGCAATGTTTTACTTTACTTCTATCTATTCTTTAGTTTGACATACTACACCATATTGTTTTCTGTTTAATTTCCTTCTATATGAGAACACTGCTGTAAAGGAAGATCACCTACTGACCTGTATACCACAGTATATCCCTAGGCATGGAGTGAGTGATTTAACTTTTCTTTATTTTATTCACCTCTACAGCACACTACACCATATATTTTTTCTTTTATTTCTCAACATATCTTCAAGGACATTGCTGGCGCTACACCACCCCCTGCTTCTTCAATTGTGTACACCAGATAAGAGAGACTCTGGATTTGGTTTTTGAGCTGCCTCCGAACAATTTACAGTATTATACAAGCGCTGATCCTCTTCTCTCCTTCTTTTTTATAGTATATAATATATGTGGTGCGTAAAGTGAAAAAGAGTAAATCCAAGGCTGAATAAACATGTAGCAAAAAAGCAAAGATTGCTCTGGACATTTGAGTTCCAAATAAAATAAAACATGCCCTCACATTAAAGGGTTAAATACCTTTATTTACAGGAAGCAAACCTGCAGAATCGTTTCATTTGCCAGCATTCTTTAGCTGTAATTAATGTTTCTTTTAATAGCATTTTGTGTCAGCAGCTGAAGAAAAAAAAAAACCTACTGATGCAGCAATTATCAAATATTTTGAAAGATAAGATGCTATGAAATTATTAATACTCAAAATATATGAAACTGAGAGGACCAGGGATCTGACATTTTAATCACAAGTAATCATTTTTTGCTGTATCCACGGGACATTAAAATGAAACCCTCATGATTTACATTAATTGGCACTGCGCATATCTTAACCTACCCCTGAGTAGTATGGTGCAATTTTCTGTATAAAACACCAGTTTGCTGTCAGTCAAAGGTTTCGAACAGTTTATTTCAGAAAATCAGATTTTATGTAACGACATTTAATGCATTGACTTCATTTTCCCCCCCGAATACATATATTTTATTTGTAACAGTATTTTTCACTGTGATGCAAGGCCCCCGGTCTGTCTTCATTATTCTTTCAAGTCATGTAGCAGGGAGTAGATACTGTAAATATTTTATTATATTTTTTATTTAGTGAGGGAGAAGGGCTGCCTGTGCAGGCAATATTTGTTATCTAACCAGCAGTGGACTAAAAATCTGATACTCAGACAGTCTTTAGATTGTCAGCTCATTTGGGCCGGACCCTCTACTTCTACTAATGCCATATGTCGTCCATATTTTGTTCAAATTGTTTATCTTGTTTACCTGTTATACAGCACTGCGGACTATGTTGACAGGGCCAGTGCGTCCTATAGGCCGATTAGGTGCCCGCCTAATGCGCCTCTTTAAGGGGGCGCCGGCAGCAGCTATACTGCTGGTTTGGGCCGCCCCCCTCTATGTGGGATGCATTCTGTATTGCGTGCTGGGGGTCATGGCACCGGGCGCTAAGGAGCACTTACATAGGGGCAAACTAGCGCTCAGTGCCATCAACCTCAGCACGCAAAGAACACTGAGAGCCACTCCTCCTACATGCCTAATATCCCAGCAGCGCACAAGCGCATCGTATGCCTGCTCCCGCCTCTTCACCTGTACTCGGGGTCAAGTGGGTGGGAGGATCGTGGGGGTGGAGCTAATAGAGCGTGAAAGCAACCAGGCCTGGACTGGGACCCACAGAGGGCAATCATGAAATGAAGGCAAGTGGGGGACTTCATGGTGTGTGTGTGTCAGCCTGTTTCAGTCAGTATGTTTATGTGCTTGGGTCAGTGCGTGTGTGTGTGTGTCTGAATCAGTGTGTGTGTCTTTGTCTGAATCAGTGTGTGTGTGTGTCTGGATCAGTGTGTGTCTATCTGGATCAGTGTGTGTGTCTGCTTGGGTCAGTGTGTGTATCTGCTTGGGTCCGTGTGTGTGCCTGGATCAGTGTGTGTGTCTGCTTGGGTCTGTGTGTGTGCATGGGTCAGTGTGTGTATCTGCTTGAGTCTGTGAGTGTGTGTCTGGATCAGTGTGTGTGTCTGCTTGGGTCTGTGTATGTTTGTCTGGATCAGTATGTGTTTCTGCTTGAGTCTGGATCAGTGTGTGTCTGCTTGGGTCAGTGTGTGTGTCTGCTTCGGTCTCTGTGTGTGCATGTCTGCTTGGGTTTGTGTGTGTGTGCATGTGTGTGTTTGCATGGGTCAGTGTGTGTATTTGTGTATGTCAGTCTACATAAGTCAGTGTATGTCTGCTTGAGTCAGTGTGTGTGTGAGTATGTGTGTCACTCTGCGTGAGTCAGTGAATTTATGTGTGCATTTATGTGTGCATTGAATGTGAGTCTGTGTGTGTATATGTAAACATGGCATTGTAGCGGAGGTGTCTCTAGTGGCTGTCACTGTGACAGCTAGTAGAGGCTTGTTTAACCCTTCAAGGTAAAGCAATGTTTTATCTTGTGAGGTTAAACCTACAGGACCACTGTGGAGCGAATGGGGCGGCAAATTTTTTTTTGCTTAGAGCGGCAAAAATCCTTGCACCATCCCTGTATGTTGACTTAAATAAATAATTGTAAATTGTAATGGGGGGACACAGTACAATGCCCCTCCCCATTATTATTTTAATTTAATAGTCCAACGTGCTGTGGTGGGGGCACTGGGCAGACTATGTACCCTTCGTTATTTTAAAGGTTGTATCTTCATGGGATGTGTTCTCTATAGTAACTGGGAAGCAATGACTGCCCTATCTCTTTTTCTTTTTTTATTTGGTATGTATGTCCCAGCCTGCAGCCTGGGGGCATTAAAACATTTCTGTAGTAATAATGGGGGACTTTTTGAACCACAGGTATTTTAGTTATTATTTTTTTTAAAACATTAATGTGGAGGGTGGCTAGCAGCTACACAATTATCCCTCGTGATGCAGAGTATTTTTTTTAACTATTTGTCAAATAGATCCGATTTTTCTTAAAAACAGGGATGGGATTTCAGCCATTTGCGGTGTCCAATCTAGTGGAATTCCATACTTAATTCGGACCCATTCAGTTCCTGAATTACAAAATCCGGATATTGTTGAATAGCATGGACAATTCAAGGATTTTGCAGTCTAAATGGCCCCGTATGCAGCGGATGCTTTTCCCTGTTCAGTACCTAACAATTGCGATCTTAGTGAATAACCCTGTGAAGTTAGGCCAATATACATTACAAAACATTTTCACTAAGCTGAATTTAAGGATTTCCCAGCTTTGCCAATTCTGGCCAAGATTTTCAACATTACCTATGACCTCACTGCAAACAGTTAAGCATATATAGACGCCTAAAATACAAATATATGTTTATTCATAAAACACTGAAATTTAATGAGTTGAAATATGAATGGTAAAAGAAGACAAAAATACCTGACAAATATTCTGCAAAGTCACAATATAGAGTTTAGTGACCAAACCCTTCTGACTTGATTAAATTCTATTAAGTAGAGTTGTGCCCTCGTACCACTTACTGTTATGCTTTGTACTGTAACTTGGGGGTATGTTGGAACCCAAAAGATATATAAATATATATCATATAGAATGCAAATGATCCAAGGACAGTAGATATCATATTTTTTTTTATTAATTGTGATCAATTCAGGATGACGGAATTCTGTGATATCTAGTTAACTCTCAGCTTTACTTGTTAAAGAATACTATATTTATTTGAAAATGGGCAGATAACAAATATTGCTGCTTATTACTAATGTTAATTATGGCAAAGGAAAAGGAGATTTATTAATAACATAGCATGCATTATTTTCTGATTCTAACAAACTACCCAGGGGTTTGAAGGTACATTTATTTCTGTGCTTCTTAGTAAATATAACATCTTATTAGTTTATATCTCTGTATATGTAGCACATAGTGAAGACAGGTGCCGAGAGCATGTAAAGGAAAGACGTGCAGATCTGGGTAGCTATTTTTGAACTTCTGGGTGTCATGGAAACGATGAGATACCAACGAACATTGGGTGAAATGTTGAATTATACATATTTTTATATAGGGTATGGCAATACGTTACAATTAAAGCTAGCATTTAATTTTAGAACTGCAGGAAAATATTTTCACTGTAAGAAAAAAAAAATAAGACAAAAGGTAGCATTAATCGGGAAAGGCAAAAAAAAGGTAAATAAAGATTTAAGTTTATTAAATGTAATTAATCCAACAACTAAGCAATGAATATAAATAAATTATATTTATAAAAATAATGTATTTTAGAACTTCTTTTATTACGGCAATATTTCTGTAAAGGTTGAATGATTCAATTAAGTAATAAAATTGTTTATACATACAAAATTTATTTTTTTATTGTATCCATGGACCGACATTTATAAGGAATTTTTTGTTTTTTTTCAATTTTCTAGAGATTACTAATAAATAACATTTAGAGTAATTCACCAACAAACTGTGTTTTGATGCAATAAACCAGGGTGGAAATATGTTTAAAATTGCAGAAAATGCTAGGATTCTCTTTATATATGGTATAAACAATGACAGTGTTATAATAATGCATTCTTTGATTATACCTTTTGCCATCTGAAAAAAATATATAACATATTTAATTCTAACGTATAGACAGTCTAGCAAGTTACAATATTAGGACAGAGTTTGCGATAATGTTGCTAGAGGCAGAATGGGATCTGCCAAGCCTTGTACTATTTTTAAATGTCGTTGTGATTAAAATGAATCCAGAAATAAATCGGAAGAATATAACAAATTTCATATTTTGTGAGTGGAACAAATACTTTGAGAGTTCATTGAGAGTTCAAAACTGCTCCTTTGAAAGATGGCTGAAATATGCATTCACAATAACATTGATAGAAGAGGAAAAAAATATTCACAATTATAGGCTGCTATTTTTATGTCCATTTTACGTATTCAACATTTGGCAAGTTGAGAAATGCAGTTTGTTTAGCACTTCTTCTGATATCTCTGGAAATTTTACAGAAGAGGGAATTGGACATTTTGACTCTTCTTACACAACAGAAATTGTGGTACCTTTATGATGCCTAATAATGTATTTGTGTTTCGTGCACAATACATAGTTGGAGAACCCTACTGAGTAGATGCTCTGTTTTAGTTTTCTAGAGAATAGAGGACGAATATATAACAGTGATAGTAGCTGTACGGCCAATTAAATCTTAGAAAGCATGATGTACCATTACTCACATGGACACCAACTAAGGTTGATATCAAAGAAGATAAAGTATCAGCGCTAATACATTCGTGAAATTTCGTACCACAATCTGTGAATGAATTGTAAACCAGCTGCTATATCACCATAATCTTATCTTATAATATAGGAATTGGAACAAATGTGATGGTGAAGCGCTATGTTAAAATACAGTGGAAACTTAGTATAAAAGAACTATACGGTGCAGTATAGCAATAAATGTGTATATATACACCTTAAGATTGATATCAGCACATATGAAAAACATGGAATAAACCCAACTTAGGATCAATAGGTCCATGGAAATGGAAAGAGAATAATAGAGCTCACATTGATCAGTTACTTTGTTTCTACAGAAACCCTGACTTCTCTAGAAAAAAAAGTCGCATGAACCAGAAAAGTAAACACTGATTTCAAGGTCACCTTTTTTGGTATTATTCAAAATATAAAACTACACGTATTATAGTCTCTGTGTATCATTTGAAATACATACATTTAAAAATCTATTAACCTTTTCTATTACTTGTTTTGCTATTTCATTTTTTTTTTACTTATACATCATTGTTGATTTCACCCCTTAGATTCTAGGCAAATTAATTTTTTTTCTGAAAAAAAAAACAAAATCCAAATACGGCAAAAAGTCATCAAACAAAATACAGAAATAGAATTTCTGCTACACTGTTCCATTCCATAATGTCATTATTCATATATATTTCAAAATTACGCATTTTGCTTTTATATTGAACAGCAGTGCAACTTCAGTTAAATAAAAGCTTTACAATCCTATGTTTTTTAATTAAAAAAAAAAGCAACTAACTATTAGAAGATATTTAAAATTCACTTAACATCATGTGGCATCAGGCAATCTGAAAGCTTCGATAGTAATGTCAAGCACAGGTTACTTCAATATTAACAGGAAGACTGTCATCCACTACTGGTAGTAACAAAACTAACTGAGAATAAGAATATAAATATACCTTTAATACTGCACAAAAATACAATGTAAACAATGTGTTTTATCATACTTTCTAAAAACAGCCCTACAATTTATGAAATCTATCTATCTTTCTATCTGTCTGTCTATCTATCATCTATCTATCTGTCTGTCTATCTATCATCTATCTATCTGTCTGTCTATCTATCATCTATCTGTCTATCTGTCTATCTGTCTATCTATCTGTCTATCTATCGATCTATCTATATATACAGTATCTAGCTATCATCTATCTGTCTGTTTATCTATATATCATCTGTCTGTCTGTATATCTATCTATCTAGTATCTATCTATCTGTCTATCTATACAGTATCTAGCTATCTATTTATCTAGTATCTATATATCTATACAGTATCTATATATCTGTCTATCTGTCTATCTATCTATACAGTATCTATCTATCTATCTATCTATCTATCTATCTCTATCATCTATCTATACAGTATCTGTCTATCTATCTATACAGTATCTGTCTATCTATCTATACAGTATCTGTCTATCTATCTATACAGTATCTATCTATCTATCTATCTCTATCATCTATCTATACAGTATCTGTCTATCTATCTATACAGTATCTGTCTATCTATCTATACAGTATCTATCTATCTATCTATCTATCTCTATCATCTATCTATACAGTATCTGTCTATCTATCTATACAGTATCTATCTATCTATCTCTATCATCTATCTATACAGTATCTGTCTATCTATCTATACAGTATCTATCTATCTATCTATCTATCTATCTATCTATCATATATCTGTCTATCTATCTATCTATACAGTATTTATCTCTCTCTGTCTATCTATCTATCTGTCTATCAATCTAGTATATATCTATCTATCTATCTATCTATCTATGTGTCTGTTTGATTGTATGTATACAGAGAAACAAAGAAAGAGAGAGAATATCTGTTTCTTTGAATGTAAAGATTCTCTACAATAAATTAAATGCGTATTCCTACAAAATAATTGAAGATACCTAAAGGAACGAGAAGCTGAATAAACAGCTCTCAGTTTCTATTAACCTCCCATAGCAACAGCAAGCTATTTTCTCCATGTCTATTTTTGGTTTACTTATTTTGGTTTTGCGCTTCATCTGGAAGTATAATAGATTCATTCTTTACTTCCCCTTTACGAGTGACCTCTTTCTTCCTAGTTACATTCCCACTTATAATAAGATGGTGATTAAAGTGTAGGCTCGTAGCAGCAAAAAAGAATAGGAAAGTAGAATGCATGAAAAATACTGTAGCAACCTTTAGGTAAACATAATAATAATAATAATAATAAATAAAAAATAAAAAATAACCTTGGATCAAATTCCCATCTACGGGTATATTTTCCAGTAGATGAGTTTGCTAAAGTCTATTCTCGAGGTAACTTGAGAACATTAGAATTATCACCCTAGGCGTCAACTCATATTAAGCTCTTGGACAAAACTCAAAGGAGACCGACGTGGAACCGCCTTCACTCATTTAAAGATCACTGATAGCTCATCCAACCGGAAGTCAATAGAAACCAACTTCTCCAGTTCATGTTTAACACGTCATTGTTGTCAACATGGTTATAACGTGGTTCACGACTGCATAGATGAAAGTCTATGGTCGATCACTGAATTCAGCTCGAGTGCAGCTAAGCTGTTCGAAATGGTGGGCACCAAAACATTCTAGGCCTTGTAGCACCTAGTCAAAGTTTTGGAGAAAAAGCTACAAACACACCTACAATAGCTGAATTTGCCACTAATTCGCCGTTAGAGAAGTTTGAGATATTCCTCTCCAAATGGATACTTTAGCTTATTTTTTACACCCGGATTGTAACTCTACATCTAGAAACAATGCAACCTTTATTTTCTTGAATTCCATTTCCAAATTTTAGAACTGAGTTTCCTTATCTGGAACACAGCTATAGACGAGACAGGATGTATAGATAATAAAGGAACTTCCTTCGAGTTAACAATGGAATGAAACAATGGGACACAGACAATCAAAAAGGAAAACATATTCAACTTAATTATTTTTCTATTTTAGTTTGTACGGTCTGCAATTCTCGACTTAAATTTTTCACATATTTTAAACCTTCTGCCACTGTGTGAAACAAAAAGGGAAGAGCTCAGACCTTCAGTGACTGCAGAGTGGTAAAAATACCACGGGGGAGGCAGAATTTAAAAATCAACAAACAGTAAGTGAAAAGTAGATTTTCTTTTAATTGTTCCAATATCCAGCTTTGAAACTTGTACATAATTTAGGTGTGAATTATTTTTCCAAAAAAAAACACGTTCCTATTTCTGTATCTTATATGTTGTTTCTAGATGAGTCTACTGTTTGAACACTACTTATTTCTTAGGCAGGGGTAGTCAACCTTCGACACTCTAGATGCTGTGGACCACATTTCCCCTGATGCTTTGCCAGCATTATGGATGTAAAAGCATTATTGGAGATATAGTCCACAACATCTTAAGTGCCGAAACTTGCTTCCCCCTGTCTCAGGGATTTATTCACTAAAGTAGAAATTGTGGAGCATTGACAATATGTAATTTTAGGGTGTATTACCCAAGCAGGACTCAGCTTCACTTAAGTATTTTGCAAACTCAGCTATATGGGTCTTGAATCTGAAATTCACTAGTCAATACCCGATTTAATTTTCCCACAATCCCCCATTTAATTAATAAGCTCCTTGGTCTACATGCCATGCATTGCTATATCAATATTATTGAATCAATTCAATTTTTTTTTGTCATTATCATCTTCAAAAATCGAATTCATTAACTTATCTCTTTTTACTATTATTTTAATGCATTAATGGTACATATCTCTGTAATTATCACACCAACACAGGAAACGGGTTGTTTTGACACAAATCATACATTAGAGCAATTCCTCAAACATGTATTTTAGAAATAAAATCAACATAATAATTGATTGCAACCGAAGCATATTAATTTTGTTTTCACTCAGGGTAAACAGACTTCTAGACGAGAGAACAGAACATCCATCGAGAACAGAAAACCATCCGTATATGTCAAAAGAATGTTTGAACTTTGTCATTTGTCAGACCGTGTTAGTTTCAGTGAATACACAGTTCCGAGTTCCAAAATAAAATCTACCTTCTATGCAGGGATAAATAACTATGAACAAATATAAGAATATTATTTAATGCTTACTGTAAATATTCAATTAATCAAACATGATCAAGCCATACTGACTGTTATTATTTTATGAGAAAAATAAGTTAAATTTGTTCAATTTCAGCGACCTAAAAATCACTGTTGCAAAAGAAAAATAATAATTAAAAGAGTAAAACTGTAGATAACATAAAATGCAATGCGCAACAGAAACAATATTACAATTAAAACAATCTTTAAAAATTGAGGAGGCTAAATGTAACGATTTAGGGCAGTGACCCCTGGTGGCTGAGTTTGTTATTTCACAATATTTGTCTTAATAGTCTAAAGTCTAAGCAGGTTATAGCTGGATTTTATAACTGTTTTCTTTCTTTTGCTTCTATCTTATTATTCATCATGTTACCAAGAGATCCAGATTATTTTCTCATCTAAATGTTTATATCCTCACTTAATAATAATGCCACTGTTTAGTGTCTCAAATACTAAGATTCTCTGGTGCCATCATAGTTTTATACCCCAAATCTTCAGGCTGAAAGGTTAAAATTCATTTTGAAATATCCCATTATATTCAGTGACAGTAGGGAGACTAAACTCTGAATTGTTGACCAAATCATAACCTCCAATACGTCTATGCTCTCAATGCAAACTGATTGACAGTTCAGTAATTGACCCAGAATTTGCATATTTATTTGAAAAATAAGCTTATGTGCTATGAGCTTATTTTTATGAAAATATTTATCATCACCTAAGTTGTAACCTGAATTGAATGTCACTTTTTCATAAGTGGAGAAGTGAATTTAAAGTGGAGAAGTGAATTTCCAAATTAACTAAAACACAAAAGTACGAGCTAATAAATAAATGAGAAGAGGTTCCCTTAGGGTAAATAACCCTATGTGAGCAACCCCTTCTGGGTCGCTACCTTGCCGTGGTGAAGGGACTTGTGTACTTCAGTGAACCTATGGGCTATACCATGAAGGAGCACCCAAGATGGACAGAGTCATAGCAGAGAAGTCAGACAAATCGCGGTCCACTGGAGAAGGAACTAGAAACCCACTCCAGTAACTTTGCTAAGATATGGACAAGCCCATGTAGAGACATAACGATATGGCACTGGAAGATGAGCCCCTAAGATCAGAAGGTGCCTACCACATTACTGAGGAAGACCAGAGGGCGAGTACGAGTAACACCAGATCTAATGAAGTAGTTGGGCCAAAGCCGAGAGGACACCCAACTGCGGATGTGTTTGGAGGGGAAAGGAAAGTCCGTTGCTGCAAAAGAACAATTTAACATAGGAACCTGGAGTGTTAGAACTATGAACCAATGAAAATTGGATGTGATCAAACATGAGATGACAAGGTTAAGCATCGATATCCTGGGAATTAGTGAATTCAAATGGACAGGAATGGGACATTTCACATCAGACAACCGTCACATCTTCTAATGTGGTCAAGAATCCCGCAGAAGAAATGCAGTAGCCATCAAAGTAAATCATCGGGTGGGCAAAGCAGTGCTCGGCTACAACCCAATAAATGACAGAATGATTTCCATTCAAATTCAAGGCAAGTCATTTAACATCACAGTGATCCAAGTTTATGCTCCAACCATGGATGCTGAAGAGGATGTAATTGTCCAGTTCTATGAAGATATTCAACACATGATAGATATAAAACCAAGAAAAGATGTTACTATCCTCATAGGAGACTGGAATGCTAAAGTAGGGAACCTAAAGACACCTGGAATAACTGGCAAGTTTGGTCTTGGAGTTCAAATGAAGCAGGTCAGAGATTAGTAGAATTCTGTCATAGCAAACACCCTCTTCCTACAGCCTCCGAGACGACTCTACATATTATGGACCATAATGGACAATATAGAAATCAGATTGACTATGTACTTTGCAGCCAAAGATGGAGGAGCTCTATACAGTCAGCAAAAACAAGACCTGGAGTTGACTGTGGCTTGGACCATGAGCTTCTCATTGCAAAGTTCAGAATTAAACTGAAGAAAAGAAGGAAAACCCTCAGACCAATCAGATACAACATAAATAATATCCCTTGTGAATATGCAGTGGAAGTAAAGAATAGATTTAAAGGAACTAGACATGGACGATAGAATGCCTGAAGAATTTTGGACCGAAGTTTGCAATATTATCTAGGAAACCGCAAGAAAAAAAATATCCCCAAAAGAAAGAAATCTAAGAAGGCAAAATGGCTATCTGATGAGGCTTTAAAAATAGCCAAGCAAAGAAGGAAAGCGAAAGATAGTGGATCGGAAAAAATGTGTCCAACTGAATGCAGAATTCCAAAGGATAGCAAGAAGAGACAAGGAGACATTCTTCAATGAGCAAGGTAAAGAGATAGAATAAGATAACAGAATGGGAAAGTCAAGAGATCTATTCAAGAAAATTGGGGATCTAAAAGTTACCTTTCATGCTAAAGTGGGTGTGATAAAAGACAAAAATGGCAGGGACTTAACAGGAGAAGATCAGATAAAGAAGAAATGGCAGGAATACATTGAAGATCTATACAGGAAGGATCTTAACAGCAGTGATGACCTCAATAGTTGGTCCAATGAGATGGAACCAGAAATCTTGGGGAGCGAAGTTAGATGGGCCCTAGGATGCCTTGCAGATAACAATCTACATCCCAATCCCAAAAAAGGCAATGCCAAAGAGTGCTCCAATTATCGAACAATTGCACTAATTTCAAATCCCAGCAAGGTAATGCTTAAGATCCTACAAGCTCGATTCAAACAATATATGGACCAGGAATTACCAGATGTATGTTCTGCAGAGGACGAGGCACAAGAGATCAAATTGCCAATGTACAATGGGTAATAGAGAAAGCTAGAGAGTTCCAGAAAAACATCTACTTCTGCTTTATAGACCATTCTGAAGCCTTTGAGTGTGTGGATCACAACAACATGTGGCAAGTTCTTAAAGAGATGGGAGTACCGAATCATCTCATCTACCTCATGTGGAATCTGTATGTGGACCAAAAAGCCACAGTCAGAACCGAACATGGGACAACAGAATGGTTTGAGATTGGGAAAGTGTGACAAGGTTGTATATTGTCACCTTATTTATTCAACTTATATGTGGAATACATAATGCATAAAGCTGGGCTGGATGAATCCAAAGCTGGAATCAATTGTGCTTAAAGAAATATCAACAACCTCAGAAATGCGGATGATACTACTCTGCTGGCTGAAAGTGAGGAAGAACTAAAGGACCTGGATTGCTGCTTAACGTTAAACAGGCTAAGTTCATGGCAAACAGCAATCTGGCAAATAGATGTGGAAGAAGTGGAGGCAGTGACAGATTTTATTTTCCTGGGATCCAAGATCTCTTCAGATGTTGACTGTAGTCATGAAATTAAAAGACGTTTGCTTCTGGGGAGGAAAGCTATAAGATTGAAGACACATGAAGAAGGGGATGACAGAGACGGAGATGGATAGATGAGGTCACAGAAGCCACGAACTTGAAGTTGTTGGAGCTCAGAGGGGCAGTGACTGGCAGATGTACCTGGCGTGCTACGGTCCATATGGTCACGGAGAGTCGGACACGACTGAGCGACTAAACAATAATAACAACATGTGAGCATGCATAAGCTGCCCCCTTTCTCCACGTGCAGAATGTCATAGGTTAATCTTAACAAAGTCTTACTATGCTCTAGTTCAGGGGTAGGCAACCTTCGGCGCTCCAGATGTTGTGAACTACATCCTCCTTGATGTTTTCTTAGCATTATGGCTGTAAGAGCATTATGGGAGATATAGTCCACAACTTTGGAGTTCCAACAGTTGCCTACTCCAGCATCTAGTTGTTGGAAGAAGAATATAAATATAGATGGTGGATCCCTTTTATGCTCACTTCACGTTGATGCCACAGTGCAAGTCCAATTATTCTTTTCCAAGTTGGCTGTGTAATTCAGAGTTAAGAGAGAAAATGTAAGGAAAATGTAATCAATTACACTGTAACTTAATTATAATTAAAAGTAAATTGCTAATCTGACTTTCACAAGTCAGAATTGAGCAATTTGTTTATTACAAAATACATTATTTATCCCACTTTTCAGTCCATGAAACTGTACATATGAGGTCAGTTTTATGTAATTACACCAACATCCTGATAACGTTTGGGGGACAATATAAACTAAGGTTTTGGTAACACGGTTACTCTGCAGAATTTATGACCGGGTGCATAGGTGGGATCCAAGAAAGTTTTTTTCATTCTCAGTAATTGGATATCAAAGCTGTTGAAGGCTTGATGTGTTCTGGGGATTATAAACGGGTCTTTAAAAAAATTGCATGTTACACTCCAGGCTTTGAAAATACCTCATAGGTTTGAGTATAAAACTAACAAAGAGAATCCAGGTATACTAAAACATATAGTTTTAAAAAGGCCAATTTCTATAAGTTAAGGGTTGCTTTACAATATATTGACTGGCACACACTATCTAGTGAAAAGAACACTGAGGATAAATGGAACATCTTCCAACAAATATTAGAAAAGTACATTTCTCTGTATTTACCATTGGGTAATAAATATAAAAGAAACAAATTGAAACCAATGTGGCTTAGTAGAAAAGTAAAACAAGAGATTAAATATAAGAAAAGGGCATTTAAAGCATTTAAATCAGACAAATCAGATGCATCCTATAAAAGATTTAAGTAAGCCAATAATGCGTGCAAAAAGGTGATTAGATTCACTAAACTTCAAAATTAAAAAATGATAGCTAAAGAGAGCAAAACCAACCCCAAAGCATTCTTTAATTACATAAATTCTAAAAAAAAAAAAAATGAAAGTGTAGGTACACTAAAAACTGAAATGGGGGTGTTACTTAATGAAGACCAGGAAAAGGCAGGAATTTTAAATAACTATTTCTCCTCCGTATATATTAAGGAAGAACCCATGGCAATAGATGTGCAAATGATTGCTGCTAAAAACTTGCAGAATAATTGTAATTGGTTAACTCAAGACAAGGTGCTGCAGCAACTAAAGAAAGTTAATATACTTTACTTAAAGGGACACTCCAGGTACCCAGACCACTTCTGCCCATTGGAGTGGTCTGGGTGCCAACTCCCACTACTCTTAACCCTGCAACTGTAATTATTGCAGTTTTCATAAACTGCAATAATTTCCTTGTAGGGTTAACTCCTCCTCTAGAGGCTGTCTATTAGACAGCCACTAGAGGGCACTTCCTGGTCAATAGCACATAGAAAAGTCCCCATAGGAAAGCATCGCAAAGCATTTTCAATGCTTTCCTATGGAGCGGTCTAATGCGCATGCGCGGCATTAGCGTGCATGCGCATTAGGTCTCCCCACCAAGCCGGCGGGATCAGTCTCCCCCGCCGGCTGACGTAATGAAGAGTAGGAGCGGAGGAAGAAGCAGCGATGCGGGACATGTCGCTGCCTCTGGTAAGTGACTGAAGGGGTTTTCACCCTTTCAGCAGCCGGGGATGGGAGGTGGGAGGAGAGGGCACCTGCAGTGCCAGGAAAAAGGAAAACGGATTGTTTTCCTGGCACTGGAGAGTCTCTTTAAAGAACTAAGTGTAGAAATAAGTGAACCTCTGTTTTTAATCTTTCAAGATTCTTTTCTTTCAGGAAGTGTTCCGGAGGATTGGAGGAAGGCAGCTGTGGTTCCTATATTCAAAAAGGGTTCAAAATCCTTGCCTGGAAATTATAGACCTGTAAGCTTAACTTCTGTGGCTGGGAAAATATTTGAAAGGTTATTAAGGGATAATATTCAAGAATTCCTTGAGAAGAACATGGTTATCAGCAAAAATCAGCACGGTTTTATGAAGCACAGGTCATGTCAAATTAACTTGATTGTGTTCTAAAAAGAAGTAAGTAGAAGTATAGATCAGGGTGTTGCAGTGGATGTGATCTAATTGGATTTTGCCATGGCATTTGATACAGTTCCACACAATAGATTAGTGTTCAAACTGAAGTAAATTGGTCTAGATGAAAATGCTTGTTCTTGGGTAGAACATTGGCTTAAAAATAGAGTACAGAGAGTTGTCATTAATGGTACATTTTCAAGCTGGACAGAGGTGGCAAGTGGTGTCCCTCATGGGTCTGTTCTGGGACCCCTTCTATTTAACATGTTTATAAATGATCTTGAAAAAAGCATTGAAAGTCATTTTTCAGTGTTTGCAGATGACACAAAACTCTGTAAAGTAATACAATGTGAGCAATATATTACTTTGCTGCAGAGGGATTTAGATAGACTGGGGGACTGGGCACTCAAATAGCAGATGAAATTTAATGTTGAAAAATGCAAAGTTATGCACTTCAGTGTAAAGAATGCACAAGCAACGTATACCCTTAATGGAAGCGAATTAGGCATAACAACACACGAAAAGGACTTGGGAATTGTTATAGACAACAAACTATGCAACAATGTGCAATGTCAATCAGCAGTGGCTAAGGCCAGTAAGGTATTGTCATGCATGAAAAAGGGCATTCATTCTCGGGATGAGAATATCATTTTGCCTCTTTATAAATCACTGGTAAGACCACATATTGAATATGCTGTGCAATTTTGGGCACCTGTTCTAAAGAAGGATATGATGGCACTAGAAAAAGTGCAGAGGCGGGCTACAAAATTAATAAAAGGAATGGAACATATCAGCTAAGAAGAAAGGTTAACAAATTTAAACCTATTTAGCTTAGAAAAACGTCCCCTGAGAGGGGATATGATAACATTATACAAATATATCCGGGGCCAATACAAACCATTGTGTGGAAATCTATTCACAAACCGGACTTTACATAGGACACGAGGCCATGCGTTTAGATTGGAAGAAAGAAGATTTTGTCTAAGGCAAAGGAAAGGTTTTTTTACTGTAAGAACAATAAGGATGTGGAATTCTCTACCTGAAGAAGTGGTTTTATCAGAGTCCATACAGATGTTCAAACAGCTACTAGATGCATACTTGCAAAAACAGAATATTTCAATGTAGGGTAATAACTGCTTGATCCAAGGCTAAATCTGACTGCCATTCTGGGGACAAGAAGGATTTATTTTTCCTAGCTTGTTGCAAAATTGGAAGTGCTTCAAGCTGGGGGTTTTTTTGTGTGTGCCTTCTTTTGGATCAAAAGCAAAAAACAAATGTGAGAAAGGCTGAACTTGATGGACGCAAGTCTCTTTTCAGCTCTGTAACTATGTAGGTCTGGGCAGAAAGCTGTCAAAAAAAAGTCATGAATTATGGTGGAAGAAGGGTTTGTATCTCAGAAAGAAAAAGGTTTTGCAAAAAAAAATTAAAATTATGAAGCCTCTGCTGCTTGTATCGTGTAACCCACCGCAGCCCTAGCACCCATAAGTGTCTAAGTCAGGGACAGGCAACCTTCAGCAATCCAGATGGACTATATCTTCTGTAATGCCCTTCCAGTTGTAATGCTGGAAAGCATTAGGGGAGATGTACTTTACAACGTCTGGAGTGCAGAAGGTTGCCTATCTCTGGTCTAACCCATGGTAAAGCATGTAGCTCTCTCGATTAAATGTACTTGGCAGGCCTGTGGTTAAAAATTTAAGTATCTCTGTAAGAGCTAAATAATTATGTACCCAGATGTGGACACCAAGTAGGTATCAATCAACCTTATTCTAAGTTAATAATATGTCTGAAAAATATAGTCTTGGTAAACTGCTGCATAATACAGAAAGCTTAGACATTGTCCAGATATTACCTGCATTGCTGAAATTGTAAAGTGAGCATTCATGGAATGTGATTTTAACCCCATACGTGGGAAAATAAAAGAATTGTTGTTTTTGGGGGGGTTTTTTTACATTTTGCTTCACTTGCATTACTGTCGGTGAATGATACTGTAGTTTTGTTAATGCTGGCACGAGGTGGTAAAAGCACTCAATTGGCATTTATGGATTGGAGATGGCCTGGTACATTGTATTAAACAAGTCATAAATAAATGGACCAAGTAACTGTGGCACGAATTATGAATGTATGTATTCTAAGCTAAAATGAAAAGAATTGCTCGTGAATCCAAATTCTTCAGTTCTTTGTGTCTCTCTCTTTGGCCTTTTGTATGAGATCAAAATTGTTGATGTGTAGAAGAATGTCAGCTGCACAACAATATAAAAGACAATGTTTCTGAGGGAATCAGTTCATCTAGTTACAATTGATGGCCTTTAAAGTATTCAATTAACAAGATCATAAAGTCTCCAAAAATATTCTGGAAGAGTCCCACTCACTTACATCAAATACCAGTTTGAAATTTCTGGAGATATAGTAAAGATGACAGAGTTCCCTCAGTAAACTGATGGGAACTGGTTTCATATCATATACAGTTTAAAAAAAAAAAAAAAATTATTTGTCACTTACTTAAGTGTCAGTGAGAAAGAGTTTGTTCACAGAAAATACATTTTAAGGATAAAATTATCCTATTATATGAGAAATGATCCGAAGTCCCCTGGGATCATGTCATTTTAGCTACTGACAATTGAAAGGGAATACCATAGCATTCAACACATTTTATTTTTAGCTGCATTGCACAAAAACAACAGAAAAAAAGAAACTTTGATTGATTGGCACATGATTCCGATCCGTGTTGTATTTTTTTCAATTTCATTTTAAGTGCCAGCTTTTCCTCCAGTAATCCTTGCTACGGGATTCCTGCTGCCCACATGACTTATTTTTCTATAAATACCTCAAATACACAACATAGGACTCTTCTCTATCTTCTCTTTAGTCATTGTCTTAATTTGCCAAAGCCCTTTCAATGTGGCATGCCTTGAGTGTGGCTTGACCATCAACAGCTATGGCCATTTAAAGCTTTGCTATAGGGAACCAATTACCTACAACAACAAAAATGTCCATAGAGCAGTGGCATACTAAGAGGGAGTGGGGGGGGGGCGGGCTGTCCCGGGTGCCATCAGGTAGGGGGGGGGGCACCAGGGCTGGCCAGGCTTGCTATTCTGTGAGCTGTGTGGCTGCACAGGGCGCCATAGCAGCAGGGGCGCCGGGCAGCCGACACAGCTCACACACGTAGGGTCTGGGAGCAGGAGCAGGAGACCTGCACTGAGATTGGCCGTGGGGGCGGAGCTAAATGCAGCCTCTTACTGCTGCACACAGAGGGGAAGCAGGAAGGAGTCCCTGCTTCCCCAACTACAGCACAGGAGGGACTGAATCCACTCCTCCAGCCCAAGCTTACTGTAAGTGAGAGAGTGTTTGCTGTGTGTAACTGTGATTGTGACTGTCTTTGACTGTGTGTGTGTTATTGTGTGTGTGTGTGTGTGTGTGTATGTGTGACTGTCTGCCTGTGATTGTGGGTGTGAGTGAGACAGCTCTGACTGTGTGTGTGTGTGTGTGTGACTGTCTGCCTCTGATTGTGTGTGTGTGTGTGTGACTGTCTGTGATTGTGTTGTGTGTATGTGTGACTGTCTGCCTGTTATTGTGTGTGTGACTATCTGTGTGTGTATGTGTGACTGTCTGCCTGTGTGATTGCCTGCGTGTTTGACTGTCTGCCTGTAACTGTGTGTGGGACTGTGTGCATCTGACTGTGTCTGACGGTCTTCGCCCTGCAGTGAGCCGGCAGTCAGGATATGATGTCATCGCGGCCTCGGCATCATTACAGGGCGTGCGATGGACCTGTGCAGAAAGAGCACAGAGATCCCAGCAGCAACCACTGACCACCAGGGTCTGAGGATCCACTCCAGCCCTTCTAGAGCAAGGAAGGGAGGCTGGGTGGACCTCTTAATTATTAAATGTGTGTATGTATGTAATGTTTGTGTGTGTATGTGATTGTGTATCTGTGATTGTGTTTGTGTATATCTGTTATTATGTGTGTGATTGTGTGTATCTCTGTGTATGTGTTTAGTAGTTAGCTCCCTTATTTCCTGTCCGTAAATATTGCAATCCCACATAAGGATAACAAATAAGGGATTTATCTACTAAACAACTGAAAATAAGAAAAGGATATTTCTATGTGTGACTTTGTTTGTGTGCATATGTATCTGCATGTATGTATGTCCGTGTATGTGTATATGTGCAGAATTCTAAAAATCTCACCAACACTACACACAAATACACTCATGTATTTCAACGTCAACACTGCATACAAACCCCACCATTATATATAACCATACCACTGCATTCAAATACCACACAACACACAAATGCATGCTTGCATTCAAACGCCAACACTACATACAAACACACCGCTACATTCACTCACATACAAAAACATGAATACATTCAAACACACAAACACTGCTTAGTGCTGAATACATAAAAAAACAAATTTTGGTTGTTTTTATGTTTAAAGTTGGGGCAAAAGGGGAGGTGCAAAAATAGGACCCTCCCCAGGTGCCAAATGCTTTTAGGTACGCCCCTGCCATAGAGACAAACCTTATCTCCTAAGATGAAAGGGGCAATACACCAGACCAGAAAACCGACCTTATGTTGACTAATTACCCCAACAAATACAGATAGGCAATATAAAAATGGTTACAAACTTGTTGGATACAGGGGTAGCATATAGCTTTCAATAGTATGGGCAAGCTCCTTTTCAAATAAGCATCCCCAAATAGAGATACTTTTTAACCACCTCCAACCACTTACATCAACAATTTGTATCAAGTGTCAATGAGCTGGAGATAGGCATTCAATATTTGAGCAATCTTAGGATAACCTAGTAAAGATAGACAGGCTTGTTGATGCACATATTAATTGGATGAAAAAGTCCAATTTCTGGAATAAAATCTGAGAGGATGCACAAATAAAATAAAAGATCCAGAGGAAAAATGAACACACAATATCATTTATTTGAGAGAATGAAACCCTTACCAGATTCATATACAAAGAAAAGTTGGCCAGAGGGATTATCCAAAAATCGAGGGAACAGATAAGGGGGTAACCCTAGGATAATGAAACAAAGAGAAAGAGATAAATCTGTCCCTATGATAGAGGATTGATAAAAATCACGAAGATACTTTATTGCTACCAAAAAAGTTACTATAAGTACATCTAAATATAACTGTCTAACTCAGACAGAGAAAAAAAATAAACGGTATAATATGCACGACAAACAAGGGATAAGGGGAGTAAATAAAGAAAAAACACAAGAAAAAGTAAATCACATAGCCACAAACAAATGATCTGGAGCAAAGCTAATGACAGCAATCTCCAAGATCATGATGTAATAAAACCAAAATAACAAGCCAAGCGAAGCTAATTTGAAATATATAATGGAAGCATACACTATAGTGTGGGAAGGAAACTATTAGATATGTAGACAGCTGGCTCAATGTCGTCAGCCTGCTACATATGTTGCGAGAATGTATCGCTAGGTAAGTTCAATATATAATGTGATAATTTGTAACATTTGGTTCACAGTCAACAGCCTAACAAGAGGGAATGTCGAGCCAGAGTGAACTGTAAAGTAAAGATCTAGAATATCCGATAATATCTAGTTCTGTGCAGACAAAGCTAGCTAAATAGTATGAAAATCATACAATTCAATAGAACATGTAGCACTGCACGACCCAAATATAGCGCGATCAGTGCGGTCACTAGATGTCTAACAAAAACGACTTAATAATACATCTCTGAGATACCTAGATAAATAGATAGAGAGCACCTAATAGATATGAAAAAAATAAGATAAATAGGAATAGTGCCTTCATGGACACTAGTGACAGTAAAGTAAAAAGAAAGTAAGATTTGACAGAGCAAGAAGCTCAAAAGTTACTAATGATAAAGTGTAGTGGCAATTCGCTAAGCTTTAAGCAGTACCCTGATCGGTATTTTGCTTCCCAATAACTAGAAGTAGGCTAGAAATCAGCCAAATTCTAGGATTACCCAAAAAATATTACTGGGTTGTCATAGGCTATACGGTCTAAACCCCAGCGCAAATGCCGTGTGGGAGAGAGGGATGCAGACAGTGATATTGGAACTGATCCATATGTTTCTTCCCGCTAGCTAGAATGGCTATCAATCAGCCCAATCCTAGAGGTAACCAAAATGATCACTGGATTATCGCAGGCTGAAAAGTTTAGACCACGGCAAATAGAGAGGAGAGGGATGCAAAACGTGAATGTCGGAGAAAAGTCAGGAGAGTGTCAAACCCGATGCGCATTTCGCCTGGTTTAGAGGCTCGTCAGGGGGATTACCAAATTCAGCACCTCACAATGTCTTCCAATGCATTTACTTCAACTTTGAGAATTAGTTGGTAACAAGAAAACCTCTTTAGCTTGTTTTTCCACACGTACACATTAGTCTCCTAATGCTATTGGAAAGAATTGGATTGGCTGAGATTGTCAGTTCTGATTATCTCAGCCAAGGAGGCAGAGTGTGGGTGGAGCCAGCGCCGGCGGACTCAAGCTGGAATAAAGGTATGTTTCAACCCTATATAATGGGAGAAAGGGGGTCTTGGAACCTATAATGTGTTTTTTAACACTATAGGGTCAGGAATACATATTTGTGTTCTTGACCCTATAGTGTCCTTTAATGTCTGAGACTCTAGCACTTGGATTTCTACACCGATATTCTCCTTGAGCTGCTCAAGTGCATGTGGTTTGTTCACATACATCCATTCTTTCAGATCTCTCCCCAGGAAGTATTCAAGAGCTGAAAGGTTGGGCAAATGTGGCTCCCAATTAATCTATGAATTTCTTGAACAGTTGTCTCAGGAGGTCCATTGTGGCCCTGCTTGTATGGGCAGAAGCCCCATCCTGTTGAAACTAAATTTCAGGACAATTTTCCACTACAGGTCGTGATGAATTTTCAATAATATGCCGATATCTTGCACCAATAAAATTCCACTATTTTAATTGTTGTTCCTTTGTGAAATTACCCATGGTGAATCTCCCAAGACTTAATTATAAAATGTACCTGCAAAAAAAATTTTGGCCCACCCTGTATAATACAAATGTGGGTTACATCAGTTGGGCAGTCCATTTAAAGTTTTAGAGGAATATGCTAAGCTCCAGTTAAGCTGTTCATAATTGTCAAGAGGTTGATATGCTTTCTTTAATATTTTTGTATGAATGTTTTTTTTCTCCTGATCCATATACATCTAATCAGTTCAGTCAAGCTGTTAGCACACTGATTGCGGTGGGTAGTTGAAATAAGTTAGGCCATATATTGATGTATTACGTTTCTAATTCGAGTCTTTGCTCTCATAGACGTTGAGTCACTTAACGTTAATAACACCTATTCCATTTGGATTACCAGCAATTCTGCAGGCTTCCAGACTAGGGAAGAAATTATACGTTAACAGAACATTAATCTATTTTTTTTAACGTTCCAACTCACTATTTTCTATGAGACATTACGAGTTCATTCTAATCAATGCATTAAAATGTATATTTTAATACAATATATATATAATAAAGAGAATATATAAGAAGAGAATATTATTTATTAAATGCAAACATTGTTTTAAGGTATTGAGATTAAACAGATCCTTCCCATGTCAGGTTTGTATCTGACTTCTGAATATCCATTTATTATAAAGCCCATTTATAACCCAATCTCATGCTATACAACCCAACAGCTGATTTAGAGAACATCAGAAGTTTAAATTTCCACCCAAAAGTAAGTGATTTTAGCACAATTTAAGTTTAGACAGATTCTCCATAACCTGCAATATGCTTCCACCATGTTCTCAAGTACATTTCACACATTTTTGAAGCAAAAAGCACGGAAGTCCTGCACACAGTAGCAGAAAGCAAACAGGTGTAGTGCATATTCTAAACACATTATCCTTGTGTGCTGAGCATTTAAATTTGAGGATTAAACATTCTCGTGATGATTTCTATTAACCAATACTAAAGAAGCAGAAAGCATCACTCACATCAAGGAGATCATTGAGCATATGCTCAATGCCCACATTGACATCCACACTGGTGAGGGTGCTACATTCCTACTGTGAGCAAAATCCAAGCATTTTTCACTCAAAAGACATGGACATTGTACAAAAGCAAAACCAGACATCTGTATTTCACTGGACAGACAGAAAAACAAAAATAGGAATGGTATAGAGGCAACACGTAATAACATACCAATATGTAATATATTTAATTTTAAAGAGATCAAACGGAGAGAAGAATGGAATAAAAGAGTTAGGAAAGAGCAAAAATCAATGAATAAAGTGAATAGCTACAACATTCATATCATTTTGATTAGTCTGTGATATAATATTTAGAGATCTGGAGGAAGATTCCGTTTTCATGCCTTACGTTCCACATTTTATTAAATGTTCTTAAAGTATTAAATAATGAAATGTTCACTATATCTTTACTAGAATCTGTTATAACTGTGTTACGATAGGATTTAGAGTTTCCATAGAACTGTCAGAATATTGGAGTGATGAGGCAGCTAGTGATATCTAGTTATAGAAAATGGATGAATTGTTTTTAACAAAAACCTGCTCATTAAGAAAATGAATCAGAGTTATTCACTAAAGTTCACGGCAAAATCCAGACTTTGTCGATGGAATTTTGCAATATCCGGATTTTTTAATTCAGGCCCCGAATTTTTAATTAATTGTCCTACATTTGGTCCCGATTTCAGACAAGCTGAATTAAGGCCAAATGCAGCAAATCCAGGCTTGAAAATTCAATTCAAGGTCAGGATAAATAAAAATCAGAACTGTTTGCCAAATAGTTCAAAACCCTCAACGGTGTGAGGGTAAGCTATGTTTTGGCAGGTCATCTGTTGCTAGCCAGCCGCCACATGGAAATAGTAATGTAAAATTAATAAATAAGACCAACATATTACTATAATGTAGGTAATGGCCTACAATTTCCCCCACTTTGCAATATGACCAGGAGAGCTCTGATTGGTTGGCTACTCACTTCTTTTGAGACCTGGCTGTCAGAGTGCTTGTTTACTAGCCAACCAATCATTTTACTTTGCAATACCTGTCATAGAGTGGGAAGCTTATAAAAAGGGCTTTCCCTGCTATATGCGCTCATTTTGATGTAAGTCCTCCATGGGTGAAGATGGATTATTTTTGTTGAGGTGCATTTTTTTATGGGGGACGGGGGACGGTGTGCGATCTAGCCTTTTTTTTTAAAAAATTGTGGCGTTGGGAATTATTGATTTTTATTTGACTGTTTTTGTGGTTGGATACAGAAGAATTAGGAGAGAAAGAAGACCATGGTAAGTATCTGATGGTAAGTATCATTTTCCCACTCCCTTATTAAAATATTATAACGCTTTACATATAACATATATTATAATAAATTAATGGAATAACTGACATTATAGAACTTACTATGTACAATGGACCATGGTTAATTGGTTAATGAATCCCTTAGTTACAATATCTGTGAATTTATATGTTGTTGTCGTTAAATAAAATTGTACTTCATTTTCCTTGCCAGTTAATTAAACTTCCTATCTGTTAGGAGATAAAATGGTTCTTAAAAAAAGAAAAAAATAGACAGAACTTTTCTGGTGTTGATAATAGATGTGAAAGCAAAAACAGGCAGCAGAACATTATAAATTCTCCCGAGCCTCCTTCTCAAATCTGACATTTTAATCCTACTCTGTAATGAGACAAGGATTTGAATTGATCAATGAATTCCACAACTGTCTGTACAATTGACGTAAGTGGATGCCTCAGACCTTATCACCTCAATTAGATGCTTCCGTCGCCGGATTTGTAACCAGTAATCTTTGATCAGAGAAACATTTGTAAACATTTCTCTTATTTTTGCTAAAACTTTGAGTAATAAAGAAAGATAATCAACTGTGCTAAAGCCATCGCTCTCTGTTGTGGATGTTAGTTTAAGAATGTAGGACTGCAGTAAACACAGACCGCACTTGTTTAATGAATAAATTACTCTTTGCAGCATATTGCCAGTATTTTCATAAAGGTTGCTGGTGTGCTATCGCTCATGATTTTAACATAACAGCTCAGACTGTTGTTATTGTGTCTCTGTTGAATAAGGGATTGTTTTTTTGTTTGTTTTTTGCTCTGAGATCAGTATGGTTCTAATCAGGGGCAGAACGGGTGATGGGTATTTGGGGGGTGAGCAGAGTCAGTGGAGCCACACTGCAGGTACCTGCTATGCCGATTCAACAGACTAGACCAAGTTGGGGGCAAGGAAGCTAAAGGGGTCACTCTGTGCACTGGCTTCACAGCCGCCTTACCCTCCTGTACCAAGAGTCGAGATGTAACATCAACCCTGCATCAATGCAGAGATAATGGGAGCTGTGCAATCAGAGCATTGACTGATCCCAGCTGCAAACTACTGGACACCAGGATCTAAAAAAATCTAATGTGTGTGTATATGAATGTATGTGTCTGTCTATGAATGTGAGTGTTAGTATGTGTGTGCGTGTATGAATGTGAGTATATCTGTGTATATAGAAATATAAGTACATGTATATGAATGTGAGAAAGTGTGTGCATGAATGTGTGTGTGTGTGTTTATGAATGTGAGCATGTATGTCCATATGAATGTGAGTGTGTGTGTGAATAAGTGGTGCCTGCGTGCTAAGTAACCTAGGTACGTATGTGTCTCACATGTTAAAACCAAACTTAAACTCTATGAAGATAATAATAAATAGTTTGCTATAACTGGGACATAATAGTGCACACATGTATGGGGATCCTAGAAAACTATACTAAAGACATTGCTCCATCACTATGCCCTAAGCAAATAAAGCCCCTCCCCATTTTCACACCTTGGAGGAAGGAACCTCATGCCTTGTTAACTAACTGAAAAAAACTCTTTAGGTCTGTGTTTGCGCAAGGACTGACTTCAGTTAATACTTCCTCATAGTTTGTCGCTGAAAGCTGGGTGTTAATAATTTAGTATTCAGTAACATTTTCCAAGAATGGACTTTGTTTAAATCACTACACCATTACTTTAGTTCATTATCCTATGTATGTCAAGTTTTGCATCATGCATTTATCCATAGAGGTTATCTGCATTCAGATTTTCATTTATTTATTAAAAACGGGATTGAAAACCATTTCCTTGCCTATTTTATCAGTAATTCTCACCTGTACTCAGATACATGTTTTTATTTTGTTTGTTTGTTTTTCCTGTAACCCTGTTAAAATGTTTTTGTATTATAGTTTATCCCAGATCATTTATTGTTGTCTGTGTGTCGGAAATGACTGAACTTTATACCCCATGGAATGGGGAATGATCTGTTTAGTGTCTGGAAATCCCACTTTCTCAGAATGTTCCACTATCATCTCTTTGGTAAACGTTGTCTTCTTCTAATAATTATTTGAACCACTAAGGTGCTTGTTGCCAAACTTGGCATGGTCAGTAGTTTCCTTACGGGGGGTCCTAATGGATCCTGATCACATGATGAATGAAAGAAGATCCAAAGTAATTGTTGTAAAATTTAAATCCCACTTGTTCTGTCCTTTGATTATAGCTTCAAACCTACTAAGATAAATTGAGTTATTTGTTGTAATATTTTTCAAACTAGTAAAACTTAAAGAAAACTAAATGTACCGTGAGATGTAGCTGAGTTTTAACAGAACATTGGGTTATGAGCGCAGGTCACTTGCTTGTCCTGTAATAGTTTGACTTATCGACAGTGGACATGCAATGGGTGTGCAAGCAATTTATGATTTACTTGTCTTGTAACAGAAAGAACTCTAAGCTGGGAGTCATTTAAAGGAGACATAGAGAGAAAACATCATTTTAAATACATAATTCATGATTAAAAAAAGAAATAATATTTGTAGGAGTCTCTAAGAAAACAATCTATCTGATTTAGGTTCTAGACTTACAACACTAAATTGGTAGCCTGGCATTTAATGGGGGTTCTGTTTGTTTATTTATTTGTTTGTTTCTTCTTTCATTTTAGAATTGTAAAGATTCACGAAGCATAATAAGTACAAAATTCACCCATCAAAACAAAAAAGAACAAAGTTCATCTGACAGGGTTATTCACTTAAGAAAGAATTGCAGGGAACTCAAAGTGAATTTCGAATTGAAGGCTGAAGTCGCCGAACTGAAAGCAAAGATAGCTGGGAGAACTTCTCCTGGTCAGCTATTTGGACCTTAAATTTGATATTCACTTTGAATGACCTGTAATTCTAACTTTAGAAAATAACCTGCCAGTGAGAGAAGGATGACGATGTGCCAATGTAATACAAGAAAACATTAAGATGAGCTCAAGATATGTTGGATGAACTAGTTTAATTAATTGATAATGATACACAAAAAGGGGTAATTCAGAAATTTCGACTTACAGAATGCCTATCTTGGACCTTACTAAGGCGATGGTTATTTGGCCAATGCCAACTTTTCCTCAAAGATACCGATATAGGACATGAGAACATTGTAATCAGGGCTACAATGGGATTTATGTTCAACAAACCAAAATAAATGGTTTTTAGTCCAGTACTCCATGAGACCTTTCAGCTGATGAGTATTGTCCCACCTTGTATATATTTCAGAAGTAGCAAACATTTTTATGTTTCCTATCAGGGATCTATAAATCAAACCATGCTTTGCCTCATTGCCCAATAATTTTGAGTTCTGTGAAGAATTTTATGTAGAAATTCACCCCTACAGCAAATGAGTGAAATTAGCTCAATGATCGAGGAGAATCAGGCCAATGCCCGGTAGGCTCATTCTGTACACAAACATGTATATTGCCAGCATTAGTGAACATAATTACAAGAAAGTGTCTATGATGTGTGTATTCAAGATTTAGCCCTAGTGGGAGCCTATTCATAAAGACAGAATGGAATCCTGCTAGATTTTGGGGAAACCAACTCAGGCAAGCCTGGACATGTTCTGTTCAGTTGTTGCTTTGCCATGCACCCAGAAAAATGGGGTGTGGAATCGAGAAATGGCTGGTTTTATTTGGGGGAGATTGGGTAGGGGCAATAAAGAAGCTTGGTTTGCCATGACAGCCAAGAGGTTTGCCCAGCCATGTAGGCTGAATCTCATGTCCAGTTGAGAGGTAGCAAAAAAGGGACATCCTATAAATGTTGATTTTATTTACAGATCAAGTGCCAACTGACCAAAAGAGGGAAAAAACGATGAGCAGTACTGCCAAGCAGGATTCTTACAGAGACTTTATAAGGTGTTAAGGATGCTTCCTAGGGACCAAGATCTAATTTTAAGTAAGCTGCGATCTTGCTGGAGACCACCTGGGCAGAAAATACCGTTACTTTCCCATCTAAGTGAGTTGTTAGATTTTTCTGTTAATTTCTTCCTTTTATTTGTATCTGTTGTTGGTATAAATAATTTGTTTGTAATCCGCTTTTTTTTATGCACTGTGATTATTGTTTGTTCAAAATAAATATTCCTTTATTAGATTCTGCTTTTGTCTGGTAAAGTCTCACGTTACCTGGAGAGACCAATTCATTAATGTTTTGAAATTATATAGATATGCTCTATTTTGTGTTTGGTGGCTTTTTATTTTAACTTACTTGGGTGACCATGGCAACCCATTTATAAATTGTGTTGGTGATGGCAGCGTTATAAAATTGTTAAATTTGTATTATTATAATTAAGTGTGGGTGGTGTTATGGGGGTTTTATCATTATTGTGGGTCCAGTGCAGACAAATAGTGAAGTTTATCCACTTCACCACTAGAACTTGGAGTATGGTGCATTCGTGACAATTAGGGCTCCCACCCATTACCAATGGGCATGGGCCAGGAGGACACTATGTTCCCCCCTAAATTATAATAACTCCCAACTATGGCCAGGGGAGGCAGATAGACAGTGACCCGGCTGCTATCATTGCCAGTGGGTACTTAAAATTATCATTCACTTGCAAAAAAATGGAAGTGAACCATAATTTGCGAATGTGCATCTTGCCAGTTGCATTCGGCTCAAAATTTTCATAAAACCGGCACTAAATAAAAAATAAAAATAAGGCAGAGTGAATCCAATCACCAGGTAGATAATCTGCTATAAACTTGGTAAATGGAAAGGGATCACTGCCCTACAGTTTCTCTAATGTACTAGATACAAATACAGAATGGTAACCTTTGATTTAAACTAAACCCAACATGAAACATGGACAATGGTACACAAAAAAATACTTACATTGGGTGCTGAGCCAACAGCCATGCTGAACCGTCGCATATCTGGAGAGCTCTGTAGAAAAGAGCTCTAAAATAGCCACAATTATTAGCTTTAAGCTTGACTTCCTAGTGCTGTATTAACCCGGAGAAGGAAGGAAACCAAGGCAGAAGTCCTATCCCTGTTTCAAACTGAGATTAACAGCTTTGATTAGGAACGGACTGGTGGCCTACGAGTGCTGCACCTGAGGAAGACCCTTTTTTGTGGTTGAAACGCGTTGTGCATATTATTTTATTTTTTGTGTTTGGTTTTATATATACCAATAAAAAATTGCTTTTAGTCACCTATTTCCATTTTTGGAGTTCCTGATTTCAACTTCTTACATCCTGTGGGACACAACCAATGGAGAAAATCTGCCTATGTCCATAAAGGAGACATATATGCTCTATAAGTTCAGAGCCAACTTTAATGGGCTCAGAAAATTGTGAGTGTTTCGAGTTTTGACCTCTTCTCACAAAATATTTATACAGATGACACTATGTTGTGTTTTATTTTTATCCTTGTATATGAACTATTCACATCATTTCTATCAAGTGTAATGTACATATAAGGTAAAAACTCCTTTATTGTGTGCGCTTTCACCTTTTAATCTTTACATTGTATTCTTTCTTTTAAGTATATTAAGTGACGGTATACTTGGGTGATTTAGCAGCACCACACTTGTATATCCCTAAGCGCCACCTATATCTTCTCTGCTACCAATCTCAAAACTACTTAAAGCCTTAGACAAACAACACATATGCAAAAAATGTTATCGCACTATATTCAACCCCTCCAAATTTTATACCGAATCTTGGAACACATGGAGATTGGATAACCCTCAAAACATTGTAATGACACAATGATAAGATGCCTAGGGTTGTTTTGCACTAGGTTGATATATGCTTCTAACCATCAACCATGTAGCATTATTGTTGAACGATAGACGACACTATTATACTTGTTTTTATAGCACGAACACTTACCAACTGAAATGCTCAATGTTGCTTGTACAATGGCTATTTGCACAATGCTGTGTAATGATAATCGATGGTACCCCCCCGTTTTCCTTTCTGTACCCCCTCTACTTTATTGAAACAATAAAAAAAATTCAAATCGAAAAAAAAATTAACAATGTAAAAAAAATACAAACCACTTAAATCAGTATTTTGCCAAATGGACTTCCCTAATTTTTTTCCTGTTACCGAACTTTGGCCAATGCAAACAGCATTATGAACTAAATTCTGCTGCAGTGGTTTTGAAGAACCAACATTTTTCTCTTTGAGAAAGTCTAGAGCCTGTTATTTTCAAAAGCAGAAAGCTGTAAACGATGGTGCCTCTCTTACGACTTACACACAAAACGGACAATTCCAAATTATATTATTAAATGGAAATTTCTATTAACTGTAGACATACATTCAAACTAGACAGCACGATGAAAGCTACTAAGATTAATAGAAGGCAAGCAATTTGTACAGAACACAACATTCACGATACAATCTTATGTTATATGACATTCACATTGATTTAACCATACAATGAAAGGAAAAGAGGATACTGTAGATTTCCTTGAAAATATATTGCTCTATAGAAAATAACACTTTTAAAATGTGATTCTCAGATGTAAGATGCTTATAACATATCCAGTGTATGAAAAAATCTTGAAAGAACTTGAATCCATGCAGAAATATTTAAAGAAATTATTAGACTTTGAGATTCGGTTTTGACAGAATTGTGGTTCTGCAAAAATTTGGGCAGATTGGCTATTCGGCCAAAACAACAAATTCAAAGACCCTACATGCCCTAAACTCGAGGAAACCGAAGTGGTTAATAGCCAAGCTGTGTTGGTTGCATCAAAATATGAAATAGTTAAACACTGCCTGTGGGGGTCTCTATGACCCCCATATAAGTTCAAGTGAGGTTTTATACTTTGAGCAGCCACAGGCTGCATGTTGTTTTGAATGAAATGGTAAAAGAAGTATTGATAATTCATGTACCTCACATCACCAAAGCCTTACAGGATTGCTCTCTAAACTGGCATCTTGTCTAAGCAATGCTGGTAGTTTTCTAACTGCTGATCACAGATTTTTTGTATAACGACAACCATCCCAGTGCAAACTTTAAGACCCACACTAAACAACCATCTCCATATTGCCTTTATTCAGAAGCAAGCTATGTTCTCAGACTCATTCAGTCATAAATCAAGGTGCATGTAACTGAGAAACACACAAAATGGATAAACATATAACTCATTTTTAAATCTAATAATACTAACAAAACATATAAAATAAATACCATTGTCACTTGTAATAGCCAAAATGTAATCTATTTATTGGAGCGTCCTTGCGGCTTTCAATATATTGGAAGAACTACTAGACCCTTTAAAAATCAGGATAGCTGAACATTGCCGTAATATCCAAAGGGGATATAAAAATCATTTAGTCTCTCCTCATTTTAACATACACAATAATGACCCTAGTAAAAAAATTTGTTGGAATAGTGGTACTTAAAAATCATTTGAGAGCTTATGATTTCATTAAAAAACTGGGTGAAATTTAAATGGAGTTGGTATATTATCTAAACACCTCACACCCAAATGGAATCAATGCTGATTTTGATGTATTAATTTTTTTTAAATAAATCTATAGGTATGTGTAATATAAAGATCTCTTTAATATAAAATTAAATATAAACAATTTTACGATATATCTTAAATTTTATTTTTTACGATCTTTACTTTTTATGATCTTTATGTACAATTGTAATTCATTACTCTTTTAAGGATTCTAGACATACTATTTTTTATTTCAGCATTGGGTCCATATCGTTCATACTTGTCTACACAGTTTATAATTTTATTCTATTTATATTATACTGGTTCTTACATACTTTATTATTGCATTGTGTAATTTTACTGTTCATTTTTATACGGTAGTATTATTTAACATGTTAACATATGTGCTTATCACAATTACTGATTATTATGCACAAATATATAACATTCTCATCCATATATTCTCATTATTACTCTCTTTTCCACATGCCCGCATCCAATATGGTGAGCGACCGACATCCACCCTGCTTTGGTGTGTACAAGGGATTCGGTCCAGAGTATGGGCTCTCACGGGTGGGCGTTTGTACCTATTCTCGCACACCCTTGAGTGCATTCAAAGGTGAGGACTTTGATGATCGGCATTTGATGATCGGCGCGGCAACACATTTGTGTGACGTTAGCATCGCACTATGTATGACTATATCTGCCCCCACAAAGCCCAGAAGAGATATGGGCATACATGACACACAACGTCACTTCTGGGTGATGTTATATAGCCTGTAATAGGCTATACTCACAAGACCTATGCGACCTACGTGATATCACTTCCGGGTGACGCACAAAACCGGATGTTTGAAAGGTTTTGTAAGGAAGCCAATGAGAATCTACAAGCAACAGCTGAAACAAATTATTAATTATTAAACTGCCTATGTAAACTGAAATTTCACCTCAGTGTAGCTTTAAAACCTAATTTTCTACTTTTCTGCTGCTACATTGATTTACTTGATTTGTTTATTTTTAATTGTAATAAAATGTAATCCTTTTTAATTTTATTTATTTTTTAATTTATTTTGTATTCTATTTTATATCCTCCTGGTTTCCTGACTCCATACATCCCAGGTAGGGATTGTACCAGCAAAGCTACCTTACACCAGAGCAGGTTATACGCTCTGCTTCATGTGAGTAGGATACCTACCTTCTTTTTGTATACAGCTAACCATCTGTGCATACTGATACTTATAATTTTGTCTTTGCAAATCACGCTACTTTTTGGAGATATACCATCACCACTGCAAAAGAAGATATATCCTAAGATGAGGATTGTACTGTCACAGCTGAGCTCTTATATTTTCTCTTATTTCTTTTTTTATTTGTGTTATTTTATTAGGCATGGGCACATCTCATACAATTGTCTTATCTTATTTAACCTTAAGTTATGTATCGTATCTATAAAGTACCATGTCCCATCAATATCGTTCAATTTTGCCACTCACCCTATTTTAAAATGAGGTATGGCTTATCAGTATGCACATATGTTATTCACAATTGTCTTATGTCTCATCTTCTTGTCATGCATAAACCTCGATAATAAAGAGATTGACAACATAAATAAACATTTATGATTATGCTTTTGTGAAATGTCAAGTAGTGCATATTAATAATTTTGTTATGCACAAAATTTTCAACAGGTTTGCATTTTTTTAAAAGGGGTTTTTTTGTTTATTTTTTTGTACAGCCCAGTTCTCTGTTGCAGATGGTGGTATGTGCCTAGGATTTACAGAGCTAAGCGTGTAAGACTTTGTTACCGATATCTTGCTATATTTTATTTCACCAATGTTCTCAAACTCTGTAATAAAATGTCTGTCTGTCTGTGACTGCCTGTCTATCTATCTTACATGTGTATAAGCTTCTTATAAATGTTGCACTATTCACCACTGAACTGTTCATCTATCGATGAAGCATGTTCACAACACAATTGTCAGAGATTATAACTGCTTATTGTCAACTGCGTACAAAGGTCAGAAAGTTCTCGTTTCCTGGGATAATAAATGTCAATGAAGCACTTTTACTAAGGCATACAAGAATACTTCAGAATGTTTTCTGTACAGAATCCAACAGGCCCACGTGTTCCAGTTAGATTCTTTGGGGTTGACATCTGATCTTCTTTCTAAAGGTAAACAGCCTAAGCAGCATCAATGCAGCAGAGCTACACCAACAGGATTTTCTTAAATGCTAATTTTCCAATAGGTTATCCTTAGAACTGTAATTAAATAATAATCAATTACTACAAGAGTTTTTTAGTAAAGTATACCACTAATTTTTGTCACGTTCATCCACGGGGGCATTTGGGGCAGCACACCACCAATGTTTGTGTGGAAAACAAACAAACAGCCCTTTTTGGAATCAGAACTAATTACCCATGATTAGAGGCATTCCACTTAGATATGTTCAGAGGACACAATAGGCTGCTAGCGTCAGGGGCCTTGGCTAGTGTCTCTGTAGTTATTATTATTATTTTATTATTTTATTATTTATATAGCGCCAAAAAATTCCGTAGCGCTGTACAATGGGTGGACTAACAGACACATAATTGAGATCAGACCACTGGACGTACAGGAACAGAGGGGGTTGAGGGCCCTGCTCGATGAGCTTACATGCTAGAGGGAGTGGGGTATAGTGACACAAAGGGTTAAAGTAGGGGAATTACATAGTTTGTTACAGAAGGGTTTATTGAGTGCTTGGTAGGTCATTTTTGACAGTTGCAGGAACGGAGTCATGGGGTGGGGGATGAGAAACCTGCTTACAGTTTAATTGATACGCTTTAATGAAGAAGTGAGTTTTCAAAGATTTTTTGAAGGAGTGGAGGCTGGGTGAAAGTCTGATTGAGGAGGGAAGGGAGTTCCACAGAATAGGTGCAGCCCTGGAGAAGTCTTGAAGGCGAGCATCAGAGGTGGGGATCCGGGCAGAGGATAGGCGTAGGTCTTGGGCTGAGCGCAGGGGTCTCGACGGGACATACTTGTGTATGAGGGAGGATAGGTATGTTGGAGCAGCATTATGTAGGGATTTGTAAGCAAGCGCCAGAATTTTGAATTGGGCCCTATATCTAACTGGAAGCCAATGCAGGGACTGACAGAGCGTGGAGGCGTGGGAGGTGCGACCGGACAGGAAAATAAGCCTCGCAGCCGCATTCATTATAGATTGCAGCGGTGCAAGCTGGGAACATGTAGGACTGGTGAGAAGGGGATTGCAATAGTCAAGGCGAGAGAGAACAACAGCATGAACCAGTACCTTAGCCGCGTCCGGCGTTAGATACGGGCGGATGCGCGCTATGTTCTTGAGTTGAAAGCGACAGGATTTGGCTATCGATTGGACATGGGGGGTAAAAGAGAGATCAGAATCAAAAATAACCCCTAGGCAGCGAGCCTGGGAGGTAGAGGTGATAGTAGCGCCCTTGACTTGGATGGAGACAGACACAGGAGTAGCAGCACTCGAGGGAGGAAAAACTAGAAGTTCTGTTTTGGACAGGTTGAGTTTAAGGAAGTGAGCAGCCATCCAGTTGGACATAGCAGAGAGGCAGTCAGAAACACGAGTCAAGGTGGGCGGAGAGAGATCAGGGGAGAACAGGTAGATTTGCGTGTCATCTGCATATAAATGGTATTGGACGTCAAAGGAGCTGATGAGTTTACCAAGGGAGGCAGTATAGATAGAGAACAGTAGGGGGCCGAGGACAGAATCTTGGGGGACGCCGACAGAGAGGGGTTGGGGAGAAGAGGCAGAGCTAGAGAAAGAAACACTGAAAGAGCGCTGGGAGAGGTAGGAGGAGCACCAGGAGAGAGCAGTATCCCGTAGAGTTACGGAGAATCCCGTAAGTTACGGAGAATGTGAAGAAGCTGTTGATGATCAACAGTGTCAAAGGCGGCAGAAAGATCAAGGAGGATTAGGATAGAGTATTGGCCGCGAGATTTAGCAGCAATTAAATCGTTGGATACTTTGGTCACAGCAGTTTCGACAGAGTGACCAGCGCGGAATCCAGACTGAAGGGGGTCAAGCAGAGAGTTGGATTCGAGAAAGTCTGTCAATCTGGCGTAGACAACTCTCACGAGGATCTTGGAGGCATATGGCAGTAGCGAGATAAGGCGGTAGTTGGATGGGGAGTTGGGATCAAGGTTGGGCTTTTTCAGAATTGGGGTTACGGTTGCATGTTTGAAGGCAGAGGGAAATGTGCCAGAGGAAAGGGAGAGATTGAAAATGTTAGCAAGAGGAAGAGCAAGAGAGGGAGACAGAGTGCGGATGAGATGCGAGGGAATAGGATCGAGGGAGCAGGTGGTGGGGCGGGAGGACAGGAGCAGAGCAGAAACCTCTTGTGCTGTAGCAGGTGCAAATTAGCTTAGGATGGCAGGTGGAGTGGGGTTGGGTGATGTATTGATACTGGTTGGAGAAAGATTAGAGATCTCTTTCCTGATTGTAGAGATCTTTTCAGTGAAATGAGATGCAAAGTTTGTGGCAGACAAGGTGGTGGAAGGAGGGGGAGTCACAGGGCGAAGAAGTGCATCAAAAGTGTGAAACAGGTGTTTGGGTTGGTGGGACAGTGTGCTTATGAGGGTGTTGAAGTAGCTTACTTTTGCAGAAGAAAGAGCCATGCTGTAGGAGCGCAGCATAAATTTATATTGGACAAAGTCAAATGCAAAGTGAGACTTTTTCCAGCAGTGTTCAGCAGTTCTGGAACATTTTTGGAGGTAACGGGTCAGCTTGGTGTGCCAGGGTTGTAGTTGGGGGCGCTTGCTGCGTTTAACTGTAGGAGGTGCCATGATGTCAAGTTGAGAGGAGGGAGTGGAGTTGTAGAGTGAGGTTGCAAAGTTAGGGCAGTTGTGATTTGAGATGGGTAAATGAGTATTTGGAGTTTGGTGGAGAAGTGTTGGAGATCGAGGGAGTTGAGGTTTCTGCGAGGTTCGAGAGTTGATAGTGGTGAAATTTTGGTATGGGGTATGCAGATGTTAAATGTTAGCAGATGGTGGTCAGACAAAGGAAATGGAACAGTGGCGAGATCAGAGGTGGTACAGAGATTGGTGAAGATGAGGTCAAGAGTGTTTCCTGCAGTGTGAGTTGCTGAGGAAGAAATCTGTGTGAGTCCAAAGGAGGAGGTTACAGAGAGCAGACGAGAGGCATCAGGGCAGTTGAGCTTGTTGATAGGGATATTGAAGTCCCCAAGTATGAGAGAGGGAGTGCTAGAGGAAAGAAAGTGGGGTAACCAGGAGGAAAAGTGTTCAATGAATAGTTTAGGGTGACTGGGGGGGGGGGGCGATAGATGATGGCAATTCTTAAAGGAGTGGGCTTAAAAAGGCGTACAGTGTGAACTTCAAAGGAAGTAAAGGATAGGGCAGGGGCGGGGAGGATAGATTGAAAGGTACATTGAGGGGAGAGAAAGATGCCTACACCACCTCCTTTACAGTCGAGTCTAGGAGTATGGGAGAACTGTAGACCACTGAAACATAAAGAAGCAGGAGTAGCGGTATCGTATGGGGACAGCCAGGTCTCAGTGAGTGCCAGTATTGTGAGTGAGTTAGAGATGATGAGGTCAAGTATAGCTGTAGATTTGATATTACTACAAATGGAGCGAACATTCCAGAGTGCACACTGAATTTTGGTAGAGGAGAATAAACTGCAGGGTATTTGGAGGAGGTTTGCATGGTTTCTGGTTATTTTAGTGTGAGCAGATGAGGTGAGGGGCCCTGGGTTGGGAGAGACGTCACCAGCTGCCAGAAGTAGGAGCAGAGATAGAGACAGGAGGTGTGAATGGGTTTTATATGGGCGGCGACTAGGGTGAGATTGGGTTAGAGCAGGAGAGAGAGAATAGAGAAATGAGTGCAGGGCTTGAGATGAGAGAAGGGGGGAGTGTAGCAGACTCATATGATTGATAGCAGAGCTGCAGGAACAGTTATAGAGGATGTAAAACTCAATGCTGTCCACGCTCCTCCAGTGTCTGTGTGTGAGGCTGGACAGGAAGTGGAAGTGATCACTTCCTGTCTGCCTTTACACAGGAAATGCCTTGCAGGAGTATCAGGGGAAGCTCTAAGTGATGTATACTGTTTGACAGTTCCTGCGGTTCTGCTTTCAATCATTGGAGGCTGACCTGACTACAGAAGGAGGCTAAGTACTTTGCACTAACTCTTTACATTCCACTTTACCCTAAATATAAATGTAACTGCTCCCAAAAACTAAACAAACCCTTCCCTTAGTCCAAAATGTAACCATGCAAAGCCTATACCTGAAAAAATACCGCAATCTTAGATTTAACTCCTTTTAAATGCTAAACACCCTGTGTATCCCAATACTGAATTTAAATCAGCACTAACTCTAAACCCAATAGTTCTAAACACCCTTATACCACAACTGTTACCCCTCTCGAGCTTTTAGTCTTCCTAATAGTGTTGTCGCGAACCGTTCGCAAACTTTTCACGAACCGTTCATGGCGAACTCCAGTCAGCTGACACATCCCTGCCAATCTCCGGCAGACCCTCCCTCCCAGACCCTCCCACTTCCTGGACAGCATCCATGCTGAAGGTTCGCGACAACACTACTTCCTAATACTAAATTCCCTATGTCATCTAACGCTGACATTAACCCCTCTCTAAACCTTTAACTTTAAACCTCCCTTTACCATAATCATGTCTCATATTATAATTAACCCTGCATGCATGTGTACACAACTACACACAATTACACACGGATGAGGAGGTGGAAGCATTATAAATTTTATATGTGTACACAATTGCATAAACTGAATATACTTACAGATTTAAACATAATACAGTACAAGCAGAAATATACACCGATCAGCCACAACATAAAAAGCACTGACAGATGGATAGAATAACATTGATTATATTATTACAATGGCACATTTCAATTGGTGGGATAGATTATGCAGCAAGAGAACAGTCAGTTCTTGAGTGGCTTTGACAAGGGCTATATTTTGATAGCTAAAAAACTGGGTCAGATCCATTTCCAAAATGGCAAGTCTTGTGGGGTAGTACCTACCAAAAGTGGTGCAAGAAAAGACAACTGGTTAACCGACGTCATAGTCAAGGGTACTTAAGGCTCATTGATGCACATGGGGAGTGAAGGCTAGCCCATCTGGTTCTATCACACATAAATCAAACTACTGAAAAAGTTAATTTTGGCCATGATAGAAAGGGGTCACAACACACAGTGCATTGCAGTTTGCTACATATTGGGCTGTGTAGCCACAAACCGATCAGAGTGCCCATGACCAATGTTACACCGGGCGCTAGTCAGCAGACATGTAAGTGTCCCTTGCACCCGGTAACATGGCCAGCGGCATGATTTGCAGAAATATTAAAACATAGAGGGGTGGTCAAACGAGCAGAGCAGTAAAGCTCCTGCTGGCGACCCCCTTTAAGCAGCGCCCTAGGCGTCTGCCTTGTTGGCCTATAGGACGCGCCGGCCCTGCAGGAGTATGTACTTTGGGAACAAGGCAGGCCAGCAGAGACAGTGTTACACCCCTAGCAATGTTCTGCTGGGAAATCATGGGTCATGGCATTCATGTGGAATGATGTACACTCCTTCATAGCATTGATATTCTCTGATGGCAGTGGTCTCTTTTATCAGGATAATGCACCCTGCCACACTGTAAAAATTGTTATGATTGAGCACCCGTGGGATGTACTGGAACAACAAACCCGATCCATGCACTTGCAGGAATTATCTGCTGCGAGTGTGTTGGTGCCAGAAACCACAGCACACATTCAAAGGTCCATGCGACGCATCAGAGATGTTTTGGCGGTACGAGGGGGGCGTACATGATATTAGACCTGTGGTTTTAATGTTGTGGCTGATTAGTGTATTTATATTTCTCCTTGTAATGTATGTATGATATATGTATTAAGGCAGTTTTGCCTGTATTTGTGGGAGGGGCTTAAATTAATTCACTCCCCTATATAAGGGACACCCCTTACCTGACTCATATCGCTTGAGGTCAGCATCAGAATGATTTCCACTTCCGGGTCATCCAGACGCCATTTTACCTGATTACTCCATGAGGTTTTCTAAGCTGAGCTGTGTCAGGAATCCAGCCACAGGCTTTTCCGGCCTACCACCTTCTTTCTTCAATCCATCGCCGTGGATGGTGTCCAAGTGACTCACAAACAGTAAGTCGACCTACCCGTTACGCCAGGCATCAGTCCCACGGCACCATGCACGGGTCAGGTCCTCACTTTACGGCTGCATTTTACATCTGTTCTAAAACCATTGCATGTTCATGCATATCATTCGTTTAAACCCCCTACCGGTCTTTGGGTGTACTACAGGCTTCTTAGACATTATTGCATTTCATGTACAAACCAACGAACCACTACATTTTCGCCTACACACTGACCCCTACCGGTCTTTGGGTGTACTACAGGCTTCTTAGACATTATTGCATTTCATGTACAAACCAACGAACCACTGCATTTGCGCCTACACACTGACCCCTACCGGTCATTCGGTGTACTACGGGCTTCTCAGACATTATTGCATTTCATGTATAAACCAACAAACCACTGCAATTTTCACCTACACACTGACCTATCAGTCATTCGGTGTACTACAGGCTTCTTAGACGTTTTTGCTTTTCATGTACAAAACCATAAACCACTGCATTTTCACCTACACACTGACCCTTACCAGTCATTCAGTGTACTACAGGCTTCTCAGACATTATTGCATTTCATGTACAAACCAACGAACCACTGCATTTGCGCCTACACACTGACCCCTACAGGTCATTCAGTGTACTACAGGCTTCTCAGACATTATTGCATTTCATGTACAAACCAACTAACCACGGCATTTTCGCCTACATGCTGACCCCTACCGGTCAATCAGTATACTACAGGCTTCTCAGATTTTATTCCACTTCATAAGCAAACAAACGAACTACAGCATTTTCGCTTTTATACTGACTCCTATCTGTCAAATGGTAGCATTAACCCCTTAAGGACACATGACATGTGTGACGTGTAATGATCCCCTTTTATTCCAGAAGTTTGGTCCTTAAGGGGTTAAAGGGTATTTTAACATACAATCAGCATTTCTGACCCCTACTGGTCAACAGCAAAACTGTCTTCACATGTCATATACAATTTACCAGCCAATATAAATTACACATAAGATTGTTTTAAACATAACTATAGACCATAAATTAAACTCCAGCACGGGCTCAACTTCAGGTTTAATTCACAATAATTTACATTTCACATCAAGACCAACAGTGGTTCTATCAACACTGCCACCTACAGGTCTGTCAAGTACATTGACAATTTTCATGGGGTTTTACAAACACCAAAACACTGACACCTATAGGTCAACAGACAAACAACATTTCACATACCAATCAGTATCCAACTACACTGCCACCTATAGGGCACTCGGCAGATCTCCAGTGCACTTGCATTTTGCAACACCATGTTCACTGACCCCTACCATTCAATAAGACATACAACAATTCACATAGCAAGCACTATGTCAACATCTGGTATAAATACATATATTATTACACAGTAGCAGACGCATCTGTATATATGTAACTGGTAATATAGTTCACATACATTTTTCACAGCACGCTGCTCCCGCAACAGACTTCCCCTAGCAAGGGGACATACAACATACAAGGTGGGGACAGACCACATTTTCACTTGTACATACGGCACTTAATGGGTTAAGATTGATACATATTTAACCAGTATGGCTACGATGTTTAATATTTACACATCACGTCACTTTACTTTTCACATATACTGTACGTATTAAGATAAGCTTGGTCTATGCCATATTTCCTTATGCCATACGGTTTTATCCATTCAGGTTACAGTTACTACTAAAAAACCTATACGGATTGTCAGGTTCAATACCATACTACCAGGTACATACACCTGCTCACGTAGTTATCCATCTCTTACCTTCCCTGGAATAGTAATAGTGCACTGGCAATTAGGGCTCTAGGGCCCAATAGGTATTACCCCCTTTTTTCTCTGCATTATGCTTCGGTTAGTGGTCCCGCGAGGCCAACACCCCGCCTCACACTCGGAGGCATACACCCCTCGGGCCACTCGTGAGCTAGTCGCCTCGCATTGTATCATAGAGAGGACCTCACCTGTCACTCCCCTTCCTATTTTCTGGTTACTGTCACCGAGAGGCCAACATCCTGCCACAACGTTCGGTGGCCACACAAAATCCCCTCGCGCCAAGCATAGATAGAGCCTCTCAAGCCACTTGGCAACTAGCAGGGCCTCACCAGTCACCAAAAAACACCAAGCCTAATCGTTTCGCCTTACGGCTTAGCTAGCAAGCCAGTACAAGAACCCTGGGTACAAATAATAATTGCAATCTTTATTGTTATTTAAGTATTTCTCAAAAAGATGGTGAAGAATCACCTCTTCCTAGCACCCCGGCTAGAATTGATACACCTTCAAGCAGAGGAGATGTTGCTAGTCCAGCAGCAATCAGATCCTGGACGATCCCACACATTACCACCGACCTAAGGAGGTGACAAATCCCATACCCTGCTACAGCAAGGAAAGCAGTTATTCAAACTCCTCCATACATCAACGGACAACACGGAGGCAGGGGAAGGCCCAGCTACATCAACTCAGATGACACCCAGGCTATGCTAGCTTCACTCATAAACTCATGAGCCCAAAAATTTATGACAGACTGGCAATCTCGAGTTGGTCACCACAGCCCTCACAAGGCTGGGCCTCACGCTACTGTACAACCAGCACCAACCGAAACTCGGTTACCTGGTACAATCAATTCTTATGACACACAAGATGTTAAACCTGCACGTATGATCCCAGCACATTGGGGAAGCAAGGCATATATATGTATGATGATGTATTAGTGATGGTCAGATCCAGGGATTCCAGGTAAATCGGGAACTGACCATCCCTTGGTTGGGTTGGCATTTGGAATATGTGGAGATGTTTATTTGTGCAGGTACCCATACAGAAGGGATTTTGTCCCAAACAAATGGACGAGCACTCTCAGGCTCCAGGTACCAGCACCTCTGAACTACCAGAGACCACTGATATGAGTAGTTGCATTGCATACAGACTGTTGCATATATGTTCAAATAGTTCAGGGCACATGACAAACCATGTGTCCCAATACAACTTACAAATAACGTATTCACCATCTGTACACACCAATGCATTTTCAACACTACTGACTCATCACCCTTCCAGACTTGTTTTTTTTCAATATATTTTATTTTTCAATTTTCAATGGTCATGCAAAGAATAAAAGGGGATTAACTTAGGAGGGGATACACGGAGAGAAAAAGGGGGGGGGGAGGGTGACAATGCATATACAATGTATCATATTCTTACAAAAGTATCGTTAACAGCTGTACATAGAATAAGATATTAGCCACAAGTCACCAGCTTCAGGATAAATTACATACAATAGTAGTTACATATACAGGTGTGCCTGAAACGGTCTAAGGCACTGAATTGTTTCCGTACGCCCTAACTGTAAGACCTCTGGGGCGAGGGGAAAGGAAGGGTGGGAGGGTTGGCGAAGTTGAGCTATGGCAGTGAAATTTTGTACTGTATCGTGGTGAAAAGCTGTTACATTGGGTAGCACTCTTTACATAGAAGCCCTTGGAAAGTGTCATGTACATAATCTCAATTACATCTTGCCGTACCTATAATCCACCCATCTGCGCCACCTTGTTTCATGTCTGCTCTGCCTCTCAGTGATGCGACTTGCCATGCGCTCGTAATTATAAATCGAATCTAGTCTCCCTAAAATCTCTGATAGCGTGGGAGCTTGTGTGGATTTCCACTTTTGGGCAATCGCTGTTTTAGTTGCCATGAGGCAGTGGATCATTAAGTAGCTTTCATCTTCATGGAGGTTGTCTGGGAAGATGTGTAATAAAAAACATTCTGGTGTCAGAGGTACCCCGATCCCTAGGTTTTTGCAAAAAAGTGTGTGGATGTCTTGCCATAATGATGTGATCTGTGTACAATTCCAAAATATATGGTAAAGGGACCCCTCTTGATTGTGACATCTCCAACATAGTTTGTTCGCTCCTGGGTATATGTGGGCCAGTTTGTTGGGGACCAGGTACCAGCGCATGGTTAGTTTGCAGTACGTTTCCCACTGATTAAGGCTGTGTGAGGCCTGCTTTGTTAGCTTCTGAGCCCGATGCCACGTGTTTACTGGGAAATGTAGTCCCAGGTCCATTTCCCAGTTTGTCATATAGGAGGGTTTTGTTGCCGTGTATTGTGTAAGAAGTGTATTGTAGCAGAGGGCTAGTGCTTTCTCTTTGGGAAGCTTCCCCGTACATTTATGTACAAATGGTGATATGAGATTAGACTCTTTCAAGATAATCCTGCTTTCCTGTAAGATATTCTTTAGTCTCAGATAGGTGAATAGTTCCCTGGGTGGAATATGAAAATCCCTGACCAAGTCAGGGAATGGTTTGATACCTTCTTGGGTCAACAAGGAACGTACCCCAGAGATCCCCCGGCTAAGCCAGTTTCCTAGCTGCAGGCTCGACGTATGGGCAGTCAAGGCCTGAAGTGATGCTTCAAGGAGTAGGTCATTCTCCTTGAGGAATCGAGGGGTAGTTTGCCTCCAAGTCTGGAGCAATGTCCCCGTGGTTGGTAACAGGTTTTTGGGTTGTAAAGGTGTTGTTTGCCCAGAGGAGCATTGGAATCGTGCCGGTGGACAGGCATGCGTTTTCCAGCGCCAGCCAAACCGGAGGGACCCTTCCAGACTTGTAGTAGATTTATTAAAGCTCTGGAGCTTCAAAGGGGCTCCCATACAGGTATCATAAACACACCTTCAAGGAATATAGCAATTGTGTCACTTACAGTCAGCACAACAAAACCATTGGCTGTAAACACACTCATAGCCAAGATTTGCAGAGGGGTCTTCCAATCTCCACCATTTACAGCATGGCACCAAACACACACATTGGTATTGTCACAAGGAATCTTCCCTTAAACAAAGACTAACCATGGACTTATTGGTATTTATTTATTTATTTATTATTGCCATTTATATAGCGCCAACAGATTCCGTAGCACTTTACAATATTATGAAAGGGGATTTAACACACACCTCCGCTACCCCAAGTCTCAACTCCCTCATACCCTCCGAGGATTTTTCTTACTATACAACACCATTGATCTACCTTTACAGCTATCACTCAAGCATGGGTTGAAGCTTGATTAAGTAAGACCAATATCATCAACGCAGTAAACGGCTACCATCTACCCTACACACTGGCACTTACATGGCATAAATTGGGCAATCCTTTCCCCGCTCAACTTTCGAGCTACAGATTAGCCTACTATCGATATTCGCAGATACTCTGTGCTGGTTATGATAACATATCCAGAGGCCTTACAGTCATACACTATCTAGAAGACTTCTTGTTAATCAAAGAAAGCATATTTTTCACTAGAAGCCTCACGGCAGCTTAGTCTGGTTGACCACTTGGGCGTCCCAGTACCCCATAAGAAACAGAAGGCCCAGACACTATCTTCACATTACTGGGCATATGACTTGAGTCGGCATCCATACACGCAAGTTACCACAAGACAAATAGGGAACATTCTCAACTACATCAATCACTACCTCCTGCTTAGTACTTACAACTGCAAGGAACTACGATCCCTACCAGGTTCCTTAATTTTGCCATGCTTTCACATCCAGAGTACTTTCCCCTTTTTTCCACACTTCCAACATGACGATCAGAGGAGGTGCCTAGACACCTCAGCAACAGCAGACCTGCACATGGGGGGGGGGATTTCTTAACCACTTGGCATGGTAAAAGCATGTTCCTTCCAGGATTGTCTGACACTTCTCCAACCAGATGGTCAGACGCAGCGTATACCACGGGTTTGGCAGCGATCTACCGGGAACAATTGCTTTGGGGCTGTTGGCCATGGCATCCAGGTTTGGAAATTTTTCCACCACTTCAGCCCCTTTGGGAGATCTACCCCATTGTAGCAGCTGCTGTGGCATGGGGTAAATCATGGTCAGGGTCATCAATCCGTTGTTACTCAGACAACTAAGCACATACCATATCATCAACAAACGCCACTACTCATCCATAAGTTCATGATGTTTCTGGGGAACTCACTTGGTTGGCCACTTATCACATTTCACTTTCATGTACCAGACGGGGGTATACATCCCTGCCGACAACTGTCTCATTTATATTCCAGGCATGTTCATCATACGCTTCCTACAGCCGCCCATACAGTCACGTCCACTCTTTCGTTCCAGAGACAAAATCATGGATTAGACATACTCATGCAGCATAGCATGCACTATCCCACCTAGCACTTTCGTCCCATACTTGTAGAACGCATAACACAGCTTTTCACCTGGCTTAAAGAATCTCATTGGAACACGACATAGCTCAACCTGTGTCACAAAATTTCTCCTAAGTTTTGCTTATTTTTGCCACCTTAAACTTAAACTATCTCATACACCATTAATTATATATTTTACAGGCATTCAACAACACATGATAACCTGTGGCCAAAACTACCATAAACTTCATGCTATCATACCAGAAAAGAATATACTCAGAGGTTTTCAGGAATCCATTCCCCCACGTTCCTCTCAGAGATTACCAATAGCCATCCAACTGTTCATCCTTATCGGACCTATTAGATCTACAACCATTCAATTATTCTACCAAGTCGGCCATTACCAGCCATGCACATTGCCTTTTATGCCTTTCTCAGGCCAGAGAATCCACTACCATCACCACCACTCAGACAGATCATTGTCTTCAACGATCCCACGTACGTAAACACATATATCATTACCTATTGGCTCTACCACATTCCGAAATGAGTCAACATGCACCAACAGTAGAGATAACATACTATCCTACCCACAACAAATGGTGCCCACTTTCGGTCCTAGATTCCTACCTTCAAAATCCTTTCAGGAATTAAATACTGTAATGCATTTAAGAAAATGTCTGGTTAATTTGTATATATTTGTTGACTGTATTAAATCTTTGATTATTCATTTTTGCCCTCTTTATTTACAGGCCTACCGTATCGTCGGTATCGGCACACCACAACCGACTTGCTCCCTTTACACTATCCTAAGCTTATGCTGGATCCTTACTCCATATACGGCTATTTTGCCCCTTACACAAGTATTAAGGCAGTTTTGCCTGTATTTGTGGGAGGGGCTTAAATTAATTCACTCCCCTATATAAGGGACACCCCTTACCTGACTCATATCGCTTGAGGTCAGCATCAGAATGACCCTCCCACCCACTCCTCATTTCAACACTTTCTCTTTTCTTTCCATTTACTTTACTTTCTTACTCCTTGGTGGGCCCTCTTTATTTACAGGCCTACCGTATCGTCGGTATCGGCACACAACAACCGACTTGCTCCCTTTACACTATCCTAAGCTTATGCTGGATCCTTACTCCATATACGGCTATTTTGCCCCTTACACAAATATAGATATATATGAAAACAGAGGGCTGCACTCACCTGAATATGCATAAATGGGGTGCTGCTGGGACCAATTCATACAATACACAGCAACTTCGAGTGCACTCACTAATCCATTAAACAGCAACTTCAAAGCTTACAGATTTTATTGGTTTGTTTTTTTTAAAACACCTAATCTAGACAAAAATAATGGGGGTTTAGTTACATTATATGATCATACATTGCATAAGCCTGCCACAATGTCAATGTACCTCATCTTTGGCAGGTCCTACACTAACAACCTAATGTCTGCTCTTATGAGATAAACCCACTTACTTGGGGAAAAATTCCATCTGGGGCTCTCTGCAGTACAAGGCTAAATAGGGCTCTGGAATGAGGCACCTGTGACAGGGAGGGGTGCAAAATCATGGAGTTGGCGAGACTCCCAAATATATATATGAAAACAGGGAGCTGCACCTACCTGAGCATGCATAAATGGGGTGCTGCTGGGGCCAATTTATACAATACACAAGATCCACAAAACAGAAACTTCAAAGCGCACAGATTTTTTAGTATTTTTTCAAAACACCTAATCTAGGCAAAAACTAATGGGAGTTTTTTTTACAGTATATGATCATACATTGCATAAGCCTTTACAACGTTTCAACTGCCAAAAATAGGGGAACATTGATGTTGTGGTAGACTTATGCAATGTATGATTAAAATAATTAATCTCAGAAGCATTTATGGATTTTGATAAGGACAGAAATATGTGTTGTACATTGTGTCACAGTGAATTGGACAGCTTCGAGGAATGTTGCAATGTTGATGGAAGACATTTTGAGCATTTACGAGATGATTAAATAGTGTAACACAAATATAAATGTAATAAACAATGTGATGAAATGCAAATAAACTATACTGTATACCTACTTTTGGGCCACACTGTAAATAACTGCATATGCAGTTGTTAAATGTAAACATGTGATTTTTTTGTAAATATCGGATCGTTATATGGTATGCTCCTTGCCTGATGGTTATTTGGTATGTGCAAATGATACATACTTTCCTGTTGTGAGGTTATAGCTATCAGTACGTTGAACTATATAACTACACATATAAGGGTATCTGAATTTAGAAAAATGCCACTAGCCATCCTTTTCTGTCTGTTAATATGTCACGTAATTCGATCATTTCCATATATCTCACAACCTTGTCATTTCAGACCCATTTAGACAATGACTTCCATTAGATCACAGAAGTAGTTAAATTACTTAGACATAATCCGCTTCTGAATAAACTTACTTAACCTGGAGATAATGAGCCCAGCTTAGACGTTTTGTTGAACTAATGGATGTGAGATCTGATTTAACGTCTTAAACTCACCCAAAGGGATTTTGTAATTTCCGCAATATGGATGTGATATTGAAGACGCAGATGCAACATGTTGGTTGTCACAATTTGCAGAGCTACAAGAACTATGCAACTGGTGCAATTTAGAAAGAGCATCGAGTCTTCTAAATGTATATCTATCAATCCAGCTCCGTTCAACATGTATTTGACACTCATCTGTAATTCGTAATCTGGTCTCAATGAACTGAATGTAATAAAATAATTTATGAAAAGCAAACATGCCCGATTTGAGCTAATTGTATCCACATCTGCCTCACTTCTCACAACACACACATAAATGCACCTATACAACACATTAATTTTGGTCCAAATACAAGTAACATTAACAGCGTATTTATAACCAGTTATATGCTAGTGTACTTTATTTGCATTTAATAAAACAACCAATATATATCCTAAACACAAAAATAAATACAATTAAGTTATTGCTGAAAATTTAGAGGGGGAGTCTAGGAACGTGGGAGAAGTTTGTAAACGTGAGTGTGGGGAGGCTGAACCTGTAATCTACAGCAGATTGAGAAAGGGGGAGATTAGATACATTAGAGAAAGACAAAAACATGATTTGGTGGTGATGAAAATATGGGAGCTATATATCCCCCAACTTTGGGTGGTATGAAGATCAAGATGAGTTGGCTAAGCTGTGAGAGGGCATCATCATGCTCACAAAGGGTGGTCATCCCAGAAAAGGAGGATTGCCCACTGAGCATCAAGCACACCAGGCTTACTGTCCTAGTGCCCACCACAGCCGAGGACAGTCCCTTGCTATCCCCAGATGCGGGATGACAGAATAGGATTCCAAAATCAGGACTGTCACGCCAAAGATGGGTCTGTTGGAAGATCTGGAGCTACAGGTAGAAAGCAAGCCTTTAGTGGTAGTGGAGAAATTTCTTCCAGCATGGTAGCAGAGTGGAATATAATAATATTGTGATCATCATGAACCAAGCACTTCATGTAATATAATAAAATGCATAAACACACAATATACACAGTTTAGGATCTGTCTTTTGGCCATCCCTGGTGGGCATTTTTTATTTATTTTTTTTGCAACAGGTCTCTCTCTTCATTAGCTGTTTTGTCTTGTTGTGAGCTTCAAGGTTTGCAGAAAAGAGTAACTTTTGTCTAGTAGCGTAGGATTTCAAATTTTGAGCCTTGGGTTAGAAATCAAACACATCGCATAAATTTAGATTTTGCAAAAGGCTGTTCAAGTATATGAAAAGCAGAATTTTATTAAAGACACGGAGGCTCCTACTATGCATATCTCTTTCTTTATTACTCTCAGCAGCAAAGAACAGAGATGAATAAATAACTGAAATGAACAAAAAAATACAGTGCTCAAGCAACCAATCACATAACACAGGAAGTGACTATAACATGCTTGATGCACCCACAATCCCCCTCTTTCTTTGCTGCTCTCAGACCAGTTAAGTACATACTTTTAATGCTCTGTATTTAGTAGTATTTTATGACCTTGTGATTACTTTTATTTCACTTGCTTGCTCCTTTTATGGTTTTCTCTTATTAAGAGCCTTGCTCTGGCATTGTATTTTTGCTTCCCTGCGGTGTGCTCCTCTGGTCACCCTTTTCACCGAACATGGGGCTACCGACATCCGTCCTACCCATACCTCCCCCACCACCGCGGGTAGTGGGTGGTCAGGCCGTGCTTTCCCTCACCCGTCCCTGTACGGGTACACGCCGGTGAGCCTCCGCTTAGCTCGGCGGCGGCTCCCGAGTGTGTGATGGTCGGGCCGCGCGGCTCTTGCTCGCGCGCCCCATCCCCCAGCGGTGTTTCCTGGCCTCTCACCTCCCTACACGTTCGGCGGCCATCTTACCTCCTCTCAGCCTCGTTCTCGGCTGGGTCGTCGTCAGAACCCTTGCTTGCTTCTGGACACACCACTCCACAGGTAGATATATGTATGTTAGTGTGCTATTTGGTTTAATTCATACTTATACTCTGTATATATGTTCTGAGTAGTTATATGTGTACTTTTCAATTGTACTTTTTTCTACCATCTACTGCACTGTCCCTTGTGGGGTATTAAACCCTTTTTTCCTTTTCTGCTGTATACTTATCTTTTCATTTTATATTTTTTACAGATAGATTGTCTTACTGCCCGTTTTTTCTTCAGTAACTGCAACCATGCAGGATAAGGGTGATGGGCCTGAGGGCCACATTAATGCATTTTCTCAGGGAGCCCCTGAGGGGCAGATTGTATCTGAAGAGTTCCAAGCCTTGATGGACTCCACCATGGCATCTTCTCTGCAGAGAGCACTTGCCTCCGCTATGGGGGCAATGTCCTTCACTTTTTCACAAACCCTGGTGCAATCCCTCTTATTGCCCCAGGTGTTTACCCCTACCCTACAGGGAGCGGGTCCTTCCCCTTCCCCCACCTCGCCTGAAGCCTGTAAGGCCATGGCGAAGGTCAAGCACCTCTCCTCTCACTCCATGACGCAGGTGATACCTGCCTTGACGGACTCGCCTCAGGCAGTCACAGATGGAGCGTTACCACCGCGCAAAAGAGCCCCTGGTCGGGCAAAAATGACCAGATTATGGAAACGGGCTAGATCCCGTGAAGAAAGGTCGGAGAGCGACCGGAGTGAGGAGGATGACTCCGAGGAGAGGGACTATGCCTCTTACATTGAGGCCGGCTCGGAGGAGGGAGCTCCCCCTGCCGTAACATCCCGTACTGGAGGCGCTATTCCTGCCCAGTGTGTTGCTCCCCAGGGGGCGAACGGTGGCGCAACGCTTCTGGATCCGCAGGGCAACCCCCTGTTCGATCCAGATGACCTACGTCATCCTCGCTCAGCTGAGTGGGAACCCCCGGAGCATATTGCCCGTTATATTGCACACAGGATGCGCACACCACTTTCCAAGGAAGGACGCAGTAAACTGCGGGCTTAATGCCCTAGACCCTCAGTGCCAGGATCGGCATGCAAGACACCCAAGGTCGATCCGCAAATTGCACAATTTCTCAATAAATCCGTCTGGAAACCGAAAAAAAACCTAGATTTTTCTTTGAGGAGCTGTCAGGACAAAATAATGGACACTCTTGGTCCTCTATCTAAGGCCTACGAAATGCTAGATGCTGCCAAATCAGGCGAGTCAGACCTTGACCTAGATGTGGCAATTGGCTGGGTGCAACGTGCCATTTGTCTGCTTGGCAATGCCAATATGGCTGTGTCCGCTGTACGCAGGAAAGCTATCCTGCTCAAAATTGACCTGAAACTGGCTACCATGGCCATAACTGAACCAGGTCCCTCAGCTGAGGGAATGTTATTTGGCGACACTTTTGTCAAAGACTTAGGGTCGTATGTGAAGACTTTCACTGCCATTGACAAAGCCCAAGCCAATATGAAGAGGGTGTTCTCCCCTAGAGTTTTTGGAGGGGTCGGGCGCAACAGGAGCCGTCCACCCGGCCGCGATTCAGGGGTTCGTTTTGAGCCCAGAGAGGTTCCCTCTTCCCCTCAAGAACTTCCCAGGAGCCCAGAACAGATCCTTTCTTCCCATCCAGAGGGAGGCCCTGGAACCCCCGCTACCCGAGCGGTGCAACTTTGGGCAGACGCCCTTATGGTGAGTACCCTTTTTTTCCCTTATGTTCAAGAGCGGGTGGCGGGCAGGTTAGCACAGTTTTACGAGGTGTGGGCTGCACTGATGACAGATGCTTGGATTCTCCAAATGGTAAAAGGTTACCATATAGACTTTCTATCCATGCCTGTCCAGTTTTCTATCCCCAGGGAACTGTCTCTCACCCGACACCAGGAAGAACTGATATCCTCGGAGATCCTGGAACTTTTCACCAAAGGTGCGATCCAAGAGGTCCCGTTCACTCACTCGGGGTTTACGAGCAACCTCTTTTTGGTCCCGAAGAAAGGAGGGGGTGTGCGTCCAGTCATCAACCTTCGCCCCCTCAATGCTTTCCTTCAGTATCAACACTTCCAGATGGAAGGCATCCACTGCCTTCGGGACCTCCTACAAGAGTCCGACTGGCTGGCCAAACTGGACCTGAAAGATGCCTATTTTACGGTTCCCATAACCGAGGAACACAGAGATTTTCTCCAGTTCACTTGGAGGAGAAGACGGTGGAAATTTACATGTCTCACCAAGTTCATGAAGCCGGTGGTGTCCTTCCTCCGAAGCCGTGGAGTACGTCTGATTATCTATCTGGACTACATCCTGCTGATGGCTCAATCAAAATATCAATTGCACCTATACAGAGCAATATGGTTACGTGCTGCAAGTATATACCCTGGTATGTACGCCACTGCCTGGGATGTTGTAACACATTCACAACCGGGACATACACCACACGGGTTCTCAGCTCAAATAGTAGACTTAGTTTATTGGTTTACTGGTTGCTCTATTGGTTGCCTCAGCACTATTTCCCTTCTGTGATAAAGTGAAGGCAGAGAGGCCTTTAACATTTAACTCCAGGAGGAATATGTGTAGTATGTGTTGTGTGCAACACAAAGCTACGTTTAGTTATGGGCCCCTGGGGTGGAGCATCTGGAGAGTAGGGTGGGCCAATGCTCCACTCCTCAGTTTATACACAACTGGGAGAAATAAGTTCCAGGCCAGAGTTTTTTTGGAACTGTCTCCAACCCACTGCTCAGCTGCAGATAATCAGCTGTAGCAGTGGGAATACACCCCTCCCTGCTAGGCAGGTAAAAGGGGATTGCTGGCTTCCTCCCTGGAAGCAGGTAGGAGAGAGGCTGTTCTCTCCAGTGAGAGAGTCAAGGAGACTGAGCACTGGGAGTGCAAAAGGAAAGCAGTCAAGGCTGGCTTGGAGCACTGGGAGTGCAGAAAGGAAAGCAGTTAAGGCTGGCTTGGAGCACTGGGAGTGTAGAAAGGAAAGCAACAGGCTGACTAAGCACTGTAGTGCAGAGAGCTGACAAAGACACTAGGTTGGTGAACCTGATGTTAGTAAGTGCTCAGACGAGCTAGGTTTTTGTTTATAGGGATTTGTGTTATATTTATGTTTTCATTTGCTGCTGTCTCCTGTGTGGACTTACAAATAAAGTGCCTGGATTATATGAAAATAAAAGGACTGTGCCTGTTGTTTACCCTAGAGGACCGTGCTACCTGCAGACAAGGATCACACTTCCTTTCCCCCTAATTATCCTTACACCTACCCGTGCCTCCCTCTTTCCTCTTTCACCCCTCGCCTGAACCTTTCCTACTTCTGTCTGGCATAATACTCCAACTATATAAAGACAACATTAGATGTACCGTGAACCCAGGAAAGATGTTAAATTATGTAGTTCAATTGTAACTTTGCTAGTATTATACATACTCAAAGAATAAAATGTACAATGTAACTGATATATACCACTGTGCAATGTTTGTCCCCTCCTCTCTTTTCCTTTCTGTATCCCTTTATATGATCTGCTGATACATTAATAAAGTACTATTGGAAAAAAACAACACTAGTATAACTAACTGTAACCTAAACTACACCGTGCATCTAACGTGTGTGGGAGCCTGGAGGGTCCTTTTAGTAATATAAGCCCACCCATTATAACTAACTGTAACCTAACCTCCACAGTGCAAAATTGGTCTCTGAAGAAGTAGGGGCACACCTACGAAATGCGTTAGACTGTAAGGACACACATCAGGACTCAGTTCTACCAGACACACGTCATCCACAGTCAGCATCCTTCCAGGACCTATTGGTTTGTGTATTGCTACGAAGCCGTTCACAGCGCATATCCCTCCAGAGTGAGGCTCCCACAGGGACGCTTGGTGTATTCACATGCTGTTCTCTCCAGCAAGATTTCAATCCACATCCATCCTCATCTGTACCAAAGGTTTCTGTGTAGGTCTGACAACATACCACATGGTAACAATGATATGAACTTTTCCTGATGTGTATTTTTCGATTTTTAATCTTATTTGGATTTTTATATTATTTGTCCTAATAAACTGGCTTATATATTTTTAACCAGTTTGAGAACCAGTGCTTGTCATCTATCACTGATTTCAGTGCATAAGAATATTTTAGCCTACAGTTCCCCATACTGTATTGCTATAATATGATACATGTTTATTTGTATCCAACTAGATACTAAGTATGTCATATAGTATTTGGTACAGGTGCCAGACATTCTGCTATATAGCAGTGATTAAGTCAATTGTACTGCACATTCTTGTTCCAGATTTACCTCATTGTTTCTTTTTCTTTCATTTTTTTTTTCCTTTTTGCATTTTTACCATTATTCATTTTTTTTATTATATTTTATTAATTTATTCTTTTTTTTTATCATTTCTTATTGAGTATCCTTCCTTTTACACTTTTTAAATTTTTTTATTTTTATTCTCTATTTCATGATTTTTTAATCCATTCATCTTTTATGATTTTTTAATCCATTCACCTTTTACTATTTTGGGTCCACTTATATTCACATTGCTCTTATTCTGATATATAACTTCTTCTTAAAGGTACAGAATCCCTCTTAAAGGTACAACACCTCTATTAGTATTACCCTTTTATAGATATTTTAGCTTTTTTAGCCACATTTTAGGCGAGCTCCTGGCATCCCTAGACACCTTTGGTGTCTTTTTTCTGGTAACCTCCACAGTGCATCTAACGTGTGTGGGAGCCTGGAGTGTCCATTTAATAATATAAACCCACCCAGTATAACTAACTGTAACCTAACCTACACAGTGCACCTAATATGTGTGGAAGCCTGGAGTGTCCCTTTAATAATATAAACCCACCCAGTATAACTGTAACCTAACCTACACAGTGCATCTAACATGTGTGGAAGCCTGGAGTGTCCCTTTAATAATATAAACCCACCTAGTATAACTAACTGTAACCTAACCTATACAGTGCATCTAACGTGTGTGGGAGCCTGGAGTGTCCCTTTAATAATATAAACCCACCCAGTATAACTAACTGTAACCTAACCTACACAGTGCATCTAACGTGTGTGGGAGCCTGGAGTGTCCCTTTAATAATATAAACCCACCCAGTATAACTAACTGTAACCTAACCTACACAGTGCATCTAACATGTGTGGGAGCCTGGAGTGTCCCTTTAATAATATAAACCCACCTGGTATAACTAACTGTAACCTAACCTACACAGTGCATCTAACGTGTGTGGGAGCCTGGAGTGTCCCTTTAATAATATAAACCCACCCAGTATAACTAACTGTAACCTAACCTACACAGTGCATCCAACGTGTGTGGGAGCCTGGAGTGTCCCTTTAATAATATAAACCTACCCAGTATAACTAACTGTAACCTAACCTACACAGTGCACCGTCTTTAATAACGAATGGACCCTGGGCAAGTGTTTGCTTGGGCCCCCTGTGCCCTGCCGCTCTCGCCCCTCACTCCCTGGTATGCAATCACGGCATTCATCCCAACGCAGTGGCGGTACTAAAGTAGAATGAATTTTATTGGGACCCCCAATTGCAAGGTTGGACTAAAGGTAGAACCCCATCTGT